>CM021765.1:41624875-41732920 GCA_011076525.1 Nettapus auritus
TTTTTTTTTTTTTTTTTTTTTTTTTTTTTTTTTTTGTGCTAGGTCCCAATTTGAAATCTTGCATTCAGTTGTAACAGAGCTTTGTAGCTTTGTAAAATAGCTGGATTTACCAGCAGCTATTAGCATTCAGGATCAGTCCTAGGGGTCATACGTTCTAGTCTGGTTTCTGTATGTGGCTTTACCATTCTTGAACTCTGCTATCATTTGACCATAAATAACTAAACAGTTTCTTCAAACCACGTAGTAGCGTCTCTTGCAGCAAAGTTCATTCATCGAACTGGTGGAGGCGTGCCACGTGGAAAGAAAAACAAAAGCTTACAAAAGGAAGCTTACTTGATTTTTGAAGTATTTCATTTTATAGTATGAGAAACTCATGCAGAGATTGCCATCTGTCTCCAGTTTGCAGTTGCTGGATAGGAACCATGGTAGAGATGACTTCAAAGACTTGATAAGAACATTTTCTGCCACAGTTCACAATCGCTGCTTCTCGCGTTCTGCACTGTATGCTTTTCCGGCCTTACAGGAAAAAAAGACCTATGGCTCTGTTTATCTTGCTGCTCCTCACTATTTGTGATGAAGTTCAGTCAGCATAGCTTTGAAATAGCTTATTGAGCAACCACACTACCTCTTTTTCACTGTCGAAATAGGTACTCTCTAGGGCCAGATCTGAACGGTTAACCGAATGCATATGCCCTAGAGCATCTTGCTGAGGAGTGGGATGGAAAACAGACTTGGAGTCAGAATGTTACACGGTGAGGTATAAGAAGGTGGAGAAAAACCAAAGCTGACAAATCTTACAGAGTCTGGGGAAGAATGGGGAAAGGGTGAATGCTCTTAGGCAGGCTAGGAATATGCTTGGGGACCAGTTTACAAAAGGCATGGAAAAACTCCAAAACCCTGACAGCGAACCAATAGGGCCAGGATAGGGCCACAAAAGAAGCACATAGAGGAGACGGTCTTTCCATTCTGGCTTCACTTTCATGTCCTCTGTGAAGGAACCTAGGGAGGTTATCACAGATCGTTTCATTATGGAGGATCCATCAAAATTAAAGTATTGAAAAGAAACAACAGAATTTGATAAAGTGAAAAATCACAAATTGCCAAGCTGAGGGGCGGTGACAAAGCAGTACATAGAATTAATTCAGTGTAGATGAACGTGAAGTGACTTAGGTTGGGAAGAACGAACTAAGGTGCCATCTGAGCATGTACTGACTTGGTGCTTAGGGACACGGTTTAGTGGGTAACAAGCAGGGTCATGGTTGGACCTGATGATCTTGGAGGTCTTTTCCAACCTTAATGATTCTATGATCTAGACATGCCTGAGCAGCACTGAGTCTGTCAAACCAAAATGGGCCCCAGAGTGCCCGTGCTCCCTCATAGCAAGAACATGAGGGAGACATTGGGTTTGGCTGTGTGCTGGCTTATTAGTCCAGTCTCTACACTTGCACTTCTGGGAATGAACAGAGGTGCTCTGGTATCCCTGCAGTCCCCTGCAGGGGAGAGGGACCATGTAGTTTTCTGGACATGAGCTACCCTTAGATGCTTTCTGCGGCGTGTGCCTGTGCACGTTGTGCTCCGCACTGCTCAGGGAGCCAGCTGGGCTGCCACCCGTACAGAGGGGCCGCCTGGTCACAAAGCTGTTGTGCCACCTCAGATAATATCTGTCACCCTGGTAATTCAGTGCTGGCTTACTTAGCCGTATGACCAAAATAATATCACGGGTTTACATTACAGTTAAGATAACCTTAAGTTATCTGAATAACGCCACCTTTGTTGTTCTTTGTGTTACGTTTGATACGTTTCCAGACTGGATGTCAACATCTGATGACCTCCATTAGTGCTTAATGTAAAGTTCTTTGTACACCAAGAAGCTTTTACCAGCGCTGAAGGACTATCAGCACCAGCAGAACCCATTCCCTCCTCTTAAAGACAGCCAGCTGTGAACAGACTTGCCTCTACACAGCTGATGCTCAGAGTAGGTTTAGAGAATTGGTCAACAGATTCTGGTCCCTGCCAAAGACAATTCAGTTTCTTCTTTTTGTTTCTCCAGATGTAAGCATGCAAATGAATAATTAGAAACCAAATTCAGTGGTGACTGGGCTGCTGTCTCTCTGTGTCTGCTAGTTACACTTTATAACCCTTCGGGGATTTTTCTTTTTCCTTTTTTTCGATAAACAGCCCTCTAGCTCTTAAGAATTGTTTTGATTCTTTGAAAGGCCAAGACAAAGCCAGTAAAAATGAAGTAGGTCTCCCGACTGTCCCTGTGTCCCTCTGGCAAACCTGTTCCACAGCTTCCTCCCGATCCGCCCCGTGCAGGGCAGGGCTCCCGGCACCAGGCGTGCGGGGGGCTCAGAGCCATGTCTCCCCAAGGTGTGTGTTTAGGGTGGACTGACCGACCACAGGGAACCCACTGAGAAACTGGGCCTTCACTGGGGTGCATGCAGAATTTAGTGCCATGGCTTTTTCAGTGCTTTGTTTGAGCTAGCTCTTTGTTTGGCGATTATTTTTCTCTTGCACCACAGTATTTCTAGGACCCAGGGTTCTTCATATGACGGGCCGTAAAGAAGTTGCCTTGTAGAAGGAATCGGGCAGATATTTCAGGAATTCAGTACTGGTTATTAGTAGCAATCATCTGGAAGTGTCCAAAACAAACACAAACAGCAATCAATCAATGGCCGTGACATATCAGTGAGTGTAAGCAGAGGAGGGGGAGCGGTGAAAAGAGTTCAGAGTCTTGCTAAGAAAGCAAATGAAATACAAAGTGAGAGAACAGCTTAAACAAGATAAAAATTAAATTTACTTTCTATTGTTAAACTTATGACGGTACTTTATGAAACTTCTTTTAGTGATACCTGTCTGTGCTGTAAACACCTAGCATGAAAGCTTGGGGCTGAACAACAAAACCTATGTGCCTCTATCATAACCATTTTCTATAAACCAGCATGGGCAATGCTTAAAAGTGAATTTTGAGTTTTGCTCATAATATACATTCTTTGTTGCTTCAAGGTGAAAATTGCTAAGGCATTTAAGCAAGTTTTAAATATGTATTGAAAATAATTTTTAAGTTAAAAAATTACTTGGAAGAAGACAAGCTGCACACTTTGTCCTGCCCGCAAGTAAGTCCACAGCTAATGCTGTTTGTAAATTTTCCCCAAAGCAGCCACATTTCAATGGAAAAAAGTGCAAGACTTTTAACTGCTTTCAACCTGAATCTGTTTAGAGGTATGACAGAGAGGAATAGGAACAAAGCCTATGAAAAATAATGCTGACTCCTGAGGAGGGCAGTAACTGGATTAAACAGGAACAGGTGACTTGTATGGTGCTTGGTTTATGGTAGGAGCACTCCCTTGGGTCAGAGAGAAACTGGAGTAGGTGGGAACTAAATGGCTTGGTAGAGGCATTCCTCATTCCTCCTGAGTAAAGATTAGATTATCAGGGGAAAAAAGATCCTGTGGTCAGGAAAGATTAATGGCATCTCTGAAGCCATTAGGGATGTGTGCTTGTGAGAGGCTCGGGATAAGGAGGTGCGAGAAAAGGGGGAAGGGGTGGCAGGTAGCAGGGGTGGAGAGAGAGGACACCAAGTGTTGAGGCTGCAGAAGTTGTGGTCAGCAGAGAAGTTGATGGAAGATAGCACGGTGGAACTATCAGCAAGAGAAGTAACCCAATGTCAGCTCTGAAGAGTGAGTGAAACAACAGGGAAGCAACAAATGAGTAGAAAATACAAGGACAAAGCAGAAGGGTGGGAGACAACCTATCAGGCAGAAATTGGCAGTGACTACAAGAAGAACTGACTGAGGAGTGCCGGGTGCTGAATGCCCCAGGAAGGTCCCAGAGATCTGGGTGGCGTACAGGAGCGGCTGAGGAGGCTGACAGCCGAGATGAGAAGATGGAGTCGGTTTTCTCCAGAAGCTGTGGCATGTCGGTAAGCTTGTAGGGACTTGTTAGTAAAACATGAAGGGAGTTCTTAGGCTGGATGTCTGCGTGTAGCAATGCTGAGTGCCACTCCCCAGAAACTGTGGAAATTCAGAGTGCTTAAGGTCTCCGGGGCAGCGGCTTCTTGGATCTTTCGGTTATTGTGGCTATCACCCTGAACTACAGAGAATGTAGCTCAAAGCTCTCTCCTTCACACAGAACAGGTATAAATGGTGGCTTGGAAATAGGGGCAGAACCCTGCCAATGCAGGGCTGAGGAGAAAAGGTGGAGGAGACTGGAGAATAATGTTAAAAGGAAAGTGTGCAGTGCTTGTGATATAGTACATGTGTTTGCAAAGCAATGATCAGGGAGGAGAGACTGACTGAGGCAGAGGAAAAGGAGACTTGAGAGATATTGCAGTGTACACAGTGCTCTGGTTACAAAGCAAAGCCTGTAAGCAACACACTTGCATGGTGGCCACACTGCAGTGGGGTTGGGCAAGGAGTTAACCTGCATTTGGCATTTCAGCCAAGTTCAGTGCTGCTATAAAACACAGGCTTGCCAAAGCCTGATACAGAGGATTTTTTTTTTTTTCCTTTTTAAAAATTTTCCTTCCCCCCCTCCTCACTGGGCTCCAGCTGAGCCTTCCTGGGGTGCTCCGCATGTGCTGGCTCCCCAGCCACACGGCACCTGGCACAGCACAGGATGCCGATGCCAGTGCCAATGCCAATACTGGTGCCAATGCCAACACCAATGCTGAGCAGCTCCAGCGGGACCGTGCCAGCCACATCCACTCCTCCAGGCTCACTGGCCTGCCCTGAGGGGACAGTTTCAGCCCAGCAGGCAGGCCAAGAGCTCTCCGCACCGTTCAGTTTTTTGGTATGAGGTGCGTGCACGGAGGCCTTGCTGTGCTCAGCCTAACTTCACGCCTCAATTAACTCGAGATTTCTGCTCCTCGCCCTATTCCCTGCCTCAGCCCAGCTCTGGCTCGGCTCGCACGGAGGCAGAAGGACCTCGGGGCGCTGCCCCCAAGCAATAACAACAGCGACCAGCCCTGGAAACCCACTGCCAAGGACCGGCCGGGTGCCCGAGGGCCTGGGCCGGGCCCGGGTCCCCTCTGTCAGGGCAGCGAGGCCCGGCTGCCGCGGCCCCCGGGTGCCGCCTGCTGGCTGCCGGCACGGCCCGGCCCGGCCCCGCCCGGGGATTTTAAACGAGAGAGGATCGCTCCTCGTCACAGCAGGGGGAGAAACAAGCGGCAAAAGCAGGCTGTCACGGAGCTCCGGCAGCTCTAGGAAGGGGTGGCTGCGGCTGAGTTAGCGGGCAGTCCGCACAACGTGAAGCAGCACCGGCGGCTGCAGATTTGGTGGGAGGAGAGGCTTCGTGTCCTGCTGCTTGCCATAAAAACCTGAGGGGTGAGCTGATGACAGCTGGAGAACCGTGCCCGTGATAACAGCAGTTCGTGCAAATGTGGATTTTTTTTGTTTTTTATTTTTTAAATAATTTCACTTTTGCGTTAAATCTTCTGTCTGGGCAGTGAGTACACTGTGTCCCCACACATGAATTTTGTGTACCTTTTCCCTAGACATGTATTTAGCGCCAGCCAGCAGGATGATGCTGTGCTCCTTTCCCTTGGAAGCCTCAGGGCATGGGGCTGGGTGAGCCCCCAGAAAGCAGCAGCTTGATTTTAGCTGCAACGCAGTGACTCCAAGTCAGGCCTGTCCCGACCTCCTTGAGGCCGAGATGCAGCCTGAAAACAAGGGTACGTGATGTAGGCACTAACACGGGCAATGGGGCTGGCTCCTCACTCCTCTTTTGTAGGGGCTGGCATAGCCACCCACGGTGCTGAGGTCTCTGGGGTCCAGAGATGCTCCAGCATGAAGCCCATGAGGTCTGCAACCACTTCTCACGGTACGGTTTGCTCCAGGGGCCATTCTGCCCAGCCCATCTCCCCGCTCAAAGGACGCAGTGTAGTGCAACAGGTGGAGCTCCCAAAGATGGTACCAACGGTTCTTCTCCCCCCCCCCCGGGGGTGTTTTTTTTTTTTCCCTTTGTTATAAATGCTGGGAAGACCACACTGGAAGATGAATTGTGCTTCCCTGGCTAACTGCTTCTGCTAAGCTTTAATAGGCTTGCGAAACAGACGGGTAGAACCCAACCAAGAAGGGTGAAATAATTAGGGTTGGAATGCGGGGCTTTGTCCCTGCCATCATTATCCCTGGGCCAGATCAGAAACATTAGACATCCAACAGGTGATGTTTTCAGACGAAAAAACGAACAGTTCCTCCTTTCTCTAAAGGCTACATACTTTTGCTATCTAATCAGTAATACAGGCCAGGGAGGTGCTGACAAAAGTAAGAATAGCTGATGACTTCATCGGTGTGGCAGCAGCTCTCCCTTTAAAGCGTCAGCAACTCATTGTGGGGTTTTGAACTTTTTTTTTTGGGGGGGGGTGTATTAATTCTGCCTTTCATGCAGGAATCTGCAGTCACCTTTGGGACTGGTATATTCTTTAAGTCTATGCTGAGGCAGAGCACTGTGACTGGAGCAGCGTACTTGCTGTTACTAACAGACCTCAACTACTGCTCTTGCACTCAAAACAAATGTAAAGCAAATACCTCCAGTCACCAACATTTTTTTTTCCCCTTGTTATTAGTGGCTTCGACCTAAGAACCCGAGGAAGCTGAATCACCACAGCTAAATGTTAACAATGTGTACATAATCATGTAGAGTAACAACTTCTGAAAAACTTCAGCAAATTGTCTCTTCTATCCCCGACAGACAGACTGGCTATTCCTACATGGGGAAAAAATGTAATTTCACAGAGATGATTATCAGGACTGCGAGAATACCGTTCTAAGATTTAAAGCCCTGAATAGGTTTGCTGTTGTTGTTTTTTGTTTTGTTTTGTAGAGTTAGAACAATCCTGTGGCAACAATTCCATAAGCTTCTGGAGTTTTCTATTTAAGAACTCGTGGGCAGCCTGTGCTGGAAATTCTACAGAAGAAGCTGCAGTAGAAATGAAGGATTACAGTATTTCATAAGCTACTGAAAAATAAATAATTGCAAATTTTAAGGAAAAAAGAAATTAAAAACAACAACAAAAACCATGGGAAAGCAACCCTCTACAAAGCAACTACAATTCTTTCTTTATCCTCTTTAAAATTAGGTTCCACAACAACTTACATAAAGTTTGTATAGTTGTGTAGTTTTTCAAACTGTATGTTACCCAGTGATTTTGTCCTGCATTTTGCTGTGAGTTTTCATGACTGTAGCTGGAAGTTAAATTTTATCTATAAAACATTAACCTATCAGCTGCACAGTCAAGTGTCAAAATTATCTACTGACTACACTGCCTCATGTGACGTTGAAGAAGCTGAACCTGCTACTACAAGGGGGAAAACTCCCTGTGTCACTGAAAGCAGAGCTGCCCACACCTTCCATATGGGACAGGCTTGAGGCCACAGCTGCAGCTCCCAGCACCCCAGGCTGCACTTCCCTGCAGTATGCCCGATGGGATCACTCCTGCTTCTGCCACAAAACCACAAACAATGTGGCAGAGCCAAAACAGGGCCAGCCCCTCTCCATAAGAGCCAGCATGCTACACAGGTAGGCACGACCTTGGGATGTAGACAGGCTGCCTGTAAAGGAACTGTGAAATGCCAGCTGCGTACAGTGAAGCTACTTTCAGGATCACCCATATCAAGTAAGAATCAGTAATGATTACTTTCACCATTTCATTTAGAAATAAATTACTAAAAGAGAAACGCCTCCTCCAAGCAGTATTACAAGCCAGCAGCGAGGCACAATTCATAGCATTGCTAACTTTGGACTATTTCCCTCTGTTGAGGAACTCAGATGCGATGGGGCACTAACTCGCTACCAGCCAGTTTTGCTCTGATGTGCCCCTTACCCTTCCCCACACGCACCACTCAACTTGATGTGGTGATGCCTTACAGCACCTGGCATCATGCCGTAGTTCCTCACTACCTGCTCCTTTTTAGCACTAGAGATCTCCTGTCTGCCATCTTACTCATCTTTTTGGCATTGAGAGGTGCCTTCACTCTTGAATATAAACCTCTCTGTTAAGTCAGAGAGCAGAGATAGGAGTCACCTCATGCGGAGCCCGTTTCTGTGTGATAAAGATGAAGGGAATAATTAAGATTTCTCCCTCGATGCACATCTCCTGACACAGGTATCTTCAGCTTCAAGAGCATACTTTTCTGTCTTCTACAAGATGACTTGTATGAATTTACATTTTCTAGAAAGGAGAGAACACTTGCTCTAAGACAAGACCACCAAACAAACAGTGGCGTACAACTATTGAAGAGGGAACATAAATATCAATTGTTTTAATGCTCTAAGCACAAAACAAAGTTTAGCAGGGAGAGTAACACCGACACTCTCATGTTTTGTATTTGGTTCTCAACAAACAAATGCACCAATCTACAGAGCTTCTCTGACACATTTAGCAAAAGTCTGGAAGTGGTGTATGGCAGGAATTGGGAAGGTCCAGAGGAAATTGTTCATGATGAGGGAGATGCAGTGGGTAAAAACACAGTTCCATCTCCAGAGTCTCTTACTCTAGGTGTAACTGTTAGTGTTTGGACCCAGTAAGTCCTGCAGCCCCTACAGACACACTGCCTCCATCCTACCTGCGCCCAGCACTGCTTCCCCATGTGTGCTCACCCCTCCTCTTGGGGTGACAGCTTCACTACCAGCTGGGGGTGGTTCTCTGCATTTCCACTGCCTCTTCCTCTCCAGCACCAGCTACTTCCATGCTTCTGTCTGTTCTTGGTGTAAACTGTGGCACTTAAAGATCCCTTTCCACACTGGGACAAGTCCCCTGAAAATCTAAGTTGCTGTTTGGAATTACCATTAGTCACGTAAGCAAGCTTGCCAGAGTCAGCAGCCAGCAATAATGTGTTTCTTATACACAAACCATCGCCTAAATAATAAAGTAGTCCCCTGCTACCATTTTGCTTCTGTGGTAGCATGATTTTCTGGGGGTGTGTTTGGTCTGCAACACAATCAGTACAGTATGACGGTGACACAAGTTGAGCAATTTCTTTGTGAGATTCTGATAGTATTGCATAAAAAATGGTTCTCAGATTCTGCACACATACAGGTTTATGTAAAACATAGAAACATTTGTCCAAGTTGTTACAGATTGCATAAATATGGCATTTTTACTGTTGCATTTACAGATGTGCATGTACAACGATGTGCAAATCATCACAATTCGATTACAATCTTTGAAACGTACTTGAACTTGGCATCCAAGTAGCGCAATGAATGAAAAATGCCCACCAAAGAATTTAAATAGCAAACTTATAACATGGTTTAAATTCATAACAAATTTCAATGACTTCTCAGTAAAACTTTCACACATTTAAAATAGTTTGTATTCATTTTATTTGTATATGTCAAAATACATTTTTTTTCCAAAATAGTGGGTTTTGCAACTAGTTTCATGCAGATACAAGGTCTGCTCAGTACTACCAATAAAATCAATATAGCACAGTAGCCATTCATTTTTTAGATATAAAGAATAAATAACCTAAATATAAAACACTAAAATATTAGAAACACTTATTTAATCATTCACAGGCACCCAAACTTTACCAAATATAATCCAGAATATGCCTAACTGTCTTGTAACAGAACTCAATACGTTGCAGCCATTCAAACTGTTCAGTTCTTTGCTTATTTTACGTTAGCATACGACAATGGAAGTTCCCTATGGTTCAGACCCACCTCTCATACAGATCAATTACAATAAGATATCTCAAACTATCTGTGTACCTTTAAAATCAAGAATCCTGAGCTTGGTAGTAAGAGCATAACCTTACATCTTCAAAAAACCAATCAACAGAGAGAGGACATCATGTCTTCCTTACCAAAACATATCCCACCCCCATAAAACTACCCTCCCCCCCCAGTAGGCAGTAGAACACAATGACCTTTTTTAATGAAGGGGTACAAATTCACATTTAATATAGTATACAATATAATCAATAATACAATAGCTACTACAAGCTTTACAATGTACAATTTGTTTTAATGGCTGATCTGTTCAGTGGTTTTAGGCAAGAAACTATGTGCCAATAGGATGTTGTATTTTGAATGGTTTAGTGAAAATATAAAAGCTGTTTCTAACAAAAGCGATCTTCACTTAAGTACTTTTTTGTTTTTAAAGGCCACTGAAATGTATAAAATGGTCTGACATGACGGTGTTATCAAATTAGATGCCTTCTCACATGGCAACAACAGTGCATATAAACATTAATGTGAGTGTAATGGGTTATGTTTTTCAAATGATTTAGTAACATTACTTTGGCTAGCACAACAGTTTTGGACAGCACTCAGATAAATACAGGTATGTGAAATGTAGTGAAGCAGTTATATTTATGCAATTTTTATTATGGTGAACACTATCAAATGAAAAAAAAATGGGAAGAAAAGATAATAAAGTATTTTATATAGTTTAGACCTTTTGTAAAGATAGGGCTCCATACAATGTACAATGTCTAAATTCTTTATACCATAAAAATTAATGAACTTTGTTAAACACACTATTCTGGAGTAGCCTAATTTGCATTAACAGACATTTGCAATAGGGAAATATATTCAAGCATGCCACGTGGTGGTCTGAAAAATCAAACCAGTACACATTTATATATACAGCATCACTCAGTACCTGCTCAAATGAATGTGACGATTACAGGATCTAACATCTTTCACTACAAACTTTTTTTTTTTTTTTTTAAAGTGACCAATAAAGGCAGAAAACAGGACTCTTAAAATAATTCTAGTTTCAACTGACTTTTAAAGCATTTTGTATAGGAAATAAATGCATATTGCACAAACAGTGAAAGCAAATGTTCCACCAAGCATCTCTGTTCCAGGTGGTTGGACAATACAACTCTAGGTAGCTACACAGTTATGTAATTTAAAAGGGTGTGTGGTCTCTGCAAATGGTAAAGCTGTGAAAACACTGTACAAGAAAATCTGGTACATGAATAATTAGAAGGGAAAAAAATCCAAACTTAAGATTTAAAGAAAAACTGAGTATAGAAAAAAACCTGGGAATTGTGGCACAACAAAAACATTATTGAGTAACTGTCTTCTGTGAGAGCTGAAAGCTTTTGTTGATGTAAAAGTGTTTATGTACAACTAAGGCTTACTGGTTAAATATCTGAGGCGTATCTGGCCTTGAACACTTTCCTTATTATGCTGTAGCTGTAAACAAGATTTCTCAGTCATTTTATCTTCTCAGCAGCTGCATTTTAACAGAAACAATGATCTTGATACAAAAAACACACAGGTAAGAGGGCGTTTTGGCAGGATATCTGAAAATGACAGTCTCCAAGGGATCTTCCCACACTTCCAGTGACTGCCATACTATGGTCCACTGGAGTTACTAGTGATGTGCAATACCGTTATTTGCTGCTGTAGTAAACCCTTTATTTTGAAAGTTTGCTTATAACTCTGATCAAGGCCCCATTTTCATCTTTTAGCCTCTGGTTGTCTGCCTTCAGGTCTGGTAGCATCTATCAAAAACGAAACACAACGGTTATTTGCAATTATGCACTAAGTAAAAGCAACAAGACTAGACAAGCACTAGGGATAAAAATCTTTATTTAGTTGAGGTATTTGGGCAGTTACTGTCCCCCCCTTCATATCAGCAGTTCAGAAAATTCTCACCTTTTACCACGATGCAGTTAGGAGCTCTAGGGGTTTCCTTATGCTTGGTCTAGGTATGTTAAAACTAAGTGGTGCAGATGAGCAGCCTCTCCACAAAAGCATTTACAGCAGCATAAGGAAATCAATTAAATGTTCCAGATTTCAGTGCAGAACAAAAAATGTTAATTACTGACAGTTTAAAGAGGCTTGTCTATACTGCATTTGCGCGGTTTCAAAACAACATGCTGTGGCTAATTAAATCTACCACGGTGCTCTTGGATGATTTCATCCTGATCAGATACAGTGTGATTCAGTTTATGAACTCATTGCCTTTATCTTCCAATCACTGCCAAACTTGTGTTCAAGCGCATATCCTCTAATTTGAGATCACATCCCTGAATAGCATGGCTCACACAAGATCAGATATTGAAACACCAGGCTGCATACTCGGGCACACAAGTTAGAAGATGGCAAGTTAAGTTTGCCACAGGAGATGGGTGACACACAAGCACAAAAGCTGGAAGGCAGAAGCCAAGTGAGGTGAGAGTTGGACAGGATCAGACAGGAAAGGAGGACAAGTCGGTGCACAGAGGCTTGTACTGGTAGAACATAACTTGTCAGAGAAGCTAGAAGTAATTTCAGAAATTCTCAGTATCTATGTTCACACACTGATAACAAACCACCTATAAAACTCATAGCTGCATTATGTGTATGGTTTCGAGCAGCACGTTCACACAGGAGCTATCAGCCTATTCCTGCAGTGTGGTTATTCAGTAACCTCAGGTCCAAGAGCATACAAGAGGTCTAAGTCCAACCGATGACCTATGTAACAACGGCTACAGAATTGTTGATGATGAAATTTCCTTGCCACTAGTTTTGTTTTTGCTTTATCCAAACAAAATTATACTTTTGACTCCGTGATACTCAGGACATTATTACAGAATAGAAGGAACTGTGAAGTTTTAAAATGTGGGGTTAATTAACCATACGTTACACTAGAGGCTTCATTTACACATCTCCAAAGGATTCCTCAGATCCTCTCACAGAGTGGAACATGATGGTGTACTAGGGATGACTGAGGCTATAGGATCTCCAGTTTCTTTAACTGCAAATACCAGAGTATGTGAAATGAAGATCACAGGATAACATAAGAGGAAAAACGATGGTCTCCACAGAATAATGCTGCTAACCTGGACTCCTACTCTTTTCCACAGTGTAGCTTAGGGCAAGTCACCTAAACGGAGCTCTTCACAAGGAATCAAAGCACTTGAATTCTACAGTTTCCATTACAGTCAAGAGAAAGCTGTGCTTTGAACATGAAGCGCTGTAAAACACTGATTACTTTCAAAAACCACGTCAACGTGTTTGAACTTGAGCAACGCGAGTAATCATTTGACAATTTTCAAACGTTATCTGTGCTATCTATGCTGTAAAATAGCCTATTATCACCACTTCTTATCATGTATATGTTATGAAGAGACATTAATTTACTTTTTGAAAAACTCACAATGCAATGAGAAAAATCACACACAAGCAAAAACCCTAAGAGTAAGAGGAAATAGCTTTGTGTTCTGTGAGTTTGGACAGTTAAATTAATGCTGCTATTGACTCAGTGAAATAAAGTGCCTTCAGGAGGAAAAAAGCAAAAAGCTATCCTAATATCCAAGGCAATTCTAATATATACACATACAGGGATCAAACGTTTTCTGTATTTTTCATTCTGACGTCTTGATTTTGTGATCTCAGGTCAGTGTCTTATCTGGACAGTGGAGAGGGTCTATTAGGGAAAGGAGGGCAAGAACCAACCTGGAGACTCCATCTCACCACCATACTGTGGGTTGAGATAAATGTGCCATTTGGTCATATGCAGTTAACAGGCATGTGTACCATGCATTTCTGCATGCACCTGTAATATTAGGATAAACCTACAGTTGTTCTCATGTGTATATGCAAACAATGAAATAAGCATTTGTTTGGTAAAAGCAACCAACACCTTTCTTTCCTACTTTTCTTTCTGTTACAGACTTCATACCAAAGATCCTGGGTGGAACCACAAAGCATTCATCTAGCTATGCACCAGGAAGCAATGGAGTCTGACTTTGTTCTTGTTAATTTGTATTTCAACAAGTGTCACCCTGTATGCCTTCCAATGAAATCTCAAAGCAACTCCAGTTACTTCATAGTTCTCTTTCAGTTTAGTGACCAGGGAGCTACAGTCAATAATACGTAATACAAACAGGCAGACACAGAAATTGATGTATTTTTCTGGTGAACAATTTTAACAACAAAAAAAAACACTGTTCAAATTTAGAGCTTTAACATAATCCAGTAGCATTACATGCCTGCAAAACTCTGTAGATTTTAATCCTGATTAAACTGATAAATAGAATACATATTAAGAAAATATTTTCTCCTTTGTTATGAGTCTGCTAAAGAATAGGGAAAGCCTGGCAAGAGACAAAAAGATTTGTAAGTAATAAGAGACTTATCAGAAAGGATAGGCTCAAGTAACATAAAATACTCATGCTTCCCATCTATACTAATCCTGACATATAAATCCACACACTAAGCCCAGCCAAAGATATTATGCAATTTTCTTGGAGCAGTGCATTCCTGTGCTACTCAGACTTCTTATGAGGTGGTACCACATGCCTTTCATGTGGAGAGGCAGAAGAAAAAGCTTTTCATGAAGTTCACTAAAATTACCATTACGTACTTTGCAATTTGAATTTGCTTTTCACTAAACTAATAGAGTAGCTTGCCTTGATGAGATTCTTGAATAAGATTACAAATGCACTATCTGTATTATATTATATTACTTTATAACACTACTTATACTACTTTTAATTATATTACTTTATAACACTACTTATTATATTACTTTTGCCTGTCTGTATTATATAACTAGATACCAACTTTGCAGATACTGTAGCTGATCAAATAATTTTTCAATAATCACCTGATCTGTGTGGAGCCAACTCAGTAGTAATGACCGTTTGCTGGAGGATTTAAGAGCTTGTACCTATAAAACAGCTTTGTAAATTAATATTAAAGAAAGCTCAAGAGCTCTTAAGGTACCTGTTCAGATTAATCATGCATGCTGCTGTGGTTAATCTACAATTGTAACGTCAAGGCTTCCTGCTATGTTTCCACTGCTTGTCTTTCGCTAGCCCAGCTCCTTAAGCTCCACAACGATCTGCCTTTGAAAAATTCCCCTACAAAAAGGAATGCTGAATGGTTTTCTATGGTTTAACATCTTGAAATGGCTTAACATGGTTACAGGAATGCCCGTACTAGAAAAAAAAAGATGGCACGGATGTGTGGCTGTGGACAGCAGTCACTAGATTAAGCTCGGTTGTACTGGAAACCCATGCTTAGCTGAAGCTGCTCTAAGACAAGATGCCCCAAAGGGACAGCTCTCCCTTCTCCTGCAGCAATATGCTCTTGCTGCTTTCTCTGTGTTAGCTTGAGCAACATAGCCACGTTAGAGTGAGATGGATCAAGTCATAAAACTGATAAAGGGATTTCTTTTCAGCCAGGTCACTGAGCTGACTTGACTCACTCAGCAAGGATCAACACAAGGGAACATTCAGGAATGCAGGGCCTGGACCAAGAACAACCTTTTTATCTGCATTCTATTGTGAGGTCAGCTTCAGGAAGACATAAAGCCAAAGGATAAACTTGCTATTTATTTCATACCTCTTAGTGGGGAAAACCTGAGATCTGACTCTGAGAAGAATGAAAAAAAGTGTATGCTCATCTCCTTGCTTCTAAGAGAGAAGGGGGGTAAGCAAAGGGAAGCAGGTTAGCATGAGACACTGTGCAGAATAAAAAATATTTTATTTTCATCTACAGATCTTAAAAGCTCACTGAAATGTCCATCCCATGCAGTTGTTATATAAGAGGAAGAGGAATGGCCAATAGATTTGGTCAATCTGACAGCCCAGGCAGGGTATTTTTGTGTCTGTGTTGTCCTTGCATGATAGGATTGTGGTCCACTACTGGAATGCCTACACATACAGCACTATAACTCATTAACCTTTGACTTAGTGCTAAAATGGGGTATTTTAAGCTTAGTCTAGATAAGAATATGGATTATCCAGAACTGCACAGGAAGTATAGAAAACTATACTATACTATATACTATAGTATAGAAAATAGCAATTGACTTGAAACTCTGATATGTTTTAACAGATGACAACTTTGGTCCCCTCTAAACACTACATCAGACAAATTTAAGAAACTAAGTTGCCAATGCAACTGTTCAGAAATGCATAGTACTGCAACCGCTTCTCAAACTTTCTTTAGTTCTGACCAGATCTGTATCAGTTCCATGCATTTTAATTATACTGCACTATGAAAAGGTCACTTCTTGTTTTCATTTTTTTGGAAAACCAAGGACAAATCTGTCAATTTGAGCATTTACTCCAACATCAAAACAGGGGAGTGACTTCAGTGTGTCCTAGTGTGAACTCAACTCCTTTCAAATTGTTGCCAGGGTTTTAACATGTCAAAGGTCCCTCCAAATCCTTGCCAACTTCGCTTCAAGTGAAAAATGACAAGCTTCAGTGCTAGCATTGGCAACACCACACCGTAACAACGTATCTGTGACACCTCTACTCGGTACACTGGACACCATGCTTTAGACACACTTCCATAACCGAGCAGTAAGTCAGTTTTCAACACACAAGTGTTAATAGTAAAACTCTGCCCAAGCACAAACATATTGTCAACACCTGCCTGGCTACACAAAGGAGAAGGAAGGAATTACAAGTCCATAGAACGCAGCTGCCTACAGGACCCTGACAGTTTGGCAATCACACGGGTCAAGGCCCTATTCTCAGTCACCAGTCGCTCATTTATGTGTCTCAGAGATTGAATCTGCTTTATTTGTTGCAGGTTCTGCAGGAATCAAAGAAATAGGAGTGAAAATGTGAAAAAAAAAACACATATATTAAGTTGAAAAGAACTAGAGATGAACGGAATTGAAAGAAAACTTAGAAGAGACAGTCCTGTTCAAAGTAGATAACTTGCTGTGAAAATAAAGTATCAAGCAAGTGGCACATTCCTGAAAAGCAATCTAAGAACCAGCAGTGATTAGTCACAGCTTTCCAAAACAGTTCAGGATACATTAACAATGAGAGTTATTCCTGGAATTCTTTACTTAACATCCCAATTGCACAAACTAAATCTCCTATTCAAAAGTCAGTAAATAATGATATGTTTAACATATACTTGTGCATGAGAGTGCAATAAATGACAGGAAGAGTATTAATCTTTAATTCAAAACCTTCCCACACTGCATATTGAAAGTAAACTTTTGAAAAAGGCAAGATGTTTGCATTCTCTGTTTTTCTCTGAAGCCCAACCATCCCTAACAGAAATGTACAGGTTGGTGACAGAAACTCATATCCTGTGTTCCACTTTTAGAAATAATTATTTCCCTATGCCACAATTAGCTTTCTACGTATTTCACTTCTAAAGACCTCTCCCTCAAGGAACCTCAGACACTGTGTTCCCCTCCTTACAGGAAACTACCTTGGCCTGAATCCAAGGGAGCCAGAGACATTGCGGTTGCGTTCTGTTTACCTCTGCTCTTCAGTCTCAACTGTATCAACAAACCTTACTGCAAGTATTTTAATGAAAAGGATTTGGAAGTTAAGGCAGTTTTCAAGCACCAGAGGGAGCTCAAAAATGAGCTTTAAAGGAAACTTATTAATCAATGACAACTATCAAATGCCAAAAAAGTGGTACTGCTTTAAAATTATGGGGTACAAAAATGTTTTCTATTTCATCATGTTCCACTGATTGTCTAGTTACAGTTTAATTTTATCAGTTTTGTTGGCTCCGTCCAATATTATATCCAAAATGAACCTGCAGGATTTATCTGTCCTCTTAATTATATCAAGTAACTTGATAAACCAGGAAGTGTGAAAAGTCATACCACAACTTTTATTATCGGTGCATGTGGTAAATGGTACTTATCTGTCAACATCTGAAATCTAAATCTGCTTTTTGTTAACTACAAACTCATTATTATTCATTCTATACAAATGAAGGTTATTCTTTTGATATTGATTATGTGTTGCCTAATACATAACTTAATGAGATAAAGCTTTTTGAGCAAAGCAACATTTAATGCTTTATAGAATTATCTATGTTTAATCTATGGAATTATATGATACCATTGTTTTTAAATTATTAAAATATGAGTTTTGTATAAAAAATATGAGAGTTTTGTATCAAAAACATAGATGGCAATTCTGTCTATATTAGATCAAACGATGTTTGATCTAATAGTAGGAAGTCCTACATGTATGACTGCTGATGCCAGAAAAACAGCTTCACTACAAATTAAATGAAACAAGTGATTTTGAGATGTGGTTATAACTTACTATTTTCTAATGAAATTATAGAGAACAGTAATATTGCTAGACTAAGTGCTGTTTAATGTCACTGACATAATCATACACGGTGTTAACAACAGTTTAACAATACTTACTTTCAGTTCCTCTTCCATTTCAGATATCCTTCTTTCTAGAGCTCTTCTTTCCTAAATCAGAAAATGTGTGTTAATACTGAGCAATACCATTCTTTTTTAGTTAATGCTTGTAAATATTGTGAAAACTGTGAAATACTTCAAGTTTCAAAGATCATACAACCAGAAGCATAGTGTAGACAGGAAACTTGTGATGGCAGTGATATATAGAAAATATTTCAATATTGAATTTCAATAACTTAGGAGGAAGAGATGTAAAAATTTACATCAAGTCCTACAAAATATACCCCTTCCTTTACAAAAACTTAAGACAGTTCATAAGCACTGTTTGCAATTATTTTTCATATGCCGGGTTTCCATAAAAGCTTAATATACAAGAAATGCAGAAAATGATCAGAAACAAGAATATTAAAAGAAACAAGCACAAAAGCGTAAGCTTTCATAGACAAGCAAACGTAGCTGAAAAATCTGCCTCAGCTCAGTGGGATCTGTCCACACCATAAACTGCAACTTAGTGTAGATGCAACCCAAACTTACGTTATGTGAGCTCAGCTGAGTACCAAGAAAACTAGCCACGTAAGACTACCTGCTTCTTGAGTAAATGTTTCCTGAATATTTTCTGCGTTTCTAGTATAGTACAGTTGGTAGGATTTTTTTTTTAATTATTTTTTTTTCCTTTTTACCTGAGAAGCAGGAGGAATTAGCCTTTGTCAAGAACTTCAGGTTGTTTTGATAACACTGATCAGAGTACCCAAGCTTGAAAATTAGCTTAGGGTTTTCTATACTATGCTGCAGTCTGCAGTGCAGACACACTACCATATTTCTAAATAATATTCTTTTGTTTAAACCTGATTTTCAATGCCTCTGACAGATCAACAGCTAATGCAGTAGACTCCAGGGCTTTATAGCTTGCTTGCTTTCCTGTGTCAGACAATGCAGTGTGTCTCATGTAAAAGCAGCTGCATTCACTATTCTACATTCAGATCTTTCCAAAGTGTGAAAGGCAAAAGCAACAGATTATTGCAAAGTGTACATATGCATCTGCATACAATGGTGTTATGCAAACAGCAAGCAGCATTGACTGAGGTGTGTAAAACTTTGGTTAGATCATACCGCCCAGTAGATACTGACTCTTGCCGGCCACCTTTCAGATACAAATCATTTAATTTAGTTTAATCATAGTGCAGTTATTCCCCAACATTTTCCCATTTTAGAATACACCTTTAGAAGTTTATCAAAGTAATGGATTACTGCAGTTGTTAGTACTTAATGTACTTAACTACTTCAAGGTACTAATTTTCCTATAAGTAAAGACTGATAGTAATGGAATAGTAAATACCAGTGAGTTAACTGCAGTAAGCAAGTGACTAACAAAAAACCCAAACCATCTTACATTACTTAGAACATTATTAGTTACCTACTGGTTTTGTAGGACTAGAAAACATTTGTCCTTTTGATGCATTTGCTTACCTAACATGTCGAGCTTGTTTAAGAATAACTACTAGCAATAAAAACCAGTTAAATAAAATAAAATCCTTATTTCATCAACTTCACATACTTCACATAATACAAAGGAAACATTTAAATGGGCTGGCCTAAATATAAGATTTGTTGCAAAAACATATAGCTCTAATTAGATGAAGCTATGTTTCCTTTTTTTCCTTCTTACTCTGCTAGGAAGTGGCTAGAGAAATGCCAACAAAACAACACATCAGAGTTTCAGTAGGAAAATGTGCCAGTATTATCTGTTAGTCCCCGGACTCACTGCCTATGCAGTGTAAAAACCTGTGATATGCATCAACATTTCTTTAAGGTACGCCAAGAACATTTGTAGTTCTCAATATGAAGAAAAGCACAAGTCAGCTTTTCATTTTATAAAAGACAATAGCTCATTTGTATGTACTGAAGCAACCAGAAACCACAGTCTTGGTGCAGTGAGATTGAGGTACATGGATATACACAGGTGAAAAAATGACTCCAGAGTTATATAATTAAGTAAACCCAGATATTTGAACATTCAGTAATATAAAAAAATATGCTCTCCCCAAAACAAATTCCCAGGTGATGAATTCCAGATTTAGGAGAAATGGGTTAAACTTATCTCCAATTCAGATCCATACGGAAATCTTGCGGCATGAGTTGCGTATGACCATGTCATGAAATTATGCAAAGATCTTTTAACATACTTTTCGGAGTGACAAAAACTGTATTTTTGCCTATGTATTTATTTATTGTCCTCAAATTAAAAATGTTGACAAAGCGTCACCAAATCATATCATGGAAAGCAATCTATAAAGGCTAAGTTCAAATAAAATTAAAAATCTGTATTTTCTAAATTTTGTCACAGTGAAATTCTAGGTTTAATAAATGTTCCCATCTTCCTTACTGAAAAAGTATGCTTCAACTGGAAAATATCACAGTTCAAACATGTCTTCAGGTTTTTCTTTACTTTTGTCCTCCCTTTTCCTCTATGTACTTACAGGAACGTCTTTAATTCTATATTTCATTTTACTGAAGTCTTATACTTGGAAAAGTATATGTAGAAAAGCTCTACAGTTTGTTTTTACCTTTTATATGGTTACTTCACACATAGACAGATGTCTTTACAATTATTCTTAAAGACCCATCATCTGAACTGAATTTAGTCAGCCTATTTCTACAGATCAGCTACTGATAAGTAGCAGCCGAGCATCTCACTTAAGTCACTTTCAAAGTGAAACCAGTTCCAGATTCTAACAAGGAAAACACATTCACAAATAAACTCCTGTTTTAAATTCTTGTCTGAAAAGAGGTAAATCTAAAATTATAAAAATACAAGGAACAAATCCTAAAACTTGTGTAAACCATGTTTCAGCCAGGCAGCATTATCACTAATTTTATTCATCTTTTTACCTGCTAGCTTCGGTATTAATAACTTCAGAACGAGTAACATTTCCGAAAGACATTTCTGCTATTGGAATAAGTATATCTACAAGAAAAAGGTGCAAGAATTCCTAATGATAGCCAATTGTCTTAATGCAATGGCCTATTTTAGGGAAAAAGTAGCACAGTAATTTAAAACTGAAATAATGTCAAGATGTACACTACAGAATATTCTACAGTATAAGACCTCTATAGTAATGCATACAGCTAAATCTATGAAATAATTAAATGTCCACTTGTGTGGCCATGATAGCAAGCAAGAAACCAATTAAAGCTGCTGATGAAACTTTTCTGCTGATGAAATCACTGCCTACAGCAGGATGCCACAAAAACAAGAAGAAATAGGCACTAAAAGGCTGCTGCAATTATCTGTTGAGATTATTAAGATAAAAATAATAGAACTTCAGGAAGTGCCTGAGAGCATTTCTGCATCTTCATGTCTTCTTGTAAAATCAAGCGTTTGTTTTATTTACCAGATAGGTTTGCAGAATTAGGTTTTAGAATATGTTTTCTAAACCTCAAATACCGGAAAATAAACATACAAGGCTAATAAATGTGAAGTTTACCAGGGTAAATAAATGTATACCATATAACTTATTACTGTCAAAGACCATTTAGTTTTCTTCCCTCTGAAGTATCTAATGTGTCACTCTAGGGTTAGGGGAGGAGAAAGGTACATGTGGTCATAAAGGAAGCCAGGATCACAACAGTAGAAACTGAGTTTTCTTTAAGTTGCTGCAGAACTTGGGATGGGTTTTAAGCTAGCACGAAACTACAGCCTAAATTATCATGGGCACAACTTCTGAAATAATTCCTGCAGTCTATCTCACATGTAGATTTATTACACATCTCCTTTCCCTGTCAGTCTAGGGCTGTCTCTCATCCTAATGCCCTTCTTCCCATGCTGCTCATTCATTTGCCTCCACTCCGCCCCAACAGTGTCATTTTCCCTCTGGAAAAGTTACACTACAAGGAAAGAGACAGACTACGCTTAATTTTACTTCATTAGCAGGTTTGAGGTCTGATGTCTGTGGGGTAGAAACAGCTACTTCATTACCAATAATAATTGGTAACACGACACACATGCCTCCGGAAAGCTCTGAGGAAATTAAAGTCTCTGAACGTTGGAAATGCATTAAAAGATGAGACGCTCTGAATCTGCTTCTGAATCTCTGGAGAGCCAACACTGTTTTGGACGAGATGGAACAAGCGGCAGAATCCTGGAGGGCAGTGGGGTTTAGAACCTGGTTATCACGAACCAACAGATGACCTGAAGGCATTTCTTAAGCGTAATTCCATCTCACAGTATCTCACGTTCATTGCCACTTTGAAACCTAAAATCCCCAAATCTTCTTAAAAATGAAAGTTGTAAGAAAGGCTTCTGTTCCCACTAAAATATATCCAAGCCAGGGGTTGCAAAACAAACTAAAACAAAGCCTGAACTGGACTACTCAGTAGATATTTGGCAGAAACTCACCCTTTTCTCCATTTCCAAGAGTGATCTGTCAGCAAATCTTTCTTGTCTCTGAAACACAGAATTAATAGAGACATTGGTACTTGTTGTCAAACAATGTAAAACTGAAGAAAAGTAATACAAAAGGATATTTCAGCTAAGGGCAACTACTACTGTATTCTGTCCAAAATATGTCTTTAAAAGCACTTTAAAATATGTTCAGGGAAGTAACACTGAAATTAAAAAGAATGAGCTGGATTTATCACAGACTTCCTCTGTGACCATCCCTAAGTAATTTAATCTTACGTAGCCTTTGGCAAATAGGAGCAATATAGCATATCTATCTAAAAGCTTTACAAAACAAACATCTTTTTAAATGTACTTTACTGATATTTACAGGTTGCATATGGAAGACAGTGAAGTACATATACAGGTAAATTGTGGCAAATGTGATCTGAGAAAGGGGAACATTCTTTCTACAGCAATTTAAGAAGAATTTCACTTTTGTGTACATATATAATATTACTGTATGCAGCACTGTTATCTGAGAGCAGTTACCTGTAAGTGAAGTGCACTATTTGCTCTTCAGTTCTAAGATAAGGCTATCTAACCAGCCAGGAAGAACTGGCAGGTTATGCCAATCTGCCAGCAGGTTTATGAATTAATTAATCAAATCAGACTGACAGTTTGAACATAGGCTTAACAGTGTAGAAAGCGTTTATCCCTACCCTGCAAAGAAGTTCCACATACATGCTGGCAAGAACCACCAGTACTTAAATAAGCAGGAGATGGTCTCACACATTTTGTTCACAGCTGAAGACCAGAATCCTGTGCTCTTTTTTCTTTAGAAACAGAGAGGTACTCTTCTTCACTCCCATCTTTGAATAAGAAACAAAGCTGATGCCTAGTAAATAGCAACCCGTATGCTGGGGTGCTTCTAGTTTGCTATCTACTTTGTCAGCAAAGTATGGGCCTTTTGCTTTATACAAACCTGAGTGGTCTTCTCCAACTGTAGTTTAAGATCTGTAAGTTCCATGTTGGTATCATGTAACTGTGCTTTCAGCTTTTCATTTTCAGCTAGAATCTGTTCATAAAGCTAAGACAAAATATTAATTTAAAAACACACTGAATAAGAATTGTGACATTGGCTGAACATTTTAAAACCTGTGTCTGAGCTGCATGTAAAATGAAGAAATACATTAATAGTCTAAGAAGTAAAAATCAGTTTAAAGTTCAAAGATGTTTAGAATTAGCAAACACTTAAAAGAACTGCTACCAGACATCTATAGAGAAAAGCAACTTTGCAAAGGGAACACACAAATACTTTACATATATCACAGATTAGACACTACAGTAAACCTTTTTTTTTCTTAACAAACTCCTCCTCTATTTTAAAGCAAGATCTAAACAAATTTCTATATTACAGTATTACATGTTTATAAGCTACCAAAGATCAAAGATAGGATTTAATGCAGGTATAAAGCAATATTAATATTACAATCAACTACAAAAACAATCTAATAGCATTCGTCATAAAAATATACATTTGGCTCCTCGGGATTTCTCCCTTGCCTTTGAACTTTTGCACTTTGAACTCCTTTGCACTATTTTCACTGCAAAAGTCATAAACTGTTTCGTAATGTATGTATTCCCCCACTGCAATGGTTCCTGTGCTCCTATGTTAAGCTGAGCTGCTCTAAGCAACTTTCGTGAAATAACGTGAGATTATTTGCAATTTATGAAAAAAACTATAAAAAACATTAACCAAATATTACTTTCACACCAAAATCACTGGACCAGATACCTTCTTAAAATCAGTGCTATCTTCTTTTTCTAGTCTACTGCAGTACGGTTTTCGATCTTCAAGGTAACTTTGTGACCCAGATCGCCCCTGTGCTGAATCATAACGATCACCGGAAGACACGCTGAGTGATCCTGTATCGTATCTGTAAAAGAAAAATTCTTATTTTTCTTTGCTTTTGTACTCAAACTGAGACTACTCACTGTATCAGATATTGTGAGTGTACCATGTACCATTACCCAACTGAACACGACCACTTGCAATAACATATTTTAGTTAAGCCACTACATACTAATTTAATGCAAATTAAGCTTTGACATACCCTCTGTATTCTTCAGTACACTTTAAGATTCTTTGAGTGAAAATGTTTTAAAACTGCCCACCATGCCTTTTATGCAGAGAAATTTTAAAAATTAAATTAAAATATTTAATTCAAGTAAATATTTAAATGTCTTAAAGGACTTTATGCTGGTTTAGGTATTTTACTTCTTTATTTTTGAAGACCTATTCTTAAAAATGTATCATAGAATATTGAGTTGGAAGGGACCCACAAGGATGATTGAGTACAACTTCTGGCAAGGAATACTTTCATTTCATTACTTTAAATGTAGTACTTTAATTGAAGGATTTTTAAAAAGTAATCTCTAAAATATCATCCAAGATGAATTCTTCAAGTTCTGCTAGAGAAATGAAGGAGATTTCCAAACTACTTATTGTGAATTCTACTATTTCGACAGAACCAGTTTAAGAAACAAATCTACAGCAAAGTCCTTATCCTATTAAACAGTGAATTACAACCAATATGAATACAGTTTTATTCAATTTCACAGTGCTCATTCTTCATGGTTTAGGTGCTGTAGTACTATTTAACAGTTTTTTCAGCACAGATAGAACATAATAATTAATTCTACAGGTCCAAATCAAAAGCAAGCTTTTTTAACGATCGATATTTCTACATTTTCATTTTTAAGAAATTGTAAGGAAATATAATTTTCAGAGGCTGTAGTACTTTTATTGAGATTTCTTGGACATTTTTCAGTGGAGTATTTTTATTTTTTATTTTTTGAAAAGCTGACTTCATATTGAAAAATTTGTAGGGAATGGTACCATCCATATCCATGATGTTCCACAAAATGCCTTGCTTGCCTTCAGTGCACTACGAATACATTCCCCTGTGTTGGGTGTCCCACAAACAAATGGAGAAAAAAACACAGAACTGTATGCCTACAACCATACTCCACACAAATTTTAAGTGCCACTAATGCCTTTGGAAGTTCAACCCAACTCAACACTGAGGTAAAGCTGAATTTGTACATAAACAAATTTAAATGAGAATATGTGACTAAAAAGTGTAACAAATTTAAATTAATTTACTTAAATCACACCTACCTTGAAAGGCTATCACTCTGATGTTGGGAAGGGTAAAAAGAGAGAAAAAGAAGAGATCAAATCAGTAATTTATTTATTTAAATAGATAATCTGTGAACAAGCATAACTCAACAATTATGTTACAGCGCATATGCTACCCAGTAGTATTGTCAAGTTGCAATACTGTTGTCCGGAACAGAAGAGAATTATGCACTAAAATTTGTTTGCCAAAATATGGTTTACAAGGATATTAGCTTTACACTTTAAAATTTGGGACTGTCCTTAACAAAACAGTCAGTTCAGCAGTTGGTGCACTCTACCCCCAGCTGGGGGGACCCTGTTCTCTGAATTCCCTATTCCTCTTCTGTAACAGTAGCAATAATGTTTTTGAAAGGTCACCATAATAATGACTTCAGCTTAAAATAATATAAAATAAGCTACAAGATCATTGCGTCAACATACGTCAATGGGAAACTAGCTGCTATACCAACTACATAAGGAAGCACTTACTAGACTAAATTTAAATTATGTAATTTCATTTTTTATTTTACTTTAATTACTTAATTCATTACAGATGCATCCACAGTCACACAGTACATTCACTTTACTTGATGAGTGGAATTTAATTAAAGGTGATGACTTAAGACTGAGGGAGTGTCCTCGAAGCATTACATCACTCACATAAGCCTTTTTCCCCTCTGGGTGGTCAATACACATTCATCATTTATTCTGATTTTTGTAATAATCTCGAGTGAAGACATTTCACTCATGAAACTCTACTGATATATATTCCCCTGGATATCCTCCAACGATGTTCACCTAGCAGTGGCTGGAGCTTTCTCCTGTGCTTGTTTTTTGGGGGTAGTGGTGTGGAGGTTGTGTTTTTTTTTTAACCTATATTGTCACAATGGTCACATTCTCCATAACACACTTAATTTCCCCTTTGACACCTTGAAGTGGATTTACTACACATGGTTTATCAGAAGTACGTGCAACAGACTAACCACTCCTAAAAAATAGTTATTTTCTGTAAGGGAATGAATAATGCTGAGAACTTAAGAGATTTTTGTAGAAAACATTGCTGTTAAGTGTCACATAGCTACACCTGGTTAGTTTTTAAGCTACTAGTCACAACATTTTTAACTTCCACGTAAGTATGAATTGTATGTTGCATATCTAAAGATTAAGATCCATATGAGATTACCGAATTCCACCCCATAATTGATGACCTACAAAAACCTCTTTCCCACTCTTTAGTCCTTCCTTCTCACCTTAACAAAACAGGGGATCCTCTGTCCACAAAGACTTTCTCTTTTTACCTTGAAGGGACACCACACAAACAAAAACACTAAGCCTTTTACCCCTTAGCTAAGGTGATGACACCACTCCTGCATTTTCTTAACAAAGAGAGTTCTAAAGGCTGTTTTTCCTTGCTTCTAGTGGGCTCCCCATGATGTTGTGGAAACGTGAAAGCCTCATGGATCTCCATTAGCCTGCTGACGTACAGCTTCCCAAATGGAAAGGCAAGTTACTAAGTCACAAGCGGAACATTTTGCAAACAGAACTTTCCAGCTCTTTAGGGGGAGACCATAGGAGCTGGTGACATAAGACAGTCCTGTTAGACAGGGAAGCACTAATTGCTTAAGACAGGAAAGCAACGATCCAGCTCATTCCCATTCTCCTGGCTGAGATCTGGAAGCTGAGCAGCAAGGCGAGGACTCCATGACCATCAGAATAGTGTACGTCAGCAGTCTGCATTTCCTGAAAGCTGCAAAGCCCTGCTGCTGGGCTTCAAACAGCATCCAGGGCCCCAGAGCTCATGGGGAAGAGGAGCATGTTTCTCAAGCATGTGCCTGTTCTTCTTTCCCTTATTTGTCACAAAATGATTTTTTGGGGGGAGTGGTGTTTTATCTTTTTTTTTTTTTCCTTTGATTTCTCTTAGTTCAGTCACAATTTTTCACAGTTTACTTTTTTTTTTTTTTTTTTAATTTTAAAAATTGTAACTCTAAGTCTGTGGATTTTGCATAAAGTTGGTTTGAGGACAGATGAGGCCAACACTGATATATATCCCTGCACACCCAAATTACACGAGACGGGTGCTCTTAATACATTCACAGAACTGAGCAGACTGTGAGAGCTGAATTTACATTAAGCAGCACCCAAGGAGTAAGGAAAAATGAAAGCGTATGTATCCTCATCAACACCAGCTGACTTGACCCTAATCCTACTCAATTTGTACTGACCGTAAGAGTGTCCTCCCCCCCAGACACACTGTGTATTTGAAAATGTACACTGGGCTTCCAGACATACGTCACATTTTGGTGAGGTTAGGATAACTTCTAGTAATGAAAATAAAATATTAATTTTACGAATTGTCTACACTGGATAAATGAGTACTTCTGTAAAACTGCCACAGCCATGAAACCAAGAAACAAAGTTTGAGTACAATGTTTAACCAGTTCTAATAATGCCAGTTTCTTTTGTTTATTCCCGCAGAATTAGAAGAGCTAATGACATTCATTATTCTAATAGTGCTATCTTTCACCCTTCAGAAGTCATGTATCTGATCCCGTATGAAATAAAATTTCAGTTCATTTAATTATAAACTAACCACCGTTGTAGTGCCTATTTAAATTTATAATTATTTTTTTAAATACATCATCTGAGGGGAGACTTTTGTTTTGCTGTTTTCATGTGTTTTTTTTATGCTTCCCCCACACTTCTATAGGTATCCTTCTGAGTGTAGCTCAAGTGCACTCCAAGCTTCAATGCTAATGAAAACAGGACAAATTGATAATAAAAGTAATACAATTTGTATTATCATTTGATATCTCTTTTGCCCACTTTCAAACAGATCATTTCTCTAACAGATCATGTTCCCATTCTCATCTCCTGCCCAAGTACACACTATTTCTCCTTCACCACTCATATTCCATACTCTTTCCCCATATTCACACTACGAAAAGCTTAACTCTCAAATACCCTTGATTTTGTGTGCTTGAATTCTACCCCAAATTTCCTCATCTCCTACAAGTTACTGGCTTCTTTTTCATTCATTATGTCTTACTGTGGCTCAGGGGCACCATTTCCAGTAACAAAAGACATACTTCCACGAACAAAAGATGGCTAGAATGGAAAGGAACGACAAGGTGGCTCGCTGAGAAAAAAGCAGCAATAAGGGGAATAAAATTTTAAAAAGCACAGCAAACACCACACTTTCCACATCATCACAAGATTTGGCAACTCTGTTATACCTTAAGTCTTTTTGACTGCCTGGTCAGCATTCCACTAATAATAAATCAGATTTCAATATTCATACTTTGAGCTATTTTTGCTTAAGGACAAATAGCTAGCCCAAATAACTTCAAAAAGCAAAGAAATCTTGTGAATCTTAATCCACAGACCAAGTTCAACTCAAAGTAAAATCTAATTATCGAAAAGGAAGAGATCATACTAATTCCTGAAGACTACATCAACAGAACTTAAATCAGGAATCTAAATACATCTTCCCCTTCAGCCAGCCAAGAAAGAGCTGTTCAGGCATGTTTGACAATAATGTGAGCTGTTCCACAGATCACTTTGGTATGTATGTTCAAAGCTGTGCTTTATGGAAACTTATTACTGAACTGTGTTCTGGTAAAACTGTTTTTTCACCTTCCTGGAAATTTGTTGTGCTTTTCAAAAACAGTTCTTCTTCAGTGACATAACAAATGCCTATATTGGTGAAGACTGAGCAATCCTTTACTTTCTGTTGTTCCCTATTTACTAAATTCAGGTCAGATTTAACCACACATAAAAGGTCTATACCTATTCCTGGCATACTCTGGCTACCAACGGCATGGTTCCTAATTCCTATCTCTTTCTGTCCCCAGACTTCAGATGTAACTGTTCCTAGAAACCAAAAGTTAGAACAAGTTGGTGCAAGTAAAGTTCTCTATTTCCCAAGAATGGGAATTAATTTATCCCAATTTATTTCTTCATAGTCTCAATTTCAGAATGAAATCCATGAGATGAGTATTGGATTATGAAAGTAAAAATGTAACTGAAAAAGAGGCTTCACTGGAACAGTTTGTTATGTAAAATCCCTCAGTTGCCAAAATGATCTCCACACTTGCTTATATTTGAACTGTCATCCTACAACATGAGATTATCCTTCTTAGAGGAACAATTTCCTGTAAGTAACATGTCATTTGTTTTGCAAATTAAAGAATTTTTCATCTCTTAGCACTCAAAAGCCTAAACAAAATTTCATTACTGCAGCCTCCAACTGTCATAGTGCTAGCAAAATTTGACTTCATTTTAATAGTTCTCCTTTTTGTTCTTTAATGATCAACTGAGATGTCAAAAGATAGTTCTGCATAGGGAACAAGAAAGCACAAACTGAAATCTTGTAAGACAGTTCTTTCAAAGACCTCTGAAATGAAAAGCATAAGCATCTGTCAAGTTCCTTAAAGATTTCAGGCTAGAAATTATTTTGTCTAAGGCCCTTTAGTTCTCTTTGTAGCATGTGCAAGGCTTGTTTTTGACCTCCTCTAAATTCCTGAGTTACCGCCAAAGCTCTTCAAAGTTTATAGTTACCATCTACTTCTGGCTTGTAGCTTCAACAAGCAAAAAAACCAACAGCAGCACCACATAAGGGAGTAACAGAGAATTTCAGTCTTTCCAAAGACTTCTGTTTTCTGAGTAGTGCATCAAATATTCAGTACAATTGAAAAAGCATAAATATTTTCTGAATGTTAGCCTCCCTTTAAAATTCTAATTTATTCCATCTTTCCTTCTCTCCAAAATGAAAAGGATTTATAGCCAAATAATCATGATTTTTCTACAATGAATTGTGCAAGATTTGTGTCAATTGTAAGTGGATTTACTGACTGCAAAAAGAAAAGTGCAATTTATGTAAAATCAAAAAATACATTTTTTTGGTCATAGAATTGGGAACAGATTGCCATTAGAATGCTGAAAGTCCATTCCACTCCTTTTTTCTAGAGGCAGCAAAATACTGCACTGTAAAAAGTTAGTTATTTAGTTCTTTGTTTGTCACTGAAAAACTCTAAATAGCTGTTCATCAAAGAGATTAAACTACTTGAAATCTACATAACGTTTTACATCTCTGATAAGCTGTTTTGTGAGAGATTTACCACTACTTCACTGTAGTTTTATGTAAGTCTAAATCTATTACAAGGACTACATTCTACCAGAACAAGTTTCTGCAGAATAGAACATGGAATAACCACAAATCTAATAATTACAGATCTAACAACAGCTACTGCTGGGAGGAGAGGAAAGAGGACTATGCGTTTATGTTAACATGACAGGGAAATCAAAAATACAGCAAAACAAAAGGGGGCAGAATGTATCAACATCTAAGTTAAGGAAATGTAATGGAAGCTTTTACATCACTTGAGTTTTATTACTCAATAATGACCCTGATTCCCTAGTGTGTTACTCCAGGGATTAGGTCAAAAGAAATAGATTGTGCTACACCATTTTATAGTACAGCTTAAGGCGCTACTTCCTTTTTAAGCCCTCTTCATCCCACTCTCATGCATAAATCAATTTATAAGGATTTTTCACATCAAATCAAACCAATTACACTGTTTGCCACTGACTTTTTAACAAAACTAACGATACTGAATTAGGATGTTTAGAAATCTTTCTTCTTCAACATAGAAATCAGGTGCATTGTGCTCTTTAACTTTCTAAGCTTTCTTATATTAATATTTTCTCACATTAGAAGTTAATTACATTATCAACACCACTTTTTAATTTAAAAAGGTTCTAGTGTGTATTAGTCACAGGACATCACTTCATTGAAAATAAAAGAGCAAATGAAACAAAAATATTTGCATGGTAGAATCTGAAAACTCACTCCAGTTACTTGCTGTAACATGTCCCTGACCTATATGTCAGAAATTTCACCGACACCTTCTGGGTACTAATTCTACATAATCAGAGTGGAAGAGAAAAAGACAGTTTTACCTGTTGTTAACACATTAAAATTGTTATAAAATTCTGCAGTTCGTATATATGCTAGAAGACAAGATTTTTACTATATATCTGCAAAGGAAATGGCAGTGAAACACAGAATCAAATTACGACTAAGAAAGCACTCACAAGGACTTCATTATATGCACTACTTTATTTGAATCCAACTGCACTGAAAGTTTTACAATTAGGATATATGTTATAAAGTTAGCATTTTTTTTAACTTACCTGAGTTTCTTTCTTATTTGTTCCTTCTTCTGAATCAGACTGGTGTTCTTGATCATTTTCATCACTCTGGTGAAAGAGGTGGGAGAGGAAAAAACAGTTAAGCTGTTGAAAGCTTTCTGAGAATTTAATGTGTTCTAGATTTTTAATATCAAAAGCTAAGAGTAGTAGAATTCTACCTATCCAAAATATACTGAGCATATATGGGACGTAAGATGAAAATTCTCAGACAAGCACTTGCTTTCAGTACCAGCAGAGGAAACAGAGCTTTGCATTTGGCACAGAAAAATCTTGCTTTTACAAAATTATATGCTTTTCCTATGACAAAGAAAAGGGAAAGGTAATCTGCTGAAACACTGGCAATATTACTTCTAATTTGACAACAGTTCTTTCAGCTTTAAGTACATAGCTACTTGTAACATGCCAGATAATGAGTCTCATTCGTACAGCTTTGGTATGCATGCAATAGAATTGTTCTTTTTTTTTTTTTTTTTTTTTAAGATTATGATTAATTCCTATTATGTTAAGGTTATTACAGTATTCTCGATTTTTTTTCAGCATTATCAGCATAACTTAGACTTGGTTTTGAATTTGTTCCTGAAAGCTTCACAATGGAGAAACAGAGAATGAACAAGCACCAGAGCACCATTTTCTCCAGAACAAGTTAGTGAAATACTCTATTATTCTAAACTATTCTCCATGCTAAGAATACACTTTATGCATTCCATATTGCTACAAACTATGGTTATAAATCAGCAGTGGCAGTCTTTTACTTACATCTTGAGTCCAAAAAGAAACTCCTGTAGATCGTCGTTTTTCTCTTGGTCGCCGCCTTTCCCGTATAGATTTAGGCTGTGACTTATCTTCTTCCTTTTCTTCCTCTTTTTTGCCCCCTTCTGTTAATGACAACTTTCTTGTTCATTTAAGTATGAGACAATCTGATTTTCTGAAAATCTACTGAAATATTTCTCAGTCTCTAAAATGCTTACAATTAGTATTTTTACCTGAAATAAATTTGCTACAAACCTTACCACAGGGTTTGCTGTAATATTAATTCCTCAGAACACAGCTCTAAAATAAATACCATTCCAGTTGTTGAACAGCAATTGCAAAACACTAATTCCACCTCAGTTACCTAGACAAAATGCTTCGGTGTAACAGTAACACACTATAAATTGGACTTAAATTCAATTTTCAAAACTTTCACATAATAATTCATTAACATTTGTGCCAGCTGTTATATGAAAGTACAAAAGAGAAATGTAAGATAGTTATTTATCATCCTTCAAACAAGATTTTTTTTTGCTTACATCAAAAATTCCTTGTTAAAAAATATGTTTTAAAAGTCTGTTAAGTCCTCCTTAGAGTCCCCTTTCTCGTTACAGTCTTTTTCATTTTCCCATCTAAGAAAGAATAAATGGATCTCCAAGATTATATTAACTCTGTAATACAGATTTCCTTTTTCTTTAAAAGAAATTCAATTGCAGTTCAAAACTGACAAAAGACCTCAGAATTGTGTTTGGTCTCCTACAAGTAACTTGCACAAAAGAGAATTAAACAACCCTGTCTAAACAGTTATTTACCAGTTAGGAAGTTTGTTCAGTTTGCTATTCCTTTATGAGACAGAAACCATAGAGTTGAGTTCAGATCATAGCATCCCTACTAACTTAACTGTATCATCACTGCTCTTCACATTTGAATAAAATTCTAGGCAAAAAATCCGTGACATCAAGGAAAAGCATCTTTCTGATCAATGAATCGAGCACCTCATCTTCAGTATAAAATTATTTAAACTGGTTAGGTATTAGTGTGGTTCCACTATGTATTATGAACTAACACCACACTACCACCAGAAGTATCCCTTTCTCTCCTGTTTTCAGATGCTCATGAAACCATGAAAGTATTGGTTAATTCCTTCACTGTAAGACTAAACCTCCTCCCCATTTACTTAGCAATTATTTAATCAAGTAAAATTCCTCCTTGATACCTGCATGTTTAAACTCGGAAGCGTGATATTCTGTTACAGTTGCTGTGTGAAAGCAGAAATGAAGCCAGACTCACACACTGTAAGACTGAAGAACACCATCATGTCCTCAAAGTCTTTTTTCCTCTCTACATGCAAGTTTTGGAATTTGTTACAAGAACCTGGAGTGACATATATCTACAACTGGTCTTACATATCACACCCCATTTTGAACAGTCTTTACAAACATAAATTGTCCTTTGGCAACTAAAAGAAAAAAAACAACACAACTCCACAGACAGTAGTCCTACCTCTCTCACTTTCCTTTGTTCCACTCCGAGAATAGGCGGAAGTTATACCTATAAGGCTGTTTGGTCTGTTTAGTTGACTTGAAGTTGAAAGAGAGCTAGTGGAGGTGGAGAGCGAAGAGGTGGATGATGAAGAAGTTGAAGTTGAAGTTGGTCTATAGCGATGATATGGCTATTCAGCAGAAAAATGTCAAAATTAATTTACAAAGATTAAACAAACATAAACCACAGGATATTACAGCATGTCAATATGTAAATGACTGTTTACAGTAATACCAAAATTACAGTATTATAGTTGGAGTTAAGATTCATATAATTTCTCTACCTAAAGAGACTCATCATGAAAATACCTCTTCAACAGTTCGGGAATATCTTTGTCTATAATCATCATCTTTAGTTTCAGATTCTTTCTTTTCTTCTTGTTTTTCTTTGTCTTGCTTTTCTTTCTCTTCCTTTTCCTTTTCTTCATTTTCTTGTTCTCTGGTTCGTGTGGGACGACTTCTTCCTATAGTTTTTTCTGCTTCTTGAAGATCTGTCAGTGTTACACCCTGTGAAAATGGCAGTCAGCAAACAATGTTACAATATATCAGCTTGTATTAATGTAGATGATCACGTTATTTATTATTAAATATAAAAATGAGCTTAAGAAAATTAATTCTCTCTATTTAAAAAAATATATATTCTACCTGCATATGCTACATATAAACTTTTCTCTTGAATCCTAGAACCAAATATCTCTCACTGATTAGCAGATTAGCAGCGTTTGCTCTAATGTGATCTACCACAGGTTCTCCAGTAACACCATTTTTAGTTGAAATAGTACATACTGATCAAGTAGAAAAACATGTAGAAATCGTTAAAGAATCCATGAGCTCCCTCTAATATCATCATAACCATCATAAACATTTTTGAAAGAACCTAAAAAACCACAATACTTAAAAAAAATGCAAATATTGATACCTACAAATTAACTCACTGGAAATGGATTTTAGGTTAACAACACATCAAAGAGATACACTGATAGCACTACAGAAAGTTGTAACTAATACCTCCTTCCTGTTCTTAGGCTAAATGCTGGTTTTCAAATGAAATGAAGCCAGGATGCAAACAGCTTCTTAATCAGAGAGAACTTTTCTATACTGCAATTTTCAGCTTATCTATCTTACGGAGATACTGCTCAAAATTCTTTGTGACCTATTCCAAAGCCAAATTCCCAGCTCATTAGTTATTTAATTGATTGCTATGCTGATAATGTTGTAATACAGTAATTCCTTGCAGCTTTTTCACTGTAAAGATTCAAAGAGAATTGCTCTGTGGTTTAACAATCTTCCTGGATTACTACCAAGAAGTAGAAAAGAACTCCACTAAGATAAACCCATGTCAAACAATGTGAATCTCTCAATAGGAAAGGTAACCAGAAACATTTGAGGGGTTTAGAATTACAAAGGTTTGAAATTAATGTCAGTAAACAATTTAGTTATAGATCTGGCCTTAATTCAGATAAGGATGCTGGCTGAAGTATTTCTTTGTTCTGTTTTATCTAAGAACAATTTTGCTGATTATTCTCAGTTTGCCAGCAGACAAGGAGAGAAGGGTAGACACACTTTACAGAAGATAGTAGCTGGTAATTGCTCCAGTGCCCACAAAGTATTCAAGTCCTGTTTAGACATCACCTATTTTGCTACTGTCACATCTTTTTCTATGTAAGGATTGCACTAGCTGCAATTCAGTATGAGGTAGCTCTCAAAGAAATTGGGAAAAACTTCAAAATATATCAAAATATCAAATATCAAAAACCTCTTCCCCAGTACTCTTAAATGTCCATGGCAACCAGGCTGAATGTGTATTTTCTGTGTCATAGATCTTAACATCTATCTCTACGTTGGTCAACTCAATCACATTATCTTCAATAGTCCATACACAGAAAAGACTTAAAAATGTATGTAAATGTACATATTACATGCCATACCTAATTCTCAAGTAAAATTTTGAGACAGAAGCTGTTAGTTCTTGGAAAATTGAAAGTCCGTATCTACATACAAGCGATTCAATTACTTGAGTAAGCCACTTTCACATAACACAAACAAAAACTTCAGTGGAAGCATCTCTGCTTTCAAATTTCTATTAAATTAGTCTGGTGATCAGAAAAAGCACTTTCCAGGACATCATGAGGGGTCCTCAAGCTTTCAGGGGAATAAAGGAAATAAGAGGCATTTACTTCAACTGGTAATGAGCTGTTTATACCAGGAAGATCAATTGATCATTTGGAGTTTTAATGGGAAATTAAAAATTCTCTGTACTCAGGGAGTTATATACTTTTCCATAAATGTAGAAGCTGTAATAAAACCATACCTGTGTAGATCTTCTAGACTGTCTTGCTTGCCTGGATCTAGCTTTTCTTTGGGACTCTGACTCTTCATCCCGTACTGGAGTGAGGTATGATCTAAAGAGTTAATTACAAATAAATCAGCAAATGGTAATTTTGGTACAAATGCATTAAATGTCAGAAAAAAACTCACAACATCATATGAAAACCAAAGCAATTAGAAGAAAACCTTTAAAGATATGAAATGAATCACTATATCATATATACTATATGTATCATACATACTATATCATCTATATCATAATAACCATGCTAGTGGCCTTACCACTCGATGAAAATACATAGTGTTTTCCTATTTAATTTAGATTTGTTTTTCTCTAAATGTAACATAAAAATTAACAAACAAAATATGTGCGTGTGTGATGTGAGTGCACGTGCAGGTAAACCCTTAACGTAACTCTTAGGCTTTCAGAAAAATCTGTATGTACTGCTAATGCAGAAATCCTAATTATACCATCTATTGCAGAGGAGATTAAAAATCTTTAAGGAGGTAGTTACCATAGTTTAACGTGAATCATCCATGCTTTGGGTAATCCAATGCCCTTTAAAACAACAGACCTTAAAAATAAATCCTCAGGAATCCCACAACAATCCTGCAGAGTAAGCAAGTAATTGTAATCAAAGCCAAAGGGCTACTACAGTAAACATGCAAGGTCAGGACTCTTTAAAGAGATTTTCCAACCCAGGCAATTCGGGTAAAAAGAAAAAAATATATATATGTACACATGCATAAATATATATATGTATGTATGTAATATATGTTTGTATGTAAAACCATTGTTAAAGAACTTAAATTTTTTAATGTATTTGTTGATTTTCTATTACAGAACATTCTGAGAATGCTGTTATAATTTACCATTATGTTTTTTAATCCTTAGATTAAATAGATTGGAGAAAGTTGAAAAAGTAGAAACTGAAGGTTGCTGAAGGGTTGCTTAAGACATAAGACCCTTCTGAGATCCTTTAGTTAAAATCAGCCACATTAAAAACAGAATCAGATTCCATGATATTTTCTAACTATATTATTTCTATATTTCATTTGTTAATAACTGGCTAATGATTTCACAGAATCACAGAATGGCTGAGGTTGGAAGGGACTCTAGAGATCATCTAGTCCAACCCCCCGGCTCCAACAGGGTCACCTACAGCACGTTCCACAGGATGGCATCCAGGTGGGTTTTGAATATCTCCAAAGAAGGAGACTCCACAACCTCTCTGGGCAGCCTTTTCCAGTGCTCTGCCATCCGAACCGTTAAGAAGTTCTTCCTGAAATTTCTCTGATTTAAATACTTTATTTGGGAAGCTATTACCTATTAACACTTAAAACGTTTGTCTATGGAAAAAGCATCTTTTTGATCACCTAATTATGTATTTCTCAGGTTAGGGAATACTAAAACAGTTCTGAAAAGGTTCTAAGTTTTAAAAATAAACTCAAAATAAACTCTCAAGAACTATATTAATTTCATTTCTCTATCTTGTTCTGCCGCAAATAGTATTTTTGATAAGATTTTCTGTTTTCCTAGACCCTTAGTCCCTATCTATATTAGGAAAAGGGTGCCTACTAGCTGCTTTAGCTAGCCTGAAATACAATTCACCGGATAAATCTGGTTTGCACTGACTCCGCTTTCAAGTCAGTGCATATATTCCTCAGCCACATAGGTAGACACAAGATTTAACCTACCTAAGATAGCTTCGATTGCAGAGCAGGTGTAAGCTCTACAGTGTGAAAACTGCTGCAAATTGCTCTGTAGGAATGGATGTACATACCAGTCCTACCCTCCAAATACGTGAAAAGCTTTAAACCTTGCTGAAGGAAAATGACAACTCTATAGCTACTGTCAGACTGGAAACTGGCCCAGCATCCTCTGTGTATGCCTCACAGGTCAACTATGTATTCATGATACAAAGATTTTAAAGATGCAAGTTTGTCACTCTCTTCCGCGTTTCTCTAAAGCAATCCTGAAAATCAGATAAAGAATATAGCTTCTTCAGTACATTCTGAAAGGACGCACCATTACATATTTCATTACTAAAAGTAGTTCATAACGTGCTTATTTTTCATATACTATTTGAAATACTACTTCAAACATACTTTCAAACTAACATACTTCCAGTCTATAAATACGGATTAATCAACTTCATTTCTTAAGAAAATATTTAACAGAAAATATTTCATGAACGGACAAAATTTCTTCATGTGCATAAAACATCCACATAGATACACGTACACACACAGCGAGATATGTATCTGTATATATACAGATAGATATGCATGTGCACATATTGAGGGTATTGCCTTCTCACATGCACACAGTAATTATTCCGACTTTGCTGACTGTTAACACAATGGATATTTTAACACGCCGTCACGAATACATCTACAACAGTGTATTATGCAATTGGCCCTGAGTCAGATTAAAAGGAAAGAATTTCAGGCCAATTGCAGGTATCTAAAACATATGTAGTATACGTATATTAGTATACACATGTTAGTGAGAGCAAACGAGACAGCAAAAGCCTTAATTCTAGATCTCCTCGTTTTTCTAGCTCATATGAGACTGAAATAGCATTGCATTTTATATTTGAAACTGGTTTTGGAAAAACGATACATTTTGTTGCTTTTGCTTTGTCAAACTGCACTAAGGAAAATGCAGGTTCTGGCTATGGTTGTTGTGAAAATGGTGGTAAGCACCTGTGGGCACCTCCCGAATCATGGAAGAGAAGGAAAAAATCCCCATTTAAAAGAAGGTAGTTCATTGCAGTTTACGATATGAAAGGAAAATGGACTACAAATATCCTAAACATGGTCAAAGGTATGTGGAATCTATGAATGTTTCTGCTGCCTTTCTTGTCTAACAACAAACAGCTTTGTTCCCTCTGAAAACACACAGAGAGATACACGTCCACCACTGACATAGTAGCTGCATTTCAAAACTAATAAAGCAGCAACACAGAAACCTGAATGTGCATTTTGGCAGAAGGGACAAGGGATAAACTTTTATAAATATCAAAAATAACCAGAACCCAGGGAACACTAACAGGAATTAACAACCTTGTGAAATCTTATTATTTTACTTTCATAAATAGTAGGTATCACCTATTTATGGAAACATATGCATCAATTGTAACTCATCCTACATGAAGGTGTAACAGAAAAAACACTGTATTCTTAAAATTTACATCAGCTTCTTACTCTTACTTCATATTGAATAGCTCTTAAATCATTGCATTTACAACCGTATATCATGTTTGAAATGGAAGAGACCCTAAATGATTGCAATGAAATGAACAAAATGTGTTTGGTTCAACGCTCTTGTCTTTGTAATGGCAGACATACAAAATGACTGAAAAAAATACTATGTAGTAACTTGTCAGCATACTGCCTTTGGCACAGTAGATGTGCCATGGCAGACAGCAGCAATGCCTCTGCAACAAGTAATTATTGATTTTCTTATTTTTAATTCAGTGTTTTTTACGTAGTTCCATCATGGGTATTTTTCAGAGGACTCATGTATTAACAGAAATACAAATATAAAAATACTGCATACGAAATGAGAACCCAAGGACAGCCAAAATACACAATATCGAAGTTTAAGTTTCACGGATGAGATTTGTCAATAGATAAACTGAGGCATCTTGGTAGTTGTTTCAATAAACAGCAAGCAAATACCACTGCTTTACATACTGTACTATCCAAATTTGTGGTAACCAACACATTCCTTTAAATAAGAAAAAAAGATTATTTTTGCACAAGAGCAACATTACTCTTAGGACCTTTACACACCTCCGTCTCTCCCTGACCTCTGATGTTGAGGACACAGTGCCAGAAGTAGCTGTAGTCATGGCTGTGGTAGTGGCCGTAGCATTTACAACAGATGGTGCAACAGGAACCGTCACTGCTGTAGGAACATTTTCCTTTTCTTTCTCAGTACTATCCTCAGCCCACAAACGATTTGAGGTACTACAGCATAACAAGCAGCAACACAAAAAAAGAGAAAAGGAAACAGCTAAACAATGAAAGCACTTTACTAAACAACTAATAACATGTAACTTGAGGGACGGATTTTTTTTTAAAAGCAAACTGAGAAATGTCTCTACTGTGAAAGCTCAACTTGAGCTATTAAATTGAACGAATTAGGAATTGAATGGTTCACAATACTTGGATTCTTATTCTTCACCCTTTGATTTGAATATTGGATTTATTTTTTTTTATAACAACATGGCTGTCACTTTACAGGAGAAAGCCATGCATGATTTGAGCCAAATTGTATAAAATTAAAAGAAATTGAACAGGAAAGTGAAAAAATCCAGAGCCCCATGATCTACTAAACAAGAACGCATGCACGTACATAAGCACATAGTAGACCTGACAAAAAAAGAACAACAAAAAGTATACTGCTGGCGTTACCTGCTTGGTACACCTGCTGAAGTAGAACCCGTTGTACTCTTTGTAGTAGTGTTTGCGCTGGCGGGCAGTGTTTTCTGAAGACCAGCAGACGAGGTAACTGTTGATGCAGTACTTGGAACATTAGAACTAATCAAATCATCTTGTCTTCTACCAAAGGAGCCACTGAAGGAGAGACATTTACAATGAATACATTTGTATGACTTATCTTTCTTTGTTCATTAAAATATCACAAAGCTGTGAATGATCCATTGAACTCCTGTCTGTCTATTCTATGTTTCAATTGAGTTCTGGAAACTTTTTGGGCAAAAGAAGCTTTTCCGAACACCATTTTCTTCATTATTTCATTGAGGACTTTCAAATTCCAACTTCTGAAGGCAACAGACCTGACCATTCCTCCACAGAAATGGGAGATAAAATGGCATCTCACTGGTTGATACTTGTCTTGATTGCATCTGCTGAAGTAGTCACACAGAGCCCTCAACATTCCATTTTTAAGCTGCTCTTTCACCCACACTGAAGACCTCTGAAAATACAGAACTTTACTCCACAGCTTGTCAGAAAAGAAAATGTCATTAATATCACTCCTGTAACAATTTTCAACAGACGTCCTTTTTAAAAAAGCAAGAAAACAAGCAAACAAAAACCTCTCATCACTCCCAGAAAGATTAACCTCCCACCCATGCTTTTCCCTTGCTCTTCTAGTTGTAGCGACGATGCAGACGTTTCCACATTTTTATCCCACTGGTTCTGGCTGAACAGATTTTACATTACCAATACAGGATGTTTTCATGTGTAAACTTTAGAACCCACAGTTAGGACCAACAGAACATCATATTTCTAACTAGAAAAGATTTAAGGAAAACTGGCTGTTTATCATTCTGCTATTGATCTTTCTTTCGCTATCAATTCTAAAATGGCCAAGAAAAAGCTTTTGAACAAGAACAGGTAAAGAAATGCACAATTAAAACACCATGTACCATATTAAAGGGATATGTAAATGGTGTTTGAAGTCTGGAGCATAAATACTGATAAAAGCTATCATGCAAAGATAGCTTTTTAAATCAAACTGTTAATATCTTCCACCCAGAATGTGAAATCTGTGCAATATTTCTCCTACACTCAGTGTCAAGAAAACTTAGTTTTCTTTTTAAGGCAAGAGGTTAGCAAAGATGTAAGATGACCTGTACTGTATGAAACGGCCTGACTACATGCCACTGAAAACACATCAATGTCAGGACTGGAAAAGATAGCACCCATCACCATGTACATCATTAGCATGTATCAGCATGCAGCGTGGCTACCTGAATGTCAAACTTTTGATCTATTCATTTTAGATATTTATTGCCCACTTCATTCATAGCAATGAAGAACTTCACTCAAATAGCTCCCCTGAAACTACAGAGTAAAATTAATCATGTATTAATTCCTGGATATGATCCATTCTGAGAAAATCCTGCAAGATGAGAGCCATGTAGACCTGAAAGTTGTTTTCATATTCATCATCATTTAGTTTACATTCAAGTGAGATTTAGTTTCACATGTGCATTCTATGATGGCGATATTCAAGGTAGGCATGGCTATAATCTACCACTATGGACAGCAGACCCTATCAGTAGCAGAATTCACCGTTTTTTCCCTCTTCTTTTTAGACATCAGGCAGAATCACTACTATTCCAACATTTAAAATAGTTATCTTTGGTTCCTGATCAAATCTGGAAGGAGTCCAAATAATCTCAAACTGAAATAAACCATAGGAATAAAAAAGCATATAACTTTATATAGCAGTTGCTGTAACACTCTAAGCTGGTAAAATGGTGTAGCTTTAAAACAAGCACATGAGCTTGTACCTCAGCTTAAATACATACTTTGTGATTACTATGAACACCATTTTAACATGTCACCATTCAATTTTGAACTGTCCTTACAACGTTAAAGATTCAGGAATTACTTTTTTCTTTTAATTTGTAAAATTATTTTGATTTTAAAACAAGAGAAAATCCCACACCTTCTTTGATAACTTGTGTTTAATGATGTAGGACCTTCATTCAAACTGTTTTTCTTGACATCTTCCTCCCATTTTCTCCTTGCATAGGAACTACCACCACGTATAGAGCTAGCAGACGAGTCCCTGTAAATAAGATTTTAATTTAGCACACTCATATTAAAGCAGTTTGATTTTGATGCAAGCTGAAAATGAGTTTCAAATTAAAAATGAAAAACTTGTGTGTGGATAATGCATTTAAAATAAATGTAACAATGCAGAACAGGAATAAAGTGACCTGATACATACAGTAATTATTCAAGCTCCTGTAGAAAAATATCAGATTCATATTAACATTGTTTGAAGTATAATGGAAAAGAAGTTTCAGAAAAATACTGTTAAAGGGGATTTAATCACTAGGAAGTCAAACATCAGCTTTTATCTGTGATCATTGTTGGCTTTGTTTCTCTCCAAAAAGGATCAAGAGTCTTCTTCATTTGCTCCTGAGATAATCCAGTGCAATCAAAGGAAAACTACCTGGTGTTTTTAGAAGTTGGTTTCATGGGATTATTCATTCGTGGACGTTATAATGCGAAGCTCAAAAGCTGACTACCCTTTAGAACTGATGATACTGTAGGCTAGTATAAACAGGTCTGCAGTAGCCATTCCTGAGTGGCCTGCCACATATCACTAGCTGACATTACTTTAGTCATGAGGAATTTCCATTCTGTTGTTGCAGTTTATAGCAGCAAGAAATAATGTTGCAAAAATCTGCTTAGAAAAATGGCTCTGAAAACCAATACTAATACAAAAAAACTCAGTGTCTAACATAAGCACAAGATGTGAAGTAAAGTTCAGATAGAAGGAAGAAAGAAATGTCTTGCACAAAACTATATAAAAAAGGCAACTGTATATGTGAGGGAAAACAGTGTCTTGTAAAGAGGTGTTTTATGTTCAAGCTACTTGTGAAGTTCAGAATTTACTCCAAATATATCCTTTTGCACAAAAATTTATGGTAGCATTTCTGTGGTTGCAAACGACCTCAGAAAAGGATCAAATGCAGGCCAATGCAATGCTATGTCTTGCAAACAAACACTAATTCTGAGATATTACCTACCATACATCTTAAGTAAGTCCTGCTGCATGACAAATTTTAATAATTGCTGAAGGTTTGGCTTTGCCAAGACTCTACAGACCAGCACTCTCCTTGTAGCGTTGGCTACACTTCTGAGGCTGGATGTCTAAGATTTGTTTATCTAAAGGCCCAACTAGGATTCATCTGGAACTCCTTTCCATTACTCACAGTAGGAAGTTGGATGGATTACACGACATCATCGATTATCTAGACAAGCAGGTGTTCAGACAGGTGGAACAAGAACACAGCATTAAGCTATGCAAGAAGGATAGAGATCTGGGACAAGGGCAGAACCCTTAGTAATTAATTAATGGATCTGTAGGGCAGAGAGTAAAAATGGTCACCATAAAAAAGGTCAGATCAAAAGTCAAAAATCTCTCATGGTTTTAAATAAATAAGCTGGGTTGTCTGCCAAGTCAGCAAGGTACTGGTACTAGGCAAGGTACTGGTACTAGGCAAGGTACTGGTGCCTAAAAAGGCTGGCCTAAAAGCATGTTTCACCTTTTGTACACCAAGGAATGAAGAATATTCTCAGGTCAACTGCTCAGACAACACTGTCAGGGCTAATGACACTGATCTCAGGTCACCCAATACATACGAGGAAGAGCATAATATTGCTGGTACCCGCTTTTGGAGCTGTGTCTGTGAATAAGTCATGATGGCATGCCGAAGAGATTAAATAAACCTCAACACTGCACTAACATTTAATCCCTTTGTTACAAACAATAAAAAAATCTAGGAAATAAAATTGCAATTAAATATTTATCCCAATCTTAAATTATCATCTGGTCAAGACAGTTTCAGACAGTTGTTTGAGAAGCTCTTAAAAGAATAAAACATGAAACAAGAACAATCTCTGTTATAAACAAACCAAAACTGACAAATGCATTCAACTTCAAATAAGAATATAGAATGGTAGAATGGCTTGGGTTGGAAGAGAACTTAAAGACCATCTGGTTCCAACCCCCCTACATAAGCAGAGACGCCACCCACTAGATCAGGTTGCCCAGGGCCTCATCCACCCTGATCTTGGACACGTCCAAGGACAGAGCATCCCTGTACTCTTCCCATGCCACATGTCCCTGCTTCCTCTGCCTGTGCATCTCCTTCTTACACCTCAGTTTGAGCAGCAGGTCCTTTCTCAACCATCCAGGTTTCCTGGCCTCCCTGCTCACTTTCTTACACATGTGGATGGATGAGTTCTTGCCCTCTAAAGCATCCTTAACGAGTTGCCACATCTGTTCAGATCCTTTGTCCCTAACGACAGTGTTCCAGGGGATCTCATCCACAAGGTATTTAAACTGCTGGAAGTTTGCTCTGTGCAAGTTCAGGGTCCTGACTTTGCTGTTTGCCAGGTCCATGTTCCTTGAGATCACAAACTCAACCAGGGTGTAACAAAACAGATCCTAACAAACTAAGTTGAACTTCACAGGAGTATGAGATCTGGAACATCCCTGTTTCAAAACAGAATTTGTTGCCCAGATGCTGCACTTAGGCAACGATATTCTGCAAGCTTAAGAAAAAACATCATTTATCTTGTGTTTTCTCTGAACTGAACCATTCTCAACAGTAGCAACAAAAAAACTCCTCTTCAGACATAAGGAGATTTGTCAGTATTATAGATAAAGATTATTGTGAAGCATTGAGAAGTATTTTCATTTCAGGTCATCCAAAATTCAGCTATCTAGACACAATCTGACAGAAACGAGACAAGCATTTTGTACTACGTGCAATATATTGAATCTCAAGAAAGCAGCCAGATAGAACCGCAATAAAAGAGAGTAGTGAAGAATTGGAAGGTTCTGAAAATGAAAATATGTCATGAATGTACCTATGCATCTGAACATTTTATTCCCTTTATACTGAAAGCTGAATAAAAATGATCAGAAAAGGAAGTATCTCCAAAAGAAGATGAAAGGCCTACAAGCAAACAAGAAAAATAGAAGTGGAAGTTACAAAAGAACCACTATGACTTCTGCAAACAGCTGCTGACGCATGATACAGTTTTACCAAGCACTGTAAGAAAAATGTATTTTTTTGTCAGCAGAAATAATAATGAATCCCAGTATCCGCACTAGATGGCTCACGACAAATCAGTAGAATTCTTTCAGTACCCTTCAATAGTTTAAAGTTTACGATTTTTTATTTTGCATTTACTTTCTCCCCTAAAATGAGGGCACTCAGTGCCCAGATCAGCTCCTGTAATAAAATAATTTATGATTTACAAAATCAAAAACCTCTGGGATTACTCTACAGACTAAGATTAGCATAACCTATGGAAAAGTATAATGCTGTAAACCAGCATTGTCTTCATATCTGCAAGTTTGTCAGCCACTCTAAAATCACCTAATTTTATATTTAACAGTAATTATAAATTTGGAGTCACCTGTTTTCTTTTTCATCAATGTCAGAGGTACTGGCCAGTCGTCTTGGTATTGTAGGTGCAACATATGCAAGTCTAGTTCCTTTTCCATCTTTCTCCTGAAAGACATATTTTTACCAAGTGCTACTATCATTGATTATACTACTGCAAGGTGGAAAATCATCATTATGACAATTTCAGCTGTATTTGCTGTGACCCAATTATACAAGCTATACGAGTTTTAAGTTTTAGTTAAATATCATAAAGACTAAGATAGGTAAAGGAACTGTTTATGTTTTCATGCTAGTTATGCAGATGACTTGACTTCAGTTTAAACTGCAGGAAACAGAAAACTGCTTATTGAAAACAACTATTTCAGTATTTATATATGGTATAGTATAGCATTATTCCCTACCCCAAAAATGGATTTAAACATTTGTACTTGAAAAATCACCATATGTTATATGCATACCTGTTCCAAATTAGTTCTTTGCTAAGGACTGCAGTACATTTGTGTTTAATTACACAATTAAATTTTTGTAAATACAAAAAGAGCTTCCTTTTTCAGAAGATTCTATCAACACTGCACAGAAGCTGTACAATTTAACGGTTTGGAATTTTAGTAAAGAATAAATGTGCAGTAAACTCTAAAGAGAATGTCCTCCTTTTACAATAAACACCTATGCTAATCAAAGTTCCTCAAAATGCTGTTTTACACTGAAAATATTACCTTTTCTTTGTTGTCCAACGAAGAGGAAAGTCTAGGACTTGAAGCAGAACGCATAACACCTGCAGCGTCCTTTTCTTTCTGAGCTTCTTTGGAAGCAGTAATCTCTGCAAGTGCACCATAACTACCAGTTTTTCTAAGACCTAATCTCCATGAAGCAGGAGATTCATCTTTCCTCTCTTCTTCTTTGGGAGAAACCTTGGTTGTAGATGTTGGAAACTGTAAAACACAGCAGCAAATTAAAGGCTATTAATTTGCAGTATCAGTGGTAATTCATGATCCTTGCAGAGATTTGAGAACACAACTACTTTTAATAATCATGGAAGTACTGAATTCTTGGGGGAGTTATGGTGAGAGACAACCTGCACACTCTTCTCTTGAATTAGTTAATGAGATAAGAAACATAAAACTGGTCAAGGAATACTACTCCTCTAGTAGTTAGCTTGGAAAAACTCACACTTTGTAATAAACACAGTGATCAGGCAGTGCAAACTTAAAACCATGCAAATCTGGTATCAGCACTTTGATTAAATATGTTATTTTACAACCTGTACACAAACCTGTGCACACCAGAACCTCACCATAGTTTTTTCACCCTTATTGGGCACAAGAACAATGCCAGTTTTGCGCAAGCCCTGCCTCCATGATGCAGGATCTACTGACTCCACGACAGGCATGATAGGAGGAATGAAATCATACTAAAGCCAATTAAGACAAGACAAAGATGAAGATTGAAAGAACAGAAAATAGAAACAGAAGGTTGTTTCAAAAGCAGTTTGTTCCCACGCTTATGTCATGTAGCTCTTCATTACACCACATAATACCAAAAAGCAGAAAGACAATTACAACTTTAGTAACAGATTCTTATTAAACACAGCACAACATGTTTAGCTAGCTCAGTGACAGAACTACAGTTTGCATAGAATAGGACAGCAAAGCCTGTAGACCTAACAGGTCCATGCCTAAATCATCATATGCTGGAGAATATTACAAGATTCACACTAACATATCCATCACCTTTCTTATCTTCTTTCATATTACATTCAGATCCCTTAATACGATCACGTGCTAGCTTAGCTATCAAACCCATACCTTTACTCACACACTTGCCCAAGTTTAGTGTCCTCAGACAGAAAGCAGCATTATTGAATGCAACAGAGACTGAAGAAAACCCACATTCAAGCTTAGTATATTGCATCTGTGCCAGCTGTGAGCAACATATGGTTTGGATGTGGTGTAAAATCAGAAGAGTAACCGCAGTAGCACAGATGTCACAAGCCTGAAGATGCAGGTGCAAGATTGGGTTCACAGCAACTTGTACCTGTACCAGTGCTGTTCTACAATTTTTTAGTAGAAACAGTTTAAATCCTGTTTGTTCATTGACATGAGCTGCAACTGCTTCTCCAAGTTATATGTGCATAACATTTTACAAAATGATCAGCCTCAATATAAACAGGCATTTATTTTGTAAATACAGAAGACCATGCGTCTTTCACATTTAATTGTAGAAAGATAACTGCAGTGTACTTTTAACCTACACTTTTTGCCTTGAAGACAGAAACAAATAAGATAAACTATTAGTTATTGCATAATAAAATTATAGCAAGCTAAATGCTAATGTGCTGCTGATTTGCAAGATTTTCAATTAGCTTAAAATCACACTTTTTTCTTATCAAAACCTTTTCATACATCATAATTTAATCATGTACCAAGAAAAAAATCTGTTTAACTGATCATTCAACTCTGGAATACCAAGCCATACCCTAAGCATGCAATGACTTGATAACATCCTGTCACTGAAGGTCATATAGCTTAAAAGGTTTTGCATAGTATGAAATAAATGGATTGGAAGACACAAGCTGGAAACTTTCACTGCAAGATGAAGTTCAGACAATTCCAAGAAAAATGAAGTATTTGAAATGTTAGATACCTTAGAATATGAAGCATGCAAACATAATTAATTCCAGTACAAAAACTGGGTGGAGAGTATATTGGTTAAACCGAACAACTGTCAGAAATGCTTGTATTACTAAACTGACTTCAAAAAGATAAACTATACAGAAGGCCTGTTTTCCCAAAGTTAGCTTCACACTGTATATTTGTGTTCTCTGCAGTTAAGTATAGTTGGCAAACTAGAAATTCCTCACAATGTTTTCCCTTTCCCCCAAAGCCCCATCTGCTATGGTTTGAGAGCCCCATTTGCTACGGTTTGCATGGAGAACTTGTGGCTCTTGAGTTCTCTGCAGCTCTTGAGCAACCCAAATTCAGCTCCCATGACAGAGAACCATAACTCCTAACTCAGCCAGTGCAAACTGTTTAGATTAACATCACAAGACCACCCTGGAATCCAGCTGTTTGCCCAGCCACAAGGGCTCAGCGAAGGGAAACAGTAGTCATTCCTGCCAGTGAGCCATGCCCACAGTTACCTTTTGCTCTTAACGTGTTTTTTTTTTAAGAGAAATATTGTGGACATCAGTCATGATGATTTTTATAAAGCAGCTTTTAGGATGAGGAAAGCTGGCCCAACCCTGTTGTACAATATCACATAATATGATGCAGTTGGGTGATTAAAAATATATTCTCTTTACCTTTTACATGAAAAGGTGCTTACCATTAGGATCTAACCAGTATTTTTTAAGATTAATTATTATTACATTCTGTTGTGTATTTGAAAGCACAACTCCAGTAATTGCCAGGAAGCTAAATGCAATACATAATATTGCCCCTATAGTACGTCTTCCTTCTCTGCTGTGGTTTCAGTGTATCATAGTCACATTTTTTCAGAAACATCTTTAGAAGGTTAAGCTTTGATTATGACATGTGAATAAAACTTGTAAGGGATGACAAAGGAAGCCCTACTGGCTTGCTATCCAGTTTGCTTATATATTCTCAATGACTGACTTGCATACAGCCTTGTGACTGTACATTATTATCTATTGCATTTTTTTCTCCATGCATACGTATCTCCCTTTTGACAAGCAAACCCAAGATTCATTCCAACTAACTTTTCAAATCAAGCTTCCTATAAGCAATATGGCTTTGATGGCTGTGTTTTTGAGATGAATAAATTATTTGCACCTATCACAAATTACGTGCTCCAATCCTCTAGATCTTCCATTAGATCCTAACCATACTGAAATCAGGGCTAGCACCTACAACATTTCTTAGTTCAAATATCATTTTCAATTTCTGTGCCTCTCATTTTCAACTTCTAGCACTAGCCGAATGCTTCTAAGGACTCTCAAAAGTAACTTAGTCATACCTGGCTCCCTTGCCTTAAGAGTGACGGTAGTTTCTAAAACTTTAGGAGGAGTCTGGCATAAAAAAAGACTTTTTAAAGATGAAGTTTAGCTTCAGGAAAATTAAAAAAAAAAAGAAAAATTACAGTATTACAGTCACTGTGCAAGACATTTTTGCTTTTTAAAATGGATCTTGTGTACACTGTAGCTATGTATTTTAGATTCCTGTTTAGAATCAAAACTGTTTACTCAAATTTCAAAATTTACAAAAATTGAACACAGTTTCTGCAGAAAAAATATGTTAGGAATCTATTCATATTTTCATCACTGGATAACACAATTCAATTTTATACAAGTAACAAAAAATGTATGCTTACAAACAACAGAAGTCGAAAATCACAACAAGTAAAGTATTTTATTTTACCTTCTTAATAGGTGATGTGGGTGTCCCTTGACCACCAGCTACCGAAGGTGCTGTCACAGCCACTGATGATGCTTGTGTACTTGTGGTATTTGCATTATTAGTTACACCTGCCAAGGTTTTGGTCTTATCTGAAAAATATTTACAAGATTCTCATTTTAATTTTTCACTCATAACTCTCTCACTTCTACAACACAGAGTTGAATTTCTTTTGAACAAGTTTGTCAGTCAGCTTTTCCAACAATATTATTTATCCCTCGGTATTTTCCCTTTCCCTCCCACTATATCTTGATTAGGTTCACCTTGTTCTCATAATGTTCATACATATAATTTTTACTTATTTTTGTTATTCAGGAAGTATTAAAACACTCAGAGATGCATAGACAGAACCACAGACTCTTTCAGAGTCAAAGTGACCTAATTCAACCTCCTGCTCAAAGCAGGGCCAGCATTACATACAGACCAGGCTGCTCAGGGCTTTGATGAGCCAGGTCTTGAAAACCTTCGGAGACAGAGATGCAACAACCTCTCTAGGCAAACTACTTTAGCAGTTGGTTAATCAGTGGGAGGTACATTGGCACTTAATAGTTAACTTGAACTACAGAAGATACTAATTCAAAGTAAAACATTTATTCTTGAATAACTATGTATGTTGAGTACAAAGAAATAATTAACTGCATAGAGAATCCAGCCAGGGACTCTGGAGAGAAGAATTTAGCTGAGGCAGGAATTTGCTCTTCCTCAGAGAAACAACCAGAGCTCTGACTTTCCATTTGCTTCCTTCCTTCTTCCTCCCTTGTTTTTCTTATGTAAGTTTCACTGCCTGTCTTCTCTGACCTCTTCTGCTCTGTTTCTCCTGCCCAGGTCTTCTGCTGTGTACCTTAATCCCTCTTATACAAACATACATATAATATCCTGGTTGTCATCCAACTGTTGTCACTACACTTGCTTGAGCTTTGCAACAACAGAGCCATAGAACGGTTTAGGTTGGAAGGGATCTTAAAGACCATGCAGGTCCAACCCCATGTCGTAGGCAGGGACACCTCCCACCAGACCAGATTGCTTCAAGCCCCATCCAGCCTGGCGTTGAAGACTTCCAGGGATGGGGCATCCAGAGCTTCTCCGGGAAACCTGTGCCAGTGCCTCACTGCCCTTTGAGTGAAGAATTTCTTCCTTGTATCTAATCTAAAAACTACCCTGTTTCAGTTTAAAACCACTGCCTCCAGTCCTGTCACTATACACCTCACTTCTGTTTCACCTAGTCAAATTGTAAATTTGTCAGAGTACGTTGCTACATGCTATCTGTTCAGCGCTGAGCAACACGGGGTTCAATCCCTGCTGGTTTGGGCCCTATTATAAGCACGCCTTTATTTCTACATGATCCGTTTCAAAAGCGTGCAACATTTTTATGGTGTTCTCATATCTAGCATTCAAATTCACATTCAGAGAGCTACCAATGGTATGATTTGAAATCACATAATTAAAGCTATTGCTGTTACACACTTGCTTATGGACATAGTTTAACAGATATTTTGAAGAATGAGTTATGCAGAAAACAAATAAAATATATAAAAATAGCTTGCACGACTAACCAAACTTAATAGAAAGCTCTTGTAAAACACAAGGGGAATTAAATGGTTTTAAACTTCTGGGTCACGGTGATAAAATGTTCAACAGGGCAACGTGGGCTGACAGTATGAACTGGAAAAGGTTTACAGATGTATAAGCAAATCTGCTGCAAGTTTGTAAACATGTAACACAGATTTAAGATACACAATAAAAAGTAACAGGGGTGAAAGCACACAGAGAAAAATGCATTTTTCACAACAGCATTCTGAAATTATTTCCAGGACAGGCAGAACGCAGTATTATGCATGGCTCAGCTCATTTTCAAAAAACAGAACCATCTCAAAGGAAGTAAGTTTAAAAACTGAATTGCTGAAAGTTTTGTTTATTTTTAGTGTGTTTTCTTGTCCTCTAGGAGATACTAGTTTCGAATTCATATTTTCCTGCCTGGTTTTACAGAGAGAAAGAAATGTATTTATTGTGAAGCTGCATACTCACATATCAATGAATCAGAACAGAATTTTTAGGAAAACATTTCAAATAACCCAACAGATTAGAAATCATACAATTTTGAATACCTCAGAATACTGAACGACATTAAAATATTTTAAGCTAGAATGCTCTTCCTAAGCTTAAGAGTTTTCAACAGAAAACTACCTTAAGCTGAATAATGGGAAAAAAAGGAAAACACAAGCTTGTAATTTAGAGATGCAGTTCTACAGGGAAAAGCTTAAAGTCTGGCTTGCCAAATAAAGTATGATAAAGCTTTGTTGATATTAAAAAAACAAAGTTTACATAAATTAATTCTTGTGTCACAGTCAAATTTTCCTGGCACAAACTGTCTACTGGTAACAAAGAGAACACAGTTACCAGAGTCATAAAGATCAGGAGACATTACAGTTAGTCCAGTTACTGAGAAAGTACTACATGTTATGTATCGTAAGTGTTCTGAGTATATCCCAGTTCAGTCTCTGCAAGCAAGGGATGCAAGAATACTAAGGTGAAAGAATAATTACAAAGCGTGACAGACTTTTGCTCCTGCTTATTATTGAAATGTTGGTTTCTTTCAAAATACAAAAATAATTAAAGCAAACAGAATGTTTGGTTTCACAATACATTTTTGTTTCTGCCTACATCAAGTATTTATGATATACTGATTGGCTCTAAAAACCCTCTCTAACCTTACTATTTCAGGTGAATAAATTAGAAAAAAATGCTTTAAAATGAGAACTGACAGATCACAAAAATAGGTTTCGCATTTTAACAAGCATAACTATGAAATATTAACATGACATTTGTAATGCCATCTGCATCTGTCTATTATATTACTGCACTGTAATTCTGAATTCTAATTCTAAAGCTATGCTATTCCTACATCATTATTTAAGTCTGATAATCTTTCAAGAAAAAAAAGCGAAATTCCACTGAAGAACAAGCTGTTGACCAAGGGAATTATTTGAAATGCGCTAGAGGAAAGATTCATCTTCCCTGAAGGTTAACAAGGAAACCTAGACAAGAGTTAGTGCAGGATTTTTTTTTTTTTAATTTCAAACACAATGGTACTTTTTTATATTCAGCGATAATTGTACGAAAGATTTGTAAATCTGGATAGTGATTAATGGCGAAATAAGAACACATGGTTACGCTGTTTGATTATAATTCCATTCACCTCCCTGTTTCTTTCTTTTTCTTCATTTTTTCCACACCTAATCTCCATACACAGACTTTGAGACTCAGACACCTTTAAATACTCCTAGAGACCTACGCATAAACAGGCAAAGCATTTAATGTCTCCCCTCATCTAGGCTGCATGAATAAATTTAAACATCAATATTCAGCTTCTTTTCAGAAGTACTGAGTAACGTGTTTCTTTGCATACAATTCAAACTTTTCCAAGAACATTCCTCTGGAAACGAAGTTGTATATGAAGCATATGTTAAAATAACACCCTTCGAAGTTTATTTCAGCACATAATTGAGAATAAGTCTAAACACCATTACTTTATGAATATCTAAGATTGTCATATTCATACTGGTATTTACTTCAGGATGGCAAGAACAAATAAGAATGTTTGTGCACCTGCTGTTCCAGTCTCTGTATCAGTTCCATAAGCAAACACTGCTAATAAAGTCTTCATTTCTGCTTTGACCTTCTAACTTTGTCAATGTTTTTTGACATGCTTCTTAAGGCTTATATATTCCAAAAATTTAATTAAAATAAACTGTTAAATAGACTATCATCTAAGTAGATTATCTGCTTTAACCTCAGTAGCCATCAATAAAAGCACTCTTATGGTGTCTCTGTTATGACTTGACTGTAGACATACATAAAGGTGCTTTAAAATAATTGGAAGCTTAGTGAAATGCAGAAGTGAAACTTAATATACTTAACTATGTATCATATGATATGAAATAAGTAAATTAATAAAGCAAAAACTTAGACAATACTCCAAATAACATACCTGTCTCTGCTTCAGATTCTGAGTCGTCATCTTCCTCCTCTTCACTAGAACAACTGGATTCATCCTTCTTTCCCTCTTCCTCTTCATCTGCTTTCTCATGCTCCAGAGACTCTATGCTAGATGCATTCTTTTCTTGCTCCATAATCAATGTCTCTTTACTGAATTGGAAACAAAACAAAACACCAAACTTACTAAGTCCTGAAAAACTTATTAAAACATGTCAAGTAAGACTTTGTGACAGCTTGTGAAGTTATGTGTTTCATTAAGAGCTCATCATTTTTCCTAGTTTACTTACTTTTTGAATGTTTTCTGTGTCTGATTATTATCCATGTTGGCTGTGGATTCAATTAGGGGAGATTTCTTTTCCCGTTTTTCACTATGAAGCTTCAAAATATAGAATAATGCAGTTAAATTGGTAGAACGGTAGCAATGTGACAAAATTACTAGTGGAGGGAACTCTTCAACTATAAAATACGCTAGAACGTTCATACGCTTTCAAAATGTCAAACCTCAAGGTTCTAAAATCTCAGAAACTGTTATTTCCATGGAGTCACTGATTGCAGACGCAATAGATCATAAAATGACTACTGAAGAAAGCAAGTAAGAGATCACCTTCTATCTTCTAGAGCTTTCCAATGACTGTAACTGACCAAATAATGGCCTGAAAGAACAGCTGAGATGACTGGCATTACCTGAATTGAAGCCCCAAATCAAAATGAGTTTAATCTATACGCTACTCTGAGCTAACTGTGCACCATCGTCACATGTATAATAAAGTATACATATGCAAAAATCCTACCAGATTCTGCTTCTTCTGTAATTCTTCTAAATATCCTAGAATATCTTCATCTGCCACATCAAATGCTGTCTGGCCCTGGAGAAAGGGAGAAAAAAAATGCAGTTTTGTACAGGAGAATTTAAATACAACAGCCTTTGATGCCTTATCACATTGATGATGCAGGTAAGAAACGGAATTGTACAGAGAAATTAGAACATAAGCCAAGCTCTATTGCAACCTGTTAGTCTGTCAGTGACTGAAAACAATTTTGCAATATTACTTTTTTTTTTAAATTGAAACAGAAGCATCTATACCTCATAAGTAAACACTTCTTTTAAGACAGAAAAACGTGACTTCAATAAAATTTTATTGTCCTTTGAAGGAAAATAAATATTATAAAGGAAAATAAAACAGGCTGAAAGAATGTAATGCTCACAACATTAGTTCTGAACAACTATTCCAATAGAAATTGTATGGATGGACACTAACCAGTCAGTACCCTGTTCATCTTCAGCCTACGTATACAGTTGATTTTTTGAAGTTTAAATTGTTTAAGAAAACATAGTCATACTTTCACGTTTTTGCAGTAAAACTGTATTTACATTTTCTACTCTGTTTTAGAAAAGATCTGCTACAATTGTTTGCTCCTATCCCCCTTAGTGTGTGATTTTCATGGGATGTACTTGAATAAATGTCCTACTGTGATTCATTAACAGAGAGTAATGCCATTAGCTGGAATTTCTTTGGCTTGCTGTATCTCACGTCTACATAGTCATTACAATTCTTGAGTAGGCCAGACACCCACAGGACAAGAGATTCTATCTCGAAGGTCAGAATTGGTAAAGGTTTCAAAAACTCCCTTTCTTCACCTCCACATGAAGACAAGAAAGGCTGAAGCTCACAGTTTCACAAAGAAAGCCTAACTTACTTGCTTCCATACTGCAATAGAATGTTTTGCATTTGGAAGTTTGCATTTAAACAAAATGAGTTTGGGATCTAGGCAAAGTCATAAGTCCACTGGTACAAATGCAGATGCATCAACATGCCAGGTGGACATGTTGAAATACGGTGAGATGACAACACCAGTCAAGTAAATACTTCTGTACAAAAACCAGCAATAAAGACAGAGCTGTCATTTTAAAGTGGTCACAGCAGCTTATAAAGGTAACGAAATGTGTTCGTATTTGTCTCATTGTTTATTTCAGTTTGTCAAAATGTGAACTAGGGACAAACATGCTCCTAATCACATTGTGAAGTCTGTCTTAAATGGTTAGAAAGGACAGACCTTTAAACCACTAATTTTCTCATCTATAAAGCTTCTGACTATACACCAGAAGCACACGCTCCTTTCAACAAGTACTACCCAAAACGGCTTGAGGTCCTCTGACACAAACTATTCCATATAGCATAACACAGCACTAACTTGGAAACTAAACAACAAAATTATCTCAAGTTTATACTTGCATTACGACTACAGTTTTTAATCTAGCTTTCTATTTTTAGGTAGCTATTAAGTGGGTTTATTCCAAAATAACATCAAATTAGGCCTGTCTTGGCCACAAAAAAATCACTTTACAAAAAATCACTTTTTTTTTTTCCCTGTTGTAGTTGGAAGGATTTACTAAACTCAATCCATAGATGTCAATACCTGAAGATAAGTGCCTAAACAATAATGGCTGAGCTCTCTTTGATGCTAAGGACCTAACAACTGAAAATAAACGCAGTGGAGTTCTCAATATTCATCATCTCTAAAAGCAAAAACCTGTACTGGCTTACTTAAAAACACAACAGGTAAAACTTTCCAAGTTTATACAGGCAAGACTATACGACAAATAAAACAGCTTGTATCTCTCTGTACCTCCTTTTTTTTCTTATTCTTTTCCCAGCTGAGCTGAACACAGGTTTATGACAGTGCTTTCAGGAATACCACCCTCCATGTTTTCAAAATCCCAGTAAAAGTCTAACAGCCTGAAAAGCTGGCTTCAATTAATCGCACCAGCTTTTGATTATCCGACACAAAACATAATTATATACCTGATCTTAAGAAGTTCTGTACGTATTATACAGAAACAGAGTTGAGACTGTTTGAAATGAAATTCCAGATTTCATTCGTTTTACTATAAGCAATCTTAACTTCTAAAGGAAGAAGACAAAGAATAAAAATGTTAAGCTGCAGTAGTTTTGCCTTTATATAAATACTAGCAAATTCATGACCTAATTAAGAATCTGTATCTATCTATTTCCCAAGTTAACTTTAAAAAGTTATGAAAAAAATCAGTATTAAAAGTTGGTCAATACACAAGATTGACAGAAATCGGGAGCAGATCAGAATCTAGCTGTGCAACATGGTACTATGAGAAGAAAGAGAGCTTCATCACTTACACAGTTCATCAAAGAGTCTCAGCTCCTTGTGACACCTATGTGAGTCATTAATATATTTTTATCTGTTGGGAGCAAGATCTTGCAAAGCCAATAACCTACAAAAACCTTCGTGTAGAGGTTGAGGAAATACAGCTTAAATAATATCCAAGTTATGTCCAGGGAGTCCACAGATGCCTAGAAGTTTCTCAGAGTGCACCCAAAGCAGCTCAGCGGTAACTTTTTAGTATTCCAAAACAAGCAGTTTTTAAGAGTTAAAAGCAGAAGCTAATGCCCAGCACTAGTCAAAGGCATCATCATCGTCTTCAGCAAACAAATGTTGACTGAATACACTGCCTCTATGCAGTCCATCTAGTCACTGATTTTGTACCTCTGAAACATCAATAAAACTGTTCTATTTTGAATTTTGTTGTAAAAGATCACATGGATCATTTAATATAGAAGTAAGTATAAACTGGGCCTAGAACTAATTTAGACAATCAGGAAATTTAGTTTTGAACACAAACATGCTGTTTTGACAAAACATGCATTATAGAAAGCTCCATGTACAGTAAACAGCAGTTTATCATCACTTTTCTTACCCTGGCTTCTAAAGTCACTTTAGAGACCAGAACTTTGTATCTTGACAAGGATTACATAAAAATCCTACCACTTTGTTGACAGCCTCCATATCACAAAGGTTTTCCACTAAAATGCGACATGCTTCTTCTTTACCCCAGTGAGCAGCAGCATGAAGTGGTGTCCAGCCATCATAATCTTTAATATTTACATCATAGCGAGCCTGTATTAAAAGCCTAAAGAAATTCAAACAATTAGACAGTGACATTGCTGACAGATCGCTAAACTGTCATAAAATCATTTAATTACTCTACAATAATACTCTTCTCCTTTCTCATTAATGTCAACTAAACATCTTATTTGGGTTACTGTCATTACTTTTACTTCCCCTCAGAAATATTTGTCTTCTCCTTGTTCAGTGGGCATATTTGCTTTTAAGGAAAATTCAAGAGAAACACCCTTTTCTATTTTATTTGTTAATTTTTCTTTTTTTTTTTTTCATTCACCCTTTTTCATTTCTTCCTCTATAGAGAGGCATTTTTATGTGCAGTGACAGTGAAAAGCCTTTTTAAGAAAAAGAAGGCTGTAAAATACCAAAAAAGTTAGATACACAGTTCTATACACAGTTCTAATCTATTAACTTATGAAAACATCCTTCTATTTTTATATTTGTTGCTTGAGTTAGTCGCATCTCCGCCTGTCGCTAACATTTGATGCTGTAACAGCCTCGTGTTTACATACTTCAGTTGGTCTCTGAGTGGTGCCTGAGTTCCTTAAATGGAGGACCTGCTTTGCAGCATGCATTTAACACACAAATTCAGTACGGCTCTGCTGTGATTGTTGAAGTGTCAACACATACTCAGCCCAACAAACTGTTTTGTGTAAATAGTTTTCGGCTCTCTGAGCTGAAAAATTAATTATTAAATCAATTATTTAAACAATTATTTAATAATTATTAGAAAATAAAATAATTGTGAAGTATTCTTTAATAAAAATATCTTGATTTCTTAAGAGCCAACATACTTATACTAATATCCTCCAATGAGTCAACTTTCACACAAAGTCTTGCAGTCTTACATCCTACACAGAGCAGCTTTTTTGCTATTTTGAAACCATCAAGAAAATTGCCTGAACACATATGTTTACTCCTCCTAGGAAACGTACAGGAACTGTACTACAAAAAAGACACTAACTGACAAAGGTTGAAAAACAACTACAACCCCACCCCACAGTTATAGATATAAATCCCTTATAGATGCACACTATTTTAAAATAAAAATTATTTCCAATTGAATTATTTCTCTTTATCATTTTGAAGCATCAACTGTTCTGTGTTTTTTTTTGTTGTTGTTGTTTTGTTTTGTTTTGTTTTCTAAGCAGAACTCCTATTCAGTAAATTATATGTAATGGTTATAATTAAAAAATTTCTCAGTCAACTGTTAACTTTGGTGTTGACACAGCATGACAATGCTCTGCAAACCTTAATGGTAGCCATACTTAAGCAGTTAGGGTGTGTGCTCATCTTCATTAATTTTACAATATATACAGTATATAACTGTTACTAGTCCTCCCAAGGCAGTCAGATACATTTATAATCACAGTAAAACAATGTATAAAGTTCACTGTACTTCGCTAAAAGCTGAGTTTTGATGAAAAATGAAACCTCTGTTACTGCATATACTTTGTGTTGTATTGCATTACTGAAACGCTATGGGGGAATTAGGGGACGCCAAAAGCTTGAAGCCTTCCGTGAAGGATTTCAAGAGTTATGATTTTCAACAATCTCAAAAGGCAAAATTAAATTCTCTATTCTTTAGGTCTGAAAACCTTCACTCTGGATCACAGACTCTGCTCTATGTATGCAAACAAACCTGGTGTTGTGAAAATATGCTTCACCCAGAATGCTAACTGGCATTATAAAAATAATTAAACTTGTTTCTGCAGTTTGGCTTTAGAAACAGGGAAAGCTTTTTTGTCAACTTTCTTCTGGAGTATTAAGGCTCATTATGTACACTGTGTTCACATTTTGAATGACATCTAGAAAACTAACAGCATTGTGAATTATGAGTACTTGAAAACATAAAATCAAATTCTGAGGAAAATACGGTTCTAAAGATTGTGATTTCCCAACATACAATCCCCAGTAGTCAGATGTACCCAATCCTAACGATTCCAAGCCACATTACCTCAACAAGACAATCAAATGGGAAAAATTCCCACTTAAACTGCACTTACTTTAAGACTTCCGTATAGCCCTTAGCTGCAGCAACATGAAGTGCTGTACCACCAGATTTTGCATGCCTGACATCATTTATATGGCCACTGTTGAGCCACTGCCTTGCATCTCGAAGCATTATTCGCTCTTCTTCTTTTCGAGCTGCCTCTATATCAACTCCTAAAACAGGGAGAGGAGAGAGGGAAAGAGAGGATACAGTGTTTTAATTCAAATACTTAAATGCAATTATTTAACAAATCTTGTATCGTGCTTATGTGGTACAACAAAGATCACAGCTAAATTTTACAAATAGTACTAGTAGTATAATAATTATTATAATAGTATAGAGCTAGATATGAGTATTTTTTTGAAGATGAACCCCAAGAGCTTATGGAAACATCCATTATAGCATCAGTATGACATTTTTACGCATTATACAGTTTTTCCCAAAAGAAAAAAAAATCTACTATAACTGGCCCTCTGCTTTTAAGAATTTCTACCATCACAGTAATAATCACTAAAAAGATGTGTTCAAAAAAGAGAAAATTTAAAAGTTTAGCCTTATTAAGCGCTAAAGTATTAATCTTGTTCATATCTGTAGAAACTAGAAAACAGGCATGATTTTTTATACTAGTAGAAATCTATGGGAAGAAGAAGAACCTAGCTTCTAAAGATTGTCAAATACTTAGAAGATAGAACTATATTTTTCATACTCTCTAAAGAAATTTTGGTTAACAAGGTTTGTCTTCTATCATTGTGGAACAGAAAACCTAAGTAGCCAAACCTTTTGAGATCTCCCTTTAAATTCTTAGGTAAAAAACAAACAAAAAAGCCACACTGAAACCATTTGTAAAGCAGATTCTCACTAAAAAAAATAATAATACACTGATGAAAAAGAGGAACACAATATAACATTTACAATTATACACAGCAGTTTCAACAGGTAGAAAAAAAAGTTCAAGGCCTGCATTCAAATAATGCAGCAGAAAAGTGGACTTGAAGAGAACGATACATGAGTATTGCTCTATCTATGCTGACTGAACACCAACAAGTTTGCAAGGAAATGGGACTCAGGAACTGTGGTTATCAAGAGTGAAAATATAACTGGGCTGACCTCCAAGAGAAAACTCATCAGCGGACCAACCCTCTGCAAAATGACTTTACACGTATGATCTGTCTTAGACACTGACATGCAGGGTCTTGAGAAATATACACTGTTCTTCTGAATTTTTATTTTCTCTTGGAGCAAAATATAATTTTGACATGACAAAAACAAGTGAAATCTGGAAACAGGTACTGACTTACTGGATACAATCACAAACTTCAACAGTAACCTTCACAGTCTATAAAGCAGAAATTAAACTTTTTTTTTTTTTTTTTTTAACACTAAGATATGAAATCTCTCCTGCTCCTGGCCTGTGAACTAATTCAACCTTCTTTCATCTGTTCCCAAACTGTTTTTTTCCAGCAGTCATTTTTGTATCACATAACTCTTCTAACTGCCCAACTAATCAAGCACGATATAAAGCAATCACAAATAAGCCTATGGAAACCTAGAACATCTTTTTTCAACCCTACTTTACATAATTAATTAATTTTAATTGATTTTCAAAGCCTTCATAATGAACTGCAATTTTAGGCTCTAATGTCTTCAAAGAAACTGAGCTATTCATTCTTTACAGAGCGAACAAATGCCCAGAGTATGGAAACCAAACAAAATCCAACTTGACTGTTGCCCGTTCAGACATGCAACAGGAATTGAGCTGAGGGATGAAAAGGTCTGCGTTAAAGAAATTATTAATATCATAAAAAGAAAAGAGAGGAATGATATATAAATGATCATATGTAATGCATCAATTCTACTGGAGAACAGATATATATGGTAAAACAGACTACAATAAATCAGATTCATCAGGTTTTACTAATCCACTAACAACTAAAAAGCCAGACTTGGAACAACAAACTGGCAACCCCAAAGCAATTACGCTGGCACAGCTGAAATACCCTTAAGGCAGTGGATGGCAGACTGAGGTTTGTATTACGTTACATATGAATTAGATTTTCCTTGATTGTTTTTATAGCACAAATATAATAAAATATCTCTCACTGAGAAACCCTTTGATTAAATTAGGGTATTATAGAACATCTATTGCCATAACAGAAACTGCAATTCACCCATTATACAAGTAAAAAACAAAACCAAACCAAAACAAACAAACAAAAGCTTGAAAATGACATGCCCAAATCAAAATTACAATGACATCCAAGCAGAATGAATGGAATTATTATATGCTTCTGGAAACATAAGGTGCCATTTGTTTGGTTCGGGGTAATACATGACATTGCTAAACTCCCTTTTCACCCATGAAAAATGCCTGTGCTACAAGGAGACTGAGGTACCAATTTCTTCCCTTTTGGTATATACATACAAGCAACGATAAGATCTAAATAGTCATTTCATGGAAAACTAACAAAAGACTACCATACTTGAAAAAGTCGTGTTTTTTTCATAATTAACTTGCATTTTTTCTGTTTTTAAACAATATAATATTACATGCAACTTCAAAACCTGAGGCTTTCCTTTTTATTCGAATTAGCTACAAGCAAATTTGCAATAGACTTATTTTTGTATTCTTCAGCCAATTCGAACCGTAACAGATATTCCATAGCAACAAATATGCAAAAATGGAATTTAATTGAAAAAAAAAAAATAACAACACAAACCAGCACCCAAAAAGTTGGACAAAAGATTCTGTTCAGTAAGTAAATCCGGTAAAACTTTATGTCAACTTTACTAAGTATCATAAAATGACTGAGGCAGGTAATAGTTTAAGTGTTTTAAACAGTCAACTGAATTTCTAGTCATTCACTTAATCTGCTAAAATAGTCATTTCAGCCTCTGCAATTTAATAAAAAATAATAGAAATATTATAATATTATATATATAATATAGAAATATATATATATAAATATTAGAATTTGCTGAAAATCCATTAATCTGAGTTAAGTCTGCAAGATACAGGAAGCCACGATTGTTGAAGCACTGAGCAGAGCCTAACGAGAAGCTATAATATTGAAAGAACGTGGGGTAAAAATTAAAGAAATATATGTTTCTAAAACTGTCCATCGTAACACAATGCATGACAAATAAATCTGGACATCAAATTTTACATATCTAAAAATCTTTATAATTCTGACCAACATGAAGAATTAAAACCAGAAATTTTGAATTATAATGTATTTATAATCGTGTATTCTCATTCCTCCAGAAGACTTCTACATATTGTATGTATGAATTAGTGCAAACGGTAAATTTCTGGGGCCTTTACGTTTCATTTTCTTTCAGAATGACACAGCAGTGCAGATCAGCAGATCTTGGGAAAATAATTCTCTGGAGTAAAAGCATTTACATTTTAGTGTTTCCTGCCAGGCACAATTATGCCAATAAGTGGTTTATATATCACGTTAGGCACACTTATGTCCATCCCCTTCTTGCATGCCAGAGTTCTAAGTGAAAATGCTCATGGCACAAGTAACTTTCTGCAGGCAAACAATCCTACATAAATTCCTTTCAACGGAAAATTGCTCACGTGTCTGTTTGTTTTGAAGCACTTTTGCGAAAACGTTCCTCCAAAAGCCTGATCCTGAACTTCCAATGGCGAAAGCATAATTTCTACGTAGGCCTATAGAACTAAAGAATTATGTCAGAATATCAATGCTTTGGCAGAAAAAGTAATAAATGTTAAATACAATACCTTGCGAGTATCACAAATGAACGTATCTGTGAAGCCCAAACAAGATATAAAGGCTGTAGAGGACTAACTGCTGCGTCAATACGTTATTTTACAAGACAGCACATTTCTGATCGTGTTTCAACAGATGAAAGTAAGAGAATCTCGCCGATCTAAATAAAACACCTCACGGTACTAACTGGCACGAAAATGGGAATTTCTACGAACTTTGTGTCATAGAAAAAGGGCTGTGCTCTGAGATAAGCTAAATATAGCTCCCACTATTAAATACAGCAAAGAGAATACGAACAGCCTTTATTATACCTTATATGGACCTTCCTCTTGCTTTTGCTTTCACGACTCTGCCCTGAGACAGCAGGGTGCAGGATCCCGCTGCCGCACCTTTCCACCGCCACTTTCTGCCTCCGGCCCGTAGATGGCAATGTGCTGCTGCCTCTCGGCTCCAGCCTCGCTTCCAACACCCCTGCGTTAACCTCTGGCAGCCCAAGCCCCGCTCCGACCGGTAATAATTTACTGCGAAATGCTCTCATTTCCCCTGATCAAGACGTGTCAGTCAGCGGCTGTGCGGAGGTCTGACACGCCGGGGAGCGGGGAGCGGCGCTGCGCGGGCCCCGAGGCGCTGCATCAGCGCCTGAGCGCGGCTCGGCCATATAAAGGCATGTTTCATACAGCCCGCCGGGAACAGCGGGCCGCGTTTTGACTTCATCGAGTTAATGTTTATATACAAACGTAATAGTTCGCATTTCAGCCGCATAAACAAAGCTGAGTTAAGCAATACATTCGAGGTAGTCTCATTACATTTACCTATAATTAAGAATGAGGAACACTGGCTTCTCCTTGGAAATGAGAAGCGGACTGCCTCCCGCCCCAGAGGAAGTGCCGCGCTGCATCCTCACCTCCTGATTCACCTCACGTCACCTCTCTCCACCAGCTCACCTCCCGAGAATGTTGCCTACCATCCAAAATAACCACTTGAGCAGTTAAAAACACTTTTTAAAAGACTTCTGATGATAAATAGCCTGCCACCACTAAAAAAAATCGCTTCAGACTGTAACACTTAACCCCACTGAAGACTTGAAGGAGAGGCAGCATTTAGAGCTGGCCGGCTTTGAATGTGATTAAAGTGGCGGCTAGGATTGTGGCGATGGCCAAGCAAAACAGCTCTCAAGTCTGCCAGCTTTCACCAACGCATATGAAAAGACTTTACTAGCAAAAGACAGCTTCCATAGCTATGGTATGCTGAAACACCACAGAGCTGAAATATAAAGGGTCACATCAAGCAACTGGAAACAGTGCTTTTAATGTAAAGATAAAAAATTCTGTGGATTGCAGTGGCATCTATATACATGGGACTGGCGCATGATAAAGCCATCTGACATATGGAGAAACAACAAAACAGCTGCTAGAAGTTTTTGTGTAACATGAAATAGTTAAAACATATGGTGTGCAAAGACTATAGTTGTTCAGCGCTACACCTAAATAACTTCCATAAAACAGCTAGTTCTCCTATTAGTGAAGTGTTTTGTTCAGATCTGTGTCAAAAAATCTGTGTATATTACTATGGCATGTTTATAATTTACCTTCTCACGGAGTATAAAATTAAATTGTGTTTTAAGATTAACAATAATTAAGCCATTACTTGTTCACTCTAGAAATAACGTAATAAATGTAGCTTTACTTATATACCAAAACCAATATAAAAATATTAGAGAATGTTACAAAATTAGTCCAAATTAGACAAAATTCAGTAGACAGTCTTTATTCTCCTTTGAAGGTTCAGGTCGAAAAATGCATTCCCTATTATCAGAGGGCTGTGGCTTCATCTATAGGATAACAAGTCTGTTAGTTCAGAATGACTGCAGAGCCCATTATACCAACACAGGCCTGCTGTATGCTCAGCAGAATACAAGGTGGTCTCGTTGAGGGACCTGTGGCCCACATCAGAGGACACAAGAAAAGAGAGAAGAAGCCTGAACCAAGGGTCACAGTTTAGAAGTGTTGCACAAGGATCTTAGAATAACTGAAGAAAGACAATAGTAACACACAAGCTCTATTCTTTTGTGTCCAATACTCCTACCAAAAGGACATGTAAAACAGGAAGATTAATTAGGATAGCTGACCACCTCAGTGATCACAGTTCAGATTTTGTAATCTGAATGCTAGAATACGATGAGCAAATACTTTGGATCCTTCTCTGTTGCAAGTCTGCAATGACAGAGCTGAATTATATTCTATTCTACGATTTCTGCCTGTGAATTTAGCGTCTCCAGAGGCTCCCATTTTTAGTGCTGTAGTTAGATAATTGTAACTCAATGTTTGTGAAAATTGGTCATAAATACAAACAAACCAATGGAGGCTGAACTGAAAGACTCTGATTTAAATTTTTCCTATATAGACTCAAGGTCTGCGGAAGCAGCAAAAAGGATAAGCTAGCATGGTGATTCTCCTCAGATCTCTAACAGAAACAATGTCAAACATCATCACTTCAAAATACCTGAAATCACAATGAATCAGATCAGCCTGATCCACAAAATAGCCCTTACTGCTGATGCCAATATGTAGGAAGCCATATTCATCGCATTAACTAAGCAACGCAAAAAAAGGAACTATAATAAATGTAGGAATTAAATACACATTAAAAAGTTGCCAAAGACAAGAAAGAGAAAGAAAATGTCTACATGATTGTCACACTGCATGTTATATCCACACAGGGGTAAGATTTTTGGCACCCAGGTTTGTTCCTTTTCAAAATAAATTGGCTTATTTTCCAGTACCAGTAACACTGAAATGGGGCTTAATGTTCCAGAGACCTCACAGTTGATCTGGTTTATAAAAACTGCAGTATTGCTTTACTTTATACAAGGAGCACTGGTAAAGCTGGAAACATATTTGCATTTAACCACATGTACATTCAAAGATGAAACTGTCACAATACATCAGTGTTAACTCCACACCGTCATAAACAATTAAGTTATTTTAGAAATTTGAACTTCTCTAGCCACAACGTATGTACAACTGGGCACTTTTCAAGTGACCGTGATCCTGGCTAAACAGTTGTTCTGTATGTAATATTACTTTATGTGCAAGTTAAGGATGCCACCAAATGCACATTATTAAAAATTTTATGCTGAGGCTCCTGTGTCTTGTGATTTATTAAGATATACACTCCCATTTCATACTCAGATTCATACCCTTTCTATTCCCATCATCATTCGCGATCATTAAATATTTCCTGTGATTTTATCCCTTCAGGTAAAAACCCTTAGTTTTTACATCTTCAGACACAAATTCAGAAGGAGGGATAGTACTTGCCTTCTTCCCTGTTTCCACAAAACTGCAATTCCTAAGTGGTCTTACTGTCAAATAAACTAGGTAGAAGATATATATATAAATCTTACATATGAAATATGTATATATAAAACAATGAAAATAATAATTCATATAAAACAAAGCACACATGAAATACCTAGGTTGAAACCTTGCAAAACTAGCTCTAGATTGATTTAACAGCAAAGAATATAGACTTTTCCAAGTTCTGTAACAGGCCTATAAGCTAGCATTAATAACAGTTCCAAGTATACGTGCACGTATGTGTATATATAAAACGTCTGTGTGTGTACATACATACATACATATATATATATACACACACATTATTTATGTATGTAGGTTAGACTTTAGAGCACTATTAGCACCAAAGTATGGTCACTCTTCAGGACAGCAGGAAGTCTCCTGTTCTCCAGAGGGCAGTCAAACCACTTTGAAGCAGAGTCCTAGGAAGTTTCTCACCTTACATGGTGCATCTCTCACCAATGTATTTCTTAAATCATCATAGAGAGACCAGTCTTGTGAAAAACCTTCAATCAATCCAGTAACTGGCATAAACATGTAGCAGGAATGCTTGAAAAATAGGTTTTCCATAGCAACTGAAATTCAGTATTTTAAAATAGCCTGGATTATCCCTTTGGAAGCTAACAGCTACACTGTGGGAACATCTCCTTTCTTCTCAGGTTTGTAAAAATAGTGCCATAGATATTCTACTGTAAGCTTAAATACGTAAACTACACTGAAATTTTCAATGAATTGTGGCATTTAGTTTAAGTTACCAATGCCCATTTTACAATTGGGCTGTTCAAAATAATTATACTTGAAAAATAATAAAAAGTAATGTTGAATCTGTACTGTAAAAATGTACATAAAAACTTATAACAATATATTATCAATAACATATACAGGAGGTTTTGCAAGTCTTCTTCTTCTGAATAACGTCAGTTTTACAAAGAACTACAGCCAGTTAATATAGCATGCCAGTAAAGCCAAACGTATCAAAAACTACACAAAGCATTTAGATTGAGGTACATTCCAGAAGTGATTCTCCATCAAGGATTAACAGTATTCTTAAAAAAATAAAAAATAAAAAAATACTACCAACTGTGCTTTTTTCCAAACTAATTAAAATTGACAAAAAATATTAATATCTATCTAATCTGGAGTCTTTTATGTGCTAGCTATAAGATCTATCAATTACAATTAAGTTAGCAGCAATAAATAATTGAATCAAAGTCTTTGTTGAATCTACAGTCTGCTTCTATGTATTAGCACCCATCTCTTATTTCCCTGTATATCATGTCACCACTTTCTTTTCAACATTTCCTTTGGGCATTAAACAGGTTTAAGAGTACAAATTAAATCATGGCAAAGCCTGAAGCAATTCTTGTTTACTATTACATTATGTAAATCTCTTTTAGAGATATAAAATCAATGCTACCAAAAAGTAATGTAGGAAGAAGACTTTTAAGAGAGAGTAAGACGGCCAGAAGTAATGGAGATGCAGCTCCGTAGCACGCCCCTCACAAAGGCTCCGTCTTCACAGACTGACATCTTCCTTCAGAGTACGATGTAACTCAGACTACACCATCCCTCTTCTTGTACTTAGAGTTTTGGGATAGTAATGCATGCCTATCAGACTCAGGATGATGAGTCAACAACATCTGAATGTTCTCCCATCTGTGGAATGGGAAAACCTGACATTTTCAAAAACCCTGGAAAAACTACTTGATTGCAAAAATGGGAAACAGCAATGTAAGAAGGTAAAAAGCATCAGAGAAAAATGAATCAATATGCTTTTTTAGAGGCCAGTCCCTCTTTCAAAGATGTCACTGTTAGCATTGCCCTAGCCATTTTCTAGGAGTAAATTGGACATATTTAGGAATATGTTTTAAAATGATACTATCAGAATTTGGTACCTTTCCATTAACTGTTACATGAATGCTCACCTGCATGGTGCTCTCAGGAGGGCACACAAATTACCAGATGGAGTTTAAAGTTTCCTGACTGATTGTCAGGCCAAAATCAGTTTAAGACTCCTTAGCCTAAGAAGTAGTTTCAGACATTTGGCATAGCAAAAGGGTACTCAAAAGGTCAGAACTAGATGCAAAGGGTGGTTTATGTAACACGGTATAGTTGTTTACGCTTGTATTCTAGGCTTTCAATGGAAAGGAGTTCCCTTTGGGCTGGATTCACTTCATGCTAACACTGACATCTGAGTCACCTTAAAAGTGCCTATTTCCCTCCCACGGTAATTTACTTCAATACAGATGTCTTGCTTCAGACACAGTTTAAAGCTGGGATATAGAAGTCTACATCCCAGATGGATTCTATATCATCCATAATCTGAACACCAGTTAAAATTCTGTTGAGGTGAGTGAATATAGCAATACAACCAACCCCTGGGTTCAGTACTTCCAAATTCTTTCTTCTCAAAAGGCTGGGATGACTTAAAATGCCTGGAACACAGCTTCAGCATTGTACATTGTATTGACAACCCTCTTTAAAAAATAACTGAATTTAAAGTTGCTAATTTAATGCAAGTTTTCAAAAGCATATTTAGTGTTCAATAAACAAAAACAGCCTTTCATATTCAAAATTACCTTGTCTATTTACTTCATTCTGAAGCAGCTCTTCCATTGCTTCTTCTTCAGCAATATCTAATGGAGTGTCTCCTTCACTATTTACAGCTCCTACATGTGCTCCTTGGCTAATTAAATACCTGTCAATAGAAAATGAAAAACAAAATTTTTGGTAAACAAAAAGAGAAGGTGAACTTCAACATAACAAAGCTGATGCAAAAAATAGCAGCCACTAGGATATCACATGCAATGGATATATATATGTACACATACAATTAATAGAAGCAACCATATTTGGTATAAGCAAAAAACCCCTCATGACTACCTGCAATCCCTGAATACCTATACGTCTTTTTATCATACTACCCATTTACATTAATAGAACTTCAGCTTGCCACAAAGATTTCCAGTCATATTTAAATACACACTTGCATGAACTGAAAGAAGAAAATAGTCAGGTGATGAAAAAAAGCAAACATACAACGGCTGAAACACCAACACCCATGAGCTCCATGTATTAAGCCACTCTTCCTAAAACATCCATATTTAGTGGCACATCATCGTTCTGTACTCATTCTTTCTATACCCATATATTCCTTGGAATGATGACTCTTAGTCTCTAAGGCAGGTTCATAAAATTAATAAAACCAAAATCACCTCTGGTCCTAAGTATTCCCAAAGTTAGCTTTTGTTGGGGAAATGAGAGAGAGAGCAAGCAAGCAGTACTTTGCACTCTATTCAAGTCCCACATGTCGAACTAGTTTGTTATTTGATGTACTGCTATCTTAGGATGCAACAACCTGGACTCAGTAGAATTGATTTCTGAATTAAGTTTCTGAATTAAGTCAAATGGGTGGATTCAAACAATAAATCAAGAAAGGATTAAGTTATTCCACAGTTTTAAACCATAAGCCTATGAAACTACTGAGGACCTACAGCATAAAATGTAGTTGGCTTCTAAGAAGGAATAAGCAACACAGAATAGTCTTATACTTTCGGACCATAACATTTCTATTCCCCTAACAAATTAAACTGTTTGAGCCACAACAGCATTCAGGAAAAGCATTATAGACATTATAAAAACACCTTCTGTCTTGCAGAGCTTAATTTACACCTTCCATATATTTGAGGGAAAAAAAAAAGGAAATACTCAGACCTGAAGAACTAGTTAGCCACTTGGTAACAGGTATCGGAAATCAAAAGTGCTTTTTTAACCTCACTATGGTGGAATGTCAAATTATGCAGAAATTTATCACAAAATTAATCCATCACCGATACAAATACTTGAAAATATTTCCATTTAACTACTGCCAGTTACTAATGACAGATTCCAGACCTAGGATCATTTTTTCCTTATCTGTATTCAACAACTTGGCACTTCAAGTATCCTCCTTCTTCTCCTTTTTGTGATGTATGATTTTAACAGCACTTGTTATTAAACCTCTGCAATTAAGTCAAGAAAAGGTAATGACTAACAGGCCACAAAATGGAAATGAATTCCCAGAAGTGTAACTATATCTCCTGGGACACATACCATCAGTTGACACTATTAGCTTTGATGCTGGTATGTTGTGCTGTTTTTATTCTATTCCTCATGAAAAGTGCGTTGCTGTGACTCTTAACCTCTCTTGAGCTTAAAGAATTCACTTCTGCTTGAATGAAAAATTAATTCAAAGCAACTAAATTTCTCAACAATACTAGTTCCACTGTTTCAGGAGTTACACAGCATTTCAGGTTACATATCAGATAATTGCTATATGGGGTATTTGCTGAACAGGCAAAAACAACAGGGAAATGTAACTTTCTAGCAATGTCAAAACTTTGGACTCAAAAACAAAGTCAACCACCAACAAAAATATCCTTATAAAAAAAATGCCAAGTCAGCACTCAGGTACTTTTCAATTTCCTTTTTCTAAAATAAACATAAAATTGGTTCTTATAAAAAGTGATTTTACCTGTTTCTACCTAATGCCTGCAGGGAAAAAATAAGCTACTTTTGTAAGGAAAATACGTACCTCATTGAAGTGGTTGTATTTTGTTCAACCTGTTCATTCAGTTCTAGACATATAGATAAAAGGATACAGTGCATAAGATACAGGGCATAAGACTGCTCAGGAGCAGTGCATAAGAAAGTGCAGGGAATGAACAAAAGGCTATAGTAACACTTCAGAAAGTTATTTAGTCATGTGAACAACTTCATGGTTTTTACTTTAAAGTAAAATCCAAAAATAAAGCAGCTTACACATCAAAATGAGACCAGCCAAGTTGGAGGATCAGTAGGGCTGGAGAAGTGGAGCTACTGAGTTCCTCTTTGCATGTGCTTACAGGGTTTTGGTTTTACTGGGTCAGAAAAGGAAGAACCATTTGATGAAAAAATGAGTTGGTGAACCTGCTCCAAATTCACATTCGAACCGAAGGGATGGAAGAAGTAGGAGAAAAACTGACTTGCTGGGGAAGTGAGAACATCTCCGTGGTGATGGTCCTTTCTCAGCCTTCCCTTGGCCACTCCATCCAGGCATCCCCTCTGCTACCCACATCGCAGGGATGAATAATGAAATAGGAATACCCAGTCTAAAAAAAATATTCAATTGCCAACTCTTCTAAAGAAACCTTCTAAACCTGCTAATGAAAACAAATGTTTGTTCTGTTTTTCACGCCATTCAATAACAGATGTCCCTAACCTGAATGAGTGTATGCATTTGTTTATTTTCCTTTACAGTAATAATCGTTTCAGCAAAGCAATGACAAGGTTCAGATGGTGCATAAAGTTACCCTGGTGCCTACAGGATGGTAGCTTTAATTAGGAAACCTGGCACTGTCATGGGAAGGGAGAACGATCATTTCAGATGTGTAGGTGGCCTGACTCTGCATCATGTACAGAGAGAAAACAGATCTGGTAAGCGAGATCAAGAGAACGATGCTCTGCGTTTTTCAGGCATAGCTGAGCAAAAGTCAGTACAAAAATAACCCTACAAATCAGAAGGTTTATTTTTTAAATCACTTTCCAAATGAACTGTGCTTCAAACTAAATGTTAATTAAAACTAATATTATGACTTTGAATATAGGCATGTTGGCCATTTCAGTTATTCCAGTACCATATAACTGAAAGTTTCAGATGCAACAGTGTATTATTTTGTGTAGGTATGTATGCATATTTAAAAAGTTATCCACGTTTCAAAATGAAAGCAAACTGCTTTTTAAAAGCTTTATAAAATAGTTATTACTTTCAACTTGAAATTTCACCTTTCTAAAATAAGTAAGCAAAATATAACTTTAATTTCCTCAGCTGATATTTAATTGATACATCTACATGGTATACAGTGAAAAAGAAACTGGAACAGTGCAATGAAAGGCTAAAACTGTGGCCTTTGATACCAAGTCCAGAAAGAGGTGCTTTATGCCAAGTAGGATGCAATGGAAAAGTTAAAAAAATTGGACTCCCACAGTCACTCACTTATAAAATATTTTGGAATGGCACTTCAATTTGTGTGTTTTGTAATTTGTTTGTTGTGATACAGCTGTGTTCAACAGAGAGCTATAAAAGAACAATTCAGGAAAATATGACAATTTATACAATATTCTGGTAGGTGTTCATTCAAAATGTAAGTAAATGAACAGTAGTTTCATCTATACCATGCTTATTTCGGGGGAGAAAGCTTTCAAGTGTAGATATTCAAGCTACAGCACCTATTTTAGATGCTGCTGTGGTCCAAGTATAAAGATTCACAAGCATCCTACAAATATCAGGGAAGACAAGAGCAGGAAAACAAGATCATCCCTGACACTCTTGCCCTGATGTTTTCATGACAAGGGTTATGCAGTCTGGGTAAGACTGGAAGAACAAGTTTGCTTTTGTGATAGCACTGCTTTAGGAAGGTGAAAATACTTCTGTCTGAAATCTCTGTTTTAGGAATCATCGCTATATATTCCTCAATAACTATAAAAGTATAAGCTGAAGTTAATGACCTTGAAAAAAAAGATGAAGTGTTTATTTAAAATCATTATTATGTAACCCAGACTCTCTCCTATCATATTATGAAAAGTACATTTTAACTTTTTTTATAAAGAGATGGGATCTCAGAATCCCTGAGACAATAAATAATAACCCTCTGAGATTACTGTATGAAAGCCAGTAAGTCCTTATCGAAACTAAGCTCAGGAACTGCAAGTTAAAAATGTTACCCTACAACTTGGCCTGCAGTCTGAATAAAAAATAAAAGGAACAATCATCTTCAACCAATGGTTCTTTTGGTTGAAAATTTATTAACAAAATGCACATAGAGACACAAAGTAAGCTGAGAGGAAGATGCCTCTCTAGAGATAGTATATGCAAACTCTGGGATTTAGGAAGCATTTACTTCTGAATCTCAAACTTTAGATTTTCTAAACTTCTTCAGTTGCAACCAGCTAGCGATGCTCAGAAAACACTTTAATATTATTTACTTAGGCAAAAGAAAGGGGCATTCATTTACATTCAAACCTTGTCCCAGTTCACTGTATCTGGAAACAAGTTTGTGAAGTACTTAGGGATATAATTAACTTTAAGTACTTGCTGAACCTGAAGGTCACAAAAACCATGGCAAGCAAGAGGCAGGGCAGAGACCTGGCTCCTGAATTGATTCGGTTCATTACAACTGCTTGCTGGACTCACCGGGAGCTCATCAGCAGAAACGAGTGCTGCCTGCTGCCTCATCAGACCACTGGACAGGATCCTCTAACCCCAAAAACGTGAGGAGAGGGACCCTCCTAAAACATCTCTTACTTTTGAAATAAGCACGTCTAGGTTGGCCTTGCAGGGAAACAAGATTTAAAGTTAGGAGGGCACCAACCAACAGCACAACAGATCTCCCAAGAGCTTTTAACTAATTACTTCAGATAAGCCCAGCTGTTTTTTTGTTTTTGTTTTTCTTCTTCTTTTCTTTTTAAATCCATAGGTGGTGGAATTCAAGTTAATTCCACAAGTGCCTTAACTGAAAGATAATGTGGAGCCAAAGACGGAAAAAGAGTCACCGTGTTCATGGCAGCTGTGCAATCATTTCGAGACACAAACAAACTAAACATCTGCCCCCCAGTTCACAGGAGGTAAAAACAAATTAAAGTTGCAAATCTTTGGAATATATATTTTAATTGCCTTCTTTTAGCACAGCTTGCCAATTTATTTTGCTGTATTTTTTGAATATCTTGATAAACTTTTAAAAGTACATCTTTGAAAATAATTCAAATTGCTAGTAAAAAGACATCAAAATCTGGCCAAACAATCAGACTTTCAAGCCACATCTAACAAGTTAAAACTATAAAATGTTAATATTGCTCTTTATTTTTAAGTTAAAGTACACTAAAACTGTAACACCTGATCCGTTTGAGACCTCTATTGGTTTGAGTGTCTAGGAATATTTCTTTACGTAACCACTGCCAGAAGAGTTTTCACTTCAAATTTAAGTTCTTGACAATGCTGTTATTAACTCGGACCAAGTGGAAATGCTACCTCAAGCTGCTTAGCTCTTCTCAAAACCATTTTTGGTTTGGTTAGCTTTTTGTTTTGTTAAATTTACAGCAAAAATATATAATACATAAGGCAGCAAAGCAGTAACTACCAATACACAACCTGGGTAACAAGGTATCAAGAGATAAGATCACAGCCTCTACGTGATTCTTGCACCGTTCAGGTGCACTGCTCAACATCATCACTCAAAACAACAGATTAAAGAAAGGCCTTTTAAAATTTAAAACCAAAACACAACTTTAATCATACAGAATTGAAGGAAATACCCAACATGAGGCAAGTGCCTCACAGGTGTCACCTCGGATGGCCGAGTTCTCCTCGCCACATGAGGCGACGGGTGAACCAGGTCAGGCAGCAGGCCGCTCTGCACAGCTGGGGCCTCTTCACTCTTGCCAGTAACCACCTACAAATAATTTCCCCTGTTCCCCCCTCTACAGATGAAACATTCCTGCAGTTGCCTTTTCTCCTGAGATGTATTAATCTGATGTATTTAACGTATCAGACGTATTAAAGAAGAAAATGAAGGCTCCATGTTAAATACCGGAACCGAAATCACACACATTTCATTGGGCCAAGAATACTTTGTGCTGAATGATTTTAAGACTGATGTAGAAGAAATCAAATGGCCTGAGAAACAAGTCAAATTCACAGGAAGTCTTACTCAGGCACTTTGCGAACTGCCATCTTACGCTGTCAGCCACCGCTGCGCCTCAACCTGCTGTCTCTGAACATTCAGAATAGAGTAGAGGCTGACATGAGGAGACAGGCCACCATGAAGCCGTTTAAATTACAATTAAATCATAATAAAACTCAGGAATTTTTAAGGTTATGTTTCTTTGCAAATTCTAGAAGATTCTCAATCACATCTTTCTAATTTGGGAGAAAAAAAATCTGCAGCATTTTCTAAACAGGACTGTTCCCCCTAAGAGCACTACGATCAGCTAGCAGCTACACAAAACACCAGGTTAAAGAAGGTCAATTAGGATTATTTAATAAAACTAGATAATTATTTCTCCTGAAATGCATGTGTGAAAGATTTTCAGACAGCTGATATATCAACCAGGGATCTCAGGTGAATTTATGATTTCTTCTTGCATACTACAAGAATTTAGAATTTCAAATGGCTAGAAATATTTCTAAAAAACAAATAAAAATAATAGTTGAGAAGCCAATGACCAAATAATTTTAAGAAAACAGGAAGTGACAATTTCTTTTCAATCTTTATTAGTTGAATCCAAGTTTCAGAGTATGTTTTTTCTGAATTACAGACCAGTTTGAAAAGATTTTTATATCCTTCACTATGCAAGAGACAGCAGCAAATCCAACTTGTTCTGTTTCTCCCTCTTGAAGCTGTTGTGAAATCATCTTGAACAGCCACACACCTTTGCTTCAAAATTACCAAACACTCCCTAAGCTACCCAAGTCGTATGCCACGGAGATGAGAAAAAAAAAAAAATCCACTAGGCAAACAGCTCTTTCTATTGATTCTAAATAAGATATATATGTACAAAAGGTATTTATGAAGACAGTATTCCAAAATGTACCAAAACAACACTGAGCTCCCTCTGTATATAGGTGGCTCTCCCTAGCCCCCACGATAGCTTGCACACCCAAGGAAGTGCAGTAACTAGAATCACATCTGTTTTCCTTTTTGGTATGCAGGAACATGGAAGAAACAGTGTAAATATCTAAACAATCTGGTTATTCTTAGTCCTCCTGAGTTCCAAGTAACCTATGAAAAAAGCCAGCAATAAGCTCTAGAAATACTTGTACGTAGGTGGCTACCTAAACATTAACTGTGCAAAAATGGAACAGTAAAAATCCCTACCCACAGCAAAAGAAAATAATCTAAGCCTGCATGTTTTACCGTATCCATATAGAGGAAAGACATATGAGGGGTGGCAGAGCAGTGTTTAGGTGAAAGTAAACAGTAACTGAGACGAGGGAAGTAGGAAACATGAAGAAAGCTATATAGGGAAACATGCTAGAACATATTCCTCCCCCGTAAAAAAAAAAAAAAATGGAGCCTGGTACTGCCAGGATGAATACAGTGCAAAAACTTCAGTAGAACAGAAAGAAAGTGAAACAAAAAGTATTTTTAAAGTGCATATCAAATGTTAATTTCATTATGCACTTTGTGAACAAGTGTTTCCTCTTTTTATTTTCAAGTCTTCGAAAATTAAGGCACACTTTTTATGCTAGCTAGTGAAGGTATGCTGATTTTTCAAGCTCAAGCATATGAAATTTTACAGCAAATACTTTCAAAATTAACATGCTTTTTTAAACAAAACAAAACAAAAAAGGATTTCAAATAACCAAGTTTTAAGCTATCAGAACAACATATTTTGAAGTCCAACATTCTCAAAAGATACTAGAGATAATGAAACACAGTAACATCTGTCAACAAAAATATATGTGGTTTTTCAACCACAGATAACTGGTTTTCTGATTTTTTTTTTTCTCCAGAAATACTGTTTGTTATCTAAATTTGATTATTTTTCTTGCACTCTATTGTGCTAAATGAAGGTTAAGTTTGACAAACATCTTGTTGCCCCTGCAAAGGGGTACAGAAACTTCACCTCATGAGGCTCTCTGTACTCAGGATGCATTCTTGTAGCAAATTCGCAAGCATTTATGCTGTTTTAAGGAAGTGTCACCAAGGTGAATACTTAAGAGTGAGTTATACTGGTTAAAAAGAAGAGCCAACAACAGCATGGGGGCAGAATAGGAGAGGGAGGAAGGAAATCTTGCTGCTGCTCACTCTCCTCAACTAACTGCTCACCAGGAAAGAGGTCATCACACAGCTAGCGTGCATCGTCCCTCCTGCCTTGTGCTAAAAGTAGCATTGCTAGATTTGACTACAGTAGCATTACAGATACTGATTTTTAACTGCTTCTTTTTATTATAGCAGAAATTATGAGGATAGACTTAAGCTGACAACCTTATTTTCCTCCAACAGTGACGTGTTGGCATGTACATCAAAGAAATTTAAACCAAGACCAATTCTGAAAAACCCTTTTACTGCACTTAAGAAGATATTAGCATGGATATAATCACTATGCCATAGAATTTACCTCATTTATAATTATTTTTGCAGTAATATAGTGACCAAATCTCTGTATGGAGCAACATTACCTTCATAGTGCAGCTTTTAGCATTACCCAGAAGTACTAAATGCAGTCTGACCCCTCACTAAGTATCGGTAATCTGCAGCGCACAGCAGCCGTGAAACCTGCCCAGTCTACTTAGAATTCCTTGAAAACACATTTTGTCCAAAAGAAACTCTTATTCTAATACAAATATTTGATGAGTGGTACCTCATCTGCAATTAAGAGGCGCTGATAATTATAATTCCCTTTTTATACTTTTATCCTGTCAGACCGGCTGTTTATGAACAAAATTGCTTTTCTGTATCTTCATATCTGAACTGTATCCAAGAAACTCCAGTCTCACTAATGCACAGCAGACTCGTATCTCTACAGACACCACACTATATTTACACAGATTTCCAAAGAATTCAAGCAGCTTTTATCCTGCCCCAGTAAGGGATAAGAAGACTAGAAAAATACACACAGATTAAGATCACTTGCACTCGAGTGACGTAGCTTAGGATATCCAACAAAAGGCACAGCTGTAAGAAAGGGTAAGTAAGTGCACAAATTGCGTTAGTGTCATTAGAAAGTGCACTGGATGCTGAAGAAGGTCAAACTCATGACAGAAAAAACATTAATCTAAAAGCTGAAAGAAAATGAGGTGCAAAAAGTGACAACCTATACCACACCCATGTTTTCTCTTAGAAAACCACATTCAAAACCAACACCTTTCCATATTTATCACTCAGCTGCTCATATTTCATTAACTTCAGAAGTCATAGGTAAGGTATCTATTACAAATTGTTCTTGGGATACCAATAAAACCTATGCTGTGTGATAAACAAGTAAGATTTTCCCTATGCATATCACATCTCAAAGCAGGATGTTTTTTTAGACACCGCCTGCCCTTTTGAATTCTTTTTCAGCCAAAAAATTAGGGTGCTCTGAGCTTTACGCTGGGTATCAGTCCCTTGACTTTTCATTTGACCCAATGAACAGCTAAAGCATACTGTAAGAAAAAAGATACCTTCTACTAAATTATATAGCCTTAAAGAAGGTATTTCCAAATGTAAGAAACTTAAGAAAGATTTATTTTTGAAAGAACAGAACTGCAACATACAATATTACCAAATACTTAGGGGCACAAGTGCAGACAGTGAGCCAAACTGAAGAAGGCAGCTCTAGAGCACCACTGTTTTTGTGCATCCTAGAGTGACGAGCGATCATAGACACCCTCAACTGAACAAGCAGGTATCGAATCAGGCCCTATAATTTCTTCTAACCCATCAACCATATCTTAGCATGTATTTCTGCCAGCTGGTTCTTATCCAAACATAGATCACATCTACACAGTAGAAAAGATTAAATTCTACCACATAATGACATGATTATAGAAAGGAGATTTCACCTTCAACCTAAACAATTCAACTGGTGTTTCATTATTCCTAGGAGGTACATGCATGCAGCAAAACCATGCAGAAAATAGCAAACACTGCAATATACATCTTCACAAAATAAATGCCAATTAATTCTAGCTCAATTATCTTCTTCAAGTTTCTCCATTCTTTTTTTTTTCTACTGGAATTTAACGTTATCTTTGCAGAGGTCTAATAAAAGTTTGGAGGAGGAACAACCTTTAAGTTCCTGACAAAGACTGAACATCATACTTTGATTTAGGAAAAAAACAAACAAGAGAGCACCACATTAGCATATTTTCTATCTCATTCCCAGAAACCTGTCTTACTCTTCTGACCAATAAACAGTCTTCCAACATCCTTAATCTTCCTTTTTTTTTTTTTTCCAATCACTTCTTCCAGATAGAAACTAGACAGCAAACAGAAATGCATTAACTGAAATAATCTTTCAAAGCCTGCAGTGACCTTTTCACAGCTCTCAAAGCAAACATCTACCAGTGTCAACTTGTAAGGAGTCAGTCATTCTTTTAGAAAGTTGCTCTTCTTTGGCTGGGAATAGATTTTCTTTTCCTGCTTTTATTTTGTGGTATGGTTAGTTTTACAATGTATCTTTCTGAAGTCCTCATTTCCTGAGTGGGTTGTATTAAGTTTCATCTTTGGTCCTTTTCCTTTTCATCACAGAATGGTGGGTTTGGGTTGGAAGGGACCTTAAAGACCACCCAGTTCCCGCCCCCTGCCATGGGCAGGGACACCTCCCACCAGTCCAGGTTGCCCAAAGCCCCATCCAGCCTGGCTTTGAACACCTCCAGGGATGGGGCATCCACAGCTGCTCTGGGCAGCCTGTGCCAGGGCCTCACTCCCCTCACAGTAAAGAATTTATTTGGAATATCTAATCAAAGCCTTTTAGCTTAAAACGGCTACCCCTTGTCCTATCACTACTCTCCCTGACAAAGAGTCCCTCCCCAGCCTTCCTGCTGGCCCCCTTTAGGTACAAGAAGGCCGCTGTAAGGTCTCCCTGGAGCCTTCTCCAGACTGAACAACCCAAACTCTCTTAGGCTTTCTTCACAGGAGAGGTGCTCCAGCCCCTTCATCATCTTCATGGCCCTCCTCTGGACTTGCTCCAGTCAGTCCATGTCCTTCCTGTGCTGGAGGCCCCAGAGCTGAATACAGGCTCCAGGCAGGGTTTCATGAAAACAGAGCAGAGGGGGGACAACCCCCTCCCTCACCCTGCTGGCCTACGCTGCTTTTGGAGCAGCCCAGGACACAGTTGGCTTTCTGGGCTGCAGGCACACGTTGCTGGCTCGTGCTGAGCTTCTCATCAACCAACACCCCCAGGGCCCTCTCCTCAGGGCTGCTTTCAATCCATTCCCGACCCAGCCTGTATTTGTGCTTGGGGTTGACCCAGCCCAGCTGCAGCACCTTGCACTTGGCCTTGTTGAACCTCATGAGGTTCACAGAGGCCCACCTCTCAGGCCTGCCCAGGTCCCTCTGGATGGCATCCCTTCCCTCCTGTGTGTCAGCCACACCACACAGCTGGGTGGCATCGGCAAACCTGCTGAGGCTGCACCCAATCCCATTGACTGTGTCACTGACAAAGATGTCAAACAGCATTGGTCCCAATGCAGAGCCCTGAGGAACACCACTTTTAATTCTACTCTTCAAGTTAGCTTTTCTTTGTGCTGTTCCAAGTAGCATCTTGTATCTGTAGGAAATCTTTCACTCACCATGTAGCACCTCTGTTACTCCAAACTCCCAATTAGTTTGCACAGTCGGTTTGCATGTGGTTTATATCAGACCACCAACATCACCTTGGCACACACAAATCAAAACTTCCTATTGTCCTCCAAAGATCCACTTCTGGACATACCACTAGTAATATCACTTCATACTCTGTTAGTTAAGTGAGAAGAAATCTAACAGAGAGGGGAGCCATTCCCAAAAGTTTTCGTCAGTCTGCTTTGCCTAAAACAATATCCTCCTCCTCTAGGATTATAATGGGTTACAGTAAAGGAGTTTATATTAAAAACTTTCCTGTAAGTGATTGCTCCAGATGATCAAGTCAGCAAACCTTAGAGAGAAACAGATTAGAAACAACTGCTCTGAGAGCTATTTTGTGGCACCACCGCTCTGGTATATTGCAGAAGAACATTCAACAGCACCAGCTGGTTCAGGCTTATGACGTGGGCGAACAAGGAGAGGACTCCATCTCAGCACAGACAGTGCTTCGCAGGCAGGCTTCTGATCAGAGGTACAAGCTATGTCTGAAAAGCAGCCCAGACATTTTTTTTTAATGCCTGCATATTTGTGCCAACGGCTGCTGGCAAGCCAGATCAGCTCACTGATCCAAAAGAGAATAAACCCTCCCAAACCCCCCAAGGCTAGTCTTACACTAATAGTTACCACGCTGTTGGGTGATCATTAGATACTGCAAGAGGGGGGGGAGGTAAGAGTCCCAAGCCTATGGAGGGGGGGAAAGAAGGGAGAGAAAGGAATGGCTGCCTATTTCTGCAGCAGCTTCAAGTTAGATCACACTGGGTGCATTGTGAAACTGCCCTGAATCCACTAAGTGCTGCCAGAGGAGCACTGGGACCAAGCTGTAAGAGGCAGGAGCCACCACCACCCAGCCCGGGCAGCAGTCCCCATGGGGCAGTTAGTTAGTAGGTCAAGTAAAGCACCTGTCACCGAGCACCGATGTATTCAGCTGCAGGTTTGCAGGACTGTCTCTCACTCACTGTGTGCACAACAGCAATTACTCACGTAGTTTTAATGGGTTGTTACTAAAATAGAGAGATCTCGGGTCACTGGCTTGCGGAGGTTTCAGCAAACTCGTCTGGCTGGCTTCACTTACAGGTGGCTGCAGCCCGGAGAAACGGATGGGCGGCTGCAATAAGGCAGAGGCCACACAAAAGCTTTTTCAAGTGAGCTTGACATACTGGGGCAAGGAGGGGAGACAACACAGGAAACTCTAGGCCCTTTTATATTCTTTAAATAATGAGGCTGTCCAAACCACACATAGTACTCAAAATATGAGCAAAATAGTATCTTCATGTTCTGTTTTTTTGTTTGTTTGTTTGTTTGTTTTTCCCTTCTCTCTGCTCTTATACTTCTTAACAAGGAATCAGCATTTTTGCATAAGATTTAGTATCTTAGGAGGTGCACAGCATTACCAGATTTTCAGGAAGTGTACTTTACACCATCAGTGACAATCTGGGAAGCAAGAAGCGGATCTTCCAGCAGCTGAACTCAGTGATCTAGCTCTGAAGAAAGTGTATTAGAAACATCATAGCAGTAATGTCTTTGGAAACAAACACAATTACAGAGTCATTCCTTGACTGGACTCCATCTAGACTACAAAGGCATGATTCACCTGCGGCTTTATTAACTAGATTTCATACATCCGTTCTGCAGAGCCCAGAAGAAAATGAATAGATGATCTCTGTAAGGTGCTGGAAACAATTTATATTAACTTCAAAGTGCTAGGAAGACTTTGAAAGTTTTCAGTATTTTGGGAATACTTATTAGCAAGCACAGATTACAAAGGATTGAGGAAGCATGGCCCTTAAGTGCTGGCAGAGAGTCACATTTGCTAATTACACCAGAGGGCCATGGAAATGGGTAGCCACTGGCTGCCGTTGACAGGGAAAACATTTCATCATTTATTTAAAGAAGATCATGACAATTTTGCATATTTCAAACTGGTGAGTTTGAGTTTTAGCATTAAAAGAAGGAAATTTTAAGGGAATTCAGAAAAATATAGATGAAAATTAAGTACAAACTGGAAAAACTGTCAACCAAACAATTCTTTCACACAACTTGACAACAAGAAAGGAAATACAAGGGCATTATTTGATGATTTCAAGTTCATCCCAGCCCTGCACATTATGTTGGATGACGTTCCCAGTTCAAGAAGCATAAGCTATCTGTGAAGTTTGTAATACAGGAAAACACGCTATCGCTATCTGCTGGTTACTAATATCTATCACATTAAACAAAATTCATTACAAAAACCCTATTCTTACCTCGAGACATCTCCCCCCCCCCTTTTTCTGCACAAAAGTGTAACTGTCAGTTGAAGAATTAACTCAATTGAATTCTGTGTTATTTTTGAGAAAAACACGTTTTGTACATTTCCTGAAAGATGGATTTCTTCCATTCTGGTGAAAATGAAAAGACATTCATATTTAAGTAGTATAACTATACGATTGCCTCTGAATACTCACAAGCAAACTCAAAGCACATCAGCTACACACTCACAAGTAGGCATGGTACATAACCACAAGAAAATGCATTTTTAACACACTCTTTCAACAACAAAGAAATTTATGCCATTTCAGATTTATTTTACATTAATCTGGTACAATACAAAGCATTGTAGAGTAAGCATTTTAATATTCTGTTTCTTAAATGCCACTTTGAACTGCTTATTGCTAATCCACTACATTTTTTTGCTTTCTAAAGAGGAATTTGATTATTCCCCAACAGTGAAATAATATATAGGTTTGTAACCAAAGAGGAAGTCTATCACATAATACAATTCATTATACAGACCCATCTAGTTTTACTAGATGTGTTAATGTTTCAGTAAAAGCTAACTGTAAGAGTCCTGCCTGTTAATTACCATCTTAAGGAATGCACACAAAAAATCTGTTGAAGTGCTTCTGCATTAAAGTTTGTTTCCACTAACTATAATTTTTCAAAGCATTTGATGCTGATATTTTAATTTATACTAATGTATTGGAGGAAAACAAAACAAAACAAAAGCTCCTTCATATAAAGCTTTCTGTTTATGAAAAAACAGCAAAAAATGGAAGGAGAATATTCTAGACAAAATCAACCTGTCTTGCCAATGTTGAATAACGTTAAACCATTCATGCTACAATTACTTGTAAGCTAATTTGTATGATCATAAAACAGATGAACATTAACTTAAGGGGGAAATTCTAAAATTAAACTATTCAAAGAATTTCCGGTAAGCTGAAGCACTGATAGCATTTGCGGATCTCAGAAAGACCAGAAAGAAAAGAGCAGTTGTCTTCCATGGCAGAGTTCTTGCTTATAAAGCAGAACCCTCCATCTGCAACCAGTTGATAACTTGTACCACACTAAACTACATCATCTTCCTGTATTTCTACATGGCTAACCTCTTGCTGTATTTCACCTGAGGTAGGTTTCTGCACAGCTAATGCTTCCTAAACACATTTTTTAAAGGAGGTGAGAAGCACAGTCAAGAGAAGAGGTCAGGATGAAGGTTCCAAAGGAGCTGCCAACTGAAATGGGCAGGAGATGCTGCTGGGAGAAGGTGCCACAGAACAGGAGGATGAGGTGCAGGATGCCAGGGACAGGGAACACGCCTGCAGTGAGCAGCCCATTGGCGAGACAGTGCAGTGAGCCAAAGCCCAAGCAACAGCAACTCCTAACTAGCGGGGGCCATGCTACAAATTCAGGCAGCCCGTTAGCAGTATGCACGGGACCAGTGCTGTTCAGTCACGTGGCTGAAGGGATAGCTCCCTGAGACATCCAAGTGTTTGCTTTTTTTTCTGAGAAACTCCCTATCACATATCCTGTACATACGTATCCCTATACACATATCCTGTACTTCTCCCAGATCTCCAACACACGGGTACACTCACTCAGGAACACCCAAGCAGCAGCAAGGGAATATTTACAAGGAACGCATGTATTGAGGCAGATGATTAGGTGTCATTGAAATCACAGAGAGATGGGAAAGCTCCTGCATGGATCAAATAGGCATATGCAATTCCCTATTAACCGGGGAGTGATTCTCAGTCATTCTCATTTACTGTACATAATAGGAGATGGTTGCTAGTAGCAAATGGATGGAACGTGTAGGAAGACCATCTGAACTGTAAGGTGAGGGGGCACTGATTCAATTATAGAGCTGTCTGAACAGAAACCTTTCTCGCTCTGTAAGACAGTGCATTATCCATCCCAATATAATCCTACGGAAGTCACGTGAGCATCAGGAGAAATGATTAACATTTAATGACTGACGTGTGTGCATGCATGCGTGCATGTGTGTGTTCTGAAAGCAGAAGGAGGGTTTCACACCCTATTAAAAGATCTGCAAACTTCAGCCCGCCCCATCTTGCTTTTATTTCATAGACTAGCCCTAGGGGTCATGCAAGAGATTATGCAATGTTAAAAGAACAACTGCTTTCCTTCCTCCACTTCTTTCCCTCCCTTAAGCCTAGGAAGTGATTTATGCACATACACAACGAATATTAAGGTTGCAAAGGTGTATACATATTCAGAAGACAGATATAGAGCTAGAAGGTCATTTAATTACATCATAAACAAAAGAAATGTCCTTCATAGCAGAAAAGATCCCCATCTCCTAGCTCTGATGTTTACATATAATTTTAGATTTTGAGAAATGAAATTGTGAAAAATGAAAGTATGCTATACCATGCTACATTTTTCTTATGAGTTGTAAAAATGTAAGCATTGTAAACAAAATCAGTATATTAACTAAATTAGCGTATTTGAAGGATTTTACCAATTATGCTGTTTCAAGAAAAACAAATTCTTGCTATTTACAACGTTTGAAGGAAGCCCTGAGAATATGTGAGGTGGCAGCAGAGAAAGCAAAAGCAGATTGCTGAGTCCCCACCTTGAGAAGGTTTACAAAGTTGTGCGTGAGGTAAGGTCTGCAGGAGGAGAAGAAAGGGAAGCACAGGTCAGACTCTCCCCTGCTGTTCATTAACAAAGCTGGGAAACACCTGACTCTGTGCTTTTGCACCTTGGAAGAAAACAGGAAATGAACAGAAGCCATTCTGTACAAAAATGCCAGTCCGTATCATAAAGAACAAAGGCATGTCTTGCTGTAATTTTTTCAGAACTTTAAATACAATCTCCATAATATATCCAAAAGTAAAAGCACCTTTCTATGAACCAGAAAATTCAGTTCTAAAACTGCTATGTACCAGATTCAGCCACAGCCACACAAACCACACACTTTTATGCTTTCCAAGAAAGGTGCTTTCTCAGTGAAACCGATGCTGAACAAAGTGTGTACTGTGGGCCAAATAAAAAACAAATTCCTAATGTCTGCTAATCTCTTATATCAGCCTCTCCTCCTCTTCAAGTTTTGCCTGAGCTGCAAACTGTTGTCAATTTTGTGACTTATTTGAAGCTGAGCTCATTCCTGGAGAAGCAGTTGGAAGAAAATCTAAACTCTAAGGGCCTCACCAGATCTAAATCATGCTCCATTCAGGTCAGGTTACCCCTCCCTCCACTCTGTGTGGAAATCAGTTTCAAGAGCTTATCCTTAAAACTCCTCTCACCTTAAAAACACTAACTTCTAACAGCTTAGTGGTCCTACATCCTACAGAATTATTCTCCAATAACCTCAGTTCTTCGAAGGACATCTAGGGAAGGTACGCAAACAAGTCCTGTCACAGACTGAGAGAATAAAAAACACAACAGCCTTCAAAACTATCCTAGATTTCAGATACTTGGGTCAAAGGTGAAAATTTTTCTTGTGGACAAGGGAATACATTTGTCTTTCTTCCCTGAACATCTGCCTACTGTAGGCTGCAATGCCACATCAAGAATACTTACTCAACTTTTTCCTATTATGGAAAATTAATAGTATATTCCTAGGATAGTAGAGTTTTACCTCTATTATACTGAAGAAAAGCGTATATTATCTCGATTTGTAGGGGAATTCTTGTCATAGTATGGCCAACAAGTCAACACTTCCAAGATGCATGCAAGAGAGATTACAGCATCAAACATTAGTGCAGAAAAGCAGATTACAGAAGTTAGCAGTCACACTGTCCCAATTTACAAGGACACACAAAGCACTTCAGTCTCTGAAAATTAAAAAATAAAATTTTCCCAGTGAAAGTGACAAAAAAAAGTTTTTCCTTTCCCTTCAAAACTTGTTTGAAACAATCAAGCCTCACAAACTCACAGGACAGAACACCAATCAACCATCCCCTAAACTAAAAATTTCCATCCTTTGCCATTTTAAGTAGTCCTCTAGCATTATGGCTTGATAAAATCCTACCTTATATTTATTTCATCTGAGTCTTACACTGGGTCAGACATCACACAGAGTTTAGCAGAATTAGTGAAGTCTGTGTATTCCTGAAGGGTCTTTGGAAAGGTGTTGCTACCCTCTTTACTGCAAGAACATCGTTCTGAACAAAATATGCCACCCATTTTCCCAGATCAATTGGTCCAGGTTAAGACATAAAACTTCTGGAAAAACTGGATTTTCATGCATCTTCAATGGTCCTCTACAGGCTTAAAAAATATGAAAACCACTCATAGAATTCAGTACCAAAGAAGCTTTAACTAATAACAGGCATCTAACTTCAACAAGATTTTGGTTTACGGCCATAATATTTAGCAGATATCCCCAGTTTGTACCACACCTGAAAAACAGAAGTTTCAAGACTGCAAATACAATTGTACTATCGATCTCCTGTATGTAGACTTATCCTGGGATAATGTTTCAGACTACAAATATAATCTAAATTTGAACTTTTTCCCCATGCCTTCCCCTATAGCAACATTTCTAAAGAAGAAAAATATTTCCAATAAATCATATGACAGTCACGAACAGTCTTAAATGTGTACATGTTATAGCTACAGAAGACACAGCGTAAGAAAACTAGAAAGAGAAAATGCAATGCACAAATAGCTATACACATGGTACACTTTATAACCAAAACACAATAAAATGCAATATAGAAAGCATTCTCTCGCACTACATGTCCCAGGGGCAACTAAAAAGACAATTTATGAATGCTATCTGCTTCTCGTACCCCTCCAACAATATATTAGTAAAATACATATTTTTCAAATATAGAGGAAAAAGCCTTACTCTGCTATATCAAGATATCCACAGGAAGCAGCTGCATGTAGAGGTATCCAGCCTTCATTATCTGGTTGATTAATATTTGCTCCATTTTCCACCAGAAACTTCACCATATCTACGTTATCATCTATACAAGCCTATAAAAAAAAAAGGAAAGATTTAAGAAATAAGTTCACATTAAAGCTGTTCTACAATAATACGCATGTTTAAGTAACATATTTAGGACAAAAATAAGTATTTTCAGGTATGATGTGGGAGTGAGGTTTATTTGGTGGGGTTTGACAGCAAGACAGGAAGATTTCGAGAAAAAAAAAAAGGTAGTTGTCACAGATTTGTCAAAAAATCCTTAAACAAAAGAATTCAAACAGAGTTTAATAAAACCAGTAATTATGATTTCCTCAGGTAAATTTGTTCTATTTTTCTGAAAACCCATTTACAGTCACCAGTACAACCTTGTTCTCCTGTACGAAGGTATTCCCCTTGTAAAGCCCCCAGGCCCCAGCTCCATCCCAAGTCCCGCTAACCAACTGGATGCTATTACAATTGCCAACAGGATCACCATGCCATGGAGCAGAATTGTTGTAACCAAGAGATGGGGAGCAGTTTTGACAACAGTATCATAACATGGCTTTAATTACAACATAGAGGAGACTAAGGAGTGTGCAAGGAGATGTGAGGCTGCACTTCAGCAATACACACAGCATGCTCTATACCACCATACATCTTGTAACAGCCTATTAATCACTGTATTTATGAACTTACTTGAGTATCACTTCAGCACATGGCAAAGATACCATTGTTTGTGCACACGCTACCATCTCCTGTGCACATATCCTCATTACCAAGGCAGCAGTGTTGCACGGATGCAGAACTACTGCCGCTCTCCAGATCCCCATCGCCTGGCTGCTATTTTGTCTTTCTTCTCTGTGTTTGAGTATTTTTCTCACAGGGTGCTCAGTGAGTTTTCTTGCCAACTTCCATACTGCTGCCCTTAAAAGGGCAGAGCAACACAGAGAAAAGTCCCTCTGCATTTCAGGACGGCAAGGACTCAAAACAGCTAGACCCCACAAGACTGGCATTAATTTTTTTTTAGCTTAATAAATCAACAATACTACAAAACCAGAACGCTGAAATGAGAACTGTTATTGCCAGGCTCCTAAATCCTCCTAGAGAATTATTCCTCTAACAAAAATGCAGCTAAGGTGCTCGTTTTACTTTTCAGAATACTTCTACAGAAACAAATACTGAAAATTATAAATAGTTGTACTACTGCAAAACCCACAAATTTCCCTATTTAATCATCTGTGCTTTCCAAGATGAAGCTTTCCTCCATTCTGTAGTGCTGAGGCAACAGTTACAGTGTAAGGGAGACGTGTTGCTGTCCTGTTCAATCAGCCCAGCAAAAACAGCAAGGAATTATCCCTCTTTGACCCCATTTGCTGTAGCAGGGTACGAACTTTAAGGCTTTGTTTAGAATGCAACACAGAACTGTTTTAACAACGAGCCTCATCTGGACTTGTTCATCCATGCACTTTCAGCTGGGCTGTAACTAGACTGCCACAGACAGCTTGCATTATTTGTTCTTCAATTAAAAACAAAAATACACTTGTGCATTTTTGTGGGTAAATACAACATAAACCTCAGTCCCTCTCTTACTTTTCCAGGTATTCTAGAAAAGTGCCTTCTTAAAGGATTTTTTAAAACCATCTTTTTAGCCATTTCCATCCATATAATCATCGCTTTTAATAACTGATGTATTAACCTACTCCAACAATAAAGACTACCATTTCCTCTAGCGTACTGTCTTCAATTTCTTCCACTTACCATCAGTGTACAATGTTTATATGGTAGTAACAAGCTCTTGAAAAAATAATTACCTCTCTTTGCAAATCGTTTTGTTACTTAGAAAAAAAGGAACTAAAGGCAAGATGTCGTAACAGTTCAAGGAAGAGAAGAAATTCAAGAAACACTGATGTTTACACTCAACAGAAGCAGTAACCCAACGATGTTTCACACATGCAATACACCTAGTTCTTCTGGCAAAAATACCATTTGCCTGATCACTTATATTTTATGTATATTATAATATCCAACAAGTAATCATATGCAAAATATTTTTATCAGAAAAACTTCAAATTTCCCAAATGCTTTTAAACATGTATCTTTTAGTACTACATTCCGTTATACTATATACTCATATATGCTCCAACCCTCCAAAATGCGTAATATATGAAAAAGGGTATCTTAAAATTGATTAGCACTATTAAAAAAAAGCCAGGCCATCTGTTAGTGACACAACCTATCACAGAACAAACCTTGCCCGTTTTTCAATTATACGTAAGAAAAACTGGCAAGACACACTCATAAAAATACTGTTGCTAAGTGAATCAAAAGCTTACATATGCAGCACATTAGAAGACATATGACTAAGTGGCTAAAAATATTTGACCAAATTTGGGCAGTTTATTGTGCCATATATGGCAAGAACCAGCAGAGCTCAGATCCCCTTCTAATGTATTATCACAGATTGCACACCCATGACAAGCAAAGGTAAACAATCAGCAAGATTATATACATTGGGATGAGAGAAGAAGAGCTATTAAGATAATAAAAGAATTTACTTGTATGTGCAAATGGGCACTGCTGGTGATCTGTGAACATCTGTGAAGTTTAAATCACGTTTCTCACACCCAATTAAACAAACCGAGCAACAGTTAGAACAATTTTATTAGGGGACAACAGGAGCCACAGAAGCCGAAGTTGATGAAATGGCATACGGTTGTGTAATTTAAAAATCCATCGCCCTTGAGCCTCTTTAAACAAAGATTACTTGAAAGTAAATCTTGTACCTGGAAGTCTGTATCAGAAACCCACTGAGGCCTCCAAGAAGGCTATCACCGATTTTAAGGTGAAGAAAAGCAAATGTAATTTGTAACTGATCTCGTTGCTGAAGAATGAGGATAGAGAGTGCCCTATTTCCCCTTGTCCCCTTTTTCCCTTTCATAGCACCAGAGGTGTCTGAGGGACCCCAGCGCCCTCATCACTTGCCATATGAAAGACAACTTTGACGAATGCCGAGGAACAAATGGTATAAAGGAAATTTTATCTCATTGTTTTTCCATTTCTGCTCCGATTGTCGTTGTGTTATCTTCCCAGTCACTTCTAAAAGCAGTATTTATCAAGTGCCAGGAGTGCCTCTATTGTTAGAGACTGACATCTCAACCCCAAAAGGAAAGCTTTTCAGAGCCACACGATAAACTTAAAGCAACAGCCTCAGAAAAGTCTGCCCTTCTAAACCTCAGGAGGCCATAACCTGAATGTTATTGAAAAGGAAAAAGCCACAAACAGGCCACTTGCAACAGGCCAGAGCAGTTCTGCTGACAAGCAATGGGGCCAGAGCGCTGCCGCCTCCTCCCCGCTCCCCACGCTGCCTCGCTCCCTCACCCCGAATCGGGCAGAAACGTGGCATTTCCCAGGCCAAACCTGACAGGAATTAGCCAACGGGCCCCCAGATGAACAAGAGCTGGACCACAAACCAGCAAAGAGCAACAGCTCGCTGCTCTCCAACAAACACACTCAGGTAGGTCCGGCTCGCCCCAGCAACAAGGTGGCCACGTGAAGCAAAACCACGTTTTGGACTTCTCCCAGAAATACTTCCTGACCGCTCAGTAGGGAATAACCAGAGGCCTGCTGAACACGCTGGATTTTAGCTGTTTCCAACATGACTTCATATCCCAATGTAAGCGGCACGTGATCGGGCTGGCTCTCCTTACTATCAGGTGTTAAGGACATAGGTGAAGGGTAGCCTTAAGTTAGTAAGTAATCTTAAAAATAGATAGCTTTGAAAGAGGTATCTGGGGTGTCCGGTCCCTCAGTGAGCAGTCACCCTAAGGATTCAGTAGGCAGGACTCCTACTCCACAGCGATGAGAAAACAAGTCTGCTTTTAAAGAAAAGAAAACCCACAGAAATCTTGCAGGGAAAGAGAGGAGCACTCAGTTACACAGACCACCACTGTCTCACATACATGCAACAAAGCACATTTCATTTCTCCTCATTTACGCTTAGTACGGAAAGGATTCAGAAACCATCACCACAGAGCAATATAGAGATGTAAAGGTCTAAATAAGCCAAACACTTTCAATTCCTGTTGAAATGCAGCAAACAGGAGAAAGACCTCATGCAACGGCCGGTAGAATAGTTTATCCCTTCCCTTGATTTACCTTGTGAATCAAGTCCAATGAGTCCACTGGAGCTAAGCAGGACATTAGCATCTTTGTTAAAATACCCAAGAATTAAATTAAGGGAGAGCATCCACATCCCGCAGCTAAGCTGCTCAGAAGAGGCTCCTGATCTTCACCCTCAGCTACTGGTTGCGTATCACACCCGGACAGCGGGGCTGACATACTTTGCTGAACTGGATCTCGAGTGCATCAGAAAGCCAATTAGAATTTAAAATTAAATAAAATAAGAAAAGGACTGTAATAAACTATTATCTTTATTGGATTAAAACTGCATGATTTGTTCTGATTATATTAAAGCGCTTTTTACATTCAGAGAAGGCGCGTTCTGAAATTCATCTTGCCGCCCTAATTCTACTACCAGAGAAACAAGACTTTGCTTTACTGTGAAATTTCACCCATTAAAAGCCCTGTGTCAAGGCTCGTTTCAAACCAACACTTTTCTAAGAACACATTTCTCAATTTCAACCAAAATTTCAACCACTCATTTTTTGATTTTTGCCACCATGAGGGAAGGGTTTTGGTAGACAGAGGAAATGAAGGTTCGCTAGTCACGCTGTCTATGAACATCTATTTGTCTTCAACTCTCCTTGGGAAATAAAAGAATTAGCTTCCACATTGCAATTCTTAATTTTATTTTTTCTTTCAATAAGCCACAAACTGTGAAGGTACAAGAAGAAATTTGGTGAAAAGATACAAAGCAAGCTTGAGTAACACTTCCCACCTTTGGTAGGTCACATATTTATGCTTCACGTTAATTAAAAACGCAGCATAAAAAAGTGAAGTGGTATTAAGAGACACATGAAATGAAATCATAAGCTGTATCTAACTCTCAAGCTAGTGCTCTGAGGTAACCTGGCAGTTATAACCACTAAAACAAAGGAGGAATACTTTTTTTTGCACTTGAAGTTTAGTTGTGGGTCATTAATTCAATGTCAAACCTTAATAGCTGAAGAGCCCAATATTAGTAATGACAATGTCCTAACGCTCACTGCATATTTAGGAACACTTCCAGCATAAAGGGTAATAAGAATGACCAGCAAATTAGGTCATAAATTATTACTGATTATTGCACTAATATTAAGGAATCGCTCTAAAAGCAGGCATTTTACACTTGCTGGCTATTCTTTCTAACAAAATACCATACATGCAGGTAGAAGGGCTGCTGTTACTGTTCACATGAATGGTACAAAACAGGGCAGGTTTGGTGTTGTTAACAGAACTTAATCTACTATTAAGGATGACAAGTGTTGCTCAATTATGAAATTAAGTATAATCTTTCCAGCATTCATTTAGCCAACCCACAAGTTATAGCTTATATTTTTCAGTAAGCTGGGATAATACCGGATATCTCCACATACTGACAAAATACAGTTTTTATGATTAAGTATTTTATTTTTTAAAGTGTGTTTACCAGTAAAAATGGAACAGTTTACCTTGCAAGTACTGTTGATAAACTAGTAATAATAATTTTTGGTGACACTAGCCTTATTTTGTTGAACTTGTTTGTAAGCACTGTGTGCATGATGCATCTGTTACTTTCAGTTTAACAAAGGGCCTACTACTTAAAATCCTGGAGGGCTGACACATACAAACTTGTTAAAATGATAGTTGCCATATTAAATAACCCAACAAACCATCTAAAAAGCATTGCTTCTGAAGTTTTGGCAGTTTGAAAGGTATTGTTTGTATTTTTCTCACCCCAGAATATTAGTCAATTTTGGCACAAATGTCATTTGCAAACCCATTTAACCCACTGCAGGGCAGCAAACTGTTCTCAGGAGAAATTTCTTGGAAACCTTTCATTTCTAACTATAGAAAAAAAAGGGTCCTTCCAGACACCTGCAAAAGCAGGTGGAGAAGACGCTCTCTTAAGGAGAAAACATTAATTGAGGCTGATGCAATCTTTCGTGTCCATTCACGTCTTATGGGGAAGGCATGCAGGGACTATTGAAACAAAGCATCCATTAAGCATCATTACTTAAATCAAATGCTGTATAACTGTCAAGCATTGACAAAAACAGACAGATCACTCCAGAATGCAAACTTCTGTAGCTATTAATTCCACTTCATGTAAACACCTTGAAATATGCAAGAGCATATCCCAACAGAAGCTCACTTAGCTGGTATGTGCATTCAAAGAGGAAGACAAACCAGGAGCTACGTAAAACTGATCACTGTTTAAGGCAAATATCTAGTAAGAACATAATGTCATTTCTACACTGACTACAGTTTTGCCCCGTTTTCTCTGAACTACTATACAAATTACTTGCACTGCAGGCTTATAGTTAACATATAACCGTAATTTAATGAAGGGCACAATTCATGAAAAACACTAAATTCCGTGGCTGATTGACACAATCTACATGTTACAAAACTAATTTCATAGGGATTTCCCACTATTTAAAACCTACTGGATGCTTACACGTGGTTCTTAATCTGAACTGTAATAGAATACATATATTCGGGTGGTGGTAGTGTGTTTCAAGTAGATAGAGATGCAATTATTCTTGTCCTCTAACCTCCTGCTGAGATAAATACAGGGAACGGGAGAGTTGGCCGCAACTTGTTATCTGCTCTAACCAGAGTTACTTCCATTCCTGCTAGGAATTCCACGAATGGAGCAGGGGCTTATTCTGACAGACATTAGATGGACAAAATAACATAGGCCAATGTGTGCTTTCCTATTTTTGTTAAAAAAAATAACAATAAAAATGGCCGCCTAATATTACATGCAAATCTTCTTTCAAATAAATGTTTGTTTTCTTGTTTCAGCTGCATGCAAATCTGTTTTCAAGGACACTTGAAATTCTCACATTAGAGATTATAACTACCGTACTAATACCATTGTAAACACATTAAGCTTTACCGACATTCATGTATTTCAACCCAAAGAAGAACCTCAAGACAACTCGCCAACAACAACAAAAAAAAAGGAACAGGCATGACAAAATAAATGAACAAACATGGAAATGAGATGTCACGGAAAAAAATGCTCGCTTCTAAAACTGTTTTGGAAGAGATACTGATACTCCAGCAGATCTATTTGACTGAAAGCCCTTTTCTTTCCTGGCTCGGTATTTTGAAATTAACCTGCTGATACAGGATACAAAGGAGACTATGAAGCAACCTTTGCCTAAACCACACAAATAAGGCTCTCCCTTAAACTCATGGTAGTAAACATTGGAGAAACAACTTGCTTCCAAATGGTACTGTTGCTTCTGGCTTCTTTCAAATTAAAAATAAAACCAGTATGTTCTGCAGAACAACAACGTTTGCTTTTAGAAATAGATTCAGATTTATTATCAGCTTTATAATCACAGTGCAGGTGAAAAAGCATGAGTTCACTGACAGAAATGAAGCAATGAAGATCTGACAGTATGGTATTACAGCTAATGCGATGTGCGACTGAACCCTAAAGGCTTAGGTAGGTAGGTATGTACAAATTATGTATGACAGATGCTCATTTGTTACACACATTGGTGAAAGCATTCAGCAGCACCACATCTGTGAGCGTCAGAAGCTGGGAGTTCAACCCAGAAGTGACTTTCAGGCAACAGAAGTTGCTGCCTGAAAAGAAAGCCACCTCGCAGGTGGCCTTCCCACTCTTGTGACCCGTGGCTTCGCAGTTTGCTTTCTGGGACCATTTCAACAACCTTGGCTGATGCGCTGTGCTCCGTGTGGCACACACACAGCACTCCACACCCCCCTCCTGACAGGTACAGAAGCAGCCTTTATTAGATTTAAAAAATGTGTCTTGGATTAGAATTAAACAAAATGGCACATTGTAAGGATACAGTGCCACTGTGCAGCTCTGTTTTTATTTAGCATTTATTGTTATTGTCTTGGCAGATAGTGTTAGCTCTCATGATAGAAATCTGGTAACACAATCTGTAAACATTAAATATGAGAAGGAAAAGGCTGAGTCACATAGTATATTTATTTATGTCCCTGACAAATTTAAGAATATGCCAATCATATTTCAAATTCTTCAATTTTTTCACCAGGAAAGACAATCTTCTTTTAGCATACTGGCAACTAAACGAGCTCACGTGTCAAAGCAGCTTTTCAGTTTAAAATGCCTCACATTCTGATATCCTCTAACACACTTTCTTAACCAAATTAATCATCTAGCAAAACAAAAAGGCATCAACAAAACTTGCCAGAAGAACCCGTTTTTATAAATAAACAGGTTTGTTCGCTTTCATGTCTCCTGGATTTAAGTTAAGCCACATTTGCCAAGTTTCCCTTATTACTGGTGCATCTATCACCTCCACAAAGCTCCGAGTTCTTCAGTGGGGTGAAAAGACAGAAAGAAAGCAGAACTGACTGCCTTTAGGGGTTACGGCCGCGATCCACAAGCCACCTGGAATCTCGATCTTTTGCTTCTGCAGAAGCTCGGTGGGTTTTTCATTGCTTTCTAATTTTAGCCAAGTGAAGCAGCCTAATGGAGTAGAATAAAAGTTGCATGAAATTTCATAAAGGCAATGGTAAGTAAGTCTGCATACCATCTTGGAAAAAAAATACATGCTCAGACGTTGATTGGGCACACTAAACTAATCAAGGTAAACTTTCGTGCTCACTTGTCTTGCCCCTTTAGCAGAAGAAACCATGACTACAGGTACAAAAAGGCAGTAAGACACTCAAATTTGTGAATACAACTGGCATCTATGCATGCTTCCTCCAGTTAACACCTGCCATGTGTGGTTTTGTGCCCATCTTTACACGAAATACTAGAAGCAAAACCATATTTTTAATAAATAAACAACTAATTTATATATTCTGGTTTAGCATTAACATATAAAACAAGCACTCTCTCCAGTGAGATTTATATATATTTCATACATAAATAAAGAAATAATATAGTCACGTTGCACCTGGATAAAAACAAGAATTAAATGAGAAGTGAGTAAAAGTGGCATTTTGGATTGCTTAAAAATTAGTTAAATTATCTTAAATGTGTCAAATATATTAAAGTTTATCAAAACTGCTTTTGCATGTAAAACTCATTAAACAAATCTAGCGCTGCATATAAATAAGAAACGTAACTAATTGTTTCTCATCATTTCCTGTTTTTAGGGAAAGAATATATTGCTACACCTACTTTCTACTTCTAGAATGGCAAAAGTAAAGCTACCTTTCTGCAATATTAATCCCAAAATTTTTTCAGTTTATGATCAAACTTTTAAAGCACTGAATTGGCTGAATAAATTAGAAAGTGTTCTGTTCCTCAAAAACACTACAAAGTCCCGAATTTGACTCAGGCTGCAAGTCAGCTGGTGCCAAATGAAAGTGGAGCATTCTGAGTCTTGCAAAAATTTTAGCAGAAAAGCAAGAACTGTCTAAATAACTAAAAAAATATAGTTCTAGTGAAATTATCCAAAAGCTTATTAGCCAAACTTACTACAGTAAGAAGCTGTAGTAAGTTTGAGTAAGTAAGCAGCTTTCTGAAAACTGTAATTTTTACCAGAGACTTTGTCTATTCAGGCAATAACACGATGACAAGCCTTTCGCATCTCATCCCCTCAACATCAGCAGGTACCACGTAAGAGCCTTTGTCAGGTGTAAGAGCTGCTCAGGGCAGCCCTAGTTCCGAAGCATGCCAGCACCCACGTGCCGATAAACCTCTAGATTCTGGCAGCATTTTAAATAGCGAAAGACAGCACAGTATGTTTTACACTCCTCTGTAATGCAGACCCATTTCAACTACAGTAAGAAAAAACAAGCAGCAGTTCTTCAGTTTTCCCTTACAGAATACACTGGCTGTTGTACGCACTCATTTATATATAACTACATTTTTTAAATAGCTCAATTAATTTCTGACTTGAGAAATATATATGTTCACTGTAATACCTCAGTAAACTGGGACCTGGTCTGTGTTTCTCATCTGCTGAAAGACTGAAGGAATTATTCGGGAGCACCAAAGGCACAGACAATGTTAACTGTCAAATTGACAAATTTGGGGTCAGGTCATTTCATTTTCCACATTGTATACAGGCACTCAGCATCATTTTGAACACCCTGCCCAAAGCCTTTTTTGTAATTTAATCTGCTGAAAAAAAAAACGTCATTGTGATCCCCAGAAGGTAAGGCACTTGTAACAGACAAACATCACCTGGACTCAAATCCTCTGCACGGATAAGACCAACACAAGCTACACCTGAAGCCAAAATTCAAGTCAGCCTAGGCACTCCAGGAATCTGTTCGAAGTTAAATAAGGGAGTTCTCGTGCTGTGCCGCAGCTAAATTTGCTAAACAATCTTCTAAAATAGCTTACATGAAATACATTGCAGTGTTTTAGTATAGTTAAAAAAATGTTTGTATAAGCAAATAAGGAGATCAGTATCAAATGTACTATAATCTTTATTAAGAATAAAGAAAAAGTGTATTCAACACTCAACTCCGTGTCTCTCAAAGGCTAGTTATGCAGCTGTTCATCGACACAGATATGGTTTGCAACTTCTAAAAAAGGCATTTTTGCCACAATGTAACTTAATACCCTATTTTCAGTAGGCCAGCCCCGTCATGCAACCTACTGCGCAGATCCTCCCTGGCTGAACAAGGTCGAAGCTCCGCACTCACTCCTGTGTGCTCCCCCCAGGCAGCAGGATCCGCCGTCCTCTTCCAACCTGTGTCTGCCCAAAGCTGTAACCGGCACGGGAAAACAGCCTGGGCTGCTTCTTAGCAGATGATATGTAATGATTCATCTCCCACCACAAACTTAAGACTACATCCACTTTGTGAACCTCCCCTCTCCCAAGAAAGCACGACAGAAGCACCAACTTCGACACCTGACTGCCTTGGGTACAGAGGAAGAGGAAGTACCTTGGTATGCCTGCCCCACTATAAACTCGTTATGACATTAAAGAACAAACTGCAGGTAAACACGAGTGCCTAGGAAACCACCTACATCTCAACGACACTAAAAAATGGACAGGAAGACAACAGTCCACGTGTGAAATAATCTAAGTTTAGAGATTAACCCACCTGCCAAAGGATAAACCACCCGATATACACATACATGACAGCTCAAAAGAGGCAAAAGAGACTCTTTTTTTTTCTTTTCTGTTTTAAATGCGTATCACATGGATGAGAAGCCATTATTCTACAAGAAAGAGCAATTTATCAGGAAATTACACTAATGCCAATACAGCCAAGCAATGGCAGCAATTCAAATAAAAAAAAAAAAAAAACAAATAAAAATGTGAAAATCACTATAAAAAGTTAAAAGGGTATAAACAAATATAAATTGTAAGCAATTGGTAGTAGAAATTTGGAAAGAAGAGCTATGAACATCAATGAAAAAACAGCTGGCAGGGGCAGAAATACTAAGCCATTTCTTAAGCATATTAAGAATGGGGAAAAACCTACCAGTGATGTAGGACGTATATGTGAACAATATGGGGACGAGAGAACTGGTCAACAAATATCTCTATTTCATGTTTTGAAAGACGAAAAAAGTATAATTTGTATTGCATAATGAGGATTATGTACCTACCATTCTACTAGTAACAAAAATAAATGCTAAAAACCCACAAATAACCATGCACTTTAACAGACCTTGGTAATATGAATCACAAGCATGCTTAGGCAGCTCTCTAGCCACTATTCAAGAACTTAGGGCAGCTTAAAGTCTGCTGACATTTAATTTCTGAACAGATCTTGAAATACCTGGGACAAAGCAGAGGACTGTTACGCTGTCCTAGCACCACAAAGCAGAAGCATGGATGGATAAACCTGTCAGCCATACTAGATAGATGTATTAGAAACAAAACCAAAAAGATCTGCATGACATACCAACATGCCGTCCATTAGGTTTATTACCATGCCATTGCTTACACTGCTTCAAAGGCTTGCTTAGCTTCACCAATGCTACTGCTGCTTTTTGGCACCACGGAGCCAGACCAGCACTGAAGGACCCCAACTGACATTCCTAAAACCTGGGCAACAGCAGACACAATTTTGAACCAGCTTGGGTCCACTGAGGCTTTTTAAGCCTGTAGTTTTGCCAGGTGAGAGCTGACCCCATACAGGGCAACTGTCTCTGTTCATGGATGGTCAAGACAACTCATTAGTGTTCATGCAGCAAAGACACACGAGGTGCTGAACCCGAAGAGGCTTCCCTGTCAGAGGACACCTTTAAGCATGACCCCTTAAACCTGAATTAAACAGATGCCTCAATTTTTTTAGCCATTGCAGCCCCATACCACATAAGCAGCAGAACCGAACTGCATTGTTTTGGCACACAATGCGTGAAAAGCCAGCAGAAAGGGGATGTTTTTGGGAAGCAGTTCTCTAGACTGTATCTGCCACCAGCATTACTGTGCTTCTACTAACAGCACGAGAGGGAAAAGCAAACCCTTCTACAGCTATGTGCATATTCTGATGCAGGAGGAAAAAAAGCCACATACTGACTTTGGTAACTGTATTAAGAAAGGCAGTATACTACGAATATTCCACCTTTGGTCAGTATATTAAGAAAGCAGCTTCTTTTTCTCCCAGTTGGTGTGTGTGCCCCACTGCCGACACCACCTCACGCCGGGCAGCTGTTTGTGTGCTGCTCCACCACCACCGCTGCCACTGCTTGCTTGTGGGCTACGTCTGCAGCACCTCACGTGGCAGGACTTAAGGACTCTCCAGGTCACAGCTGTTGTCACTGCCTATTTTGTGTGACATGTACTGCCTGGAGAAGTAGCGCCTGCTGTCCCCAAATTCTCTGACGGCTGCACCACACTTCCTCCAGAGATCTTCCTATTTAAGGAGAGAGATGTGGGGAGGGGAGTAGCAAACAACTACTCTCTCTCTCCCCACCACCCCTAACACGTTCTATTTGTGCAGTAGCAAATGCCCGGGAAAGAGCTTAGGAACAGGGAAAGGACACAGCTTTATTTTCCCCATCTTCTTCTGCAGAGCCTTAGGTCCTCATCAAACAGCACAAGGAATTCAAAGATCCGTACACAGGGTCAGGCAGTTTGCCTCTGCCTGCTCAGTCCCACATGCCAGGTTTTGGAAGCACAGACATCAGTTTCAAGGAGAAAAGGAGAAAATTGCTAGAAAATCAAAGGACATCTTGAAACAGGCACAGTATCATACAATCATGGAATCATAAAATATCCCGAGTTGGAAGGGACCCATAAGGACCATCAAGTCCAACTCCTGGCACCGCACAGGTCTACCCAAAAGTTTAGACCATGTGACTAAGTGCACAGTCCAAACATTTCTTAAATTCATACAGGCTTGGTACAGTGACTGCTTCACTGGGGAGCCTGTTCCAGTGCACAACCACCCTCTCAGTGAAAAATCTCCTCCTGATATCTAGTCTGAATTTCCCCTGCCTCAGCTTCACCCTGTTCCCGTGGTAGTTCTACTCACTCCTTCAGCAATGGTGTCACTTTGCAGGAAGCTTTCACCTGAGTCACAGTGACATACGCGCATTTCTTCCTGTGCCTTTACAACACATGATATCACTTTTAAGCAGTTAGCAAAAGATAACTTTGGTAGAAGTTATTGTAGAGAAATACTGACAAAATCATGAACTTCATAAAAATATTCCAATTGAGCTTGTAGGATCTTCTTGCCCTGCTGCATTTGGTTTTAGGTAGTTATCCAAAAATGGCATCCCAGCTGATAATAACTAAGCCTTCACATGGAAATTCTGCATATCTTTGCCCTTCAGAAGATGACAGTGTTCCAAAGTACCTATAAAATATCATTCCTATTGAAACTTTTTCATCTCTATTTTTCAAGATGAGTTTTAAGCAATATTCTGTTCCCTGCAGGAGGTAGTGTTATAAAACTAGCAAACTCTAACCTCTTGGAGCTAACAACTGCTATCCACCCAGGGCACGATCCTGCAAGAGCTCACTGTTGACAAACAGGGAGGTCCCAGGCTCCCTCCTCATTCTCAACCGCACACTCCCAGAAGCGTTTGTCAGCCTCTCCATTAGATGATTGAACTCACCAACATGGCAGAAACAACCCTTTCTCCTCCCCCACACATTAAAACAAAACAAAACACAACAACAGGAAAGGAAAACAGCAAGGTGGGAGGAAGAAGCAAGAGCACGCCCTTCCAGGGCAGTAAGCCTATTACCTCAGTTGCACCTGGAGCCGCAGCCACCTCTGACTGCTCATTCTCGTGACCAATTTTGGAGAAAAGGTTAAAAGCCTACATGCAGCATTATGCAGTAAGTCATCTGTGCTGACTGCTGACTTCTGAGACCACTGACACCTTTGAATTCAGGACAGAAAACACGCTGTCCTTCCCGTTACCAGTACTGTGTTGGCTTGAGAGAGCTAACTAGGACCCCCGGAGCCCGCTGTTTAGCTGACCCTGGCAGCGTGCACGTCATCGCAAAATTAATCATCAATGCTTTGAAGTCTGCTTCTTGTACATCAGGCTGCTTGTTGAAGATTATAATTATCAAAGAGCACAAAAATGACAGCCTGGTTTAAAAGCACATTTGCTTCAAGTTTAGTCAAATAAATGGGACTGACTTCACTGACTGCATTTCTCCCAGAAATACGTGAGAAGAAGAGCTAAAAAGGGGGGGGGAAATGCAAAGAATGACACAGATTTGATTATATGGAGAAAGCATACACACTGCCTGAGAACAGGGAAAGCCCCTGTGCTGCAGAGCTTGGGGACAGCAGGGACAGAGCGGCAGCAAGGGCAGGACAAGCTCTGACAGGGCCGACTTGCAAGCTTCCCATCCAGACAAGCTGACGAAGGCCCACCTGGCTTTCTCTGCTATTCAACCACCACTCCTGCTGCAAACCAACAGCTCCTACTACACAAACTGTTTTTAGGCTGGGTCCTCAATTCAGCCTCAGGAACTATCAAGCCATCTGGCTCGGGCCTATGCTCCAAATACCTCAAAGTGTGCGCAGCAAGAAACTGCCTCCATGTTAAACAGAAAACTGAAACTCGCCCCCTGACGTGCCATGGGACTACCTCTGCTGCCTGGAGCTTGCTTTTCCTCCTCCTTGGCTCCACAAGAATTCCTGGAGGGGAAAGCTTTTCTGCCACTTAATTTACAACATTAAATTAGCCAAAACGTGCTTAAGCTCTATGCTTCTCTAAGGACTTACATTAAATACTCGTTTATGCACAGACCTATATATAAGCAATAATAAGGCCAACCAGCCAAATACTCCAGGAGTAGGAAATGCTTTAATTAATGCTGCCTAAGCCCAATCAACTGGCCCCACAAGCATATGACTTATGCACAGCCCTATGTGACCACTGCTTCCCTGTGGCCAAAGGATCTTGCTTCATTCAGTCCGTGAGATCATCAGTGCTTCCTTAACGTGAAGCTATTCAAAACTTCACATTTTTCTTCACTGTTGAGTGTTTGGCCCATGCTACTCAAATCTTGTTCCAGACAGAAGTAATTTTCTCATGGGCTCTTCTACATACCAGCGCTTATCACCATTTAGGTACGTAAGCGGTATTTTTGTGAAATCTCTGGCACAAAAGTATGCTACCATTTTACAGATGGCAAACAGACAGAAAGGTCACCATAAACAGTACCCCCTGATTCAACCATACACTTTGAAGTACCACAGATCAGAGATTTTAGGATATACACCATTTCATAAGTTTAAAGACATTTCCTTTCATTATATTTACAGGCACACAAGCGCATTGTTTCTACAAACCTTCCTGCAGTCTCCTACTCATATACCATTATCTTCTTTTTCCCCCCACTGATAAAGCAGAAGTCTCCCATGCAACAGCATCTTTAATCAGTTGGTCTGAATTATCCTAAGAGCAAATCCTCCATACAGGTCCTGTAAGCCAGGTATGATGACAATAAATCAGAGCATTAAGAGATTAATGTGTTTAAGTCCAGGCAGGTATTTCACAAGCAGCATTAACTTAACTACCTGATATCCAGTACACCACCACCCAAGTTCCATTATTTCAGTGCTCCAGGTACCATCCGTTCTTTCCTGCTTCCTCTTCCACATCATTATTTAATTTTCCCAACTCTAGGTTCACGCTGACAGCCAGCCCGCATCTGACAGCTCCCTTTTGCCTCCACTCTTCTGACTCACTTACACATCCCTACTCTGCCTCTCCATCTTATGGCTTCTTCCTCTGTGCCACTGGAGGCAAAGTGGTCACAGCACGGATAGTACCAGTGTATCTCTAAAAGAATTTGAGAAGTCTATAGCAACATGACATCTGTTCTGCTTCTGTGATCTGAACTATCATATTCAAAAGTAACTTAAATATATCACTGTACAGTGCTACAGTCTCTTTAGGTCTTAGTAAATTCTCTTGGATATCAGTTTTTCTCTGAAGCACTGTTCTCCTTTGGTGGATCTGAAAATATTTTAGAAAAAAAATCTTCCAAAAAATACTAATACTCTCCAACATGCTGGAATATTAAAAACACTGATCCATCCAGCAAGACTTTCTCTTTCCTTCTCCCAGCCTCATTAAGTATAAAAACATCCAGCTGTCATTCTGTAGCTACAACTGCCAGAGCATCCTATCATGGTGGGAAACCCAACACTGACTAGCTTAAGAAAAAAGGCAGTATCACCCTTCCTTAGAGTTCTTAACTACTAGTAGTTAACTACTAGTAAGAGTTAACAAATAGTAAGAGAACAGCCTTTGCAGAGATCCATGTTGTTGATCAAAGGCATGGACTATCTGCCATGAAAAGAACTCAACAGGCCAGGCCTCCTCAGCCTCGAACAAGATTACTTCAACGACCATGTAATAGATGGCTACAAATCATGAATTATACAGAGACAGCAAGCAGCAATCAGCTGTTCACCCCTTCTCCTAGGACAAGGAGTAGAAGTCATTATACGAAGCCAGTGAGAGCTGGGACCAAAAGCCATTAAAAAACAAAAGCTGCTTTTTGAAAGCTGATTGGAATGCCCCATATCAGCAGAAGCAGAGATGACTTATTACTGAGCTCAGTAGATTGGCCTTTCCTTTTAACACAAATCAGGCACTGGAACTATGTGATTAACTGAAAGAGTCCTAAAGGCCTTAGGCAGCCCAGATATAGAAAAAAAAAAAACCCTCGCTACAAGTCAAGTGAATACTGTACTACTTCCACTGCTTGATCTCCTCATCTCAGGAGGTAAGTAACAAAGTGCCCTGTTTTTCCCCGCTGCAATAGCACACGTCGTTGTTTCATTAATATTCCAAACAGAGGTGCTAACACTCTTGCATTTTCAATTTATTGCGCTTCTTGTAAAACAGGATTCTGTGTATCTGGAGAAAGAGATGTGATTATGTGTAGTCTCTCATTCAGGAGGGTTTTCTAAAGTATAGGTATATAAGTTACCACAGGAGAATTACAGCAAAGCCTACGTGCGCCCTAATACTTGCGAGTAAATACAGGGTAGCTTACACCTCACTGCGAGCACAGTCATTTTCAATGAGTGGTGCCACCATACTAGGATGCTTTTTCCAGAGGAACCTGAACCAGATCTCTCTGAAGCAATAGCTTCATATGCAAACCTGCACAAACACTTATTTGGAGCATTAGCATCTATTCAGGCAGCTAACAAACAGGTCAAACGCATGGAAAAAAGGGATGCCGGATTGGGTCGCCTACCTTTGTTTGTATCAGCTACAGGAATTATCACCAGTTTACAGCAAGCTGGGGTGAAGGCACAACAGCAGATCTGAGAGCAAAAGTTCAGCATGCAACAAAGCGGGATTATCAATGCGTTACCAGTTTTTATTAAAATAGCGTTAAATCTTCGGTATAGAGCCACTGCCACAAAAGGAATTTCTTCCACTGGCTACATAGGCTCTTGCCACACTTTTAGTTTTAATAATTAGCTACTGTGCTACTGAAGGAGGCCAAGAAAGAGGGTATTATGGACAAAGCCAAAGCCAGCTGGGCTGTGTTTTTTTTGTTGGATGGCTGCCTTCGTTTCCCTGAAACACTACAAAGCGAGTTGACCATATAAGGCACTGGGATTCCCATGGAAAATGCTTACACAAATCAGATCCATACCGTCTTTTCAGCCTGTATATCACAGCTAATGTGATCGCTTGCCCTACATTTTTAAAAGATACTTCAGAATTAAATCTGAGGTATATAGCGTTACTTTTGCTTTAGCTGAGTTTATGTAAACAGCCTTCCAGAAGAATCCACAGCATAACATTCATCTGAACGCATTTCTTCTGGCAGTATTAGCCCAGATCAATTTCAAAACTGCAGGCAGCATTAATAAGCACAACATTGTTGATTTTGGTGCAAATGAGAAGTGCCAGAAGAGCCTAATTCACAATTTAGGGGGCTAACAGCGAACGAATCTCCCTGCCAACTGCTGGCTGCAGCCCACATTTATCAGAGGCAGCAACTTGCTGCATGGAAAGATTATTTGTAGCCTAGATTCCAACGAGAATAACTCTAACAAGCAAGGGCTTATAAGGAGATGGTAATACAGAGTCTACAGAGAAAGGGCAGGGAGAACTGGAGAAAGCACCATTCTTGAACAGGAGGGGGGTGCAACACAAAGCCTGTGGGGAAGGGAAGGGAAGGGAAGGGAAGGGAAGGGAAGGGAAGGG
>CM021765.1:41733020-41809375 GCA_011076525.1 Nettapus auritus
TTAGAGCTGTGTGCCAGCATGACAACTGGGTCTTATGAAGTCTAGGATATATTATTTTGGAAGGAATCAAGCACTCAGATGTTGGGAAGCAACACTTCTAACAGTATCAAAATCAGCAGAAAACTCTGCCACTCCCCTGGTATCCCACTTTCACTTCCTTTTTGTGCTTATTAAAAGTTGTGAGATTTTTTCTTTTTAGGTATGGATGAATGTTTTATGAGAACTTAATTTTGCCAGTACGTTGTACGGTGTGGCAAACAAATGCCCAAACCTCACAGTATTCTGTACAGCAGAGAACCCGAGCTGGTAAATTAACTAGGATGTTTGCATCTGCTATAACTGGGACTAGAATATAATTCTTCAGTAAACACAAAGTCTGTTGGCTCATAAGGACAAAAAATGCGCCTGTAGTTTAATACAATCTAAACAAAACTATCCCTTCCAATAAATGCCAGCTGCTGACAAGTCTAGCTGCCTTCTTGCAGTCCACAGAACATCCTCCATAACCTAGCATCGAGACTAACCTCTCTAGTTTTATCAAAAACAATATTCAGCAACTTTTGAAACCAGCCCTGCTTCCTCATTACTGTATGGACTGGTGACCAACTGTATGACACAGGCTTGTGTGGCGTGACGCTGGGAGTTGGTGCTTTCAGTACGGGATTCTCCATCTAAAAACTCCCTTCTCATATTGGAGATTTGAAATTTTAGATTATTGTTATCCCGTCCATCGTGGGAACGAGATATGTTCAGTGAAACAGTGTGCATAAATACTAAGTAGTGTCAGTCAGCAACAATTCTATTAATTACTCAGAATGTAAATGTTTCTTCCATTGCATACAGCTTAAGCTATCCACAGCTGTTTGGGGATTCCCTCTGCCCCAATCCAACTGTTTACAAACTGAGTAACGATGTCACCAATCTCTTAGCTACTATTTCAATCACATCAAAGAATACGTAAAATGTCAGGTAGTGCACTGACCTTCATAAAAATCCAGGGGGTTCAAATTAATCATTTTCAGTACATTTTCTACAAAACTATCTGAGTTTTTCCCATATGCACACTGGAAAATTAAGTTAACTATCAGCACACAACCACCACATGCTCTAATGCCTAACCACTCATCACAGCACTACAGCACCCCTACACATAGCAATTCCTGTACCAAGAACTAAACTAAACTTCAAATATTTATCTTAAATTATATATCCCCTAGGATCCTTCTGATTTTATTTCTAATTTTCTGAGGAAAAGAGGTAGACTATGTTACCGCTTACCTCAAAGTCTGAATTTTAAGTAACCTGCACCTAGCATCTTTCGTTAATTTGATTGCCACAAGACAGGGTTCTGATTTGGAAAAGCAAAAGCACTCACAGAAGGATGAACCTGTTCTAGGTACAATGCTGATTTATGCTTGCATCCACAACCAGAATACAACAGCCATAATTTATAAACGTGAACAACTCTCTCCTCATTGAGAACTTTAAGGACAGACTTCGAAGTATTATAACAACACTTTTTTTTTTTTTTCCTTTAATTTTTTTTTTTTCTACAGTGCAAATAAACAGATTTCAAATGGGATGAGCTGACAAAACAAAAAGTTAATTTAAAGGAACAGTCCTCAAGGTCTAGGACAGAACATAAATGTAGTAAGATACAGAAATCCACTAGCCTCTCTTCCCATAAGAAATTTATTTAAAAACAAGGACACCTTAGTCGGGGAGGGGTGGTGTTGGTGGGATATCTTTCCATAGTCACTGAATATAAAATGATGGCTACTACTTTAAGTCAGAACAGAAATTTCTGTTTAGATATTTTTCCTATTAAACTAAATAAACATATACATATGTATCTCCTGAAGATTCCTTTTCTATTCCAGATGAAGGGCTGAGTTACTGGGAAAAATCTGAAAAATCGGTAAATCCAGATGTTCCAGGAATATTCTTTCACTTTTCTTTTCCTGGATGAACTTGGGTGTTTCTTGCATAACTGAAGAGTACCTAACCACATAGCACGATTTCACACTTACTATGTTCAGTACTGAAGTCCAACTAAGAAACTAAGGTTATCCTGGACCAATAAAGACAGAGAAATGAACGCAGAGAAAAAATTCTGGATCAGATCACTACCGATTTTTATTTCTCATTTTTGCCTCACAAAACAATAAGTGTGATGTTTAAGACAGCCTAAAATCTCATAGTGACTAAGATTTATATGACGAGCAGGATAGGCAATACCACCAGTTAGAAAAAGTAGCACAAGAAGTAGTGTGTAGCCAAACAGGACCCATAATCAGTTTTATTACAGAACGTTAAGTACGTATGTGACCACGGTATAAATACAGACCTGAAGTGGAGAGATGCCAACTACATTTCTGTGTAAGATGAAATTTCAGTCTGTTCTTAAATTTACCCACAAAGCTAACCACCTTTGAAACCTATGTGCCACACGAGGAATCAGAGCCTTTTGTGTGCAAGTTTGGAATTCACTTGGCTAGTGCTCCCCCAAATTAAAGAGATCCCTTAAGGGGGTCTAAAGTGTTTAGATTTATGCAACTTCCTCCACTAAGGAGAGCTATGACTCCATTTCTCAAGGTCTTATCATTGGGTTGTCCTAAGCAGTAATTTAATGGACAGCTCAATTAGTTCTTGATACCAGTGTTTTAGGAATTACTGCATTCCTATTGCTAGCTTGTCTACCACGTGATTTGCCAAGTAGACAAACTTCTCTCCGTAAATGAGCACAGAAACCTACAGGGGCTGCCAACAAGTACTGTGCTTAACTAGGCATTTAGTCTATAATAATGACAGCACTGAAGTTCAGTGTATCCACATCCCAACCCACCTAAATGCACAGAGTTCAGAAAAAGGTACTTCAGATAACTATAGTAGCTACAACTGCATTCCTGCTCTGAAGGATATTGATTTGCTAAAAGCATGTTTTATGTGGCCTTGGACTCAAACAGCCACATCTTGCAGCTCGAGATACACAGACTCTCCTTACAAGTTTCATCTCAGGAAGTGTGCTCTCACTCAGTTTCTGTGGGCAACCCAGACAGGGTATCCTCTGGGGCAGCTGGGATCAGGAACACTCATCTGGAAGCACTGCATGCAGTATGGAGACACTTCAAGAACGTATCAAAGGTATTCTCAAAAAGTCCTGCACTTTCTATATATATTTTGTATGTATATTTTATACATAGTAACATGTTAACGTTGAGGTAGTATAGCGTTAAAATGCTGCTGGCCTTAGGAAAGGCACAGAAAATACTTCCTGCTCCGCTGAGGACTCACTCGTTACACAATTAGGTTAGACTGAAAACCACAGCACAACCGTAGCGTGCTGAAGACATCTGAACGCTATGATCATGGAAGGTCAAAGTCCCCTGCAATGTGGTAGCAAGCAAGCGGAAGAGGAAAATGAGATGGCATGTGAGATTTTATCTTTCCAAGTCAGTCTAGTCTATAGACGACTTTATTCCCATAGAAACAATGAATGCCTTAGACAGTACAGGTTGCTGAAGCAGCTAAGAACGTCCTAAGCTACACTGTGGTATACGAGGAAGGGAGTTCCACACAGACAATATCTGATGCTGCACGGTCACTCTGGACCTCCTTGTCCCGTCACCAGCAGTCACTGGCTTCAGATTTGGAGTATCTCACCCCCTTTCCCTCCCACTGCCTAGGAACTGAGAATAGGGAAACGGCCTACCAGCAGAATTTAGGGCAGCAGTCTTCTTGATCACTTAGGAAAAGAATGGAAATTCAGGTCAGGGCAAAACAAAAGCATACACCCTTGTTAGTTTAATGAGTGACAATCTAGAATGTCTTAGGCCTTGTAAGGTGACAAAGAGTAATACGCACTCCTCTTTCAAAACCTGATCTTGATCACATGCTGGGGCACTCCTTCCTCATCCTCACTGATCTTGCAAAGGCACATCTCACACAACTGGAGAGGATGGTTGTGAAAGATGATGTTGCAGAATGCAACCGCCACTTTCTGAGGTCACGGTGAAGAAGAATTCAGATTCAGACTAGTTGAATCCAAACCCAACTCAGCAACCATCTGACCACGAAGCTTTCAGAAATTTTGCCATCGTTCCCTGTATCTTCGTACAACATGATAGTGTTGAATATTTGTCAATACCATAGCGTGTACGTATTTGCACTAAAATCAATGTAGGCATAGAGTTTCAGAAGAACAGACTTTGACTTAAGATGGCTGTAAGAATCAATTCTCTCTTCAGAGCCCTAATGAAAAGCAACAGGACATCAGGGACACCAGTGATAGCACCCTTATGAACGAGATGGTGAACGAAGAAACAGAGCTGCGTTGTGTCGCTCAAAAGTTCTCACATGAAGAGGACAAAAGCAAAAACAGTGAGTGGTGAGACAGAAGGCACTCTACCACCTTCCTGCTCTAGAGGTTTGAGTTTAACCACACTGAGCAGTGTGCAGACTTATGGAGCAGACCAGACCAAAAAAAAAAAAAAAAAAAAAGAAAAGGAAAAGAAAAAGAAAAAGAAAAGATAAAACAGCACTTTGATACTGTCTGCAGTAAAACAGGTTTAAGTATTACCATAGATGGTTCCCTTCACTACGCAATGTATTTAGTTAAAGCAGATGCAAAGTGGGCTTAGATAAGAGTTGTTTACTGCTCTAGAGATGGGGAAAATAATGCATTTGCAAACTGGGAAGTTAGTACCACGAGCTACATTAAAATTATACCCATAGCTTTGAAGAATCAAGAAACTAGAACATATGAATTTACATGTGAGCACTGACAAAAGAGAGCTCCAATTCTACCACGAAATTGCTGTAGTTTGGCCCCGGCTGAGCAAACCTTACAGATGATTTTATTAAAGCTGTGGAACGCATTTCCAGGTGCAGATGCAACATTCAGTTTTTGGGTCTATGTTCCCTTCTGAACACAGCAGGAGCCTGTAAAGATTTCCCAATGAATTAATCGTTGCCTCGAACAAGCACTGATAATGAGGTTTTTGGATGAAGATGTCACACCTGGATTAATAATGTTCTCAGACTAATGACATGAAGGGCCTGGAACACAAGTCCTATGAGGAGCAGCTGAGGGAATTAGGGTTGTATAGTCTGCAGAAGAAGAGGCTCGGGGGAGACTTTATTGCACTCTACAGCTACCCGAAAGGAAGGTGTGAGAAGCTGCGGGTCAGCCTCTTCTTGCAGGTTACAGGACTAGAGGGAACAGCCTTAAGTTGCACCAGGGGAGGTTTAGGCTAGAAATTAGGAGACATTTCTTCTCAGAAATAGTCATTGAAACAGGTTGCCCAGGGAGGTGGTGGAGTCCACATCCCTAGGGGTGTTCAAGGAAAGGTTGGATATGGTGCTCAGGGACATGGTCTAGTGGGTGATATTGGTGGTAGGGTGATGGTTAGACCAGATGACCTTGGAGGTCTTTTCCAACCCTAATGATTCAGTGATTCTAAGTGTAATTGGAACCAGTTTGACCATGGGACAAGACAAGGAGAATGAATTCTAATAATTCTGCTGGTGGCTTAAGCATTCATGAGATTGTAGACTCATCTAACAATAAGACCAAAAACACTGCTAGACTTCACCTTTGTAGGCACTGGCCAAGTTAACACAAAGCCCTTGCTTTGGAGCTTCACTGTTCTGACGTTGAAAGCTAATGCTATCTGCGGAGTGTGCCTATGCATGCTTGGGCCTTGAGACACCTTGATAATATAGACATCTTTCACGCAGCAGAAGCCAACGTCACAGACTGGATGTGGGAAGGTAAAAGCAGTGTTAAACTGAAAATTATTGTACTAAGAAAGTGATTATGAAGTTTTAAGAGTAAGTTGTGCTTAATTTTCACTTCCTCTGGGGATACCATGTAGCCAAGCCCGTCTCCTTTAATTTGAAACTCATGAGCATGCCATAAAAAGAGAAGCTTGCTCCTGTAAGTTCCCATGTTACATGTGTGCTTAAGGAGTAACAAACAAAGTGTCTATAAAATAAATGTCTACTTAATTGCAACACACATTACAACACAAGTTCCAGGTATTGCTTTGGTAGATACCTGCTACGTGCACAGCAGCATAGAGTATGACAAAGCTGACTATTACTACACGTAGTTAAAGCAGAATATTCTAGTAGCTAGTTTTAGTTCAGGCAAAGGTACAGTTAGACAGGAATCCACAGAAACATGCATGTTACTGTTGATTTGATTAATGCTGTTCTTTGGGAAAGATGTCTATGAACTAACCTCACTCACCTATGAAGTAATGAATCCTTAATTACTGCAATCTTCTCTATTAATACTTAATATTTAAAATTAACCTGTACTTAAGGTCTTGAACTGAAGATGAGGTCTAAAGTAAGGTTAAAGGCAGAACTACACTACATGATTTGTCTTGCTCTGAAGGAAAGTGTATTTTCTCATCTGAGATTTATTTGATCTCCATCTCAGAACCCTAACACGTAGGCACAAAGCCTGAGAAACTGAACAGGCGATAGCTCTCACCAGCAACCTCTTCGTCACTACTAAGCACGTGCTTCATGACACAAGTGGAAGATGAGCACACTTGCCCTGTCCTTATTCTTGAAGTGACATTGTGAAGTGCGCAGCATGAATTTCCTCAGTTAAGTTGTGCCTTAACCTCAGCTGACTGCACTTTCTTGAAATAAGGCTGTAATGAACCCCTTATGAATATCGAAGTGTGAAACCTTCTCAGCAAAACAGGAAAGTTTTCAGAGAAGTTTTACTAGAAGTGATACATGAACCCTTACTGAAATAGTTGTGGAACTGGACCAAGAGAATAGACCGATCTACAATCTACATGTCTGAGAACAGTTTATGAAGTGCTTCTGTTGTAAGGATTACTGCGTATTTGCCTTTTAGCTAATTTCTGTTTCCAACTTGTACTGAGTCATTTTTTCCATTACTGCAAGCTACTTTGTTTTTATTGGATGCTTTCAGTCCAAGCATGTTCAGCACATCACATCTTCAAAATTATGGTTAAAAGCAAGATAAATTTTGCCAAAATTAGCAATTAAAATCAGCCTGAAGTAACCAGTATGGCTATGTACTTTAAAAAAAAGACTTCTGTACAACACTTGAAATACAAATTTAAACAGTTCATTCTTTGCCATCAATTAATAACAATTTTACCACCTTGTAGATGGATGTTTAGGACCCAACATTATTTCGACACCAGGCATCTCATACCATCACACTGCCTAAAAGGTGTTCAACTGAGCAGTTTTAACTTCTTACTTAAGGATCTTGGCTTTACATAAATGAAAGCTAAATAAAAACTACAAAAAAATCTGTTGCTTTGTAGTAAATAGACTACTAGTAAATACAAATAAGACTTGTGAACAAGAAGATGGTGTATTTTTTCTTTAATAGCTATTGCATTAAGCATAAGCAAACACCATTACAAAAGAAATTTACAGCATCTGATAATTTCATACAGTTGTGAGAATTTATGCTAGTTTTCACAGAAGATACATTTAGAATTTATAGCAAGATTGCCTTAAGGAATAATTATACCTACCCAACTACTCAATTTTAGTTCATCAAGTACAAAAAAAACAACCAAAAACAAGCAGCAGTAGCACTTGAACAGCAGACAACTTATGCTTATTACAGTTCCCCACAATTTGCAAGTACAGATACAAAGCAAGTACAACCCACATTTAATAGTATAAGTCAAATATTTATTTTCCTTTAACTTGAATCTGGCATAAAGTTATACTAGCTTGCATTTTTTTTTTTTTGTATTTGATTATATTAATCCTCTCCAAACGTCAGACATCTTCTATTAAAAAGCACTGTAGAGCAGGAGCCATGTCTTCAGAGGTCAGTACAGAGCCCAGCAGAAGTGAAGTCACTGTCATTAGGAACTTCTGCTCACTCTGTATGTCAGGCAGATCACGGGCTAAGAACTATTTTATTTAACAGTTAACATAGCTTCCTGGTGTTGGTATCACTGTAACACCAAGGAACTCTAGCCATGGACCAGGATCTCCAGATGAGATATATCCACATCCATGGAGCTATTCAAGTTTTCTGGAAAAGGCTTCCTGCTTCAAAATCCAGAAGTCGGAGTATAGCAAGAACAAGTCTCCAAAATGGAGCAGAAAAAAAAAAGGATGAGTATTATTAGCACACCAAGGGTCCTGAACTCCATAAACAATACTGTGGACAAACTATCTAGGGGTTCTAAATTCCTGCATCCACTTCTAAGAATGAGTATTCAGTACAGACAGGCTATGTTTTAATTCAGAAGATGCTTCTGTTCAAACTAATTTCTCAACAAGTCAGAGTCTCCACTTTTTAACCTATTTACCATTTTTTTAGCCTACTTACACAGTTGTGTCATTTTCTAGACAAGAGTCAAAAGCCACAATCTTTCTTTTGAAAAAAAAAAATAAGCCTCAGTCTCAAGTAATCAAAAAGACAATCTAAGGCATAGACTTCTGCAATACCTAGAACAACACCGCAAGATAACCAATTTATGAATTAAATACTCACTTATACAGAACTGAGAAGTGAAGGACTAGATTTTACTTTGTTGCTTTGCAGAACAAGGAATGCTTTGGTGTAATGAGATCTTCTATTCTTCTCACATCACACCTTTCATTCTGTTCTGTTGCTGTTCCTCCTTTCTTCTAGTTCCTCCATTCTGCACTTCCTACACTGTGCTTTTCAGGACCTATGACCACTTAAGATGAGTGCGAATTCTGCCCATTAGGTGGGAAGATAATACCCACCTAGCTGCCAAAGAAACAGACTCTTAGGCTTGTGACCGTGCTGAGTGGAGACATGCCCTTCTCAACAGGGTGACTCCCACATACTTGCACTCAGACTGGGGAGAACCCCCTTGCTTGGTCTTGCTGGAACAGGACACATTGCAGCACAAGCTACAGAGGTCAGTAAAATAGCAATCAGCAGCCTAAAACTGTCTACTGCTAGTACATAGTTAAGAGAAGACAACAACCTTACTGCTTCTTATAACCTTGAGAAAACGAGAGGCCACCCAGAATACAGCAGGAAACAGAATGACCAGTACCCAGCTGCAGCAAACACCTAGCCTCCACATATTTGTGTCTCCCACAGCCAAGGACCTGAGGAAGCTGGAACTCCTTAGACCTCCTTGAAGTCAAAATATATAAAGATTAAAGGCAACCTTTTAGAGGTAAACAGACAGCCCTCCTCCCATTTTTACTGCACCTAAGAGTACTCAGAGTAAGCAAATACCCTCCAGATACTTGAATGGCAAAAGCACTGAAGGGCACAGCCTTCCACTAGGCACTCAAAAGCAGAGGGGGGTCCTAAAGATGCTTTACATACTTGAAAAACAGCCCACCTCATAAGAGAGGGCAGCATCACGTTCACAGTACCTACTCCTCGGGCTGAATTGAGAAGCCCACACAACTGCAGCTCCTTGTTGACAAGGCCCAGTAGAAGACACTCCCATTCCAAAAGAAGTTTTGAGCAAACCACAGCTCTACTTCGTCTTTCCTCTACTTCATCTTTCAGCTCAGCGATCCTCCAAAACAGTACTTTCTATCAAAATCAGTTACTACTCTGACCTGCCTATTGGGAAAGGATCCCAGCCATCCTGCATGTGCCATTATATTAGTTCTGTTTTTTTTCAGTCCCAAGGCACAACTTTAAGAGCCTTCAGTCTTTAAAGACAAGGTCAGAATATGGCTACAATGTCTGACAGACTGCATTTACAGGTTGCATCATTTTTCTTCCAATTTACGTAGGACATTTGGGAACATGTAAGCAGACCCATTTGGTAGTTTGCCTGCATATCTTCCCAACTCTACTTCTGCTTAGAAGTCAGATTTGTCAAAAACAAAACCTGAACTAGTGCTAGTAGCAAGCCTCCACCAAAACCTGGAACATCCAGCAGAGGACAAACTGCTCCCATCCCTCAGACGGTTTTGTAAGTTTAGCTAAATAGCTCCCTGGGAACAGCACAGACCACTAGCAATAGTAGCAGCACAGTTTCACCCAGGTTCCTCTTTAATTTGCAAAGCTGAGCCAAAAAAAAAAAAGAGTACGCCTTCCATCTAGGCAAGAACATTTATACTGAGCCAGTGGAGCATAGACTCATGGAAGCAGCATTCATAAATACGCTGTTTGACATGCTTTGGTAATAGCCCTTTCTGTTCAGCAGCTCCACACCAGCCTCTCAAACTGCAGGCAACCAGTGATCACAGCATGCATAGGAAAACATGCACACACACAAAGCTGTCACACTACTCCAGTTTCACGACATTCAGTCTGAAAAAGATGATTAAATGCTAAGAAACAGAAGTTCCCCATAACAGCAGCCACAAAGGTGAAGGGTGAGGGTGGATAATGAGGGCTTGATATGCTGAGGGAGAAAAGGAGAAAAAATAGTCAGGGAAAGAAAGAATTGTGGAAAAAAAAAAAAGACTTAAAAACCAGAACATTAGATATTAAGCAGTGTCCTCATACAGCTACTATCTAGCTTCATGGAAGAGATCTTTAAGCCAGAGAAGGAAGCAGTAGCAAATGATGGAATCAACTGCCATTTGGTTGGTGAACACGAGTAATGTACCGAATTTGCCTCAGTATTTGTCTCCTGGAATTCACAGCTGCTTGGCTCCGATTTCCAACTGCAAAATGAGTAATTTCCATTTTAGGAGACTGACTTGAAGGAGGTCAAAGCAATCTGGCTATCCTTGATTACACATCACGGTTGGTTACAAGCTGATGGATCTGCTTGTGCTGGTACACGCACAAAAACAAACTTCAAAGCAAGTGTACTAGAACTCCATCTGAAGCAGAAGTACTAAATTGTACTAGAGATTCTGCTACTACTGGACGTTGTCACATCTGCTTCTGGCAGTTTTAGAAGTAGTGCTGGATGAAGTTAAAAAAACTAATATCCCATATAACAGTAATGGTGAATACATATCTTGATTTCACAACATTCAAAAAGACTTCTCCATCTTCAAATTCAAGAAGATGTACAACTCGACATATGTTTGCTGATTAGCAAGCACAGAACATCTATCCCTCTCCTTCCCAAACTCTTGAGTTTGGAAGAACTCAAAGAATTACTGGCTTACTGCATTTCGTGGAAGTACAGACTGTTAGAACTACTGGTATAATATATGAAAGAACTGAGACAACGCCAAAAAAAATAACTTTTTTTGATATACGTGCCACTTACAATGAAAGTCATGGTGGAACCCAATGCAAATTTAGGACAAAGTTAAAGCTTGCTAATTTGAATGCTCTTCTAAACAGAGAGTTACTGTTATCATGGTCACTTGAAACCCCAAGCTAAAAAAGAATGCTGTCAACATTTATTACATTAATTTCTGTTCAGAGACAAAGCCAGAATTTTAAATATTTGTTCCACAGCTGAGAAGTGTTACCAACCAGCTAAGCACCTGTACTGCTGGGTAATCAAGGCAGCCAAAAATATTAGTAAAAACAGTATTAAGATCTAGTAACAACATGGAGATATTGCAGGCAATTACTTCACAACTGTACATCAAGAGGCTCTAGCATAAACCTGCCTATTCAGTCCTGTACTGGAGATGCCACAGCAGTTGATAAACTACCTGACGTGGAAGTGTCTCCTCCTAATTGCTGTGAAAAGCCACTCTGAATGTTAAGAATTATTAGCCATGCATGTAGCTTGCACTTAAAGTGGGAGGGGAGAAAAGCCATACACCCCATAACCACCACAGTCTGTTCTGACAATATACTTCCATTCTTTGGCCTAGAAATTAAAAGTTCTCTAGCCAGAAGAGATGAATTAGAAACTCATACTCCAAACAACTTGAGAACTAGTTAAGTAACCAAAGCAACACAAATTTGTTCTTACCTATCACCTCTTAATACTTACTTGTAAAGGACATATAGGTCTGTTGCAAAAGTGCAATTTTTGTTCTCCATAGCTGCTAATAGCTACAGCATCTTCTGCAATAGGCTTCCATTGAGCTTCACTTTATATTTTAACTTCTATAGCATTTCCATAATCAGTCCAATCTGACATTTTGCTGTCTCATTCAGCAAGATGCAGCACTCCCCTTTGATTCTTGCTTTTGTGGACACGAGCTGTGAGAGCCAAAGCAACAGCAGTAGCTGACGACTAGTCAAAAGCCTCAGTATAAAGATGCCTGAGAATACACAAAGACGAGATAGGAAAGTAGCCAGAACTACTGGATCAGCTGCAGAAATGTATGTCTTGCTGGCTGAAGAAAGGATTCTCCTGGCATGACTGACCAGTCCGTTTAGCCAGTAACTTGCTGCCTAATTATAGTTCTCAGTTTGACATCGTGCCAACCCAAAGGTGTAATTTTACAAATCAAGTGTTGTTCTCATCCCTCCCACCCCCTCTAAACAGATGGGTCGGACAAATTGCCCTTCCTCAGTTATTCCAACAGGCCACCAACAGCCTGCTGCTCACCTTTCATGTGCCAGCATGATCTTACAAGCAAGAAGTTCCCTTCATTCAGCATCTTCTAAGTTGGCCACAGTATTATTTTTGTAGGACTAAAGTGTTTTAGGAGAGAGGGGAAATTGTTTTCTTCCAAGAGACTGACCACTTTTGGCAATGTTCACCAGAGTGGCTAAGCTTTTTTTCCAAGCACTGTTTTCTCGTGGAGTCATGTTCTGCCAGCTGATAAAACTCAGTCTCAAGTATCTGTAACTCCAAGGCTTGTATTCAGAAACCAAGAAAGCCGTGGAAAAACCAAAACACCATGCTGTACCAAAGCAGGCAGATTATGTGCATCTTCTAAGAATTTAAAAGAGATTTATATGTGATTGTTAAAGCCAGAGCCTTACTAAAATTGGCCTTCACCCAGAAGTATTTGAGATTAAGAAGGCAACCAGCCTGCCAGTCTCATCAATATTCTTGGTGATGCAAGACTGACTGGAAGCATCAGAGGTATTTCATGATCTACACAAAGACATTAACAATTGCTGATATCACCAAAGGAAGTAAACAAACCAGTAACAGACCTTTCTTGGAGCAAGAAATCAAAGTATGGCACATGCTGTGTTTCAATAAGCACCAGCTCCTTGCTCAATGCTATGCAGACTTAAACTGAGTTTGGTTTTATAACTCAAAAGCACAGACAATACTTTGTAAGCATCCCTGGCTGTTTTGTTGCCTTGTACATTTTCAAGTGTCAACATCCAGTTTCTACAACACAAGGAGACAGAACAAGAAAACAAAGGAACAGTTTGTCTGGATTTGAAAAAAATCCTGTCGTTTTATGTTATGATCAGGGTAATTAATATTTTCTGTCTTTCTCTGTGCCCACCTTTGTCTAGTTTAAAGGACTTCTTGCAAGAGCAGCTAATGCAACTACAGGATGTAGTATGGGTCTTACAAAGCACAGGTAAGTTACAAAAGTATATAAAAATTAGTGGTTGACTACTCATTAAGTGAAATGCAGTTTTACAGACTATCATGTGAGCTTAAATGCCATATATTTGAAGCCAAATTTTATGCCACATTTATTTTTAAAAAATGAAGGCTTTGGCTTAAGGTTTAAAGGCTTTTTACTACCTGAGCAATATTTACAGTTGAAGTTGCCACACAACTGTCCAAATTCGTTGACTTGCAATTGTGTTTTTAAACTCTGTATAAACGAACACCTTCCACGTATTGAGAGAATGTAAAGTGCATGCACATTACCTAATACATTATCAACAACAGTGGAACATGACAAAGCAGAACAGGGAAAACAGTTAAATACGGGAGAATTTTCTTATTTACTACTTTCTACAGATAATTAGAGAAGAGCTGAAAAATCCTCAAAAATCCAAGAGGAGACAAATGACGACACCAACGGCAGCCATGAGTAAAAGCTTGTTACTGTACGCGCAGGTAAGCAAACAGCTGCAGAGAGACAAAGTCCCTGGAGGAACAGAGGGGGAAATTATACATCAGCTCTTTCAAGCAAACACTTGAGTCATACCTGTGTAGTTGATGATAAACTATGTCACTGATGAATCTATGGCTCTGAAGTCAAAGCTTCTTATTAGAAAGTTACTTTTAAGTCCTGTTGGTAAGACTTTTACTGGAATCCCCTACAGTTTGCACACCTTTACCTTTAGCGACACTTTAATATAAATGCTGTATTTTGCAAAAAGCTTAAATTGAAAAACATGTTTAATTAGGCTATCATATAAGCTTTTCCATACCAGAGTTTCCCCATTTGTGCTTTAATCCAGCACTTGCACCTGATATGACAGATCACATACTCTAAAAGAGAATACTGAATAGTTAATAGCATCGAAACAACTTAAAAACCACCACCTTGATTAATCGAGTATTTTGTTTTAGTAGGCTCTTCAGGCTTTGGAAAAGTTTTCGTAAGTCAAACTGAGGTTGACACCCAGCACCAGACCTTCCCTCAGGAACTGCTCCACACACATCCAGAAAGACTTGTCCCTTTCCATGCCAGAGGATCTGCTGACAGTCAACCTCCAAAAAGCTACAGTAACAGCAATTCTCAAAAGTAGGTTTCTTACAACAAAAATAGTCTGCTCCAAACACTTTGAAACTGACTTTAAGCCCTCATGTGTCACCTAGTCAATCCATTCACCATGAAGAAACTACAGAACTTCACCCAGCGCAGAGCACACCCTCCTCATTTTGAGATGCAACTGCTTTCCTCTGTAGCACTGACGAATAAAACGAGAATCTTCCCAGCTTACTGCAGCATTCCTGCCTTGGTGACAGAAGGGACAGTTACACTAGCATCAGGAAAAAACATTGTTACCAAATTGTTCCCATGGGATTAGTGAATTTCAGTAGAGAAATCTATAATCTTAGGCAGAACTTGGGATGTTCTGGAAATTAGTTTTATCTAATGGCCCTTTGCATAAGGGACTGACTAATACCGTATCCTCTTCAACACAACACTTCTTCAACACGACCCTGAGTTTGTATGCACTAAACTCCAATTGGTAGATACAAAAGATGCCAATTACTTAACCAGTTGTAGGACTACAATTATCTTACCAAATATAACCAGGTCCTGAATATGGTAGCTGCTAATTATGTTTCACACTTTCTTTGCATTACCTTCAAGAATTGTGAACCAAAAATGCTGATTAAGAAAAGAAACCAGAACTCTAGTAGTCATTTTACTAAAGTACTGCCTTACACTCAAAACCATTAGATATTTTTACTAGTCTTTAGCAAAAGTTTGTTCAGGGTGGTAGTTTTTCTTGCAGGGAGAAGGGAAATGACATGTTTGAGCGTGAAGTTCTTACTGAAGGTAATATGACATTCAAATACTTCAAGGGAGCCTCCAGCCTTAAACAGGACCAAAACCAACAAACTAAGCCTGAATACTAGCTAACCTGTAACTAGCAAGAAGATAAATCAAGCAGTCCTTCTCAGGCATGTTAAGACAGTACCACAGAGTCACCTGGCACGTCAAGCCTACAGTGTGTATTTTCTATCTATACTTCTCCAAACTTTGTCTCTATCATATCTGCACTATACTCAGAACTGTCAATACTGTACAATTTGGCTTTTCCAGGGACTCAGAAGGAAAAGATGTTTAAGAACTACTGAAGTCCACTCAGTGTATCTAAGGTGGTTTTGTTTTTTGCAAGTATACAAGGCAGCATCTCCAACTGCCACAGATTGTGACAAAAAAGGCAAAGGGACAGCTGGACTGAAATGGGGTTTCCCTCCCAGTGACATAAATAACTTATCTTGCACTTTCTCCTTTATGAAAAATGAAAGCTACATTTAACATGCTAATACTTACATAAAGAAGCAGAAATAGTTTAACATCTACCTTACCACCCTGTAAACAGGGTATCTGATACTAAATATTTTTCCTGGTTAATGGTTGCAAGCTAGCTACAATTAGCACCATGTGAAACTTAATTCCCCCTACGGGGGACACAAGAAAAACTTCTGGTCCGTACTTATTTAATGTAGCCTCATCATAAGACTAAGGTCTTTAATACCACATCGACACCAGAACAGCACATTAACTCCAAACTCAGCCTTATGAAATGAGATTATCTTTGCTATTCATTAGTGCAAAGCTAGCCCATTAGCAAGGAATTAGTCAGGAATTGCTAGTTTTAAGTAAAAGCCAGCTACAGGCTGAGGTTAGCACTAGGATAATCTAATTCAAGAACAACGCTCAAGAGCAAATTAGGGAAAGGGTAAAATTCCCCCAGATCTCTCATCCGATTTTCAGCAGCCAGAACCAGAAAAGCAAGTACTGCCTCTTTTTAACAAGAATTCCTATACAGAAACAGTGAGAGGTTGGTTGTGTTTCCATACTTCACATCAGTACCTACAGCTGTATCCAGCACCTGTGTGCATTGCCAAAGCACGAATTTCTCAGGACAGCCTCTTCCTGGATCCCAACTGCAGCTCCTCAGAGATCTTTCTTTCCACAAGCTATTATGACCTATAAACCATTTTAGATTTTTTTTCTCCTAGTTTTACATTTGTTATATTTACACCTGGAAGTATTTATATACTAACGTGAATAAACAACTTCTTATTCCAGAAGCAGGAAGAAGCCAAAGAAACTGACGTTACACACAGGTTCTTCTTACAAAATGTTGAGCTATTTTCCAGAGTGCCAGACAATGCACACAGTCCTTGTGAAAAAGTATTTATTGTCATGGCCTAAAATAAGTCAAGTTGCAGTTGCTGAACAAGGTAAGTAGTGAAGTTTAGTAAGCTTTCTAAAAACATTGTTTTATATGGTGTGATGGAAGTATAGTTACTACCTAACAACAGGAGTCCCAGTTTAGATTACAGGCACAATACTGCCATCCCGATCTCACTCTTCACTGAGTAAGACCTATGGCAATTCACTTTTGCTCAAGTTCTCAGCAAGTTAGACACCTGAAATATCAGGCCAGATTGATTTGAAAACATCTCCAAGATGTACTGAGATTAGCAAAGCAAGTTTAAGAGTAGTTTGCTTTTTTAAACTGGTTTAAGAAAAGCTACGGCTATAACAGCAATAATCAGGGTTACTTAGAGTTTAGAGAACCATTACAGGGAAGGCAGACAAAACGCAGACCAACTGAGAAGATGCTACCAATGGCTTTGGGTTGTTTCAGTTCTGGGATTTGGATGAGAGAAAGGGCAGGTAGTTTTAAGAACTCTCCCTGATTTCATTAAGGTTACTCATGTAATTAACCCTACTCATTCAAGCATAATTGCATATAGTTATAAACAAAGCATTTGTTTAAAACTTGGCCTGATATCCTCTATAACTAAAAATACCATTTTTTCCTACTTAAACAATGGAAGTATAGGTTTTAAACCAAGAATGCTGTAGCAAGTTTCAGGACATTAAGCCAAACGTTTCAGAGCCAGAAGTCCTAGATGGTATTTTGGTTTCCAAAGGGGCCCACAAGGATCCCAGATCTGACAGAGGAATGCAGCTTGTCAGCGTAGGCTTCATCCACTTTAAGTGCTTCAGAAGGTAGCGCTGACCACACGTACAGCAGCGTGCATGCACCCCGTCAGCAGTGCTCGCCTTTGTTGCCAGATGAAGACACCATTGTTTTGCCTTGGAAAGGTACTCAATTAAAGAATGATGTTTTAAGAAAAAAAATTGTTATTCTTATTATACTTCCTATAAGTTTGAAGCAAAATCTGTTAGCGAGCAGTTTTTGTGTTGCTAGTTTATCTTAGCCATTTTGTGTAGGAATCCAAAAAAACTAACAGGTAAGTAAGTCACACAAACACTTCAGAGCCACAACACAAGGCTAAGATTTGTCCTGATGTAAAAGAAACATCAAATACTCAAGCACATACAGAAGATGCTGGAGTTACTCTTCCAGAGTCACTATCAGGACAATAAAACAACAGCAAAAGCCAACAAGCCCCCAGAATTAAGACTTGCATTGTAACCACTCCTGGCTGGCTAACTGATCACATCAACACAAAACCACTACAATTTGCACTCAAGACCATGCATTACAACCATAACCTAGGACAAATAGAAGTATATTTCAGACTGACTTTAAGAAAAAGTAATCCATGAAACTTGGCCCCTGACAGAAAGTTTTAAAGCTGGAACTGTTTCTAACAACCATTGCTTACAGATATTTTGGTATTATAAAAGATGGTTTTATGCTGGTTTTAGACAAAATATAAAGTTAATGTTCATGTGAAGTTACAGTCGTACCAGAATCACTTACTTGCAACCTTGAGGACAAACCTACTGCTATTTCCATGCTTGGGTCCAAAATAGGACTGTATTGGCTGGTCAAGGTTTTTTGTTTTGTTTTCTTTCCCCCCCAGGGGGTGTTTCACCATCTTCTTAAGTCAACTTCACTCTTCATTTAGAGTAGCAGACCTTTGGAAGCCATTACCCTAAGAAACCTACTCACAGAATCACATCACAGAATGGTTTGGATTGGAAGGGACCTTGAAGACCACCCAGTTCCAACCCCGTGCCATGGGCAGGGTCACCTTCCACTAGATCAGTAGATGTTAATGGGATAAGTGCTAACAGTGTTCATGCATAAAAAGGAAACTGTCTTGTTCAAAAACTTCATCACACTGTTAATTGAATCTTTGACTCCTGATCCATGAAAACAACGTTTGCAGGTTAAGTACAGTAGTTGAATCAGTGCTCTAGGAGAAAACAACAGAAGCTGGGTACCACGTCTTGTCAAAACAAAGCATGAAAAGAATTCTCAAATACTTCCCCCTACCAAGTACCCTGATCATCTTTTGTCTTCTTACTCTATCCTTATCCTCTTGAAGCTGCAAGAAAGGAAACAGCTGAGGAATGCCGCCACTCTTATGCCGTGCTTTCCATTGACTGTCATTTCAGGAATGCATATAGGAAAGTAGAGCAGCTTGGAATGTCTCCACCCACCCAGCAGCATCAGGAGCTGCCCAGCTCACCAGCAGCTCCATAGCCTTGCAGCTGCATCCCAGTTTACACTCCTGTGGTCATCCAGATCAATAAAGATAGATAAATTGTGAAGAACTGATGTAGTATTTGTTAGGTAGGTGTTCTCATATGCTGCATTTCCTACATGGCATATAGTACGCATTGGTAGTATGGCAGTAACGAGGTAGAGTTCACCATCTCTTGGCTGCAAGAAGTCCCAGAAGTACATACTCGTGCTATAGTTGTCCAGAGCTACCACATTTGTGCATCTAACCTATTTGAATTTTTGGATAAATTTTAGCATTTGAACAAGCACGTGCGTGTTCCTCAATTCCATATCCTGTGAGCCCAGCCTCACCAGTCATGCTTATATAGAAAGCAGCAAGAAACTCGCGGGGCTCAATTTTTGAGAGGATTGCAGTATCTTACTAGCCCAACTACAATGAGAGAGAGTGCGAGTGCAGGCATGCATAAAGACAAGTACAGGACTGGCCAAGAGCCTGTCAAGCCATCTGTTCCATCTTAAGTTTAGCATGTACCCTTAAGCCTGGAATACAGAGATACGACTTAAGACTTACAAGTGAGGAGCTGCTCATGATCTATACAGGCCAGGTCTGTCTCCTAAACTCAGATCTAGCTAAAAAATTGAAAATTAGTAATTTTGTAAACAGTAACAAAATGGTAATCAAGAAGCTTGCTACTATGATGCCAAGATCAAAAAGGCCTCAAACCAAGCATGCTCACATCAGTTTTATTCACACTTATAATTGCACTTATTATCTACTCTTAAAAGCTGCTTTTGATGATTTATCATGAAAGGAATGTTCTAAGATACCAAGCATATGCCAGAACGCATACAAAAGCATGGATAAAGCCTTAGTGTAAAAGCACTATGAATGCCACAGTGAAATTCACAGCTAGAGACCAGCAGAAGCTGTTCCTGAGCATCAGTGTCAGCAAACACCACACAGCCTTATCATCTGAATGTATCCTTACACTGAACACAGAACCCTTTGTACATGACTCAATTAATGTCAGACAAGGAAATTTGCTTTAAACGCTTCATTACTATGTGCTAGAGCTCATTTGAATTCTCTATTTATGCATAATATCCATAGTGATGAAAACTGTTACAAAACCAGAAACGAAAACCCTGGGTTTAGGCTTGACAGAGCTTAAAGAGACCAAGAGACACTTAGAGATAACAAACCTAAAAAGGCAAGAAGATGGCCACTGATATTCTGCTTGGTATTACGAAAGTAACAATTAGTCCAAAAGCAGCATTTAAGATTTCCACTATTATATTTAAAGTGTATTATGAAGAATCACATCTTTTCTCTCCTCTTGCCTCCATTTCAAGGGGTAAAAAAAAATAAATAAATCTTAGATGACATGATCATTAGAAAGCTAACAAGTACATATTGTAGATTCTGAACCTAGCTACTGTAACTATGGAGAGAGATCTATGGCCCACACAAGAACTGACTCCAATTACAAAGGAGATTTTAAACAAATATGCCTCTGTAGTCTAATCACCGAGTGAAGTCAAAATTACACTTATTTCAGGACTCATTTTTGCTCTGCTTTGTAGTACAGCTAGAGAATTAAACAAGTCAGGATAACATAATACAAGCTTAACAAATGACTCCAAAATTCTCACTCGTGTACCTTCTACAAGGGCTTTTGGGGGCTGCGTGGGTGGGAAGCTGCTCCCCCTCCAGAGAGGAAGCTTTAGCCATCAGGTTCATCGCTGTGCACAAAGCCTTTCTGTGCAGAAGGAAGTTCTCATCTCGATAATCTCAAAAAAATGAACAGGTTTACCATACATAGCAGTATTTCCACTCCCCAAAAGAAGCAGTGCAGAAGTCATAGCTGGGAGGTTACTAAGATAGCTTTGAGCTATTTCTATACCTTCCTTATCCTTGGATGATGGGTGCTGCTGCTATGATGCAAACACCCCGGAGATTTAAGACTGCAGCAACCTGTTCTTTGATCTTATGACTTGACGTGCTCTGCATGCTGTGGCCCCAGCTCAAATACATGACCTGTGTTATCATTTGTCAAAAAGGATTCCGACTGTGCAGCCTTAATGCCCTCCATCTAGACCTAAGGCAGAGGGATCCAGTGCTGGTCAAATCTATGTCTCTTTTTCACCTCCTGTTTGAAAGGATGTCATAACAAAGACAACATTGATGCCTACCCGTAATGATACCCTTTACCACATCAGGTACTGTGACCGTTCCTGTCAGAATTTTTCATATGAACTACCAGGAAGCTCCCTTCAAGGAAGGTACTTCTTACTCACAAAATAAAATGCAAGCACAGGACTCACAGACATACTATGTCAGCGGTAACAGTGACTAGTTCACTTGTGAAGTTTCTCAGCATCTTAACTAGTACTGATGGACCAATGCAGAGAACTACAGCTGTGGCATCAGTAAGAGTTCCTATTCAACCCTGCATACTACCAGACCTCTAAACTGCTGTAAAATTATAAAGCAGGCTAAACAGTCAGCTATATATGCACACTTAGTACTTGAAGAGTTACAGAAAAACACTGAAATTTGCAACAGAAAGAGGGAACAGCCTTTGGGAGGCTGCTTAAACAAACTACTTGTCCTGAACTGAGAGGAGCACACATTCTTCATTAGGTATTAGGCATTCTCTTACTGTTCTGCCTTCAGCAGTGACACCTGGAGAACACCATGACCCCTTCACACCAACAGCCGAGACCACGCTGCTCACGCTCCCCAGGCAGAGCACCAACCAGGCCGTGAGACATCTTCCACACTCTGTGGTGGCACGAGGCTGCAGCACCCACCTTCCTCGCGCAGATGGAAAAAGTGCAAACAGCAATTTACCACTTCCTAGATCTGAGAAGCCTCAAAGGAAGAAGGCAACCGAGAAGAAAACCACCCCAGTTGTCACGGCCCAATCCCAACCGCCTCCTTTATCAGGAGCACGCAGGTACTCACTCGGCAGAGCAGGCCCGCGCTCCCCAGGGAGCGGCACGTGCAGGAAGCGCGGCCTTCCAGGAACCCGGGCACATCCCAGCTCCTCCCCAGCACACGCAGCCTTCCCACGCTGCTGCCCAGAAAGGGTGGGCTCCTCTTTCCTGTACGAAGCTCTGCGCAGCTTTTAGGCCAGCCACTTGCAGTGGCTCAGCAGCAAGTCCCAGTCGGAGCGAGCCAAACGCGTCCCCTTGCGTGGACGGCAAGGGAAGAGAGAACGCAAACCCCGAGGAAGGGTAGGTGCTCTGCTTTAAACAGGACAGAATTGAATCCCCCTTTTGTTAAGTATGCCCCAAAAGGTTTTACAGAAAAACAGTCTTTTCTTATTTCAGAATATGCCACTTTCCCCCTCTCTGCAGCAGCCATTCATCTGGGAGGCCACAGCTCACCTCTGGGCTCTGTTTTTCTCCAGTCCAATTGTGACTGCAGATAAGACAAGCTGCACTATCTGTACGCTGCATCTCAGCCTGCGTGACAGCTGTCTGGGAATGTGCTGTTTAACAACATTATCAACTTAGCATCCAAGTTAATTGAACAGACCTCTGATTTCAAGCTAGACCTTATAAATTCATGAAGGTTTCCTGGCCTCACACACACAGTATGTATATAACTTAAGATACTGCAACAGGATGCATAAAAATATCCTGCTGCAATATGCTACAGTGTACATCCTCCCATAGATGGATAAATTGCATACCCAGTTTTGTCTTTTTTGCTGAAGGCCTAAGCTGGACATATGCTGAAACAAGTTCTTAAAGGAAGAACACTGCCCAAATCCAACATTATACACAAGAATGAAAATCACCATCTAACGACATTTTTTTTTTTTGTAGTTTTTCAAGACTTTTAACTCAAAGCAATTTAATTGATATGCCCTCAGCTATAATGCACTCAAGTCTGCAGTGAAATCAAATGAAATCACTCAGTGGCATTGATGAGAGATGAATGAAATGCCAGCATATGCTCTCCCTCTTCCTCCTCTGAGGAAAACCAAGCCAGCTGTAATTCCCGCCCCCATACACAGTAAGGAAAATAGTTCTATACAGAGCTTTCTGAAGGTAATGCCATCTTACCCCACTGAAATGGGAAATTCAGCTAATTACTTCAGTAACAAAGCTCGATGCTCCATTAAAGACAAGATCTGAAGCTCACCAGAATTTCAGGATTAATAGTACTTCCCCCTCAGCATTTCCAACCACCCAGGGTGTGGGGGGGAAAAAAAAACAACAAAAAAAACACACAGCTTAGGCCTTTTCCTATAACTGTTATATATAACTGGGGAAAAAACAAAGGCCAAATAGGAAGAGAATTCAACATTTCATATACTGTCAGACACGTGTTTGTTCTTAATAACTGCGGAAGAAAAGTTAAACGCAAGACAAAAAACCTACCCAAACAAGGTAGAGTCGCTTTGTCTTTGTGGACAAGTTTATTCCTGTGAAGCAGTAAAACCTACACGGAATCTGACAAACAAAAACAAAGCAACAGCAGCTATGGCAGTCTTAAACACAGACTTCAACATTATTGACATTTGTCACTCTTCCTGACAGTTCTGACTGACTAGTTGCTGAAGAGTTTCCTTTGGGACCAGAAAAAGCTTTGTTGCATTCTGCAGCCAAATCTGATTAAATGAATCAACACTGTAGACTGCATAACATATGATTTGCACCCTTTATATGGCATACTAGAGAAAACATATTGATGATAATAAAGCGAAACCGTAACAAAATGGTTGCGGGCAAGGATTTGTTACGTCTGCCCCCCTCCACACCTTTTTTAAAAAAACATAAAGGTTCCTGGACTGCCTCAAGAGGATTATCGTTTCACAACTGATCTTCTTATTTGCTTTTAATATCATAAGACCAGAAAAGGCTCTTTGGTATCACTAAGAGCAAGAGAGTGAGCAAGAGTTTTAACAGTGATGCAAATCTTTACTTCCGTTCTCTTAGACTTCACCCTTCCAAACTGCAAACTGACTACAGGTAGAAAGAAGGGCAGAACAACTCCTGAATAATTTTGCTGCAAGCTTTGCTGCCCACAGTGTCAAACGCTTTGAAAATGCTGCCTAGACGCCATGGAGAGAAACAGCACCATTCATCTCATTCTAAGGGAGTTAAACCAAACGTCATCCTTCCCTACCAATCACCAGCCCACAGTAACTCGCAGACCCAACGACCTAACCAGTTAAGGAATGACTTCTAATACGGAGCTCCCCCCATGCACAAAGCAATTGTAACTTGATTAGAAGAGAATAAATAAATAAATAAATAAAACACAAACAACAACCTCGCTCTGAAGTGTCGGGGTAGCCTGGAGTCAGGTAAGCCCGCTGCAGTAACACTGTGACAGAGTTAACCACAACACTCAGTCATTCTTCCAGTTCAGTTCACAACTGAAAGCAAACCAACCCTTTCCACAGCCAAATGAGAGATGACTTACATACAGGAAACAGGGCAGAAAGTAGCAGAAATCTACATTTTATGCTCAGAATTTGGTTCTACCCTTTAGTACTTCGTTATCGTTGGGCAGCTAACGCCTGTGGAAATTCACATCCTCAAAAAACGTGTACAGGGTGGGTAACACGCACTGAATTCGGCACCTCATTTTTGAGAAAAGCACGGCATAACAGTGTCCTCACCTAACCGTTTGGGGAAGATTTCTGCTTGATCAACCCACACCTCAGTCGTTTTCTTTTTCCTTGAAGAAGTGAACAACTTCTAAACTGACAAACAAGAAACTAGCCTGTCAAAGACTGTGTTTTTGCTTTTTGGACATCGAGCAAACGCAGTATCGCGTCAAAACTCTTGGCCTTCTAGAGAAAGAAAAACTATTCAGGCAAACCCGCATTATCTCCGGATTGCCACAGCCTTTCCTTATTTGGCTAACGTTTTGAGATTCCAATCAGACTGCTATGAACTTCAGCATGCACAAAGCATCCATTTTGAGGAAACTTCACGGCCACTTTCCCTTCCATTCCCCCCCTGCCCCGAGCGCGAGTTCCCTCCGGGCAGCGCCCCCCCGCACCCCCCCGCAGCCCCACGGCAGAACAAAGCCATCCGGATTCCTTCGGGCTGCTCCCAGCGAACGGGCCGAGCAGCCCCGGAGCCCCGCTCGGCTCCCACACTGCGGCAGGAGCCATGGCTACGGGCAGAAACCCTCCCGTTACCGCCCCGCCGGGCTCCAAGCGCTGCCTCCCCCACCAGGAAGCCGCCCCCGGGACCCCGGACCCACAGGGAAGGGGGCGAGATCCCCTCGGGGGAGGCCGCCCCGGCGCTGCGGCCCCCCGGGGGGCACCTGCCCCGTCCCCCGTTTGGCAGCGGGGGGCCCGGCCCGGGGAGGGCCCTGCCCCTGTCCCCCCCCCGCCGTGCCCGCACGGACCTGGTGGAGCGCGGTGAGCCCGTCCACATTGGCGTAGTTGATGTCGGCGCCGCGCTCCAGCAGCCGCAGCACCTCCTCCGTGTCGCCGCTGGAGCAGGCGGCCAGGAAGACGGCGCCGTCGTCGAACTTCACCTTGGTCTTCTTGCGCTTCACCACAGGCGGCTCCAGGTCGGTCTCGGAGCCGATCCAGCGCTTGAGCTGCTCGTTCCGCTTCTGCTTGGCGTCCGCCATCTTCATGCCCCGCTCCCGCCGGGCCCCCTTGGCGGTCGCGGCGCGGCGGATAGGCTTTATACCGCCACGATCCCACAGCGCACCGCGGCCCGCGCTCGCCCTCGCTCGCTCGCGCACCCACCCAGCCGGAGGGCGCGGAGCGGGAGGGAGCCGGAGGGGAGGGGCGGGGCGGCGCCGCCGGCCTCCTTAGCATAATCCCGCGAGATTTCAGCGCCGGGGAGGGGCGGGGTGGGGTGGGGGGGAGAGGGAGAAGGAAAAGGGGAGGGGCGCGCGGGGGGCGCGGCCAGTGCGTCACGGCCGGGGGTGGGGGCTTCAGGGCAAGGCTGTGGGGGGAAGGGGCCTAGTGCCCCACTCTCTTCTGCTGGTGTTACGAGTTACAACACGCACAAACACCATTTGAAGGTGTAAGCCCTAAAGTGTACTTCCTCAAGACATACTGCTTCCAGGAAGCAAGCCATTCCGTGCAGTTAGTTCCCTTCCCCGTGCACAGCGTGTTTTTCTTACCGTAAACAATACACGTTTCCATTTAAATTGAGGCATTTCTGGGGATAAAATGTGGTTTTAGGCTTACTGGAAAGAAAAAAAGTTTTAATTTCAAGTAATTACAGGAAGCAAAGTATAGTTTGAGAGGGTCACCAAACCTCATACTATTCCAATTTTGCATGGTTTGTTCTTTCCTTAATTATTATGTCTCCTTCTTTTGTTACGGTGGGCAGCCTCACAGCCTGCTCTGCCTTTTTATTTGTTTTTATCCATAAGAATGTCAGTGGCGTTGCACAAGAAGCGATGGTTCAGGCTATGTACCTTGAGCAGTGTGTTCTCACTAGTGCACTTCACAGCATTCTCAACTGCAACTATTTGCACAGTATCCCTCACATTTTCCCACACAGCAGTGTGTGTGACACACAGCCCACCAAAACTTTGCAGAAGCAACACAGTTGTGGATGTTTGAAAGACAGTACCTGGTAGGCAAGACAAAAGATTTGCCAAAGAAAGTCTTGCAGTCTAAATAGGTGGATGAACAATGACTTGGTATCTAATTCATACATTCCCATTGATGACCCATGTGTCTACTAAGAGATACAGTTTAGGTTCCTGGACCTCACTGTGCATAATCCACTTCAGAAGTTGTCTTTGTAGCGTTTTTTTACTCATATGGGTAATTGAGTGGTGCCCAACACACACAGTTACCAGCCTGCAGCTTGGCTGCAACTCCTGACTCATGACGAAGGAGAGGATCTGTGTGGCTTCCAGCTGCATTCTGTGGTCTTGTCCTCCTGGGCATCCTTCCCTGGGGATAGACTATCAATCCAATGACTTTCTGTAAGGAAAGTACCTTCCCAGGAAGAGGTAATGTGGGAATGAATGTCCTCTGTCCCCATGTGTCTCCAGTATTGTGAGTGTACCCTCCCCAGCGCCCTGCAGAATTCTCTTTCCCTGTCTCAATCGACTTTCTGAAAATTTGGCTTTTCAAAGAAACCAAATACCTGAAGAATGTAGTACACCAATTTCAGCAAGGATTTAACTTGAGAATCAAGTGCTTTATTGGCAGCAAAGTAATTCTAGGCAAATTGATAAGTACTTACTTGAAATGCCTTCTCAGAAATTTCATTGGTAGGGAGCATTTTTTTTAAGTTTCCATCAGGGCTCCAGTCCGCACTCCTTGACTTTGTTCCTTCAGCTCTGCTTTTTCTTTCTGGTCATGGTTCCTCCTTCATCTCCTTCCCCAGCTCAGAAAGCATGTCCCTTCTGTTCTTAGGTAACATACAGGCTGCTTTTAAAGACCATGTCTAATAACTTCCTCTTGATTCCTTTCTCCAGGGCATTTTTCACTGATTCATCTCCAGCTTCACAGAGAACTTTGACAAATATCTTTCCTTACACTGCAGTTATTGGTATGTTCTACATTCTTGACTTCATTTTTTCTTGACGTTTTCATTTTCTTTTCCTTTTTGGTTGTACCTCGTTATTAGGGAGTTATGTCATGTTTGAACCTTTTTACACACCCCACAAGCAATGTATGATTCATCTGTGCAGCCGGTTTAAATTCAGATATTCTCTGTATATGGGGTATATATGCCTTTCCCAGATACCTGTATGCTCTGCAGTAAATTATTTTAATTGTACCTTGAATGTGATTTAGCAAAGCATATGATCTTTCTTAAGTAAAAAAGTATAGCTGTCACTCATGTACATTCATTCATCTCTGCAATTGTCCCCATTTTCTGTATTCAACAAAATTAAGCCACATGTCAGAGCAAGAATGATGAGTGAAAATATAATAATAATTATATGTATAATAATAATCTTAACACTTGTTTTTAATTTTCTTCCTTATTTTTCCTATCTCATATAAGCCTATGATTTCATAAAAGCTTATATTTTCAATAGCAAAAGCATACTGGGCCATACTCAATCATACCAGTTTGATATCATTTGTTATCAGTGTAAAATCAGAGTACCTGAGAGAAGATGAGACTCTCTGCAGCATCTAATTCAGTGCTAATTAAGCTGAACGTATACAATTGAGATAAATATATACAAGTACCAGTAATATTTTCTGCAGAAATGTGGTGAAATCTATACAGAGGCCTGGCCGAAACCCTGTATATTAAGGCTCACTTTGAAGATCATATTAAAAGTGAGTATAAAATTTTCCCTGAAACAGGCATTACTGGTTGGTTTGATTACAAAACAATGTCACAAAATTGCATTAGATCACTGTGTGTGTGTGTGTTTACAATATTATCAGTGTACTTACAAGAGTCACTTACCATTTTAGGCACATGAACTGTGTCCAACATAAGGGCACACTAAGTAGACCTAGTTTTACCAAGCTGCTTTGATATATCTCTAACAGACTATTTTCTGTAAAATCCTTTGTATGTATATACATAGCACTAAAAGTGATTGGATGTATAATTTTCCACATATGAATAGTAACACTGAATTCACTAGGTATACCTTTCTCTTGAGATAACTGCGTGAATACTTGCAGAGATGGCATCTATGCATGTATATATTTGCAGTTAGGTTAATGACAGGCTTCAAATGATCAACAAAGTGATTTAACACTTGGATTTTTATCAATGTGTTTTCTGGTTTTCCATTTTCTCTTAAAAGCATTACAGACATTGTTCAAAGCTAATTCCTGCAGTCTTCCATACAACAGAAGTACACAGACAAAGTTTTTGCACTACCCGAAATAGTCAGCTTCTGGGATGTAGAATTTTTCTTCTGACCTCCTAAGGATAATTATTGAATTGTCTTTCGTCTCAAACAGCAACAGACACATTGTGGCTTCTAAAAATTTTGTCCTAATGTTTTTCTCTCCCCAGTGAAGAAAACTAATATATCAAAGTTAATTTCATCAACTCCAGCTCTGGAAAAAATGGATAATTTGAAGGGACAGTGACATATACTGTATATATTGACATAAAACTTCCTGATAGTTCTTCCAGATTTTTATAAAGAATCACAGATTTTAAAATGGGATAAGAAAATATAAAAGCCTTTTTCATCATGAAAAGGCCATAATAGAGATACTTATCATAAGAATAAGGCATTTCTTTCTTATTTTTTGACAGTCATATTCATTTCTATAAATATGTTGTATTCTCTTCTCTGATTGTGTGACAAACCCACACAAGTAACAGTGAAAACTCTCATACATTCTTTATCCAGAAAAAAGAGGTAGGAAGACTATGCACAAAGTGCTATCAAAGTTTTGAAGTAAATTATGTAAGAGGCAGACTTCTCATTCTTTGGTTTCTTTCAGTTCAGACTAAGGTTCTTATACAGAAATGCCACATTTCAAGGTGGTTTAGTTTTTAATGCTGCATAATCCTGAGTCACCAAAACCAGAACTAAAACTACCATAGCAACCCAGGCACATATTTATAGGCTGTGCAGTTCTGAATCAGAGTTGCAATGGTGTATTCTCCCAGCATCTTCGGTAAGCTTTACACAGATTGCCATCTTAATATTCTTGGATGGCAATGAAAGCTAACATTTAAACTTGATTCACATACAGATTCTCTGACATTCTTCTACTTGTACCCATCTGTTAAACTGGCATGCACTCTACTGACAATTTCAATAGTGCATGGGTTAAGCTAAAAATAGTTGTTTTGGTTAGTAAGGAGTAACACCATGCCCTTTAGAAATGGGGAAATATGCTTATTTATAAAATTGACTTTAGAAAACCATTCTTACTTTCAGTTGTATTTAAGTTTTGCCTAGTTACTCCATGAAAAATATCAAGATTGAACTGTATTTTTTTTTTTTTAACAGAAATATAGGCACTCTGTTTCTTTGTGTTTCCCGCAGTCCTGGGAATTCTGCACATATGTAAGTGCAGAACTCTTGTTAGACACTGCTGTGACAACTGTCCATTTTGGCCTCATGCTGTTGAGAACAAGTACCTTAGCTTTATTCTAATGTAAAAAATGCCACATAATCTTACGACTGCTTTTACCAATCTCTGGTAAATTGACAACGTGTTTCTTTTCCACTGTTCTGTGTGGTTTGAGTCAAGGAGCATTCCAGTGAAATGCACAATTTAAATACTTGGGGGGAGGGAATGACCTGTCACTCTGAAATGCATGCAAGATGTTCCCTGGGAGCTGCATTCTGAACATATCACAGCTGAGAAACGTACTTCCAGGGCTGCAGGAGGATGATTTGGACAAAGAGAAATGAAAGACATCCAAGTCTAGCTTCTCACAATGCAAATATACATACACTGAAGGGTTATTGATAGTCGTGACACTTAGATTTCTGCCTTTATGCTACTGGAAGGCATTTGACTTTCCTGTTTAGATACTCATCTTGGGATATGAAAGTGTCCTTTCTCAAACTGCAAATTTGAAAATACTAAAATCTCAGTTTCGCCAAACAATTGGCTTGGCTTGGATTTTGGGCATCTATGAGTATCCCCTACTGGTCATGGTGCCTACAGGCTCTATTTTTGTGAGCCAGCAGAGCATATGACATAACTGCGTACTCACATCATGACTAGTCTTAGCAATGTAGTAACATAAGTAACAGACCTATATCGGTGACAAAAAGAAGAATGTTGTCCTTTGACCTCTTCAGGAAGCCATTAAAAGGAGAACCAAGTGGTTTTCTTTAAAAGAGAAGTGGCTGATAGTATAGTGATGCTTGTTTACAAGAATATCTTTAATAATTACAAGAATATTCATGATAACTATAAGAATATTCATAATAACCTTTTTCCCCTGAATACAACAGAAACCAAAAGTGGTTTTCTTGCTCAGAAATCACTTTTTGTAGTAGTTCAGTGTCCTAATAAACACTTCCACTATTGTTATTTTCCTCTTGTGTTTATTATTAGCCTTGTGTTTGCTATGTAGAGAGTTACTTCTGTAAGTAACTCCTCAGGCTACAGCTTCACTGATCAGACTTCATCCCAAGTCATCAGGTGACTCCTCTGGTGGCCTCCTATTGTTCCTTAGCACGAGTTCACAAAGAAATTGACTTGCTTTATCCTGTCAGTTTAAAAGAAGGGTGACTTAACTGTGACAATCAATCTGACACAACATTAATCTGTGGCAACCACTAATGTAACACTAACGTACTCCAGAAGCTTTAACTTCCATCTCATGAATACAGAGATATGCGCTTCCAAAACTTCTAGTATATCTTCCTGTTCAACAGGTTTATGATTTTCAACCCCCATCTGATAAAATTTTCTTACCTATTCGTAAAATGGATTGCTGGCCTGCAACTCCCCTATTCAGTCATCATGGTAACTTGAAAGGCCTGATTGAGATGGGGCCCATAAAAATCTTTTTTCTCTATCAGATGCTTAAAGTAACTCAAAACCAGCTTCTTCCCACCAAAAGATTATTTAGTCACTTAAGAAATGGAAAGTGGAAAGTAAGAAGTGGAAAAGGTCATAACCCTTAGATCCAAAATTTATTCCTTTCCTAGACATTTTGGACTTAGGACACAGCCTTCTATTTTTCTGAAAGCGAAAGCATTTCTTCACAACATTTTCTCAGTCTCTTCTTCAGAGACTGAGGCTGAGTTTCTCCAGATAACTGAAGCATCCAGGCAAGTTACTGCCAGAACAAGGGCAAGTCCTTCACCCTTTTTATCGCCCTCTCCCTACTCCCAGATGCACAGACACCGTTTCCAGCCTTTCCACGGGCTTTGGTGTTCATTTGACACCACAGTGAGTGGTCAACACTGGCAGACTTTTTACTTTTTGGCTTGCTTAGATTCCAGGTGCTCTAGCAAATTGAATAGACTTGTAAAAGGGTCACAGGAGCTTTCCAGAATAGATGTGAGTGTGTGGCCAGGACTGGAAAAAGACAGGGCTGCTCTTCTCAGAGGCAGGGAGACATTCAGTAGGCTCGACTATCACATAAAGTATCACCCACAGTCCTAGCTGTGAACTTTGTTATTTTTCCTGGGAAGGGTTTTGTTTGTTTGTTTGTTTGTTTTTGTTTGGTTTGGTGTTCTTTAGTCCTAAGTTCTTTCGCCCAGCATTATGCCTTCTCAGTGGAGGTGCTGTACGTGGGAGGGCTTCACTTCCTGTTTCCTTCTGAGAGCTGCCAAATAGGATTTTGTACAAACATGATGAGTGGAGGGCTAGAAAATATTCATATTAAATGATAAAATGAATGTTCTCATTCTTGACAGTCTTCATTTTAAACTGAACTCTCAGTTCTGGGAGTACAGCAACAGTGGCATGAAGAAAGCCAAAACCCCAACCGAGATTCACCCCAGAGACACAGCCGGGTGATTCCGAGGTTCATCTCCCATGTCCTCCTGCCCCTTCCTCCCAGGCGTGTTTGTGTCCCGGTCACCTCCCTGCAAGCAGTACCGGTGTAGCTACTTTTTTATAACTAGGAAAGAGTCATAGGGTACTTTTACTTCAAGCACTAAGATCTAAAGGTCTGAGATTGCAAAGATCAGACACCTGGCTCCCGGTTGCATTAAGTATTCCTTGATTTGTGTTTTTATTTATGTGCATTTTGTTGGTCTCTCCTTCTAATGGAACTCAAGAAAGTAAAGGCTGGTCCTCTGAAAGTTCTGCATTATGCTTATTTTAAGACGGATAGGTAATTATGTATTATGAATTGCTACTATTTACACTGTATTAATAGGAGTACAATGAACTTTCTAATTGTGTGATTAATTGCAGTTTATAGATACGATTTTAAAGTTAAATTGTTTTAACTCTTTTGATTATTAACATTTTAAGTATTTCTTTATGACTGTGTCCTGATGGGTAGAATAACTAACAGGAAGTTACAACATCTCTTGCTCCGCATCTCAGTCTTGATTTTACATGGAATAAATAACTCCAAGTTCTTAATTTTCCATTCCTGACCTCATTTTGTATTTAAACCTCAAGAGCTGAACAAAGTATGTTGATCACAGTAATTAGATTCTTTCCACTCCCAGTCCTGACAATTTAAAGTTAAAAAAAGTTTAAGTTAAAGCCTTAATAATGATATAAAAACCTGCTGCAGGTACAGCCCCCAGTACTGAAGCTACTTTTGCAGTGGGATTTTTGATTGAGCAAGGAGTGCTCAAAAAAACCCACAAACACTCTTATGTTTTAGAAAACACTACACTTATTTCATTAATAAAATGTCTGTGCTACATTTCTATGAGTTCCCATATTTCAAAAACTTTTTTTTTGTATAATTTAAAAAAATGAGTTTAATATTAAATCTTAGGATCTTGCTAAAATTGCAGTGTCGCTCCCAGGAAAATAAATGTCAAACAATTGCTGCAAAATGAGAAAGATCTGCCTTACTCTCTCATCACTTTGAATTTATATAAGATTGGATAAGATGGGCAAATACTATAGAAAAGGAAAGACTGTAAAATAATAATAGCTTAAAGTACCTTTCTGATGTCTGCTTCCTGTAAAAAATAACTAATCTATACCAAAAATTCAAAATCTCTCCCTGCTTTTCTGCATCGCATATTTAGGAACATCCCTACTTGCAAAGAGTCATCAGGCAGTTCCCTGCACACAACAGCAATATCCTACAACCATATCTCGCAATATAATCACCATCATGTAACACTCGGACTTCTCTGCAGCAGCATAAGCACATAGAAAAATGTATTTCTTAATATTTTGCACACAAAATATATGCAGGTTTAATGTAAATTTATTCTAGAAGTATAGTAATTGCATAGGTGATACGTACATAGGTCATGTTAGATGCTTGCTCCAGCTATAGAAAGTATAGATTCCTTAGTTTATATCTATTTAAAGTGGTCAAGGCTAGATTTGGCAACTTCTACTCATTTCAGTGAGTTTATATAGGCTGCCACTAATGTCCCACTGAAACCCACTGCAGCTACTTATACAAGTAAATGATTTCCAGTATAAGTATAGGTTCCAAAATCTGAAATTTAATTATATGTTAACTTATTGTGGGGTTATACACCACACAGACAATTTACAGCCTGGCTGTTTATTCAGATTAAGCATATTACGGCAGATCGGGAGTCGCATTCCCTTGTTATATAACATTCCCACAGATTTGCACTTCGGCTTTGGTACGGAGATGAAAATCAGGCCTCAGAGCAACAATTACACTACATGGTCCTCATACATACAGAGATAAAGCTAAATATAACATAAAGAATGCCATTTGCCCATACAGTGCTAAATGAGCTCCATACCATAATCAAAACATAGTTAAACAAAAACATGCAGTTACCTGGAAACAAAGGCACAAAAGTCTGTCTCTATCACATGCCTAAAAGTGTTTATGGTCAGATGCTGCCACTGTTGCTCGCATTGTACAGCCCTCATGAGGAGTTCCATTAAGGTACTAGGGTACTGGAAATGATTTAGAAGTCAATAAATGCTTCATTGCTTTTAAAACTGTCCTGCAACGTGCACTGTTAAGATCCAACATTCGCTTTACTGCTTCCAGCATACAGTAACTTTGTTAGGCTTGCATTACCTGGCTTGGGTACAAGCTATAGCAGCACAGAGCTCAGCCTAAGTTGCAGAAATCCAATAGCCTAAATCAAACCTGCAGTAGTCGACACTAGTTTCCACTGAGCTTTATGCAACCCAAGCATGCTGCTACCAGGAGCCACACTGGTTAGTTTTAAGGTAGCTCAAGCACATTTTTGTGGCGTACTCTAAGCCTGTTGAGGTTTCACCTGTTGATGTGGAAGTTACGCAGGATCAAACCAACAGCTGGTGTGAATGCATTGGATGGAGGCCTGAACTTCAAATTTTAGTACTTTAGGTCGAAGGTTTCGTTTGGGGCTGATAATGCTTCTCCCGTTCTCAAAATGAAAATGAATGCTCACCACAGCAAAAAGTAATCCAAAGAATGGGACACAGAGAGAACTGTCTTCCCTTACCCTGTAGCTCCTACTTCTTACCCAAATGTTTTGAAACACAATTTCTATGCCTCAGCTGAGCTGCACAGTGAACACAGGCAGTCTTTTCAGGTAAGCTAAGAACAGCTTTTAGATGAGATGAGACAAGTTTAGTAGAGATCTTTCTGCTTTTGCCTCTGTCCCACACAGCAGATTTCTATCTCCCTATGTGTCATGAAGGATGCTGCTCAACATCTGGGCAAACACTGAGACATCTATACATTCTGTCTCTATTCAGCATTTACACTTACTCTGTGCCCTAAAAGTTAGTATCAGTACAGGTTTTTATAGGTTTATATGTATAACTGAGCAAGTATAGGCAGAGATGGTTTCATTTGTTTCTGTGCTCCACGCTGGCGGTGTGTCTTGTCTGGAAATAAACAGGCTCTTCCTTTCAGGCTCTGTGGGTATGGCTTCCAGACCAAAGTTAGCTTGTTTCTGCCCAGCTTGGAGCTGTAGTGGAACAAGCTGCTGTCTGCCTGCACCTGTCTGTGTAGACTGTTGTGACGGGACAAGGGTGTTGCACGCCCCATAGTGAGGCCCCGGGCTTAAGTCTGGGTGGAGGCAGGAGCCAGGTGATGTAATTAAGGCAATCTGAAATCAAGAACCAGAGACATATAATACTCATTAGCCTAACAGAGCAAGGCAAAAATATGGTCAGAAGTTGGGTTTGGCATCAAGAAGCCAGGGAGTTTGTATGCACTTTGACAAGAACACGGCAAAACTTCAGATGCAGTCAAGGCAGCAGAAGTGCAGGTCATAATGTGAGGGCCAGGGGAAAGAGCACACAGAACAGGAGCAAGGACAGATAGCTTGGGCCAGAACAATGACTACGCGGGCAGAAGGTGTGAGCTGGGTCCTGAACTGCGAAACCAAAGACAACAACAGAGACCAGGCCTAGAGGCAAGGCAGAGAACAGAGTTCAAGCCACTGTGCTTGTTCTTGGGACATCGTTTGTGCACACACTTATCTACCGACATCTAAGGACATCTGTCTGCTGGCTGTTACAGCTGTTTTGGAAGCCAGGTCCACCTCCTGAGGGCATGGCTCCCGATGACTGGCCTCTTGAGGGATGAGTCTTCCTTAGCTAGCTGTTGCATAGTCATACCTTGAAGGGACTGCATTTATTAATTCTAACAAAGTTAGAGAAGGATTGTAAGGAAATCTGTGGAGCATTTGTTTCCACACAATATTAATCAATATAATGAGGTGCAATCATGTAATAAGTCCCTTTGAGACCTGTAAGGCCTACTAGGTATGCATATATTTATACGTATACTTACTAGGTGAGCATGTGATTATTAAGGACTTCAATGTAAGCAGGAGCCTTAATTTTCTAGGGAATGAAAGGCTGGAATAAACAGTGGAACTGGGTATTTCAGTACCTGTAGGGCTGATGATGGTGCAAGAGGATAGCTTAGCTTTCTGGCATGTGTGTCAGTCAGTACAATAAAGTATTTTGATGCAGAGGCGTGCACATCTTTGCAGTGTCTGTGAAATGATTGGCATGAATCATAGAATCACAGAATCATAGAATGAGATGAATGCTTATATAGGTTAATGCTATATAAATTGTGGTATTTATATTAATCTAACCAAAGGGATACACCAACAATTACGTACACAGTGCCCATTGCTCTTGTGCAAGTGCAACAGAACTGGATAAGAGCCTTTTTCACTTGGTGCATCTGCTTCTAGCTGGAAAACAGTGAAGATTACATACAAGTGCGAGAAGTTGGGCTTCTGCCAAAACGCCATTTGACATGATGCCAGTTCTTGGTCCTTCAAAAACAAAAAGCTTTTGGCCTTTGCCATTTAGGCACTGCCTAAATGAACACTGCCTAAATGGCAAAGTTCATTCCCACAGTTCATTCCCAGCTTACCCTTAGACTTACAAACTATTAGCAAGACTAATTACTCAGCAATGAGATAGGATTTTCAGGGTGGGATGTTCTTACATAACTGTAAATGTAAATGAGAAAGCTTAAGAATTAGCCTGCATGCTGAACTATCCACGTTTGCTTGTTTCTGCCAAATATCTTCCTCAAACAGAATTTTTGTCTTCCAGTGGCATACATATGATTATAAAATTTACTCATAGCAAATTATCTTCTGGATTTGTTGACAGTTTATCCCAGAGGGGAAAAAAAATAGTAAAATAAAATAAAATAATTTTATTATTTCTTGGATATTAAATAGGAAATGAAAAAGGCAATATCATCTCTTATGTTTAGGATATGTGTCCACAGTGAAAGTAAGATTTCCAATGCCATGTTTTTTGGACAAGTTTATCATGTCCCGGTAAACAGATTGCAGTTATGTATTATCGTTGCTCTAGCTGAATGGTTTGGGAGGTCTTTACTTTTTGAAGCAGGCGTTCTTCTGTTTGCTGTTTAGCAAGTAGTTTAAAAAGTAATTTTTTATAAAGCTTCAGGATTATTTTCCTCTGGTTCCACACAGTAAAATTCTAGTGCATCAGATTTAAGAATCACATGGGTTTCTCATTAAATAACCACATTGCTATATAATAATCACTTATTTTCCATCATTTTTAATGCATTAAAATACATTTATTCACTATTTTAATGCATTGTTACATTCTAGAGGTCCTAATTCAGTTGCCAGTAGGTTATATTGCTATGCCTTAGGGTGTGTTTCCATTGCCTGAGTTCAGTTATCTAAGTTAGGTGATCAGGGTTGTCCTCTGGAAGGGTCTTTCTCTTTCAGGTGACTACAGAATAAATGGAGATTGCTCTCCAAAGACTGGGTAACTGAAGTTTGGCAATGTTAAGATCCCCCACTGCACACTCATTTAGATGAGCAAAAGGTGAGTGTAAAGTGGACTGAAAGGATTGAGTTCTGTTACATTTTCTTTGCATGCCTGTAAATGGCTGGACAGGGAATTGAGCTGTTTCAATTCCATCTCAGCCTGTAAAGACTCTCATTGACTGAATGCAGCTTAGGTAAGCAAAGGAAGGAGAATCCAAAGCGAAACTTACCCCACAGAACAGCCACCTGTAAGAAGCTATTATTGTTCACAGCTTTCACTGTTGATCCATGCTTTGTAGATCTGTTTTGGAAACGTGTTGACACAGAACCTGAATCCCTGCTCAGTACTCAGTAGTCAGCTCCACACTACCAGATGTTAGCGCCACGATCACATCTACATTACCAATTAACTCAGTGCAACAGGAGCAGATCAGCAGCTGGAAATGGCTGGCTCCAAGTTCTGCATTTGTGCTGTTTATGTATGGGCATTGTACCTCAGATAAGATTTACTGTGATGTTTGAACTACTTCTAGGTTTGTATTGTGGTTGGTCCCTATCATGTCCCTATCACAGATGTGGTTCAAAGTTCTTATGCCCTAATTAGGCTTGGAGCACAGTAGATACACTTTTGAAGTGAAGATTACTCTTTCATTTCCCCCAGAGAGAAGATATTTTGTATGCACCAAAACCACTCTGCAAAACAAACAAGCTTATAGTAAGTGGGGATGATGACTTCAAAACTTCACTGCTATGCTCAACAGCAACACTGCTGTAGATACAGTTCTGAAGACTGCTTACTGAGACTGTTCCTGCTGCACTGCAAAACAATGGTCAGGTCATCCACAGGATCAGTACCACTGCCCTTTATTAAAATACAAATCACATTAGTGCACATCTGGGTGATGAACTACATCGCTCTGCCATTTTAGCACTGCTAACACTTGCATTTAGAACCGTGGAAAACAACTAGAACATTGCATTTTTCACTTTATTTTGTTATGTGATATTTGACTGTATTTTGTGGATATAAGCCAGCTATCGTGGTCTTATATGCAGGAAGAACAATTCACTTTTCATATAAAGAACTGAAGATAGATGCTTGTTTTCATTTTTCATTTTCTTTCTTTTTTTTTTTTTTTTTTTTTTTAGGAACAAGATGACATTACAGAAGCTACTGAGCTACTGTGCATATGTGAACAATATTAGTCTAAAAGCTTGTATTTCATTAAATATGCTCCTAATAAATCACCCTTAGTCTTCTTACATTTTTAGTGTTTCGAGAACAATTTGCCACTGTCCCAAGGCATGAACTTTTCAGTCTGACAATGAGAGCATTTAATTTCAGCTCACTTTAAATAGATTCTTCCAGCTCAGAATGAAGAGGTCTGGCAGCAAAAGTATACATTAATGCCATAGTGATGAATGATTTTAAATATGTTATTTAACTTGGCTACTAATAAAAATTATTTTCCTATAACTTTAACATTTCAGTGTAAATAATAAAAATGACCTTTGTTCAGCCTCTGTAGTATTTGATAGCTGCTTTGCTGAAGCTAAAATGTCTATCAAGTCCTTGGGAAGAGACTTGGAAATTCAAGTTAAAAATATATTAACTCAAAAGCGCTGTTTTTTTTGTTTGTTTGTTTGTTTGTTTGTTTTTTAATGCAATTTACTGAGAACTTCTAATGAATAGCAACAAAAGTAAAATGGAAGACACACAAAAAGGTTAATTTTCAAATAATTTGAGATAGTAGTATAGAGTATATACACTTTAAGAAGTTTTAGAAAATCAAGTGTAAACTAAGATAACCCATACTGGCAAAGAGTATTTACAAACAACATCCATATGATAAGTATAATTTGAGAACTGTTCAGAAGTACTGGGAATGCTGTAAAATGAATCACAGTCTAGTTTTCTGTTTAATATAGATAACACATGTTTGAGGGGGGTGTGGTAGGAGAAATACTGCTTTTGATGGAAGTTACTGTCCTAAATCTGTAAATATACAAATGCTATAGTGAATAGGAAGATCGCGCTCTAGACTGAAATATGCTGTACTGCATAGAGATGCTTGCTCACTGCAGAGATTTGGGTATTTCTCTTTAATAGAAAGCTAGCGAAGGATTTTTGGTGTCCTTGGTGTAAAAAAGCCTTTCCAGCACTCCAAAGACGATGTGTTTCAGAGGGGTCTGTTAAGGAACGAGTCATTGGCTAAAAATGAGATACTTAAAAAGAAACTACTGCTGAAGAGGTATTGTATATGCCATTAGTGCAGAGAAGCCTCAGTTAGTTCCATAGAGTTATAGCAATAGTGACTCAAAGTGATTCAGCAATTGCTGTTTCACAATAAGCAAAGATTAAGGAAAAAAATAAGCCATTATTTAAGCTGGCTCCTACAGATTTAAATTTTAGCAACTATTCCAGATGGATTTGTGGTATTCAGTCTGTCTTTATTGAATGATGGAGACTCAAATTAGAGAAGGATGCAAGAACTGCTTTTTAGTTGCCTTGTCTTCGCTGATAATTAGTGTGGACTTTGTATTTACCCTGAAAGCCAGACATAATCACTCTTTCAACTCAGCCCTCTGATGCTGAGGCTTCCAGCCTGGCCACTCTGCTGATCTGGGACATGAGCTATATTCTGCCTTTTCTTGTTTCATAAACCAGTCCTTTGGCTCTCAGGCATTCAGGGACTTAAAGAAAGGCAAGGAAAAAAATCTTTCTGACTTGAGCTGTTGAAGGAGATCCTGAGCAGTGGCTATAGAACCTAAGATATGAAAACAGATTTCCTGATAGATGAAATTAATATACCAGAGTGTAGGCTGTAGACTGCAAGCAGTAGAAGCAGAAAGAGATCTTGTCAATATGATTGTCAGCAGCCTGTCTGCATGCATAACGATAGTTTCTGTGATACAGTGATGAGTAAAGATTGGCATATTTTAGAAGATGTCTTCAGAATAATGATGAAGACCATTAACATTTAGCAAATCCAAAGTTATTACTGTTAAATATAGGTAGCCAAGGTTGAACCACCATGATTTAATCTGTAGAACCATCCTTGTTTTGGCATTTACTTCCACGTTGCAATTTGAAATTTGGTTGTTAAAATCTCAGATGTATGCTTATCAAATAAAACTAGCTGACGTATATTCACTTTTGATCCTTTTCCATTAGTGCATCCCTGGATGCTGCATTAACCCTCAGTGGAAGCAGTCCTTTGGCAGCAATGCCTGTGTTCTGCCAGTTACAGTATCTAACTCTGTGGCCTGAAGTCACAGTGATTACATCTCCAAGCCCTCCTTTCCCTCCATTATAGTACCCAGTGTGTTTTTAAAACACCTCTTCCCCGGTACTTCCATCTCTAAAGCACAGAGGTATGACTTGGTGCAGATCTAAAGGAAAAACTCCATGCAAAGCCTAATTCCTTGACTTTCTTGTGGAAGGAGCCCTGAATTTCTCAGTCTATGTGGAGAAGAATTGGTTATGAGATTGGCTGCAGAACAACCCCAAGAGTAAAGATTCTGGCAGAATTATCACTGTGAGATATCCCACAGCACAAACACAGCCCATTTCAGCTTACTCTAGTGAGGCTTTGGCATCCTGACAAGCAAAATATCAGTCAGAATCACAAGTATTATCAGTTATCTCATCACTATCAACATCCACCAGTCCACTGGTCATGTCCTTCACATATTCATTTCATTGGTATTTGTTGAACTGTCTTGAATGAGCAACCCAAATCACATTAAATACTTCTAAGAATATCCTTATGGAAAAGTTGGAAGGGTTTTCTCATTTACATGTTTCTCATCAGTGGTCTTTCTGTGCTATACTTGAACAGCTAGCATGGGAACTTAATCAGAAGAAAAAAGAAAAAAAGAGGACATGGTCTCTAATTTAAGAGTGTGGAGGCTAGCACATCAGATGCTTAGGGGTGGACTGAGTATCTTTTCAAGAGAGGGCAGGAGAAGCAGAAGGTGATTCAGGAATTAGACAAGATGTTTTGCAGCCCTTCAGATACCAAAAGAATGTATTACAAAGCATTAGGATGCAGAAGAACCTGATACATACTTGCAGGAACTACTGTACTGTATGGATGGTTTTGTGGTCTAGGTTACAGCCATCTTCTGCCTCATGGTAATATATTATGGCCGAACTAGGTCTTTCACTTGACCACAGTGTACACTAAGGGGAATTATACGTGTGATTCATATAAGAAAGGTCAGCACCTTGAACTCCCTTTCTCATGGTTTAAATCTTCATAGAAGCAGATCTCCATTTACTATTATTTCCTATGTAGATCATGATTTACTTTGTCTTTCAAAACTGACACATTCTTTTAAAATCAACAGTTCAAGTCTATATGCAAGCCAACTACCATAAGGCAACTTAGCAACTTAGCACAAAGCAGATACTCCTCTGATTCTGACATACTGTCAAAGAATGCCCTTAAGGCCTCCTTCAGGTGTGCACCTCTACTGTCTGCTCTGATAATTACCTTTGTGTCTGTCAGTTCTTAATCAGCAAATGTACTTCTGTTCCTAACCCCTTTTCTGGTAACATTTTCCCTCCTGTTTTACAAATATTCTCTAAAATGCAACATTCAAACATGAAAACAAAACATTTTCCTCAGAAAGCTGTTAGTCTGGCAGCAACACCGATGTTAATGTTCAGTCTGGGAAGATGGACTTAGGACTTGCAAAAATACCATTAAAAATACTCTCTGAACAAGTATCATAGGCCTCCCCCATCAGCTGTGTTCACACTAATATGATATGTCTCTTATGATCCAGAAACATATTCTCAACTGTGGCAAGTTAGCTCTTTTTTTTTGTTTGCTTTTCATTGGCAAAGTAGAGAAGATGCTGTGGGTGGTGAAGTGTTTATATTATTTCCCTCTAAAGCTCAGTTTGGGAGGAAATTGCATTGTGTTCCTCTGTTGCTTTCCCTCTATTGCCAATCGTGACAATAAGATGCAGCAAGGCATACTCAGGAGCTTTGCAGTCTTGGATCTTCCAGCTTCCACCTAGCTGCTAAAAAACATACAATAGCCTTCAGCAGTGCATCATCTCTTTTTCCTCCAAAACCCCTCTCATCATTCAGTGGATGTTGGAGGGCTGGAGCTGAAATCTCCAAGAGAGCTGTCTTCCATAGCCCCTCTCCTCCTGGTGATCATCACCACCTGTACAACAGTTCAGCCTCACCTCTCGTTACTTGTTTCATAAGCCCTGTAGCTTTCCTTTACCAAATATAACCATTATTTTGATGCTGACAGCATTCAGGATCTAACTTATTGTCCACCCCAGTTATTCTCACTGCTCCACAACCAGGCATTTCGGCAATTGATGAAATTCAGCAAATCAAAAACAAAACAAAGCAACAACCCTCCCACTCACCAAAAAAACAAACCAAACAAACAAAACAAATGCAAACCAAACAGATGCTCTGTGTCTCATATTCAAAAACATCTATTGACTGGTTTATCATCTGTATTTCTTTGCAAGTTAACCAAGAGAATGAATCAAACAGGAAAAAGATTATGAACTTTACAGAGGAGATATAAAACAAAAGGCACAAGAAGTGAAGATTATAAGAAATATACGCCTGCCTCAAAGCCCACAGCCCTAAAGAAGGGTTTCTGGACTCCCAGGACTCTGCTGAGCCGTCTCACTGGGTGGTGCTGCAGCAGGCAGTGCTTTGAGGGGCTGTGGGACATTTTGCACTGGGAAGGCCAACTCCAGTGAAAGCCCCGGGTGCTGACCCCATGTACCCAAGCTGCCGTGCTGCCAGCTGTGTGTCAAAAGGGACACCGGCAGGTAAACATCCTCCTACCAACATGGCCCTGAATACTTGAAAATAAGCCAACTATGCGTAGCTCCTGTGTGTCTGAGAACCTGTGCTCTGCCAAAGCGAAGAGAACTGCTAAAACAAGTACTTTCCTGCAGTATTCATATGGTTTCTCTCCAAAGTGCATCTGCAACTGCAGCTTGCTCGTACACACAATGTTGGCCCGGTAGGCCTCAGGGCAGAACGAAGGTTGAGTTCCTGAAGTGGATGTGTTTCACCTTTGTACTTCCTACATTTTAAAAGTGTGAGTTTCTGCCATTTTAATGATTCATTTCCTACTTTTTGTAATCCCCACAGTACAGGTACATTGCTCAGGGAGTGTTCTCCCTGGCAAGGACTTCTTCAGCTGCAGCTGATTGTCCCAAGTGGCAGGTGCACTCCAGCTTCATCAACTAATATTAATTTTTACAGGGCTTGAGATTTTTTGTATATACCGAGTCTGAAGCATATGTGATCAGAATGGGAAGGGAGCCAGTCTGAGCTCAAATGTGCTTAAGAACATGGTAGCAAAATCAATGATTTTTAAACGCATATTTTGAGGGAGAGTATAATTCCTTAAGTCAACCTAATGTTGATCACTTAAGTTCCTCCAGCATTAGCTACAGCAAATGTCAAGAGCAACAGAAAAGAGGAGAGCTCTTTATTTCATTCAAAATTTCTGTCTTTAAACAGTAAGCACCATTCTGTCTTTACAGAGATAACAGAGCAGCAGTGCTAGTCTGAAGAGAATATGCTCAGACCACAAAATGCCATCTTTAGGAGGAACTGAAGTATTCTGAAAGCATTTAAATTATATCAATTTAAAATTGCAGCAGAAACATTCATAACTCAAGATAATCTTTGTAAAACATTAGAATACCAACATACTTTACAATGCTTGTCCTGCAGTTAAGCAAAGTTTATGACTTTTAACCAAAACCAGAAAAACAAAAAGAATAAAAAGCCCTTTTGCAGGACACCTTCTGCTTGCAGAGGCAAATGTGGCAGCCATTATGCACTTAGCATTAATCACACACTGTTTTAATACTTCTGCTGAAAACTGGGATGTTGGCCAAGGCATCGGGGTTATTCCCCTATTCTTTCCAAAATATTCCCTGAAACCCTAGATCAGTGTCTTGCTTGAGAGATTAAGCCACTGATCAGCCTTCTGTCTGCAGTAACAGAAGATGTGAGCTCGAGCTGCACCCTGAGATCTGGACACAACCTTTCTGCTGGTGGGCAAGGGGGCTGCAGCCCATGGCTGCTGTGGCTGCCCAGAAGTCCTGCCTGCATGCTTAGTGCCATCCTGTGATGCCCAGGACATCTTACTGAGCTCTATTCTTTATGGGCCATATCTGCCCATCCTTATCCTGAATTAAGACAAGAAAAGCTTTTTGAAATGTTAAAGGCAGTGCTTCACTGTAAGCCATATGTTAAGGACCAATGAAATTAATAAATAAGTCAGAGTTAATCAAAGAGGAGGAATCAATTTTAGAGTGGATGTAGATGAAAGCAAATTAGTCTTTTTTGTTTAAAAATCATAAAACCCAAACAAAATTAATTGCTGAATGGGTAGAGCAATGTTTTGGTACATGATTAGAGCAGTGACAGACTTTAAGAAATGAAAGGAATAACATTTTTTCCATATTGGTGCCTAAAAAATACATGCTTCTGATATTACATGAAGGCTCTATGGATACTTTGTATATTTAGGATTGAAAATCCCTTCTATCTTATCCATTTCTAAAGTCTTGTCTTCCCAGTGTATCCATCTATTTAGATTTTTTTTTTTTTTTCACATTGACGTCAGCAGAAAGTAAAAAGATTGTTCAATCTACATAAGTAAATGTATCATAAGATAAATGTATGGAACAGAAAAGACAGGGAGGTTAGATAGGATGGAGGCAGGGAGGAGGGATGTGGACACACAAACACCCCACGAGTATAGCTGAAGAAAATGAATGAAGCTGGATGCATCAGTAGGCCTTAGCAAGCAGTAAATTGATAGATTTCAAAAATATGGTTAGGAATTGTGAGACGGAACATCCATATAATAAAATCTTTTTAAACTCTTAGGTTTGCATGTAGGGGCAAATGTTTTCCCCAGGGCACAATTTGAACAGACCAAAGATGTGCAGGTGTCAGGGTGGGGCTGCAACAATAATCCCTCAGGGTCTCTGTGTGTCTGTTCCATAAATACTGGGGTTTTAGGATTAAAGCTGGTTAAAAACTTCCATTGAGTTCACTCGAAGTGAAAATGTCCCCTTAGCAGAGGGACTTCTGTGAGAAGGATCCATTTTTTATTGATTTTTTAAAACAGAGTTTCTAAGGTACTTTCAGCTAAAAATCATTTTCTGACCATCTTCGCTCAGGAATCTGCATGGCTGCAGGCTGCCTGTGCAAGGCAGAGTGACCTTTAGAGCAACATAGTCCCGGCATGAGCTGTTTCCCACCCCCTCCTGCTACAAAAAAGCCCTGTCTAAGACAATGACAGTGCAAGTCTGTCTTAGCTCTGGTTGGCACCTTGAGCGTAGATCTGCGGAGAATGCTGATTTGAACTCCAGCTATTATCCAGAGTTAGACCCCAGATTACCTTGTTCTTCCTGCTGCTTTAACCCATTAGCAACTGTTAGCAATGTACTTCTTGGGCACCAGGGGACAGAGGGAATGGCAAGTTACCACCTCAGTGGCTTCATAATCATGTTTCAATCACGTAATTGCTTACAAGGAAAATTAACATTAGGAAAGCACTTAATGTGTTTACAGGCATCTTCTAATACACTTTTGGCTTGGAAACAAGGAGAAGCCAACATCTTATAACCAGCTCTTTGCTTACATAAATGAAGTTACTAAAAACCGAGAACTACTGCTGTAATATGCCACTGAATAGTTATTCCTGCTGACCCTCCCCTTTTGGAGTATAAACCTGTGTTGGAGCCACATGGCAATACTTTTCTTTGCCACACATCTGGTACAGAGGTTTCCTCCTCCTGGAGGTTTCTTCCCACCTGTAACCCTTCTTTTCTGAAGGACACGAGTGGATCTTCTACCCAGAAATATACCTGAATGGTAGATGAGGGGGGAAGTAATTCCACTGCAGAAAGCAATGACATTACTTAGTACAATAATGTAAGTAGTAGTTTAAACGCTATGAGGAAACTTGGAAGTAACAGCAAGGCATCAAGAAACTGGACTTACATTTTCCTGTAGCACTACCGAGGGCAGTGGATTTCCTTAAAGTTTTATGCTTCAGATTTACGCTCTCATATGAGCAGACTGATTTCACTTAAAGATAGCAGTCATATCCCTGATAAATATATATGAACAAAGAAGTATCATAATAAAGATCGCATGCAGGTAGCCCTGCCCCTCTGTGAGAGCAGGGATCTTAGCTGAAGCTCTAGAGGAATGCACAAAGTTGACAGCCTTGCTCTCAGTATTATAGGCCATCCCAGAGCAAGGTCAGACTCACAGTTATGCATTAGTATGATTTGTTATGAAAAGTGGCATTTAAATATTTAAATGTACCAGGTCCTATGTGTTTAATTTCATTGTTTAATCGTTGCATAGTTTCCCAACTAAGTAGTAGCTGGCACAGAGCGGTGGGCTGCTCTTTATTTATGCCCTGCTGCAGCTTTCCAGAACAGTTCAGTGCTGGTGAGGCATTTCAGCTATACATTATTCCTTTTTTGCTCTTGAAAGTTTACATCAAGATATGTAGGATATTAGCAAGCTTTTCTTCTGTGTAAAACGGTTAAAAAAAACAGCATCCCTGTATATATTCAGCAGCTCCTATACAGAAATCCTTGCCCTTTTAGAGAGCAGCTATGAATCCATGCATAATGTATCATGCCAAGAGTGAAACACAGGGTAGATGTATATGCTACTGATAATAGCAGGAGTTGCGTATATGTAAAAGCCTTGCAGCATGTTAGAAGCGCACTTTGAGGCATTTATACAATGTTTAACAGGTTGTAGCTACTGTATAGAATAATCAGCTACAGCAAAAACCATAGATGGCATCCTAGCTGTCTCATTGTATACGCTAACAAACCTTTCTAATGTCACATGTTTTATACAAAATAGGCATCCTCACTGAAGGAATGGGATCGCCTGCTAAGGTCTGTAACCATGCTGATGTCCAATCTAAACACACAGACAATTGAACAATTGAGACCAAAATGTAAAACTAGAATTGTTTATATTGGTTTGCTGAGCACCAAAAGCATAATAAAGTGAAGTCATAGATGCTCCCACATTCACATTTACTATGATGTTTACAAAAAAGTCCCAAGCTGGAGGGATGTAAAAGCCCAAATAAATGGAGACAGAGGGGAAAGACAAAATGGGATTCAAGACAGAGAAAAGAAAGGATGTCAAACATCGTAATGCAAACATGCAACAAGCATTGGAAGTAAGATACTAGCAAAACAGTGCAGATGGGCTTCAAATATTTATTCAGATATTAATTTCTGTTATTTCCCTACACGCCCAGAGGGAGACTGTTCAACAGGCCTACTTCTGATGGAGCTGGACATGATGGAGCTGGGGCAATGTAGGGTGTGCGTTTCCTTGTGTATGCAGGTGTAGGTTTGTGTATGTGTACTGATTCCCCTGGAAAAAGCTCCAAGGCAAGCCTTCTTTTTCCCAAGAGGATTACTCTAGCTTCCCAGAGAAAAATCTGAAAAAAACAACCCACCCTGAAATCCAAACCCCCTTGTGCCTTGTGTTTTGGATAACTGTTCATTAGCATTGTGGTGCATGCTAAATTTACTCTTGCAGCATTGGCATTTGCTCATCTTAGGACTGTTGCACGAACTTGGTTAATAAAAGGGATATTTTAAAAATCAATGGATTAATTATTTCAAACGTGCTCCTGAAACTTACAAAAAAACTATATTGTAATTCTATCTACAGCAGTCCCTCAATTTATGTCACCACAAAAGCCCCCACAAGGAATTAACGGCATCTTATGTACAGTTCACATAAGGACAAGTCCTTTTTTTCCCTCCCAGTGAATCCTTGATTGCACTGTAAGTAATGCAGTCTGCTGCATAGTTTTCTATAAACTGCCTGCACAGGCACAAGGTTTGGGTAGGTCCAAGGCTTGTTTTCCCTCAAAAGTTGTGGGTTTGTTAGTTGATACAAGCCAGATTAAAGCAGAGGTAAGACTGTCCACAGAGGTGTCAATTAAAAAAATCTTGACAACAATTTGTTGTTAAACTGGTATGTATGTTGACTGAACTGGTCTCCAGCTTTGGCTGTGTGAGAGAGTGTTTATGCAGATGGAGAGTTCTCTGCAAAGCTGCGCACACAGGAATTTCCATCCATATTAAAGGCATATACAAACTTACATGGAATGAAATTTATTTATTTTTTTTTCTGGGAAGATGGAGCTGCTGCTGTGAGTGCACAGTGACATGGTCACAGCTGCATCAGACACGTGCAAATGGTACTGATGGGGACACATTCTCCCCCTACTTCTGTGAGAAATGTATACCTAATAAATGCACCTATATTTATAGACATGCGGATAATGAAATGGATGTTAAATCTTTTTTATTATTATTATTTATTTATTTTTATTTTTAACAGGCTGCTGTTAGACATCTAACAAGCTATGCTTGTAACTGGTATATTCAGCTATTGTGAAGACAAACTTTGTTTTGGCAGCAGCCTATTCTCTGCCAAAACAACTCAAGCGAGTAATTAAAAGTATATGGTCACAGAAAACAATGTACTCCTCCCTGAAGTCAGTAAAAAGATGCTTCATTACTATCTATGTCTCGTTCTCTTCAAAAACAGAATAAAAAGTACTAATACAATCCAACTCTCCAGCAGCTGGTGACCCAGCAGTCGCTATGTCCTGCAAGGATTGTCCCTGGAAACATTCTTTCAAACACGGAGAGCTCTGCTTTAGATTAGATTGCCCAGCCCTGGAGCTCACAGCAAGCCCTACTGAAAACAATTAAGTAATTTATACTTAGAAGCAACCATGACCTTAGCCAGACAAATACCTTCCCATTATTAGGACAAAAGAGACAGCATGTTATTTAGGTTTCACTGGTATTATCTACTATACTGGTATTTTTAAAATGACGGGGAATCAACTAAAAAATGATATGCTGTCTAGCAACAAAGAAAACAGACACAAACAAAAGAGAAATGGAGCGATAATTCTACTTTTGATATCATATATTTCTATCTTCAGGTAAGCTCAGAAAAACTAAAACAACAAACAAGTTAAAATGAACTGGAAAATTAACCTCCAAAGAGTGAATTGATACCAGGGCTCTGGGTCAGTCCAAATGGGTGTTTTATTTCAATTTCAGAAGCATCTGAGATTCATTAAGTTCTTCTAAGGATATTTAACTTTATAATTCAATCTTTTAAATTTAATCATTAACTTACAGAACAAACAACCATTATTTTCCCCTTCAGCCATTTTTTCCCTTGAAGAAAAAGAGCTGAACTTTTCAATTTTCTCTAAACTGCATAGTGAAAAATAATCATCCCAGAAACAGGGATATCCTGATGAAGTATATATATATATATATTTTTGCAAAACTTAGTAGTTGTATATAAGTATATTAGTTATGCCATGATAATATGCTAAATGGCATAATAAAGCTACTAATAACATTGTTGATATAAACAAATTCTACATTTAACTTTGCAGGATATGAACAGGAAAAAAAAGATAATGAAAGAAAGGAGAAAAGGACTGTGGTAAAAACCCAAGAGCATCAGCTAAGATCCACTGAAGTCAGTGGTGGTTGTAGCTGTACTTTTAAGAGAACAATGTCAGGGCTGAGCTCACTGGCCAAGTGTAGCGACCAGTCAACCTGCTCACTTGCTGGAGTGCTCCTGGAGATACCCATATGCTATGCTTGAAGAAAACCATCAGCTATGCCCCATGCTTTAAATTATACTTGAGCCACCTCCAAGTGCTTGTCTGCCATTGCAGTGGCAGCACAAGGGCACTGCTGGACAGACAGTGTGGTTAAGGTTGACACCTTGGTGTGGTCCCAACACGTGCTGACTGCTGCAGCTCCAGGTGTGATTGCTGGGCAGGCTGAACTTGGGCCTGTGAGAATGGTGTGAGCACACCGGGCAGGATCTTGGCATTCTCTGGATTGCAGAAAGCTCCTGAGAGAAATGAGAGACAGAGTAAAAATATGTAAATGTTGTCCTCAGTGAGGAGCGGATTTGAGAGAGAACCCTGTTGGGTGAAGAGGCATGGTGCCAGCATGGCCTTCCTGCTGACCTCACAAAAGCAGCCATTTTGAATGTACCGTGAGTTCAGGAAATGTATATGGGACCTCTCTCCCTCCTGTGCTCACACACATTCACATGTATGTATGCAGAAAACAAGAAAAATATTCAGAAAAGCAACAAGGAAGGAACCTTTTCACATCTTCACTGCCACTTCATTAGGAGTGGAGTGAGCTTTTACAACACCACTGAAGGAGACTCGGTCTAGCTATGTTTAGTTCCGGAGCATGCCCAGAATATGAAGTGAGAAGGGTTAGCTCCTGCACTTTCATTAGTGCAGGGGTTTTGCTGTGCACTGTCTTTGTAGCAGTTCCACCTCTCTGGGTTTTTCTAGGGTTGAACTGAAACAGAACTGTCTGAAGGAGACCATTCAGACTAAGGGGAATGATCAATGTTCATAGCAAGCAACTCTCACCGGCTGAATTTGGACTTAGCCAAGTCTTAGCCAGCACTAGAATATATGTTTTTCTAGAGCACCTTAGAATTTATCTCATGGACCTAGTCTTAGGAATTCATTATGCTTAAAGAAAGTCAAGACAGCATAAAATCATATTTTCACATATGGTGACATTTCATTTCCTTCATCTGTATGTTGTGACAACACACACATCTACAGTGTACAGACTTGGTGAAAAAGTGTCAAGAAAATGGCACAGACATCTCGTAGATATTCAGAGAATTAAAAATAATTCAAAACATTTAAATAAGATGTCATTGATCATGACTTCTTTGTAATTCCTTATCAACCAAGGCCTTGTTAGCAGCTGTGTATATTAAATGCAGCTGTGTATATTAAATGAAACAAAATAAATTAATTGTGTCCAGCCTATTAAGAATATTACTGATGCCACATCTAATGCAGCAGTGACAGATGTCTAAATCTTGTAGCCACCTAAGCAACAATAAGGAGAAGTTTGAAAACTTAACATTGTCTTTGAGTGAGAAATATATTTGACCTAAGAAAGTGATTGAGTTGCAAGAAAACCATGCCAGAAGTAATTCTGAACAATGTAATTCATTGTACCACTTGTGGTGTGGGATTTGTCATCCCTGTACAAAAACACCCTGCAATCAGAACTAAATCCATGACTGTCGTATGGTTTACCCTGAGCATTGAATTTCCCAGTTTGCCTTCTGCAACTTCTAGGACAGTTGCTGTAAGCAACAGCTATCAGAGCACTGCAGATGAACCATGACATTCAAAAGATGAATTAAAAGATACCGCAGAGATGTTAGCAACTTCCTTTCTCTAGTGAAGGAAACTATAGTCTGCTCTACTGTGTTGTGACAGAAGCTAATGCCTTATTTCATGTTGTTGCAAGCAACTAGCATTACTAACAAATGGGAATCATCTGAGACAGTTACGAGCTGGATCATGTGCATGTTACCATTTTCACCAGTCTGTTGTATTCCAACATGCTTTTACAGCATCATTTTCATACATATAAAAAGCCATTAAAGGCATTAATGAATTGTATTTTCTTTTCCTTTTCCACGACATAGATGAAGCAGCTAAATATATATATATATATATTAGCTTTCTAGTATGAAACAAATGTAATTATGATGATGATCAAACAGTATTGTCTTCCTCATTCTGGTGATTAACGTATAATGACACTGGCCATACTGCTTTTCAGTTATGTTATTTACTTTCCAATGTAACTCAAAACGCATCATTTTCAGATAGGCAGCCTAACCAGGTCACTAATTAATAAGGTTCATATATATCTTTATTGAATTTAGCAAGTATTTAAACAAAAATTTAGCATTTTTTATCTAGCTGCTGAACTAGAGGTATTGCAGTCTACTAGCTCAAAAATGAAAATAAGAGGAAGTGTGCAATAGTCCATATTATAGTAATCTCCATATCTAAAGTAAAATTTAATTTTTCTTTTGCCATGAGAAAATAAGTTTTTAGCAAAAGCGAGCCCAAATAAGAGACATCCCAGTCTGTCTCTGTGCATCCTGAGAGGGTAACAAAGCAAGGAGTAAGGAGTAGCAGCCCCTAAGGAATTGTCAAGAATAATTTGTCTATCTAATTTCCTTTTATAACAAGGTAATGGGCCTTGTACCCTGAAGACTGAGCCAGTGAAGTAGAAAGTAAATTCATCAGAAGAACGTAAGAGGAATAATGAGGCTTGGTCAGACCAAAGATTCCACTTAGCCCTGTATCCTGTCTCTGACAATGGCGAAGGTATTTGTTTATGGAAGAACATAAAAACAGAGCAAACACATAGTGATGCATCCTTGGTGTATTCTTAATTTTTCCAGTACTCTGTGGCTTAGGGATTACATAGGCAAGAGGTGATCTCTTTATTTCTTCATTTCATTTTTTTGTTTGTTTGTTTGTTTCCATTTTGCAGAAACGTATGCAGTTGTTCTTTGAACCCATAACCCATCTAATGCTTTGGCATCTACAACACTCTGTTGTAGATTGTGTGGAAAAGTATTTCCTTTAGTATTTGTATCTCATGTTTTGAATCCTCCTTGTTTCTTGAATTATGGTGAATAATAGTTCTATGCTCAGTTTCTCCAAACCACTTATGGTTATAGAGATTATTTGTATTCAAACCCAGCATTTTTTTTTTTTTTTTTTCAACTAACCGGTTTCTTCTTGTATAGGAACTGTTCAATACCTTTCATCTTTCTTTTGCATCAACATGTAACTGCTCCCACTCTAAAATATTCTTCTGGAAACATAAAAAGACCATTTAAGAGGTGGATGCACAATGGATTTAAAATACAACATAACAGCATTTTATTTATTTATTTATTTATTAGCTTCCTTTCCTTGATTTCCTTTTCTGCATTCATTTGCCTGACTGCCACTGAGCCGATGTTTTCATAGAACCATCTAATATAGCTCCCAGATCCCTAGAGATTGCTAAGCCATAATACTGGGTCACTGTGCATATAAACTGTCCTTCTTTGTGTGCATCATTCTGCTTTTATTAATATAATCTACCAGTTTATTATCTAAGAATACAGTACCACTATATCCTTTGCAACTCTTTGCTGATTGTTTTTTCTTTTACTACCCTGAATAATTTTAGTCAGCAAACTTCATCACCCTATTTGCTTCCTTTTTCAAGGTCACATATAAATATCTTTCACAACAGAAGTCCTAGCACAGATCCCTATGAAAAACCATTGGTGATCTTTCTCCCCCCCACCCTCCATTGTGAAAACTGGACATTTATTTCTAATCAGTTTCCTATCTTCGAACCAGTTTTATAGGATATAGAGAGTTTAGGTTTTTTAAGAGATTTTGGTGAGGAAAATTATCTTTTGTAACAAATTTGAGGCCCTCCTGGACACATACAGAGTGAGGCCTTCAGGGAACACTAAAAAGCTTCTGAGGCAAGAATTCACTCTGTGAAGGCTGATGTATTTGTCCATATGCCTGTTAGCTTTGTTCTAATGATTTTCTTTTAATTATGCAGTTCAGCGAAGAGATAGAAATGTATAGGAGTGGCCTCATGGTACCTGCTGAAAATCATTCACTTTCAGTGCCACGTCAGAGCCCGCTTCCCTGGCTGCCCAACATGATGAACAACTCATTGCGGTAAATGGATTCAGTAGTGCAAAGATGGGAAATGGTATCCTTTTGGTTTTAATTTTCCCCCTAAGGGCCATTTGTTCCAATTAGTGCCTTGGCTAGCAATTATTGTTGCACAGTGCTCTGACTTTCTTCCATCTGAACCAGCTGAATCAAAATCAGGGAGTCTCACATGCAACATAATATGGATCCTGGCCTAGTGCACCTTCCCTAGAGAAGATCTCTTGCTGGGGCTGGTTGCAGTGTTTTCTGGAAGAGGTCTTCTCTTGCTGTCAGGCTTGGTCTTCTCTTCCATGGGTATACGGGAGTCATTTTATAAACCTTAAGGCAGCCTTTCTTTGCTGCAAGGGCATGTGTTGCTAATGGGTAAGGATAAAACAACCCACCCACACCTGTGTGAGTGACCTTGTTGCTGACCTCCTCTCCTTGCCAGTGAGCACCCTGCTGGCTTGGGCCCCTCACTGGGCATGGAGGTGTCACGACCAAGGCAACGTGGGGCAGCCAGACACTTACTCACACCACTTACCAGATCCATATATCATGTCCTCTTTTCATAAGGACAAACCCACATCGGGTGGTTATATAGAGGCTGGTTTTGTCACATATCTAGAAATCAAGATCCATCAGTAAACACAACCGACTATTTCATTCAAAAAGGGCTTCCTCTGAATATAAAATTGTAATGGTGAAGGAAGAGTCTTGACAGAACTTTAGTTTTTGGGTTGCACTTTTAGGACATTGAACAATTTATTTAAAGGAAGAGCTAATGGGGAGCTAATCATGACTAGTAACCTATTTTCCATACAAATAATTGTGAATAATAATAATAATAAAAAAGAGACTGCATGAATTCAGCCACTCATCTTCTGTTATCATCTGAAACTAAGTAATATGGAAAGATTTAATTTCCCGGAGGTACATTTGCCTATACTGTCTTCAGCTACTAGATATCTTTGAACATTATCAAGCAATGAGGAAACCGCATTATCTGAATTACAGTGTGTTCATTTTCCTACCATTCTCAAAAATACTTGCTAAGAAAAGTTATTAAAGAAGACACAGCTGACTGAATCTTAAAGCCTTCATTTATGAAAAGGTAAACAATGTTCATTTAGTGCTCTATACCAAAAATAAATAAATAAATAAATAAATAAAATAAAATTTGAGGGGGGGGAGGTCCATGCTAGGTTTACATCTTTTTTTTTTTTTCCTTTCCATTGGAGTTAGACTCTTTCTGATGTGAGCTACCAGCAAGCACTCACTTAATCCCTTCGGGTTATTAGCAATCAAGTCTCCAAATGCAAAGTGCAGCCCAGCACTCTCTGAGGTCAGTAGAGAGACTGCCATTAAATTCAAAAAGGTTTTGAACCAATTAATGCAAAGAATAAGTCACAATATGCTGGCTGCACTAGGATAGATTTGGATATGAATTCTTTAGTCTGTGTTTGGAATGAAAAGAACATAGGCTTCCATTATGCAAATGACTTCCACCAGCACAAAATTCAACAACAGCATAGGATTCCTGTGATCTGTTTTCAGGGGACTAAAGAGTCTTAAATGCTAAATTTTATTCTGGTATGATCATAAATGATCATATAACACACAAAGGATATGGTAGTTCCTAATAATTGCTGTTAAACTGTCTGATCCTAAATGTTCCCTATGTGATTGTAGCTGCATCTACATCTTCTAAGACTTCATGTTGCCTACAGTCATAGCTAAAGCAGTACATTACCTAAATAGGCATCACGTTGCTCACCGCTTAAATTTAGCCATTTCTGGGATAATATCTGGCAAGTAGCTAAAAGGCTACACAAAAATTTAGAGTAGGAAATAAATAGCAGGTCCATTAGAAAAGACAGCACCTCAAACGGCACACTGCCTCCTAGCAACTGACCTGAGAATTTGTTTAATAATGAGTCAGAAGGAAGGGTCCAATATACACCAACACTGCTTTCCATGGCACTGCATATTTTTCTTGGAGGATTTCCAGCTGAGCAGTCTTAGCTCAACCTTGCTCAGCTCAGGAGCAGCGAAGAAGGCATAGGTCATTATGATAGTGATTCAGGATAAATTTGTGAAAATATAATACCTTTCTCTGCTGTTTACTTCAATCAAAAGGCAGCTCCTCTGACACTCTTTATCTCTACCTTAACTAAAGTCAAGAACTGATAAAATATTTTCTTTCTCTATTACGTTAGTAATGTTGATGAATTGTGGGAGGCAATGAAGATGCAACAATGCTCCTTCCTGAAAAGCCATGTGATAGTTTAGAAAGAAAAAGATTTCTGAAAGCCATTGCTATGTTACACTAAAAATCAGCAGGTTTAATCGAGACAGGATTGTTTTCAATGCTTTTGATATGCAAAAGGTATAAAATGAATATAGTATATATTTCTAATTCATTTTTCTTACATTTATTTCCTGTGCCTGCATCTATGATCAGATCTTACACTTATCACTGGAATTTCACAGAAAATGCTGTAACAGCATTTAAATATGGAGGTGATGAGTCCCATCAGCAGCTCTTGCTACTGCATAAAGAATAAACATTACTACATACTCTAAATATTATGAAACACAAAATTATAAAACATTATAATAAATGCTGTAATAAACACTTCTTTATTTTTAAAATGTGTATATACCTTGTACCAAAACTAAAGAAAGAATAACATGCCATATTGGAGCATCATTTACCGTTCTATATTCTTTACACATCCAAACCTAAAAAATGGTAGAGCATTTGTAATCTGAAGCTTTATTGAAAAGTGAGTACTTGGGAGATCTGTGGAATACAGTCAAATCTTCAGTTCTGTCGTGCAATTGGTAATTTTCACTTGGCTTTCTGGGTCTTGTCACTGCAAAGCACGAACGGTGATTGTCCTTTGAAGAGAGCCTTCTTAGCAGCTGAGAAGACAAAGCTGGATAATGTGCCCTAACAACACCCAACCTCAGTGCAGGAGTTTCCATATCACAAGTATGTCAGCCACTTCAGTGAGGCTATCTGTGGAGTAATACTGTTCATGTGGTGTGTAAATACAGGATGATATGGCCCTCTATTCAACTGCAGAAAAGAGCCAATCAAATGGAAAACAGGAATCTAATAAACAACCTCCTCAACATTCTCTTTATGAGGTTTAATACACAATTTTCTGGTCCCAGGGGAGGCACCAACTAAACTCTCTCAAAAGAAATCACGTTGTTATCACATAGCTTGTTTGTTGTGGCAAGCGAGCAGATGCTAGTCAACAACCAGAATAATAAAGTTTTGATATAATTATCTGATATAGACCTGCACGAGACATAAAGAATGCTGAAAAGGTGGTTTACCACAGATTAAGTCTGGGGATACAAAGAGAAATCTGAAGTTTTTGTTCCAGAGCTCTAATAAATTCATTGTGCGCCATGCATTTGGAGTTATTTAGACTTACATGACTTACTTTTGGAGTGTCTGTATATATATTAGTTTTTAATGTCACCTTCCATGCTGAAAATATTTTGCAGCAACTGTTTTAACATCATATTGTGTCAACCTGGTGGGGCTCTGATGGCTTAGGTTCCAGCCAGTCTGCTTTCCCGGAGGGTTTTCTGCTTGGAAAGTGTTTCCTGCTTGGGAATGCCCACTACAGTGAAGTTGTAGTTCAAGAACATCCTCTTAGATTACTGGAAACCCCAAAATAGGGCTTTTTCCTAATGTAGGAACAAGGAACAAACTTCCCAATGTGGTACAAGGTAGATTAAGCTACACTATTCCTGTCATTGCACTAATGCCTCCTGAAACAGGCATTAGGTTTTTGGTGTCTGCAAAGTCAAATATTAAACAAAAGAAAAATGGACATTATTGAAGACACAAGTTGCCAAACCAACATTTGAGGCATATTTGGTGATAGTACACTCACATTGGTTAAATTACGTCTTTAGGTTGGTCCACATTCATAGGAGGAACATTTCAGCTCATTTAACTATATCAAATTATATATCAGGGATCAAAACTAGTTCTTAGTTCTCTGCTGGTTAATGGAATAAATGGCATGACGGCACAAGACTCCAAAGTAAATGGGAACATCAGTACCACAGTGTACATTAGTAAGTTCCTGTAGTCTCTGCATTTTTGGGGGACATTTTGAAGATCAGTTCTCTGACCTCTGTGTCAGAGAATATTCAGGTCAGATACTATTCCCAAAATTGCACTTAAAGTCTTCAGCAAACTGTTGATTATAAGCAATGGTCTGAGGAGATATGACTCTCTTTGACTTCATTATAAAGTGAGCAGGTTCATAATTTATAGCTGAAGTTTGATCCTGACTAGCAAAAATATGTAAATATGAATTACTCTTTAATCTGGTTAGTTCCCCAGCAGCACAATTGTTTTGATCACCTGACCAAAAGTGGGAGAAGGGTCTCATATACAAAAGTCTGAATTATCCTATATGTTCCTGGAGAAGATTAACATAGAAAAAAAGAGAAGCAAACTGTACTTAAAAACAATTTGGTACTACACTTAATAATTGGTATGCTTTAAAACAGCTCTTTATCACTCTCCTTTGATTTTCTTAAAGTTGAAACACTGGACAAATATTAAAAAATTAGACCAAATTAGGCATATAATTTTTCTCAAAGAGGGTGGTTCTGTTCAAACTCGAGAAGCCTGGCACCACTATTGACTGATAGAAAAACATATTGTTTTGGGAGGATGGGTTCCTTAGAACTGTGAAGTATCCACACAACCCTCCGAGCTCATTTGTTTACTTATTTGGATAGTTCTGTTTATGACCATGCAGCAAAAGCCCTAAATAAAAAGAAACATATGGAGTCAATCATATACAACATTAAAATCAAACAGATGTATACAAAATACATCTTACAAACCTAATAAAAACTTAAACATATATAATCACCTTTACCAAACACAACAAATAACAGGAGATACGATCCAGGCTAGAATTATCTGGCCCAGTTAAATTATATAGTATAGCAGCTTCAGATTTCTTTAAACTAATTACAAAGGTGATGATATAATATGCCTGTGATGCTGCTGTCAGTAAAGATAGCTCTTGCAATAATAAATATAACTTTTCTTTCTTCTTCCTCTCTTTCATTTTTTTAAATGTGAGGTAGCGAAGAGTAAATAACTTCTCTAGGTAACACACAGCTTGTGGAAAAATTTGGTTTACTTTTCTGATGCCAGCATAACATAATAATAAGTAAATGTTATTATGCAAAGTATGTTATTAAATCAATAGTTTCTGCCATGAGAAAAAAAAAAAAAAAAAAATCTGCTTAAATGAGAGAAATACTACCCATCCTATTTCTTCCATAGCATATATAATATAAATTATATAAAAATAATATAAAATAATATAAAAGGTTTTGATTTGGTGGTGTGATTACAAGACAAAAAATACTTAATGAAGAAGAAAAAAAAAAAAAAAAACACCTGTGAGTACTGGTAAATGTCTAAAGAGGAATGCATCTTAAAGGCTCAGATCCCTTCGATTATGGAGACCTTTCCTTAGTTTTATGCTGGTGACTGCTTTGGGACTGCACAACAACTGTACTGAATACCGAGGAAGCTAAAAAGAGTTTCCTTGATTTGTATGGTACCAAGATAGTTTGTTTAGACTGTAAAACCTGCTAATCTAACTAAATTTACAACATTTGCCTAGTTACAAACAGAAAGTCCATATGAACATGTTCAGAAGGCTGAAACCATGCAAAAGCCATTTATGTTTGTATCAATAAATTGCCATATAAAGCTAAGCTAAAATTTGGTTTGGCCAGACCTGTATCCACTCCAGTAAAACAGTATGAAGCAAATTACCATCTCCCAGTTAAGTGATCCCTAACTGCTTGAGCAATCTCTGTCAGTAGCATACAAAGTAAATCACTCATGATTTGTTTAAATGAATGCATTTTGCTTTGTGTTGAAACATATCAGGAATATGTGGTTTCAACTCCTCTCCTGCAGATGTGGCCTAAATCGTAAAAACCCTATAAACCTTGTTAAACCGTCACGATCCTTCCAGTGATTCTGCAGTGTTTGTCATTTGAATACACGGCCTGAGATGCCAACCTCCTACCCAGGTAGGTTTGAGCCAGCTTGAATCTAAGTTTTGTTTTCATCCTGTGAAAACAAGGAGAGGTTACAGAGTTGTCACTGGGATATGAAGTTTCCAAAATATGAGGCTGCCCATGCATGCTGTCAACAATCAGACCCACGTAAGCATTTAATTTACCATCACGAACAAAGAATATGCCGTGAGGTGCAAAACTGAATCTCTCTCCTGGTTGTGCAAGCTGCTGACAGTTCAGAGGAAATCCAGATGCATTTGCATGGAGTAAACTTCTGTAAACATGTTCTGCACTCCAGCAAAGAAATAAATGTCAAGGTAAGCTTGGCAAGCAACAAAAAAGGATGAGTCATATTTCTCCAGTTTCATTCCAAAGATGCTATCTTTTACCTTCCTCAGTCCTGTAGTCACAAGACTGACAGTGTTTCTGCTCCTTTATGGGAAACAGTATTCAAACACTGTGGGTAAATGATTTAGTGGAGCCCCATGGTCATTTTTCACACATACTTTGTTTTCATTACCAAAATCTGGAAGGAATAAGTTTCCATATGCAGCTATCGATGTGAAATTACCTATCTAAAATGTTTATAAGTCACTCTTCATCCATTCTTGTAGCTGATGTATTTACATTAAAATATATAAGATGAAGTCATTTTATGAAAGACTTGTCAAGTAATTAATGTAAAATGCTATGTCCACTTTGCAAAAGAAGAAACTGAGGTGGCATCCCTACGACTGCGCTTCCAAGCAGTCATTAGATTTGGGGTGTTTAAGTTCTGATTATCCACATTGACATGTCTTGGAAACTTATTTTCAAGACTGCTATGCATTATAGTTTTCAATTAACATCAGCAGGGCCTATATACATCTACTGCATCTGAAATTCAGGCCAAGTACTCAGAAATTAAGGAAATGGGAAGGAAAGGCCACTTTGGAACACAAGATTATATGTGATGTCTGAGACACAGCCCAGAACTAAACTCTGTCCCATAGTCTCAGACCAGAGAATTAACAGAGTCATTATTGTTCCTGCTAATGCTACTGATTAGCAAGTCTTTTCCTAACACTGACACTTAAAAGAGGCATAAAAAGTACTTTCTGTCTAGCTCATGCCTATTCCCTACAGGTTTGCTAATCTGTGCCTAATTAACATATCTTTTTTTTTTTTTTTTTTTTTTTTTTGTAAATTTCTATCTAACAGAGATAATAAAATCTCAATTACAAAACCATTTGTTGTCTGTTGAATTCACCATATTTCTACGCATGTCAACTCAAGATGAAATAATTTTAATATATATTAAGCTCAGCATTTACAAAAGAGTTGGAAGTTAGGCTTTAAGGACTTTTTATTCATGCTTACGTACATCAATATGCATGCTGATGCACAGAGAAGACATTTATTTGGGTGCCAGTGAACAACACCATGACTATTTTAAAAAGCAAAGTCACCACATTTTCATTCAGTTCTGCCTATCGTCATTAGCTAAGCGCAAGAAAGAACAGTATCCAGAGAATCCATTCTGAAACCTTACAACAGTTATCTGTCACAGAGTGATAGAAACATTTCTAAGACATGCATTTTGCTGTTATTGTTTTATAAATCTCTCAAAATCAGGTTTCTGTATTTTGGAGGTATTTCTGGTTCCCCTTGGTTATGAAGAAATCAGAAGGATTTCTTACAGCACTGGCTCTGGAAGCTTAAGTTTGCCATTTCCAGGCTACAGAAATAAGCATAGATGTGCAGGAGAGAAACACTAAAAGCAAGAGAGATACAAGGCTGGTTCAGGGAAGCTCTGACCTTGTCTGTGTGGATTCATTCAGATTTGCTTTAACCACACTTAGCGATGTGGTTCCCCCATCTGTGCCGGCACACATCCATTGAAGTCACTGGGGTGGCAGGAATACAGCTGAGGAAGCTATCAGCCCCTCTGTGACAGCAGCCAAGCAAGATCTTCCCATACACCCCCTGCCCCAGGCCAGCTCTCACATATCTCTTCCTTTGCATTTCCATATGTCAATGCTGTCACTTACCTGCTTCCTGCTACTTTCTCATGGTATCTTTATCTTTGTTTTTTCAACATTAGAAGAAAAAGATATATAGCTAAACCTGTCAAATGATATGCGTAGTCATGCACACCTTGCTGTGTAACAACAAGATGTGTTTACTGTGTCCTCCCACTGTACCTTTTCCCCCATTACTCAGTGTCAGATCAGAGTTTCAGGGTGAAATTCATCTCTCCTGAATTCAGACATTAGCCCCTGAGCCCGTCTCCAGTGGGTCTGATGTATGATCATGGAAAGAAATAGGTGCTTAGAAACACGATTCATCCCCTGTATTTTAGATCCCTGCCTTAGGATGAAACAGCATGCATCTTAGAAGACCCTCTTTCTTTCCACTGACAATAAGGGTAGCCCAGAAGACTAGCTCAGCTGCAGATAGCCCTGTTCCAGATACTTAGATTTGGTCATACAGGTCCTAGTAATACTTAGGAGGCCATGTCAATTATTTTGTGTTTTTCTGACTCCTAGAAACTGGGAAAATTCCCATTCTACATGTAGAGTACCAGTGGCAAGTTGTTCTGACATAGGACTGCAACACTTTAATTGTCCGATCATGTATAGTCTGGAAAAAGCCAAAGAGAATTAGAAACTGGGTGACAGATGAAAACCACAATTTCTGCTACAAACAGAAAATATTTAGAATTGGCAGTACTAAATACCCTTTTACTTAAGAAAGCTTTTTCCATACAATTGCTGCTTGCAAGTGTGCAATTCATATGTTATAAATAAAGTTTCAACAAAATCCAAATCAACAGAAACTGTAACCCCCAAAATGATGTTGTACACTTTTACACTACAGGTTTGGCTTGATGCTTTAGATATTACGGCTGCCACTTTTCACCTAGTTTCTAGATATGAAAGATTGGATTTGTGGCTCTACAAGCATGGAGGTGAGGAATCATAAGAAAAATAAGCACATTGATTCACATGAAAAGTATGTGCCAAATAAAGCCTTAAATCATTTTATGTAGCCTGTCACTCAAACATATTTGACTGTCATCCAAATTGTTGGAATTGTCTTTCATACTGAAAAAATCTGTTTATTTTTAGGCTAATTAGAAAAGCAACAGATTATCCTTAAATTAATGAATAAGTCAAGTTGTTTTTATAAGCTTAGTAATATTTTCCATTGTCCCTCCCTCCTTAACACCTATCTTTATTGCCTAATCATTCACATACTTTATTTTTTTGCATTTAGATGAGTCATGAAGAGCACATTACAATGATAAATATATCATCTCTGCTTCCTCTTAGTGTTAACTCAGCTGCATGATTCACGCCATAAACCTATTTTACTCATTCTGTCCTTTGTTGTTCATAACCTTGGCTATTTACATCAACAGTATTGCTAGAATCACATGTTCTTAAAAACTAACATAAAGGTTTTATCTGCTTTACATATAATAAATGCAGAGTCTGGCACTTTTTTTTCTTTTTCTTTTTTTTTTTTTCCTTTTTTTTTTATTCTCCTATGCTAACTATTCACATGAAATAAATGTTGTTGTAATGAAAGCTGAAGAAGCTAGCCTTATACATGAAGGTGGTATTTCTGCACTGTGATGCTATCTAACTGATTTGTTTGATTTAATTAATTTTTGTAAAAGATGTTTAAGAGGCTCTTTCTTTCTTTTACAGCTTAGACCACTGTTTGAAGCTCAGCTGGGACTGTTTCCCAGTGATGTGTTAGAAAATCAATGCACCCCCTGTGTGGGGCCCACACAGAATCCTGCTCTGGGCTTTCTTGTCTGACCCCAAGGGCTATACTTATCTTCATAGCATCCCTGAAATCCAGAGTACAAACCTTGCTTCTCTGAATTCACATGAGTAACAAATGAATTTGTAATAGTTCTTAGAGTGTAACGTTTGATGATTCCGACCGAGAGCAATTACATGTGTCATTAAAGCAACATGTAGCTGATATGAAATGTTCTAAATATAGTAATATAGCCTTACGTGTGTGTGTGTGACTGAGGAGCAAGATAACATAAGCTCTTCCTTAATAGGAAGTTACGGGAAAACAAAACAAAAAAGCAGCACATCACAAGTTGTTTTCTGAAAAATCCTCTCTGAGCAATAGGAGGCTCTATCTTGAAATTGCTGGTTCACCCGGTTCATGAGCCTGGAGGTCAAAGGAGCACAGGACAATTAGAAATCACTGGTTAATGATGAAGTGGAGAGCAAATTGAGAGATCTTCTGGAAGTGAACATGAGGACACACACACCTGCTGTAGGAGTTTCTGGATGCAATAAGAACATTTTTCAGCTTCCAGGCTCCCAGCCTTAGAAAAAAACAAACAAGTATTGAGACCCGCTCTTTTTTATTTTTTATTTTTCCCTGAAAACAAATAATTTCAAATAAAAGTGTTCCCTATCCCTTCTTCCCCCCCCAAAAAAATACTCAATAACCAGTGGCCTGTCTTTCCATTCAGGGTTAAATGTATGCCAGATTTATTTGGAAGGGGCTTTGCAGGGGTGTGATGTGGGAGTATGTGCTATGAAGCTTGGTGTTAAGAGATGGGTGGAGCAAGCAGGGGCAGGGTGTGTGTGTGTGAAAAAGACTGGAAAACTTCTTTAGCTGGCTTATCCCTGGTACCTTTTTATCTGTTGCTTTGAAAGATCAAGAGCTACTGAATAAATTCTGCTATGGTTTACACTGAATAGCCCTAGCCCAGTTCTTGGTCCAGCCCTATACCAGGAAATTGTGTGGTAAATTGGAAAAAGGATGCATGTTTCACTGACGCAAATGGAAATCTTGCTATTAACTTCAGTGGGTCAACTAAAGCTCCTACTCGAAGCTTTTAAAATGTCTTGACCATGGATCTTTGAACACCTTTGGTAGCTATTTCATTCCAGACATTTAAACAGCAATTAAACTCAAATTTCCATTTTCATTCAAGGATGAAAGTCAGAGTAAGTTTTTACATAACTCATATTTCCATGTTTAATTTTAATATGCAGATTAAACAAAAAAATGATGTGCTACTTGAAAAGCTCCTTTCATTGGAAACCGCCTCACCAGCCTTTCCCCCATCCACTCATTTGGCGGCGGGCTGCAGGCCACCTTCCCTCTCCAGGTGGGATTTCAACACCCTCCCACCCACAGCCCTGCTTCCTCCAGCTCAGCAGCATCTCCCCAGCAGGTCCAAGTGGCTCTGACATCTGCAAGAGGCTGCCCTTCAGCAGCTGGGCCCAGGAAATGAAACACGGTGACTAAGAGAGGCTTCTCCCAAGAAAAACAGGACATACATAGGAACAGCAACTGTGTCTTACTTAAAATGTAGGCAGCCCAGCTCTTCCTTAGAGCCCCCTTTTCTAGGGTCTGACTCTTCCTGGATGGAAATGCCTCTGAAGAACATCACTTCTCTTACGTTCAGAGTACATATATATATATATATATATATATATTTAATAATTAGGCAGCCCTTCTGTTTTCTGTGTCTACAATCTGCTCTTGCCAAACTCATCTAATGAAGAAACAAATTGACACTGGAAACATTCCTCTGACCACCCTGCTTCATGTTATGTGTGCGGCACATCAGCACCGGAGGACCCACTGTTTCTAAAATTGAGCTGTCTCTTTATTAACAGACTCACTTACCAGGACACTGAGCCAGCAAATCAGATGCACACAACTTGCCTATCTGTGCCGCCTCCAAGCTCAGCCTTCCTGAAACATGTGCTCTTCTCTCCAAGGTCAGAGCAGGTAATTTAGTGTGTAAGTCCCTGCAGGTGGCTGACTGTCTTCTTTCATGCTGTTTATTGCTCTGGTAATCTGTGAAAAGCTCTTAAAATGATTTATTTATTTATGACAAAGGCGTATGTAATATTCAAAAAGATAATAAAGTGTCTCCCAAGATTTCTATAGTTGATTTTAAAACTGCTTAGAAATCTACTTGTTTTGTTTCATTTCATTATTATTTGAAACAGATGAATTATTCTAGAATTTACAGTCACACAGTAATCAGAAAAGTATTCATGTATACCAATGACACTTTTGAAAATAGTATATGTATATATAGAAATTCCTACTTATTTTGTGTGTTTTAAAATTATTCACATTAAATATTAATTGCCTTACCTAAAGACATAATCAAGGGATTTCTTTTTCTTAAGAGCAGTGACTATTATCTTGATTCAGGAAGTAAATCAAATACTTCAGAATATAGACCATCTTTCCAAAAATAGAAAAAAAATGGGTGGGACAAATATTTGCTGCATCTTATATTACTTGCAAGGAGCAGTAGCTTTCCTTGTGTCATTGCAAATGATATAAACATGTTATTGCTTGCTTGTTGGCATACAGGCTAGAAATAAACTTATTATCTATTTAATATATGCCCTTCCTACTAGATCTCAGGTTTCTATCCAATGAGTTAAAGAGTTACTCTCAACTTCCATGCTATGAGTTAAATCTCAGCCCCACAGACATCAGTGGGAGCTTTGCCATTAAGTTAATTGGGACCAGGAATTCACTCAATCAGTATTTCTTGGAGAAGACCTTAAATACTGTGTTAAAAATCAAATGAGAGAAATCTCAATCTACAAATATGTTTGGCATTCATTTTTATCCTAATGTTAAATGACTTAAGTCAATACCCAGAGGCAGTTAAATTAAGCTTGGTTAGAGCTTTTACTTTCGGGTAAAAATTCAGCAACTCTCATCCAGAATAGATTTTGTTTTCACTAAGACAGAAACAGACTCCAGACATTTAGCCTGTGACATAGCTATGATAGTTATTTTAGACCATGCATCAGTCTACAGTCGATGGCTTAAGCTGTCAATGTCAAAGTCTTAAGGTTGTCTTAGAAGCCCTTATTGTGCTGGAAAATACATACAGGTCTGTGGAAGGCACAGCATGCAGGCATGTTTCCTGACCAAACAAGTGAATACGTTAGCCAAGGATTTCTGTCTTAAAAAGCCATGTGTCACTTCAGTGATAGCTGATCAGTAGTGCCCTCCCAGCCGAAGAAATTCAGTTGCCCCTTGACAGCATGAATATTAGTAACTTCTTAATATACAACAGCATTTTGAATTTGGAAATCACATCAGTGATACTATAGCCCATATGTAACACCCAGTAATACGCAACATTTTCACAGATGCTAGCCTCCCAACCATTTGGCTTTCAATTGGAGCAGGAGGAAAATACTACAATCACACTACCTAAAAATACAGCCTTGCCATTTCTGCGAAAACCTCAATATAAAAGCAAACTGGGATCATCCGAGCGAGGACAAGAGTGTTTAGTGCAGCACCCAGGCTGTGCAAACACGGCATTGAGCCAACTTTATTTTCTCTTGGTTGGAAGCCTGTCAGGGCCAGTGTATAGCAGGGTTTAAAGGCTAGTGTAGATGCCAGCAGTCTCAAAGGGCTATTTGAGTAGCCAGGATTATTGGGGCATAAAGGAACCACAAAGCCCCTGCTCTCTGACTGCCGTGTGCCAATAGCACGCAGCGAGGGAGCGACAGGAGATGCTTCCTGCAGATGAAGATTTTATTTTTCCAAGGGAATCTCTTTGTAATCAGCTTCTGTGGGATCCCAGACTCATGCAGATATGCCTCAGTTTACCAGGGCAATGGTTCTGTGGTTTTTGGGGAGACAGCTGAAGTGCTGCAGATTGCATTTTAAAGACGTGATGCTGACAAATTAAGTTCAAAGTCTTAGCAGGGCCCTTCCAAATGGCATCTCTCCAGGGCTAGACAGTTATAGCAGTAAGTTCTATAAATCTTTTCAGAAGCTCCTTGGGCTTCAAATACTTCCAGCATTTCGTCATACCCTTTAAACAGGGAAAATTGCCCAATCCCTTTTTGGAGGCCAGCATAATTATACTCTTGGAAAATAATAACAATAATAAAGTTTAAAAACCAGAGCACTGTAGTTCACACCACATGATAGAATTAGTTAATTCACACAGTAAATACTGGCAAAAATGTTAATACAATGGCTTTCTTAGATGCAGTCCTGAAAATGTATATTGATGCAAAGAAGTGCAAAAAGAGCTTTTAAGAGATTTGTTTGGGCCTTTTTATTGTAGCCTGGGAGAAGTTTAATTCCAGATATAAAACTTCTGTCAAGCTATTGTACATATCTCGCACTGCAATGTGCATTTCGTTATTTAAACATGTCCCACGCAAAACCAACTGGACAAAACGCTTGTGTTTCTTTCAATCTATTGCTTTTTCCTCCATCATATTTGCTTGCTACAGCTGTCCAGGTTAATTAGTATTCTGGAATATTTTGGAGGAAATACATGTGAATGAATGTCAGAAGTGTCTCTTCCTCTACAGCAATAAAACTCATCAAATTATTACAGCTAAATGCCCATAGGAGAGCTCACAGGACAGTATAAGCTATGTATATGCAATTGGCTAACTCCTTGAATGATTCAAATACAGCACCACTTCTTTAAAAATGAAAACTCTTGTGTGAATGTACACTCTACAGTAACACTCCAAAGACTTGCTTTTCTTCTGTTGTGACTGAAGTAATCTTGGTAAAATTTAGCATCATGACTTCAAAAGAAGAAAATAATCAAACTAAAGTAGATTAAAAAAAGAAAGGAAATAATAATCTGACAAACTGAGCAAATGTGATGCACTGTGTTTGGACCCTGTTCTATTTCAGACTCTCACAATACCTTCACTTGGCAAGACATTAATCATTCTTCATTTATTTTTTACACTGACAGATGATGAAGGTGATTTTGGAGTTCACAAAATACCTTAATTAAATTAATTCATCTGACACAAAGTGCTCTCCTATTCTTACATGGAAAAAGGGAGACAGATATAGTGCCATTTATATCATCTTAATTGAATACTCACATAAATTAGTTGCTGGACTTGTGCCAAAATTTCAGGAAGGTAGAAACCACAAAAAGAGAAGACCCAAATGAATGTTGAACATCAGAGACTTTTCCTGAAGTGTATGTTGTTGATAGTTCATAATTTCAGGTTAAGCAAATTCTTCTCTGGATTTCCTCTTATGTATGTGATCTAAAAGAGAAACTTTGGGATAATGAAGAAGAGAAACATCTTATCTGGGATGAACAGGTAATAACTGGAAGAAACCCACACGTGTGGCTGCGATGCTGGTGTGTTTGCCATTTCAGCACTAGATGGTAGGACTGATGAAGCCAAAAGGCCGGCAGAGGTGAGGCCCCTTCAGGCAAGCATGTGCAAGCCAGAGGATGGAGCTGAGGAATAGGACATCTGTGTGAAGCAACAACTGAATGGTGGCCTCACAGGGAGAAGAGCAGCAGTAGCAAAGAGTAGTGCCAAACCTGAAGTGATCAAATTGTCTCAATTTCAACAAGTGGCTAATTATATATATATACATATATATGTGTGTGTGTCAGTAAAGAAATTATATGTTCTCCTGTGAATTACAAAATGCATACGTTTAATAAAATCTCAGCATGGCTTGCATAGAACCTTAAAAAAACAAAGCCTATGTTTAAATGAGGAATACTCACAGAGACAAGGTACATGGACTGTGAGGAAAAAGGAGCTTAGCCTGTTACAGTACTTAAATACTGAATCATTTCCAGTATTCTGTGCCAGATAATCATTCAAATGTAAGTTATACCAGTATGATCTGATACGTCAAGAAACAAGCAAGTTACATCAGTAGTCTTGATCTTATCTGAACAAAAAACCTGTCTCTTTTTTGTGTGTGTTCACTGCATCATTTCCCAATTTTTTTTTTTCTCATGTTCCCTTCCCAGATGAACTTCTCCATTCATTGTCTACTAATTCCTCTATACAATTAGCATGCCCCAGAATAATTCCTTTAGTTCATTGTTTGCTGCCTGAGCACAACCCCAGAATTTGTTTAGTTGTCCTTCTAGTAGCCTGAAGGCTATTTCAGTCACTAAGAGAGTGATTCGATTGCTTAACTTAGGTACCTGATGCTATTTGAGAATCTCTGGGGTATCTAAGCCACCCATCAGAGACCGATAACACAGGATCTGTGGGAGTTCTACACACTTGGCAGGTAGAGACGAGGATGGGTGACCTTTGCTTCTTTTGAAGTTATGCAAGATGCCTATATTTGGGTAACTTAACTGAGCTTCAACAGCTGATTCTTATGTGTATTATTGTACTTTTCAGTTTAAGTATAAACCAATACCTAATGCTGTAAATTTCTTCTTGCAATCTGTTTTCTGAAAAGCAATTAACAGGTAATTATACTGTACTTCATCTTTAGCTCTTGTATGGGAAACTCAAGCACAGGGAGTTAGAATAACATTCAGAAATAAACTGTTATTTACACATTTATTCATTTACCATATTTAACATGCATCACTCAGTTTCTAAGCTTGGCTTTCAGTATCCATAGAAACCGAAGAAAACTAAAAATGGCATCACTTATTTCCTTTTTTGTTTACCGATCTTGGAAGATTTTCTGAATCTGCACTGCTGTATTGTATCTCATTGGTGTTGCTTTCAATCTACTTTTATGTCAAGTGCTGTATATAACTTAAAAAAAATATCACATACCTCATATTTCAGCATTTGGTATTAAAACTGCAGCAATGGTTCATTGTGGTGCTATTGTTTCATGTCATTGCATTTAAAAAAAAGTTGCCCTCCTTGGTCATTATGTCTACCCTATGAGTAGATGTTTTGTGTGTTCCTGTTTCATAGTTTTACCATTTTTCATAGCTTGCTACATACCTTTCTTTCTTGACTGCTACTGAGAATGATGTTTGCAGGGGGAAATAGATGGTAAAGTCCTGATGTTAGAAAAATACTTGGCACCTCAAAGCTGTTCCTATGGCAACTGAGGCCTACAGTGGTACTAGAACATCTATGAAACCTTATGTCATTTTTAAACATGGTGTTTTCACAAGTGCAGTTCATTTTGATAATACCACATCATACCGATTTTTCTCTGTTAAATTTCATAGACATACATGAACATATGTTCAGTGTTTTTAGAAGCAGACTTCTTTTGATTCCATGACTAAGTCATTACATAGTTATGTTTTTGAGATGACAATTCCCATACCACATTACTGCCAGATTTACAAAATTTAATCCTGTTAATATTAGAAAAGGGAGAGAGTGGTCAAACATATTCAAGCATTTTATCTTGAATAATGATTTTTTTAAATGAAGCATGGTTGTAACTATACCTAAGACAAAAAACCTCTTATTTTTCTTAACTGCCTTTTTAGTATATAAATACATGCCCAGTTAAAAAATTAACTGTGTATGTATTTTCCTGTGTGAGTTGCCTCCACTTGTTGAAGCAGTTCCTGGTTAGAAAACAGTATTCCGGCCCAGGAGCCTGAAGCAAAACTTGAGATTTGTCACTGGTGCTAGAGTTTGCCTGGCCAAGGTCACTCCTCTGGCCGGGGCTGAGCTCGAGCTTCTGCACATCCCTGGTACCAGTGTCCAGCCTCCCCCTGTTTCTGTGTCCCACTGGGGCAGAAGGGATAAAACAGGGACAGTAGGGTAGTCAGTGGAGTGGCATTTGTCTTACAGGCTGAGTGAAGGCAATTTTCCACATTAATCCATCTCTAGAAGTGTACTTCCTCTGTGCTCTCACGAGAATTGCTGTTTTTCCACAGAAGTTTCTCTTATGCTTCGATTGGTTTCTTGTTCCAGGCTGTTTCTACCTCAACAGTTGACTACAGAAATTTAACATTCAAATTCTTCTGTCAGGGAGATATAAGGGCAAGAGTCTTGTCAGAAAAATTAATATCTATGCAAGAGGTTTCATGATACAATGTTTTTTTAAGTAATAATTGCTTTCTAGTGTTCTTTCTCAGCCATTGAACAATTTACCATCAACAGTGTCTTTTGTGCTTTCCCCTAGGATGGTCTTTTAATAATATAATGCAAATACAGCAAAGTAATTGAAGAATCTATTATCATGCATCATTATGATCCTTAAAAAAGATATTTCAAGTTGTGTTTCATTTCCTGCTTCCTACCTGAGTCTAGGTGGGGGACTACAGTCACCTCTACTGTCATGTACATACCATTCTTCACTGAATACTGCATAGAAAGTGACCTGGATTAGTGTCTCTCACAGAACATTCATTGCTTTTAGATTATATTTTTCTTACAAGTTGTTTTACTTCTATTTTCCTCATTTAGCATGATATGACACACAGAAAACGGTAATTGCCTGGGAGATTTGTCTTGAAGTAGAGAAGTAGAAGACACCAGGTGACATCCCCTTCCACCACAGGCACTGCATCAGAAATATGTCTCCACGTAAAAAGCTTAAGGCCTTATAATTCCAGGTTTTGTTCTATAAGCATAAAGCAAAAGTGACATCCAGTGGTCTGCAAATCCAGACTGTTCGGAGCTCATATTACAAATGCACTGCAGAATGTTTCAAAGAAAATTTCATCTTCTTTGCTGACTTTCATGAATTTGTTCTTTGTTAGTATATTTTTTTTTAAGTTATAATTATAAATTATATTATATATATATCATATATGTAAGTTATTATAATTTATAATAACTTATAAAAGGTCCTCAACTGTAGTAAATAACAAAACATTTCAAAATTGCATGGAAGTCAAAAAGGAGAAAGGTTAACTTCGCAAGGACTTGAATGCTTCATTCCTGACACAGAATTTAGGCAGTATTTTGGAATAGTTTTCTAAAATTACTTTAACACAAATATAGACATTTTGTAGGAAATTTTGTAAATGTGAGTAAATAATGAACTTGAAATATGTGCCTTCTGGCTAAACATTTCCCAGACTATTCCGCAAAGCAAACCAACAGTTCTGAGCAAAACTGGGTTAGCCACTCAAATACAAATGCAGCGATGGGAGGGAACATACCCCCCATATGAAAGAGTTAAGAGCATCAATAGCCTGAAATCAGGGCAGAGAGAGAAGCACTAGACAATGACATTTTGCACACCAAAACTATTTTGTACTCTGTGCTTCTGTACTGCCTTTTTAACCAAGACTGATTGCAGAAAGATAAGTCTGCCCATATAACTCTGCTAATGCATTTCTGTCCAGAACAGCTCAAAGGGTTTTTATTCTATGAAGAGCTTACAGCTTTCAACTGCTGGACCTCTGTCTTTTGATACTCAAGGCTATCAATACACAGAGTAAATCTCAGAAAATAAATGGAAGAAGTCAAAGGAAAAAATATAGGCAAAATATGGAGACACACAAGGAAATGATTAAAAAACCCTAAAAAGACAGGAACAAGAGGCATTGCAAAGGATGAAAGCCTACACAGTTTACCATCTTTCCTGGAACAACCACTAGTAATAGGAGCACTATCCAGTTACCACAGCAGATTCACCCTTTCTCTTACGGAACATGTTGTTTCATGTACTCTCTCCACCTCTCAGTTTTCTAGCCATCATACCGTAGGCAGTTTTAAAGGAAAATAGACTATCCCATTACTCTCCCCTTGTGATCCAGATTTACCTTAATGAACAGGCCTTTCAGTATTCAATAACTTTTAATAATAGTTGAAGAAAAATTAATAAAACACTAACTTTTTAAACTTCTTTTCAGGGCAAGAGTGGCTCCCGTCCTGACTCAAGGGTAATGGGACTGAGGTGGTACTGACTCTTCTACTTCCACCACTGCAGTTACATCTGCTGGACGAGAGGTACATTTCATAAGGGGTTGGTACTTTTCCAATTAAAAATAAAGAAATCACAGATCCCTGTCTGTTTGATGTACCAATCAGGCACCTCTGTAATCAACCTTACTGCAGATGGACATTCTTGTTTGGGTGACTTCCATCTGCAGTACAAAGCTAAAAGAGGAAAGAGAGTTTAACTAGGACACAGCCACCAAATTTGGCAGTGTTCCCTTTGAATATTTTTCTAAGGATTTTGTCCATATGAGTTCTGAGAGCAAATGCCAAATGACATGCAGGAGAAAAAGATTAAGCTGATAAAACTGTGCAGCAGTTTTTTCCTACTATTTTGGCTGCCTGTGGTACACAAATTACATTTTTTTTGCTTGATTAAAATGAAAGGAAGTAAAAGTAGGTACTAGCCTTCCTTTTTAATTAAACTGATTAAAACAGACCATCTGCATGTCTTTCCTTTCTATTTAATATTTCGCTAGCCAAACGGGATCTCAAAAGCACTATGTTGCAAGATAGGATATCTCTAATGAGATAGCAATTTTTTTTGCAGGTATCTGCTCATTTTATCTGGATGCCTTATTGTTAATAGTCTCCTCTGCCCAGGCAGCTGTGCCTGTGACAGCAGAACAACATGTTCCCTCCAGTACAGCCTGTGGAGTTATTTCATGTCCGACAAGAGATAAAATGTAAGCTACTCAAAAGGAACCTCCAAATCACCCTGTAAAAGGAAACTGCAGAGAGGCAGGCTGCTGGCAAGAAGAGAGATCAAAGGGCTATGTTAAGGGCTTATAGACCATATTTCTCTTTCATCGGGCCAGATTATGCAACCTGCCAGGTGCAGAATACTTGCAGTTTCTAAGGGGTGAGCAAGTATTGCAGATATGCGTGGAGTGAATACCTTCATTTCAATGACACACTCAGAAAACAAAGTCATTTTGCACGGAGGTCAGGATGTGGAGGGAACAGGTGCCAGACGCAGATATTTCAGATGGTTCTTCCACACTTTGTAGCAGGCAAGGCAAAAGATTTAATCTTCATTGTTACAGGGGTCGGTGGATATTTCCCTTCCCTGTTTAGCTAATATTTACTAAAAAGGGAGGGGAACAACCTGGTAATATATTTTTCAGTTTAAGTATTCCTGCAGAGCAGAGCTGTGGGGAGCTGGAGCCCAGCCCTGCTGTGGCCTGGCTGAGGCCAGGGCTGACAGGCCTGGGGCTGATGCAGTGGCCTGGGCCTGGGGCACGTGGGGAAACCCTGAGGCAGGGGACAGGGACATGGCTGGGGGTACCCTGCTGGCCCTGATGCTTCTTAAGGGTGGGTTTAAATGGAGAAAGCCACTCATCCCACCCTAAAGCAGATTAATGGTTTCCACTAGGTGCCTAACTTTCAATTGGCTACATTCACATGAGGTTAATCCCCCACAGCAGATCTTGGCTTAGTCTGTCTAATGCTTCAGGATGAATTTTATCAGGCTGCATTCTCACTAGCAGATTTGGGAATCTTAAAACTTAAGTGCTTGTGTTTTCTTTCCTCCAGCCCTTTGTCACTTATGTGACTCGTGTGAGCCATCTGGTAGCAGATGTCCTTTGAGGAGAGTTCGGCTGCAAAAAGGCATTAAAAACTTTGGCCTTCTCAGCATCTTCTGTTTATATCATTCCTCCCCTCAGAGCAGCAGACCAAAGCTTTCTCAGCCTTCCTCTTACGAGTAGTGCAATTACAGAAGGATTTCCTGTTACTCCTTGCAGTCATACCCTTTCTGCTTTTCTCTGTAACAGTGTGTTACTTTTACTGTTGCAGCTATGGTAGCTTTTTAAGCTGCCGTCTTCTGCATCTGGATGGATAGCAGAACCTTCCCCAGCAGCGGCTTGCTTATCCAGCCTCTGTTCTCCCAGCCTATTTGTTTCCCTGTGGCTTTACCTATCACCCTTTGGGGATGGTGAAATCTGCTTTTTTGAGTATCTATTGCCTCATACTTTTCCTCTTTTCACAAAATAGTGAACTCCGCAACTGCAGAAGCAGAAGGCTGCTCCCATCATGACCTCTACCCTTGTTGAACAGTTAAACCCATTATAGTATTTTTCCAAATACTTGAAGTACTTCATTACCAACAAGTCCTTTGGATGTAGAAATATAAAAGCATTCAGAAATCAAAATTAACTTCATGTCATGCTTTTGTGTGCTCAAACAGTAGCCCACAGATGTGTTAACAAATGAAGAGAATAGAAAAAAATCTTGCTTTTAAGTTTTTAAAAATTTAAGTCACCCTTGGTACAGTAGAC
>CM021765.1:41812867-41897904 GCA_011076525.1 Nettapus auritus
TTTATTTCTTATTTTTTTATTGTGTAGCTCATTTTAAAAATAAGAAATAAAATGAAGTATTTAAAACTACAAAAAAAAAAAAAAAAAAAAAATGTATTTTCATTACAGTAAGGACTCTTGCACAATTCATCTGACAAACAGTCATTTTTGAGTGATGCACCATGTCTACATCTCATATCCTTCATTGTCAATCATTAGTAGGTTAGTGCAAGAAAGAATATATTTTAGTTCTCAAAGCTAAACTTGTTCCCATGTCCTCATTAATTGTAAAAGCATAATGAAGACTGATTCAATGCAACAAATGGGTTTTGATTAAATAACGTCATGCAGAAACACCAGACAAGCCAAAACACCATCTCACAGAGTTGTATTCCCCTCCAGTCCTGGTAGAGATTGAAACTGTCTATATAATATATCATAATTAAATCAATTTTTGCTAATCACTTCAGCAAAAATACTCAGTCTGTGGTAAGTAGTAGGCTAAAGGGTAGGACGTTGACAGTTGCTGCCATGGGTTTGCTGGAGTACAATGCAGGAAATTGCCAGACCTCCCTTCTTTCACATCTCTCCAATGCACAAGGGACTGAAAAGATGTATATTTTTCCCATGAAAAAAATAAATAAAAACAAAAACAAACTTAAATTCTCTTACTCATGAAACTTAAATTCTCACTACCTCCTACACTTTCCTGTGAGTTAAAACTCCAATTGTATCCTGACCAGCTCTTGGCTCCTCATAGTTATCCACTGTCAGCCCAGAAATCTGCAGCACATTAAAAAACACAAGCTGAGGACAGCCCAAAGTAAAGTGAATTAAATGATGATAAATATTGCAAGAAATACCATTATAATTCAGTAAAGCCATACCCTTTTTATTCACTTCTTTAGTAGAATTTCTACTTTGAGACAACAGAGAAACAGGAAAAAAAAAAAAAAAAAAAAAAAAGGTCAGAGAGAATTTAGATAAAAATACAATGCACCTTGGTTTGAGCATTTATGATTGTCTAAAGACCTAGCTCCACAAACTACATGGAAGTGTAACATGGTTCAAGAGAAGAGCAGAATAAAAATAAAAATCTATCATATCAGCCAATCTCTATTTCAGGAAGTGATGCAAACACAGTCCACAGCGAAGTTGTACCTCCCAAAATATTCTGCCACCCACAACATTGTGTAACTTTCTTCTAACATGAAACAAAGTTGTGCTTAGCTACTGTCAGCACCAGCTAATTGCACCACATGTAACCTCACCAAACGTTAAAAAACAACAACTAACAGATGATGTTATTTCCCTCCCTCTGCAAAATCGTGTCTGATTAAGCTCGTGTTACAAAGCCCTACTATATCAGAAACAAGTCCTGCAGCTCCTGGTAGGAAAGCTGCCTGCTCCACACTTCACTGAAGGGAAGGGAAAGGTTGATTTGCTCAAGAGCTGTTCATGTTTGTGATCCTGCTTCTTTTGCACTGCTGGTGCTTCTCTAATTTCAACTCTGTTGTTTTTGTTTCATTTCTCTTATTTTCTCTCCCATCAGCTAGTTTTCTTTTGATTCCTGTCTAGCCACAATTTCCAAAACTGAATAAACAACGGAAACGTATGGTAAAGTGACAAAACTCAACACCTGACACTTACTTTGAGGCAACACTTAGTCGCAACTAACAAATGGCTCTGTTGCAGCATTTTTAATTTGGCTACCGCCACAGTAAGCTTCACATATAGTATCCAACTGCTTTACCTTAAAACTAGTACTTATTTTCAATATGCCTCTACACAAACTACTTCCCTGTCAGAGTGATGGCTGCCTCAAAACTCTTGCACCAGAGAGGTGGGCCTACAACCAGGCAGAGCGCCGGGGGCTACTTATCCTGCTCTCAGGACAGCCATTTTGTGTTTTTTGGTTGCCCCACATCTGCGAGGCCGCAGCTTCCCACCGCCGCTGCAGCAGTGGTTCATCCGCTCTTGCTTTCCTGCTCGCTGCACGGGGCTGGTGGCAGGAAGCCACAACTGCTCTGTGTGTTTATCTCTCCCCATCTCGCAGCCCTGACAGAGTAAGGCTATTTGGATAGCAAGAGGCTGTGGTAACCAAGCAGCCACAAAATCTAAAAGGGACGTTTCCCAGCTACTGACACTGCTAAGAGTAACTGCAAAACAAGTTTTGTAATACAAATAATATATATATTTATATATAAACGTGAATGAAGTGAGAAAAAGCAATAGCAGTTTTTGTGTAGTTGCTTTACTTAAATAATCTTAAAATAAATCTTCCTGCTTTAGAATAAAAATCTGCTTCTTTGTAGGGACTGGGTGTCACTGACAAGGACATCAGCAATAACTTCAAATTTCAATGTCTCCAAAGTTCATCTTGAGCCCTTACACCTCTACGTGGCTAGTTCAGGCCCCTCTCTCTAACAAGGAGCTCCCATTCCCTTGGGGAATCACCAGATGACAGCCTTCACAAAGTAGCCAGACCCCCACTGGACCATTATGGCCTGTTTAACAACTCCCCTCTGGAAGAGGCATTTTGAGCAAACACCACCAGGCAGTTACAGAAGACCTATCAGGGGCAGTCTCATGGTGTGAGCTCCACACCTAGGTCCCAGCCTTCCCAAAGGATTTCGGCCTGTGGTAGCCCATGGGGCCAGGAGCAGGCTTGCAGCGCAGGCTGGGACCTGCAGGCACCATGGGGCAGCCAGAGCTCTCAGTTCCCTTCCCTTATTTTCATTTATTAAACAAACAATGCTGCTAACCGCAACAGGCTCCAAGTAGTACTAACAAATGGTCATGAGACAACAAAAAGGGCATTTTCAAGATGAAAGGGGTATGCTGGCGTTCCTGCAGAGGTGAACTCCTGCTGCTGTGTGCACGACCGCCCTTCCGAGCCCTGCAGCCCGTGTGGCCAGGGGCCAGCTCGGGGTCTGCTCTGAGGAGGTGTTTGTGCATACGTGGCTTTTTCAGTTGATGGGTGAGATTTCCTGGCTGCCTTTTACCACTTCAGTGGTGCAGAGCAGTCATAAAGTTTAATTGACCAATTAAGCAGGGTTTACAGTTGCTTTGCATTGCTAGAGTGCCACAGCGCAGACTGAATAAAGCAGGGAATCTGTCCCGTATATACATATAATATATATATATATATATATTTGTCAGGAAAAACAAACAAACAAACAAACAAAAAAAAAAACACATGGGCTAAAGTAACATAAATAGAGAGGTGGGTTTAGCTTGTAGTGAAAGGTATGGATTTGAGTGTTGTGGAACAAGATGAAAGCGAAGATCCCCAATCCCTCCTGTTGTGGTTGCAGCACAGCCAGGAGGGAGCAATGGGGGCACAAGCACAGTGCCATCAGGGCTATGGGATAAGGAGGGAGGAGCACAGAGTGGAGGTGGCTCCCAAATAAAGAGAAACAACTTTTTAGAAGGGAGTCATGGGAAAAGGCAACAAACAAACAGAAACCAAAACCCAACCCAGCATACAAGCAGCAATGACAGTTTTCAAATGGAGACTTTAGGGGGGAGTGGCGTTCAGTGAAAGCCACAACAGATTACGGCTCAGACAGCCTGAGCCCACAGCTCTGCCTCCCACCACCTGCCTGTTCTTCTCCAGGTCCCTGTCCCACCCAGCCCTGCACCACTCCTTGTAGGTTCCTGCTTCTTTCCAAGCCTCCTGTCTGGGGGGGTGATGCTTAATGCATATGCCCAGATACAACCAACTCTTTACGATACTGGATGCCTCTAGAGAAAATTTGACTAGAAATAAATAGCACAGTTACCTAAATACTAGTAGGCACCTCAGTAAAAGTGGCTTCATAATTTCAAGAAAACTGCTTCATTACTGTCAGGCTAATATATATATATATATATATATATAGTATTTAACTTAGCAGGTTGCTGACAATGTAAGCTATTGGCTAGAGCAGAATTTCTCCAACTGCCTACTGCAGCTACCAGAGGAAGAACCATGGGAGAGTTCAAAAGACTGGAAACCCACAATAAATAAATAATAAATTAATTCACAATGTCTTATATTGTACTACCAGCAATTTAAGGCATAAGTATTTTTCTCGGTACGTAGGTAGTATCCAGGGCTTGCAGGATTAAAACAAACAAACAAACAAAACCTAACCAACCAAATGGGAAAAAAAAAATAAATAAAAATAAAAAAAGAAGGAAGGAAAAAAAGTGAAACACTGCACCAGAGCAATTAAAAAAGTGAATGTGGAACCTGTTATTAAAGGAAAATAGTGAACATTAGAAAGCCTGAATTTATGAAGATTTTACAAAGGTTGCAGTTTTGTAGAGGTCACAAGCAACATAATGCACATTGTTATATGCCTGTTAGGGACCTGAGGGCTCCAATGAGCCCTGAAGCCACTGCCTAGCCTCCCCTGGGGCTCCCCTGCCACGGCCCAGGACCCCATTTCAGCCCCCAGGCCCTCTGCCTGTTCCTGCCTGGGCTATGTATCTGCAGCTCTGTCTCTGGCCCTGTTTCTTGCATGAACCCTGCTTCACCTCTTGCCGTGTCTGGGGCTGAAGGACCCTGTTACCAGCTCCAGCTCAGCCCCCATGGGGTGGTGCCCCTTTATGGGAGCACCACAGGTGCTGGGTCTCCCTCAGCTCCCGGCTCATCCCACGGTGAGGAGCAGCCCCACTTAGGCTGCTTCCAGACACAGGTTGTTTGAAGGTTGTGTTTTGGATCCTCTTCAAGCACACTTAGTGCAAACACTCTTCTGTTTAGTATGCCCACCATGTAAAGATGGGGTTTGAGGTGCAGATCTCAATAGGTGGTGATGGAAAAGCTGAGGGAGCTTTCGCCCCATTGTAGCAGGTAGTAACACCAACCTCACATGATTTATGCCTCCATGGCACAAAGGCACTTATGGCTACATACAGCCATGCAGCTTCCCAGTTTCTCCTTCCCCATCCTCTACCACCCACATGGACTTAGATCAGCATTGAGACTGCTCCAGAGTTGTCACAACACTCTGGTAAAGTAATGAGACAAAGGGAAAAAATAAGGAGAGAACTAGCAAAAGGAGTTGCAAGAAGGGGAGAGATGGAAGGCATCCATATGTGTTGTGGGAAAGAGATAAATAAGTCATGGGCTGAAAAAAAAGCCATCCTACTGTGTTTTTCAGTTGTGTTGTGTTTGATAAGGACTCCAGTAATAAGCACTTGCATAGGAGCCCAAGAAGATGACAGGAGCTGCAAAGGTGAGACTTGGAGTATAACTTCCCCAGCCTTTAGGTTACCAGTGGTCTCACTTCATTCTGTTGGATTGTGCTTTCCACAAACGGCACAGTGATTGGGCTGGAAGTTCTCTCCAGTTCTATTAGAATTTTAAATGAGCTTAAAGGGAATCCAAAACTGTTAATTTTAAAGCTTAAGTGTGGGAAGTGCTGAATAGGTCTGCTAAAGAACACGGAGACATCCACTTCAAGTGAGCTGATCTAAAATTTAGCATAAATTAGAAGGGTCTGGAGGTATGATCACTAGAAAGTTATGCAACAGTCACATGTGAAAACATCAGCTGGTCCTTGTGATCTGGTTTGAGTGAAATGAACCAGCACTGCAAAAGATCTAAACTGTCTAATCCCAACCCTCTGTCTAGCCTTTCCTCTTGAGAGGTAACGCAGGAGTAGCAGAAAGAAAGTGCCTTTTGTCACTGCTCTCTTGTTCTCAGAACAAACTGTGAAGCAGTTGTTTCTTTTTGATGTTTGGGAAAGAATAACTAAATATATTCTTTAGAGCAGAGTTATATTGTTTAGAGCAGAGCTACCTATTGAGCAGTTGTCACATCACTACTTACTACACACATACTTTGAAATCCAAAGATGCAGAGGTTAACAGCTTCAACTAGGAAAATAGAGAATTTTGTGCACGACAGACATTCAGCAGAGAAGTCTGCACTGATGCTGTTTTATAGAAAGCAAGATTTCAATTGCTAGGTTTTCCAAATGGCCACATTTTGCAAGGAAGCAATAATGGCACTGAATTAAAATTAAATCAGGAAGACTGACAGGAACTGTGCAGCTTCTGATGCCAAAGGCAAGGCTCTGTGCGTGGTCAGTCAGAACTGTTGGTTAGTTTGCTTAAGTCTTTGTATTCAGAGAATTGGATAACAGCATAAAGGAAACTCATGCATGTACACACATGAAGATGAAGGAAGATGGAACTTTTTTCGTTTTGCACAAATGGTGGTTAAACTCTTTGTGCTGTTGAAACCTGTCAAACTCATCTGAGATATAACTAACTGCAAAAAATTCTCTTTGACACGATAAATCAATATATCACATTTTAATATTTTGTTGAAACATGCATAAATTCATCTCTATTAAATGTGAATTGTATGAATGACATTTTAAAAACTAATGCAATATAGAAAACCTCAAGTATTCTATTATTTTTAATGAAAGATTTAAACAACAAAATTATTAAAATCAAATTCCAACAGATTTGAAATCTGTTGCTGTCTATGGATAAAAAAATACTGTTATCAGCTCCATTTGATGTGACAGAAATACATAATTATTACCAAACTGATTTAGGATGATGGAAGATTGTGAAAAGGTTTGCTGATAGCTATATAGTTATCTATCTGTATGCTTCAACAGGATTTCGACTAAAGCCTGAAAGGCAAAATGTCATTGACCATGGAATGGAATTACTTGGTAGAGATAATATGAGACTTTTTTGTCAAAATACTTTGTCTCTTAAAATAAACAGCTAGCAGCTGAATCCAGAATGCATAATAAACAGACTTGAAGAGCTTTTAACTCCATTCTTAACAAAAAAAAAAAAAAAAAAAAAAAAAAAAAAAAAAAAAGCCAGAGAGAGTAAAAATTCAGAGTATTAAAGAGTAACAAAGAATAACAATTCAGAGTATCTTTCATCCAATGGAGTATACTATTTTAGTCCTTAATGTCCTTAATGTACTACATTTGTCCCAAGGCACAACCTTAGACTATCCGTAAGATACTTGACTTATTTGATGTTACTTCCTACCAAGTAATGCATATACTAGAACCGAGAGGGCTACTCCACTTTATTTGGGGAGCACATTGGACAAAAAACTAATGTTCCAAACATTTCCAGTGAAAAGAAGCCCTATTTTCAAAAGTTACAGATACTTAAAAAACTTTCAATTAGATATAGACTAAGAATCTATGTCATTCTGCAAATGAATCTCAGGCTCCTAATTTACTGAAAGGGAGGGTTTTTGTATTCCTTTGGGAGTTAGGCACCTAAATGTCACAAACATTTTACACATTTTTGACACCTGGGGTTCATTTCTGAGGTAACTACTGATTTCTCTGCTGTATAAAATCACCACAGTTTGTATTTCAGTACTTTGTATTTTCAGAACTTAAGTTACTCTCCAAACTCCACTTAACAAGACTTCAGAAACTTGCATCAACAGTGTCTTCTACTGGGTAAGACTACATGCAACACTAATCAGGGTGGAAGGATTGTTGCTAATTGTTCTGAGTAATGCCTTTGTTGCTATGCGTTTGATACACCTTAATTTTATTCTTAATTAAAAAAAAAAAAAAAAGTGTTTGACTGGTGGAAGTGAAACAGCATCTAAGGTGGCAGTGCTGGTGACATCATTCCTGTGATACTTATTCTGGAAAGATAATACTTTCCAGTAAAAATTATGAAGTGGTCTTTATAATGTTTATATCAGCTTGACACCTTTGCTTACCAGTAAAAAAGAAAACTGCTCTGTATTTTCTGAATCTCCGTAACTCTACTGAGAAGTCATAACACTTAACGAACAATTTTGTAAAGCCAATAGCTGAGGAAGAATATAGATAAAATGAAATTTCAACAAAACTGACATCTGGATTGAATATAAGTGTAAATAGGAAGAGAGTCCAGAACAGAACTCTGTTAAAGATGTGTTAAAGCATTTACATGTGATCCTTCATAAAGAATGGATGGTAAAAGTTCTGGCATCTGTTGTTTTTAAACTACTATAAGAAAGTCACTAAAGCAATTTATTGCTTCTCAATCAGTTAATTACAATATATGTGTCAATATATGTCATACCTACATGAAACTGTGCAAATACACTTCCAAAAATACTTTTTTTCTAACATCAATAAGAAGATATAGGTAGTATCAGCAAGAAAAAAAAATCTCCTGTTTAATTATGTATATAGATATAGACTAGATACTCAAAAAAGAGTTCTGCTAAGACATTATAGATCATCAGCTGCCTATGACTACTGTGTTGCTGGATGCTACTGTCTGATCAGTAGAACTAGCATCAGGTTTTTAACTTAAGATGTTCACTTTATATTTAAATAATCTGGATCAACCTATTGTTTGCCATTCTGTCAGAAAACTGACCACCACCTGACAGGCAACTGTTTTTTGGAGTGGCTGGAGCACATCTGAATGAGTAGAGATGAAAATTTACAAAGCAGGGCATTTCAAGACACCTGGAGGTTTTAACCAGTTTAAGTGGAGCAGCTTTTAAAAGAGAAGGAAAAGTAGGTTTGCCTAGACTTTATGGTTAAAACAAATGTACTATCTGTGTTTATAATAAAACTAAAGGTAAAGGACTGGAAGGTCAGTTTGGCTAGTTTCAAGGCTGTTTTTCTATCGCTTTCATGGATACTGAAAAGGAGAGGCTGACACTCATCAAATTCTTTCAGTAACATACTATTACCTCCTCTTACTTTCCTCTATAGTAGGTCAACTTCTGTGATACTTTTCACCTTCCTTAGACTCTAAACTCTTCTGAACAAGGACTGTATCTTCCTATATAATTTTAAAACACATGCCAAAAACTGGTCATAATCCCCGCTAAAGTCTTTGGAGACTACTGCAGTAAAAAGAAGCAACACCATCTCAAGAGCAGCCAACGAGCACCTCGATGTAATTATGATGATATTTCTATCAAAAAGACAACTGTCTACCTGATGAAACTTAAATGTGAATGGTCCAGTCCATCACCATTCGCCATGTATATAATTCTTCTACTTTGTGTGTGAAACCTTCTCTAGAAGAACAAAGTACCTCACTAAATGTGCACTTTGTCTGCATAAATAAAACCATCTGGTTTGCTGTCTGACCATCTGGTTTGTCTAAAGTTTATAGTCTCCTGAGTGTTATTCACAGGCCCACATATGATCAAGCCTCCAAAGACATTTTTATTTGGTAAAAGCTTTCCCACAGCACTTTATTTTTTCTATTTGTTTTTGATCTTGTAAAAAAAAAAAAAAAAAGTCATTTTAATACGTGTGTTGTAATACTGCATGTGTTTGTGTGTTCCTGTGAACTGCTTGTAGTTCTGCTAGTGGGTAGATATTACAGGCTAGATTCCCTTGGGAACGGGGGAGGAACGTACTGCAGTAGAGAAACTTGGAGATACCAGATCCTAAGACTTCTTAACTGCTATCCCTGAACAAGATGCTAGCTTAGGGTGGACAGCTCACTTAAAATGCATCAGCTATTAACATGTGGCTAGATATTGAGAACTGAACTGTCTCAGTTCAAGAGCTACAGCTGGTAACAGGTATCCAGCACCCTGTCAGATTTACAACAGGCAGGGTTCTCTGCTGGCTTTTATGATTCCAAGACTCCTAGCAGCATGTAGTGTCCAGATAACCCACCAGTTTTCATGTGTGAATAAAATGCATAATTATGCCTCCCTAATACTACAAGCTGAACAGTCACTGCATTTCTGCTTGCTCTCCCTGCTTCATAAACACAAGATTTTCCATACGGAGCCCTTACAAAGCCTTGCCAAAAGGGTTCATTCTCCTTCAGAGTTCAACTGCTCCCGTTTCTGGAGAAAATGCCTCAGTTCTCTGCAGGTCAGTAAGTATACAACAGTTCATAAGCTCTGATACTTCTGCCTTATCTGCCCTCTTACCACAGGCAATGGAAAATGTTCCACTTGAAACAACAAACAGATTCAACATCAGAAATAGAAATGACCTAAGTAAAGATTAATATAACTTAACAGAATCTACCTCGTTGTGTTCTAAGCCATCACTGATGTTTCAGCAGATTAAGCGTATACATAATTAACTGTATTTACACAATCACTAACAATAATCACACCTTTTCATCTACCTAGAATACATACTCTCTATGCATTACATCTAAAGTGAGATTTAAAGTTAAATGTAGACATACACCATGGAGTGCGATCTTGTATTTGTAACGTGAACATAACTAAAGTAACTGGAGCAAGAAGTCCATATTTTGAAAATGTGCAAAATAGATATCTTTTTCTATAGTCACTCTTCCCTGAATTCCTTCAACACAGAAAAACAGAAAGGATGTCAACAGGCCTGTGGAAGCTAAGACCCAGGACAATTCCTCTCTCTGCAGAAGAGTTGAGAGAGGGCAGCTGGATCCCACTGGACCCTGCTGTGTTTAGTTTCTAAAAAAGGGAACTAAAACGAGAAGCAGCCTCCAGGGGCAGCAAAATACAGCAGGAAGCTTGGAGATGCAACTCAGCTCTATAAAAATAAATTGTTTCATGTACGTGATTCTATTTACTTGTTAGTTTATTTGTGTAGCTTGGGGGTACTGGGTTGTTTCCCAGTCAGCTTCTTACAACTCTAATTCCTGTTGATATGTAAAAGTGTGAGTGTACGAGCTGAAGCACACATACTTAAGAGCAGCTTCTGTGGATGTACAAAATAATTTAATAACTCTAATTTACTGTCAATAAATTCCACTAAAGCTTTGTATACTCTGAGAGACCATACATAGACAATGTCATATTCCGAACATAAGGCCTTGACTTTTAGACTTTAGCCTTTAATATATGGACATATTCTAAAAATGAGCAGTGAATACACTACTGCTTTTCAGCTGAACTCTGTTCATTGAGTATATGCATTTTCTATCTATTGTAAATGGGGCACCTGTTGTAAATTTAATTCACAACATTATATCAGATGCTAGCAACAAGTCAGGCATCACAGCCTTACTAAGGCACCACAGTGCCTTAGTGACTGTCTATATGTTTAGATCCAAGATGGGCTTTGTTTCAAGCTTTCTTTTGTTTATTGTACTGAAACAGCTTTCCTATTCAAAACTAAAGTCAAGACAAACACTAATAGTCATTTTTCCCAAGTAGCAATGCTGAGTGGGTCCCGAGTGATCTATTGAACTGGTAATTATTTACATGCAATAAGTTTTAGTTTTAATATGCTTGTCACTTTTCAACTTCTACATTACAAATTGTCTTGAGTTTTCAATCTCAGTGTGCCATAAATGTTTATAATCTGTGAATGGGAGTCAATATTCACACCAGTCAGGATAATGCTTATCCTATGTTCCAGAGCTTATGATACAGAGCTTCCTTTGAGAAAAATAATTAAACCAAACTAAAAATAAATAAATAAATAAATTGGGGGGGGGGAGGAAAAAGCTTTTGATTTTAAATATTTTCTTAGAAAATAATATTTATTAATATGAAAATCTTGTGTGTTCCTTATTTGTTTTCAGAACACTATTTCCAAGAGCTGGGAAGATTTGTTTTCTGGCAAGCATCAAACATTTTTCCATTGGTCACAGCATTCTTGTACTAATTGAGTTTAGAAAACTCTTCAGCTGCTGCTTGGATGAACATGATCTGTGAAAAGCAACCATCAGAAATAATGGGATCCATTAGCTAATTATACTTTATCATCAAACACACATCAGTTGCAAAATATAATATGAGAACTGTATTCTGGTCCCCAGACCTTTCGGATTGTATGAACTGCTGTAAAATAAACAAATAAATAAAATAGTATTTTCTTTCCTGAAATACTTCATATTTCTCAGTTAAGGAGCCCACTGATTTTCAAAATGTATAAATCTGTACCAGACATAAGCCTTCTGAAGTTTATACTGATGATTTTGCTCTCTGAAGCAAAAATTGCGGGGAACATGCTATGTTTATTTCAACACCTATCATGCATGCAATATGAACAAATCTTTTCCCTGGTTCAAACTATTAATTCTGCTGAAAACAAAACAAAACAAAACAAAAAACCCAAACCCTACAATATACAATTCAACTGCAAACTGGGACGTTGGATAGAAGGCATGGATTTTTAATGTGATTACAGACTACGTAGAATAAATATTTCTTTGTATTTCCCTTAAATACTCCTTTGATTCTACAATTTTATTTTATTTTATATGATTGCATACATAGGAGTAACTGACCATATTTTGCCACAGCTCTCACCTTTCTATTAATATTTTGGATATTATATGGGGAAGAAACTTTCATTAGTTCTCACACTAATTTTCCACAGAGAAAACTTACCTTATTTCTTTTAAATATGAGGAAATTTAGAGTCACAATACAGGTGGCCTTGTTAACATATTGACTTGACTCCTTGTTGCCTTAACACAGAAGTATGTGGCTACTATGAGTATAAGTGTAAGCTAAAATACTGTCCTCCTGGAATGTTTACCTTTTGAACTTATATATGAATTTGATTTAGAAGATGACAAGGTCCAAGTGGAGAGCCAACATCATGATTTCACATAGAAGTCCAATCACTTACTACTTGAAACTAAATAAAATCTTATTTAAAGTGGAAAAAGCTAAAATCTTCAGTACATGTGACTCCTGTGTGAGGACACCAAATAAAATATCCATTAGCTTTCAGGTAACTAACATGTATGAATCTGAGGTGCATGAGTTGCAGTACTTCAAGCCTCACAGTAGCAGTGAATAGTGGATTGACACCCAGGTTGTGTACTGCAGTTTTCCACGTGCTCCACCCTGGCCAAATTCCAAACAAACAGATGCAATGCTGCTCTGGTCAGCCCAGCTAATGGACTCTGCCCGGGCCACCCTTGCCCATCCCTTGCTATTCCCTGCTTTCCTCCTCCCCACAGAGCCCTGTTACTTATATAACCTTTGTGCATAGTGAGGAAATGACTGGAGACAAGCTGTATTCCCCTGTTCCACTACACTCTGCAAGGAGCTCTTTCCAGCAGACTGATGGAGCAGAAGAACCCGTGCCTGGTCTGTGGGAGGACTGTTGGTCTTATGCTACATCTCATGCCCACAATGAGGTCAGAGCAGCCCCAGTAGAGGAGGTCAGTCAGTGAGAGAGTTTCAATCCTTTAAAGCCTCACTAAAATCCCACGTAAAAGATCTAGTAGCAGCAGTAGGATACTTGTTGGTCTAAAGATACGAGATATCATCTGTTAGTACAATGCAGAATCACTGTGAAATCAAGGACACAGACTGCAGCCAAATCCAAATATTTTTCCTCCTATTAGGAAATAATAAAAATGCCTTGGCAAGACAGGTTCAAGCCTTCCGACTTTCTTTTGAAATGCTCATTCTGGTAAAAGTGTCTTACCAGCAAATACACTTTAATTTCTGTTGGCCTTAACTTTTGCATACTGTGTGCCTCTTCACACCTGTGCAAAGTAAAGTAAAAAAGGCTGCCAAACAAATGCCTGACATTCCACGGGCACAATTATTTTACAAGTATAAATGAAGTGAAAACAAGAGTCTGTAGGGGGTGCTTGGAGGTACTTATTATGTTATTATTATTATTATTATTATAAGTTAGAGATATGTTACTATTTTAGAGTGTTCTGTGCTCACTAGTTAAGTAGGGATATTGTTATTGCTTGGACTTTTTGCAGAAGCATGGTATCTTACCTGAATTTCCCCCCTCTCCTCCCTTTCAGTGTCTTTCTTCTCAGTACTTTTGTGTATGGTGGTATTTATGACCTAATTTTCTCTTCCCACAATATTCCTGCAGTAGGTACTTAGGAAATATGTTTTGGTTCCTATTCCTACTATTATGCTAGAAAGCGAAGGAAGTAAGCAGCACAAAGCATTTAACCTTTTTGTTTACTTCTAGACTATGCTACTAATATATGCTGGTAAACTTATTTTTCTAATGCAAAGGTATATATTTGTAGACACATTACCAGTTTTGTGAACAGATTCTTCTGGGATTAATATTTTTTACTTCTAGGCAGAATATACAGCAGACTAATACCGAAATGAGGATGAATTTTACAGGACCTAAGAAATCATGCTTACAAAAGTTGAGCTTTATACAGCAATGTTTGACCCCCCCTCCCTTTTAATGGTGCTTTTAGTATTAAAACACGTCTCTTTATTAGCAGACCTGAGATAATGCCCACAAAAGTAACTGATTTAGATTTGCTTTCCGTTCCTTTAAAAGCATAGTGAACACCAAAAAAAGCTCAGTCGGTAACTTTTGGGTTGATCATAAGTCTTAGCTGAATGTTTTGGTATGACTGGGTTAAGTAAGTAGTACATTTCCTTCGTCATCTGAATACAGGTTTTGTTACATCTAATACCTCAACTCCTTCAGCTGCTTTTATTATGCAAGTAAAAGAGTAAAAGATCTCTTATACAGAGCCACCTATTTTCACCAAATATGCACAAACTAAGTTGGTTTTAAAATTTCCATTCTTCTGTGAAAATTAATTGAAATTGGCCAACAAGCTGGCTACCATTTCCCTCCCCCGATGATGGGGAAAGAGTGGATGATAGACATGTGTGACTACAAAAACACTTTTCCTTAAAAAACTGCTTTAAAAATAAATAAATAAATAAATAAATAAAATAATAATAATAATAATAATAAAACTTTTCAGGTCACATCCTGAAGCTTTGTAAAACTGAGAGTTTGAGATGTGCTAAATCTTACATGCTCTGTACAACACTATTCACTTGGAGAGAACTAATCACTCAAATTGCATAAAGCTAAGTGCTTGTTTAAATCCTCACATGACTGATGACTAATGTTCAGTATTTAAAATTCTGTCCAAAGACAGAAGAACTGATTGTTTCACTTGAGCAGTCAACTTTCACACTAATCACAGTAATCTAAATCTCTATTGTTTAAAATACCTAAGAAGCATGACCTCGCTTAATTGATAGCTTTGGCTTTTGTCCTTCTGGAGAATTTCACATTCTGAATACAAACCATAAAAGAAAAATATTACAGCTTGAAAATGACTTAAATTCCCTGTTTTATGACATACTGAAAAGGAAAAGGGAGATAAAAGGTCAATTTGACAATGCTCTGTGCGCTTGGATCCCTGAATGTAAGCATAACTCTGATTTTAAACGTAACGGTTGGTGACTATTTATGAAGGTATGAAGAACTGCCTGAAAGTGACTCAGCGTGTGATGTTACTGCAGAGTGCAAAGTTTAATGGTTTATGTTCTCCAGCATTTTAACAGATTTGGAGGAGCAATAACACTGCTTTTGCGTGTGGCCCACACTTGACGCATTACTGTGCAGAAAGCGAGTAACCCCACCACCACCCACCAGGGCACGGGCTGCGCGGCTCCCCCGGGGACAAACCCTCTCTGAACTGAGCGTTCTCGCAAAGGAATTTTGTTTCTACTGCATATTTATTTAAAAAAACACCATACCCTCCCCCACCCCTCAAACTGCCGTAAAGCGCAGCCCGGCGGAGGCGCAGCGTTGCGTCGCTCTGCCGGAAGTGCGGCGCACTTTGCGGCGAGGCCGCCCCTGAAGCGCGGCCGGGCGGCCCCGTGCGCCCTTTCCGCCGCGCCGCCGCCGAGGTAGGGTGAGCGCTGCTGGGCTCCCCCCGCTGCCGGGCCCCGCCGCCCCACACCGCCTCCACAGCGCTAACCCCGCGCCCTTCTCTCTTGCAGGATTCATCATGCCGGCCAAGGGGCCCCTGCAGAGCGTCCAGGTCTTCGGGAGGAAGGTGAGGGCGGCCCCCGCCGCCTCCCCCCCAGGACTAGGCCGCGGGCTCCAGACGCTTGGCGCCCACCCAGGCCCTGCTCGGCGGCGGCGGAGCCCTGCGCGGTCCCGGGGGTGGTGCCCCGGAGCTGCTGTGCGGCAAGGCCGGCGCTGGAGAGGCCTGCTCAGCATCCACGTGTCGTGGCGCGATGGGCCTGTCGGAGATGGTGATCCCAAGGAGCAGGCCCGGCCCCGCTGATTCAGGGCGCCTCATGGGTGTTCCCCGCAAAAGGGCCCGGATCATCTGCTGTGGTGCCCGGGAGCCCTGTTAAATAAACTGGGAAATAAAGCTTGCGGTGGGGGGATCCTATCACTCCAAAAGGCAATAGGCTCCAGGCGATAGGCGAAAAGGCTCCAAACATCTCTTAATGCTTTCATGAAGAGATGGGCCACAAAAATAATGTTTTGCTGAATGGATCGGGTATCTCTCCCACGCTCAGATAATTATAATATCACTAAGGTAGTGCTGTAATATTTGAATTTGTTGGAATGTAAGAAGTGGTACTGTTTTGTTTTTTGAGGGGTGTTAATATTCATCAGAAACTAAGATTTTAGAATGTTAAAGTTTCAGAAGGTTTCATTTTATGCTGCTGTTGTGAAAAATGAAGTGCTTCATTAACATGTGTTTGGACTTCTAGAAAACAGCAACCGCTGTTGCCCACTGCAAAAGAGGAAATGGCCTCATTAAGGTGAATGGAAGACCTCTGGAAATGATTGAGCCCAGAACTCTGCAGTATAAAGTAAGCATCCACCCAGCCTTCCTACCTGCTTGGATATTAAAATACCTTTATCCACTTAATCGCTTGAGGATGGAAAAGAGTAGATTTGCCTTATTGATGGTATTAAATTTTTGTTTCTGTGTAGAAATGTAAACACTGCAGAAAACGCAGAAAGCTGTCCTGTCATAATTGTGCTGTTGGCAGAGGGATTCTTGCTTAATTGGGTTCACATAGTTTATTTACACTGTGTAAGGTGACTTAACAGCTCACCTGTAAAAACTTTGGTATGTTCAAACATATATATGTATGTACGTACACACAAAGAGTCTCATAAATGAGCATGAGATGATACAAAGTGCTGTGGAACAAAATTATGTAAAACCAATTACTGTGCATTTTGGTGTCAGAAGTATTTTCAGTAAATAATCAATTTTTTACATTGAAACAGGAAACTTCAAACTCTTGTTGAAAAGATTCATTACAACTTAAAAAAATAGTTGTTTGATCTTCTGAAACTTAAAAAACCCCAACAACTTAGTTTTACAATGGTAATAGTAGATGTCAAAGAATGCTGCAAGAGATGTACAAGTTCCACTTACCTGGGATGTGTACTTGTAAAACCAAGGCTCTGTTTTTCAGAATGTTTAGTAATTTCGCATTTTGTAAACGTGCTACAAGCTCTAATTCTTGCTGTCTCTGATTGCAAATTAACTTTTTAAATTGTGTTTTGTCTTCTAGCTGCTTGAACCTGTCCTGCTCCTGGGGAAGGAAAGATTTGCTGGTGTTGACATCAGAGTCCGTGTGAAGGGTGGTGGCCACGTGGCGCAAATCTACGGTAGGGCTTTTTGCAGAACCTTCGATGTGGGATAGAACAGGTCAAACCGCACATGTAAGAGGCCTGAGTTGAGAGTAGCAACTCGTGCATCTCGGTTTCAGTACTCAAATGCAGCTTTTTGTATGGGCATAGTGGTTATATTTTATTTGCAGAGTTGTAACGTCTGGAATAAGTTGAACAAAGTAAATTTGTGAAATTCTGAGGAGATTTGAGGAATGGATGTTAGCATCTCGCATGCATGATAATTGGAGGGGTGCCTCAATGGAAAGATTTTTGGAAGGCAGAGAAGTGGAGTTATCATTAGAAATTAAGTCTTTAATCCTAAGTTTTTAGGTTTTCCACAAGCATCTTTCATCTGACCTGCGGAGCTAGTTGGTTCTTCCTCTTACAGAGTAGATTGAGAACATACCTGCGTTAGATAGGGTTGCTCTTTACTTATGATAGATTTGTCCTGCTGTTAAAGTTCGGGCATAGATCAGTGAAGTGAAGTTGAAGCTGCTTAAAGAGCAGGGACAAATTTCAGTCTCTTAAGTAGATTGCGTTAATTTTTTCAGAAAATTCAGTTTTTATCAAAACAACTGATTCCAAACAAAATGTTTACAGTCACTCCCACAGCCCTGTTTTGAGTTCCGATGGTTATGTTACAGGCTTGTTTTACAGAGGTTATGCTGACAACTACGCATGCCATCCTGTTGTGCATTTTACCTCTTTAGTATTTAAACTCACCAAAATCCTTTATTCTTGCTGAAAGTTATAGACATTTTAGAGAGCTGTGTTTCTAAGGATTTTGAAAACTAACTGCTTGATAGAAGATAAAAAGTTTGCATTCTAAAGAAGGTGATTGGTACTGTCCATGTACAATTCTTTGGCTAGTTAGCATTTGTTGAATCAGAAAATGAACTGTTGGTGGCCTCTTGGCACAGCTTTCTTCAGATTTGCCAAAATAAAGGTCACATGGAGTATGTGGGAGGGGAGATGAAGGAGGGGAAGGACAATTTGGCAGAAAACAAGACAGCAAGTTTCTCAGATAATTGGCACATTGTGTTTATTTTCAGTTTTAAATATATTTGCAATCCTTACTGATCCATCTTCTTTCTTAACAGCTATCCGTCAAGCTATTTCCAAAGCATTGGTGGCTTACTATCAAAAATGTAAGTTCATTGCTTTGATTGTTAAATTAGACTTAAGTGGAAATGTGTGGCTTCTCGTAGGTGTGAAAATGCCAAGATGTTGTTCCTTGTGCAATTTCTAAAACTGAAATGTTTTTTTTTCTAAACAGATGTTGATGAAGCTTCCAAGAAAGAGATCAAGGATATCCTAATCCAGTACGATAGGACTCTGCTGGTTGCAGATCCTCGCCGTTGTGAATCCAAGAAATTTGGAGGACCTGGGGCTCGTGCACGCTACCAGAAGTCTTACCGTTAAAATTGGTCAACAGTCATGTGACAGTCAATAAAGACAAAGAATTTGATAAATTCCGTGTTTATATATATATATTTTTTTCTGTGTGGGTCAATAGATTTTTCAGTTCAAATTGATTCACAAATCCGCTGATGTTGAAGTAAAGTCAGGGCTTTTGGCAGTTCTTTGATCTCTTCATAGGAAGTCTCGATAGACTTCAGGGTTTTAAGAAGACCAGTTTTCTCCTATGGATGTACATCAGAACACAAATTACCAGAACATAAAAGGCTTACATCCTATTTATTTTTGGGGGGCCAGGGTGACTGATGGTGTGGGTACATATCACAGAATGTCTAGGTTGGAAGAGACCTACATGCAACAGCTTGTTGAAGCAGACTTCAGTCTTTGCATTTCTAATAAGTCTAAACAAATGAGGACCTTTTTGGGAACCTGGATGGTCCTGGTGTTATGAGTGGGGATGAGTTGTTCTTCCCATGTGAAAATGTCTGTTAAAGCCTGGTCGCAAACAGCATGCAATGCGTGGGAGTGGAGCTGACTCCTACCTGGTAACACATGTGATTTGCTTTAGTATGCCACCATAGAGTAATGCTGCATTAAGCATCTCTGTATGCTTTGGAGTTGGCACTTAGTGTTCTTGCAAAGGAGTTTTGTTTCCATTATATGTTAATTTGAAATAACCACTTTTTAAAGTCTCAAATGTGGGCATGGAATATTAAGTGGCAGCACTATGCATTTGCATGCACTGCTTGTGTTGCTGCATGCGTGATGGCCAGTGGCAAATAATTAACCACCTTGAGGGCAACTGCCTCAGCATAGTCTAAAGTGTATATTCAGATGCTATTTTAAAATTTCTATTTAAAGTTTACATTGTCAAAACCAAAGTAATTATATATGTTCATGTATGAAGAGAATGACCTCTTGCCATACCAGCTGTTACCAAATAATAAGAGACACAGTTTTCTGGATTAGTATGTCTAAATATAGGGAACTTTTGAAGTTAACACAATTTACTTTCAAAAATAGTTTTTTGTAACTGTAAAACATAAAAACTGCGTTGTTTTACAGAACACATCGTGGTTCACTTCATCTTTCAACCATGTTTACTCATACAAACACAGGTGGATATAGACATGGAGAACTATATCTAATAGTAAAATCCATTCGGTAGTCAGACTGCTCATGTCCTGAGGTAGGTGAGGTGACTGAAGTCCTTAGGGAAATATGTGTGAAAAATTCAGAGCTGGAAATCTGACAGTAGTTTGGAAGACCATAACTAGGGTGTGTGTTTATGAAACGAAATGCTGGAGAAGTTCCAGTTTCTCATCTTTTGAAGCTTTGAGGATTTTCATTTTGGAAGTGTTCTGGTTAGGAAGAGGAAGAGTTAAGTTTGAGTAAAACTCAAGGCTGTTGGAAAGCTAATTCTGTCCCTTGGAAGAGTTGTAACTGATTGAATAAGACCTTTGAAATGAGCTGACCCCCACAGGCATGAAAAGAGCCCCATACTGTTGTTTCCTGATTGGAAACCAATCTGGAGAGGGACTAGAAAAACACTGAGGACGAATCAGCCAATAGCCTAGCTCCTGCTCTATTGCTCTCTTCTAGCTGGATATTTTTTGTGTCTGCTGTACACTTGTATGACAATACTGAAATTGTTACATGAGCATCTTGATACTCCAGATTTTTGTCCACATTTCTATGAAATATGATATTTCTTCTCTTGCTTAATGCTGCTATTTCAGTGTACGAAGTCTATACGAAGTTAAATTGACTTCCTTGAGTTGAGTTGGGGAACTGTAGATAATAGCACAATATTGTTCTTTTGCTTTAGTTTAGGAAAATTATTATTCATAGTTTTTTATAATCATTGGCACTTGTTAAGATATCTTTTTGCTTTTTCTGGATGAGGCTTTTGTTTGAAGTACTATAATTGAATTGTAGTTACTCAAGAGTTAAATGTGTAACTTGAACAAATTTGTTCTGAAAAAGAATTCTCCATCCATCTCTCATTTTTGCTGTCAAGTGTCCGCCACAAAATACTGCAATACATGACCTGAATAGAAGTAGAAAACTTATTCAAACCTTTCACACTTTCATTGGAGGGGAGTGTTCCCTATTCTATTGCCAGTTGAAATACCAGGATTTTTTGTCTTATGTTAAGTGAATGATATATTAAATTCCAGACGCTTGCTGCCTCAGTCCCTCCCTTCTGCATCCTCAGATGTGACCCATTTCTTGTCCAGCAAGTTGCTCAGAGTCTGTACCTCGTAATAGAGTTGCTCACAAAGTGCTCTAGCTCTTGGACTGCTGAGAACTGCAGTGTTCTGACTTGCAGCCTGGCTTTCTAAGGAAAAGATGCTATGCAGGGATAACTTCAAATTTGATTACTGAATTCCCATGAGTTTTGTGAAAACTGGCATCTTGGTAGATGTTAATTAGTTTCAGCTGAGGAAAAATAAGCCTTTTAGTTGTTTGGCTCGTGTGGTGACTGACAAGCAATAGCTCACTCAGTGCTTAGGAAATGTGTACTAGGCTGCCAGTTGGCACAAACATACCTTATGCTGTGGCTTGTCCAAAACTGATTCTTGCCTAGCTCTTAGACCAGTCAGATGCAGGGGAGAAAGGGGGGATACAGAGTTCCTGGGATGTGAAACTCAGGGGCAGGGGAAATGGAATACCCAGTGCCAGTAACCTTAGGGGTGTTTTCACAGTTATGGGGAAACCTGATTTATCAGTTTTCTGCCCACAGAACAGCTTGTAACAACTGGGGGGGTTTGTTTTGTTGTTCTTTTATGGAAAGGCTGAAAATAAAACTTGCATTGCTACTAATATATCCAGAGATGGTATCTGTGTGTTATTTCTTCAGACAAAAAGCTCTTAACATCATAAAAATGCTTTCTGAACTGAACTCTGATCCTACGAAAATGCCCTATTAATCCTGGAGAGTGGTGTCATTCCCACAAACTTGTTTTCTACATGAGAAATGTTTGCGGAATTGGGCTAGTGTCTGCCTGGGTGGTGGAAGGCTGGAGATCTTTATTCTAAATGGTTGTTGGCCGATTAACCACTAGAGGGCTTAACTTCATTGCAGAAGGGTAATTAATGTGAAGTTTTAAAATGTGGGAAGATGTAAGGAGAAAACATTTTCATAAAAATCTTCCTTCCCCTTTTCTCTCCCCTTTCCCCTTTTCTCCTTTCCCCTTGTCCCTCCTCTTTCCTGATGTCAGTCAAGCTCTGGTGATTAAGCATTTGCTCTGGCCAAAGACACCCTTCCACAAAGAAATACAAACAATTTGATCTTCAAGCCCCTAGTGAGGTTTTTGAGCAGCTGTGGAGGTAGTTCTTGAAACAGAAAAAAATGCCCCTAACCTTGTATCACCCAGCTTTCTCATGAGCTTCACTGATATAAATTCTTGGGAAGATCAGGTACAGAGGTTGGAATGTGGCCCCACTTGAATTATTAATTGAAAATACCATCGAATCATAGAATATCCTGAGTTGGAAGGGACCCATAAGGATCATCGAGTCCAGCTCCTGGTACCACACAGGTCTACCCAAAAATTCAGACCATATGACTAAGTGCACACTCAAACTCCAACAGGCTTGGTGCCATGACTACTTCCCTGGGGAGCTTGTTCCAGTGTGTGACAACCCTCTCGGTGAAGAACCTCTTCCTGATATCCAGCCTGAACCTCCCCTGCCTCAGCTTGACGCCATTCCCATGGGTCCTATCACTGGTCACTAAAGAGAAGAGATGGGCACCTGCCCCTCTACTCCCCCTTGTGAGGAGGCTACGATGAGGTCTCCCCTCAGCCTCCTCTTTTCCAGGCTGAGCAGGCCAAGTGACCTCAACTGCTCCTCATATGTATTCCCCTCCAGGCTCTTCACCATCTTTGTAGCCCTTTTCTGGATGCTCTCCAATAATTTTGTGTCCTTCTTGTACTGTGGTGCCCCAAACTGCACACAGTACTCAGTTACCAGTTCAATGAAGGCTGGAGTGTGAGCTCTAAAAAGTACTATGTTTTGTTACTGATAATAGATCCAAATCCAAAACAGGGCAAGCCTGAACCCAAAATCACTGAAGGCTGTTATTTCTTCAGCCGTTATTTATAATCCTGATAAAATGCACAAGCTATATATAAAATTAAGTAATCTCAAATGGTATGTTGGAAAATCTTGGGCAAATTTATTTTAACTATAATAAACAATATTAGTGTTGAAAACTTCTGATTTAATTTTGAAAGAAAAATCTATAACTTGAAAATAGAATTTTTTAAGTGTAGGCCAACGTGTTCTGTATTGTGTCCTTTTTCTCACTAAAGTGGTTATTTTATAATGTATTGTTTCGGATCACATTGTCCAGAAGTCCCAATCTGTGAGTATTCCACTACTTGTGTAGATAATTTGTCATTGCTTGAATATATATTGATTCTTTTTCTTTTTCTTTTTTTCTTTTTTTTCTTTTCTTTTCTTTCTTAATATAGTCCTATGAGCTACAGTTCAGTGTACTTGGATGAATAATTCTTTTTCCTTATTAGCTAATGTCCTTCATGTGCTTGGAACCGTGCTATTTCCTACCCTGCCTTGAGCAGAGATATCCAGACCTGATGAAACCTATTGCTCTAACTCTTAAAAAGACCCTTTACAGCTGCAGAGGCTTGGCCTACTTTTAAGACGTTAGAAGTCAAACAACAATGAAATACTATCACTAACTGAATATTCCCTCAACTTTATTATAGAAAAATTGAAATCAAACAAACAAAAAGTCATTTTAATGGCTTCTGTTAAATCAAATGAGTTAATTTATATTAATGGAAAGTTTTATTATTTTTGATGCCGCTTATGAAACACGGTGTGAAATATCATCTTGAGGAGTGGAAGAATCCCAGATCAGATTTCTTATAAGAGTTTGAAATGGTTTCTACACCAGACATAGCTTCAAAGGAAAATAACTCAGAGACTGGTAATGGAAATTGGAAACTCTAATGCTATGTTGGGTTCATCTCAGCTTGACAGCAACCTCTAGGCATCATCCTCTAACAGGAGATTTATGAGAGCATGAAATGTTGATTAGCCCCTTCCACCTCCTACAGAGTAGGTGCCCCCATTAAATGTTTGCAATCTGTGACTATGACTACATTAGTGTGTTAATTTGGATAAGGAGCTCAATTCTTTTACTTCCGTTTGCAGACTGGAGTGGTTTTGGATCTTTTGGATCTTTTTATTTTCATCTTTGGATCAGATGAAAATAAGCTGGAAGATGGAGACTGGCTGCAGATAAGCATACTCAGTGAGTGGGAGCAGCCTGGAATTAGTCAAAAGTAAAAACAAAGCAAAAATCTCCTTGATATGTGAATTATGTAAATAAGTTTCCTTTAGGATTTACAGAATAATGAAACACAAGATGGACAGATAACCCATTTCAATGGCTGTTTGGTAAATATTTTGTGCATGTATGTATTTGTAGAAAACTGCATCCAGAGTCACTTAAATACAGTCAGTAATAAAACTAAATCTTAAGAAATACTGGAACCACAGTGTACTGTAATAATGTATATAAGTTTGCAATAATTGTCCTTAGGCCACCAGTGATCCTAAACCTGCATGGGTACTGCTATGTGGACATAAGGATTTGTCTTTGACTGTGGTTGGAGAGGTTGTGTGTTTTCCTTTGCCCTCTCTTCCAGGCCAGCAGGGAAGAAGGGGAGAAAAAGGGCTAAAAGAGTTGATAGGAGAAATTTTTACCTGAGAGAGACCAAAAACTTCTGAATTTTATTTTGGTCCACAACCACCTTGTGCAGAATGCTCCCAGCATCCTACAAAGTGCATGGTATGAGGAATGGAGTGTAAGGCAAAAGATAGGCTTTGCAAATGGAAGTGAGTTGTAGTAATTTCAATTAGCATTGTATGTGTCATTAAAACTACACTTTTAAATGATTCTATCAATGTTTAGAGTAAAGTGGGTAAGGTTTTTCCATTGTAATATATGTTCATCTTAAATTTTTGTGAATTTACACTTTTCCATTATAACGAAAATTAGAAACATTGCCCCATTGACTTCTTTCTCCTTTTTGGTAATATGAAAATTTCCAAACATGTTTTTTCTGGAAGTGAAATACAATTATCTTCTGGGAAGTTTTCTTTCATCACAGGAACAAAATATACATAAAAATGTATTTCAAATATTCTTAAAAATCCAAGCGTATTATTTGATGGAATTTTGTGTCTCTCCTTTTGGAACAGATGAGGAACATTCACATGTTAATCTCCAAAATTATCTGGTTATATTTCATGCATTAACATAACTGGAGGTTCTTGCTAAAATTTTTCACTATAAGAAGCAAAGGGCAGAGATCGATGCAAGCCCCAAGCACACGAAGTTGTAACAATGACTGAAGGATATCTCAAACCATCATGACATGGTGAAATTTCTTTCTATGTCATTGTCTGCTGTGTTATAAAGGGCCGATTGAGCTCAACAGAGGAGTAATACTCGCAGGTCTAGAGAAAGTGTAACTAATACAGACTCTGCTGAGGAGTTACCACGCATTACTAATGAGAGACATGCAGCCAGAAAGTTGTATGCAACATTTGCAAAGCTCCTGAAGCTGTATGTATCTACCAAGCTTGATGTCTCCTTTTTTCCTTTTTGCGTTGTATTATTTCAAACAATGCATCCAACTATTTAACTTTGAAATGATTTAAACACACTGTAGGAATACGTAGTTATAAGATGCCATCATAATCAAAGCCATCAATTTGGATAAATTTCCTATTACCAAGTTATACTGAAATGAACATTGTGGGAAATCTCAATTTAATGATACCATGGAGTATATTTTTGCTTCATTCACTGCTGTCCTCTTTGCAAGGTAAGAACTTTATTCAATTTCTGAAGAAATACTAACTTTTAAAATGAGTTCTCTAAATATTTTATTAATAGGGCTCCTTCTTTTTCTATCATTATCAAACAATATTTTTAACCCTTTTTGGAATTCATGAAACAATAACATAGGTTAAATAACCCATTTTACATATCTCCTTTCTCTCTGGCAGGTGTTGAAGCTAAAATATAGCTCTTATTTTTTAAAAAGACACATTTTCTATGTCTGAATTTTGTTACAAAATAATTATCAAGGAACTATGTTTAAGTTTCTTTTATTCCTTGCCACTACTGTCATATGAGTAAGCAGGTAATGAATTTCAAGAAGGTATGATTTTATTTCATCAGACTGCACCTGCACTTTGTTAAAGCATTTTTGGAATGCTAGAATAAATAATTGCTCTTCTGGTTATAGAAACAATCCTATTTTTAACCAGCGTATTCACTTTAGATGGGTCTTGCAGATAGTTTCTTTGCAGCCATTATGAAGATTTCTAAGACAATGTGAGAAAGAGTGTAACCGGATTACAATTGAATTTTGCAAGTAATATTCAGAAAATAATTACAGGTAACTGCCCTAGAATCTTGATTCTGGATAGCTCTGAGTATCCCCCCTTGTACTTATAATTACCTCCTGTAATTTTATCAGATTTGGTCTGAGCCTCTGAACAACTAAGAACTCTTCTCTCTTTTTGGTGGTAGTATTTACCAGAGTTGAGACCATGGAAAACTGGGGTTGATAAGCCTTTGAAAGAATCAAGCTATCAGGAAGGAAATCATATGTTGCTAGATCCCTTAGGAAGAGGAAAAAAGATTATGTAAAAGTGCTCTGGAAAGCTCAGGATCATTAGCTATTTTTTAAAGAATAAATTTCAGTTGTGTTGTTTGCCAAATGCAGAGTGAGGCTGTAGAAAAACATTTAACTTAATGACTTTTTAATCTACAGGATCATATTGCAAGCTTTCTCTTCTGCGAAGAACTTCAAGGTAAGTTTTTATTCCATGTTTGTCAAGTTCTACAAATAAAACAAAAACATATAAGGCTTATCTGATATAGTGTAAGTTAGAAAGTAATATATAGTCTTGCATTTGACATGTAAGATGTCAAGTACATGTGCATTGGATGTAAAACACACTTTCAGTATGTTTACATCTCTTTTTAAAGAATTTACACAACAGGCATGGATCCTCTATTTGAAAAATGAAGGCACTTATGAAAAATGATACTTCTATGGTCTCAAGAAAGCTTAGTGAAATAATGGAATGAAACCAGGATGAGATCATTATTTTATGTCTGGAAAAATACATTAAATGAGTATCCTTCTACAATTTTAATTGCATGATAAAATCCTAGCTGCTATTTGAAGCACAGAAAAGTAAGTGCTATACAGCCATAAAATAAACATTTTCAATACAAGTTTTCATGTAGAAGCTGAAATCTAAACAAAACCCAAACTAGGGAATGTTCCTGATCCCATTGAATTAAATGGGAACTATGCCATCAGTTTTAGTAGAAGTGTCCAGTTGGACATAGCTTTGGATGTCTAGTGACCTCTGTATGAAGTGAGCACATATGCGTATCACATGATATACCATCTTGGACTGTTGATAAAACTAAGTATGTTTTATAGCCTGCTGCCCTTGTTTCTAAACTTAATTGCAAATTTAAATGAGCTATAGCTGGCAAACCACCTTTTGCTATTAAAAGCTCTATCACAATATATTCAAATCACACTTGGTGGAACTCACTGCCACACACACTGTCAAGTACCTATGAAACTGCTTTGCAATTTTGTATCCTGTCATAAAAGCTTATTTTGCCTGCTTACCTCTCCCTCATAAGCCCCATGTACCTCCCTGATAAAGCATCCCACATTTGAGAGCACAGATTGGAGCACTATTGACTTCTGTAAAATGAGACCATGAAAAAAAAAAAATCACCATTTTAAATTTTAAGCCAAGAAAGACCTCTTTGATAAAGTGATGGTAATCAGAGAGAAACACTTCTCCCTGGGGAGCTGCTTATTCAGGCTGTTCCAGGGACCTTTGATTATACAGGTTCCTTTTTGTTTTCTTCCAGAAATGAGTTTAATGCAACTCGACAGAAAAGAGATCTCTTAACAGCTGAGGTAGGTTATACCTCTGAAAGGGGGAGGGTGGGGAAAGCCTCCCCCTTTTCTGCTCTGGGCTTTGCTGTTGTTACAATGGGGCCTTTGTAAGGATGAAGGCTGTGGTAACAGGAGGACGGTGAGGAGGAGCCGCTGTTCCCTACCTGCTCACCTCCAGCCAAGACCCATGGCCTCACACATTCATTCGCTCTTGGCGAAATGCTCTCTGAATCACCCACCCTGACAGACCGACTGATGCACACCATGGGAAATAACACCGTGGTTCTTCTGCCTTATGTGAAGGTGAACAGAAAGCCCTAGAAAGCTGTTAGTGTTTGGTGAAAAGCACAATGACGGCTGTTGACAAGGAGCCTGCATGCGGTGTGGTGATTGTGGCAGCATTGGCCCAGGCCTCGGTCCCACCAGTGCAGCCTGAGGTCTGTCCCTCCTCAATCCACGCTCTGTAGTGCTGCCTTATGCTGCACAAAGGTGATGTTTGACTAAAATTTAATAGTAGAGGGGGAAACTCATTCCCCTGTGGGTAGACATCTTGGGCTACAGAGCCCAAGCAACTGTTATAGTCCTCTTCTACAGGGCATGGAGCCCAAGCCTCTTCTCAGGGTCTTGCAGGCAGGCTGCGACAGAACCACAAATCATTTTCTCTATGTCCCTTGGAGAATTTTGTGCCTCCTCACCAAGTCAGAAGGTAGCCAGTATGAAACATAACACTGAGGTGAGTCATGCCTCTTCTCCTCTCTAGGAAGACACCTCCTGAGGGAAATGGGCTCTGGGCATTGATGGTGGTCCAGAAGTGTGCTCAGTAGGACAGCATGCTGTCACAGCAAATAATCTCTATCTCCTCAAAACAACACAAAAGCAAAAAGCTGTTTTGCTGAGAGGCCTGGCTCAGGGTAACCAAGAGAGGATGTGAAGAGGGGTGTTTTTATGCAGGGGTGGTGGGGAACATCTCTGGCTAATGATGGACCCTGGAACAGCTTTCTGGTGAGCTGGTGAGGTCCATTTCAGATTGGTTTAAGATAGATTGTGCTATTTGGGTGCATCAAAGTATTTCCAGTTGGAGGAGGGAAGTATTTATGTCACTGCATGAGGCATTGGTGGGACTTCACCTGAACCATTTACTGTACAATTGTGTTTATGCTGAGATTCATTAGTTTAAGCTCCAGACATGGAGAAGGACTAGCAGAAGGAGCAAAGAAAGAGTATCTTGCAAGTGAAGGCTTAAACAAATTGCTTTGCTCTGTTGTACTGCTGAAGGCTGGCGTTAGATGTGTGAGGATCATGGAAGGGTAACTGCTTTCTTGTAATATATCAGAGAGGGAATTTAAAAAAACAAAACAACAAAACAAAACAGGGATGAAGAGCTGTTTAAGAAAAAGGGCAAAGCTTTGTAAAACAAAGATTTAAAATGGCCATGAATAAATGTACAGGGGAAATATCTAACGGCCCAGCACTTCACCCTGGTAAACTTCCCAACCATACTTGTAGGGGCAAAAACCCCAGAGTGCTTGTCATGTGGAACTTGATTAGTTCTTGGAAGGGATGATGTGACGTGACAAACTGCAATAGCAGAGTGCTGGGTCAGATCCAGGACTTCCTTACAGTCCCAAGTCCCCCTGTTCCTATACAAGACAGGATGCAGATCAGGCAGATCTCCCCCCCCCCAACCCCTCCCTTTTGCTTGGGACGAGTTGCAATGAGTTCTGAAGGATCTCGAGGAGGATGTGAAATCCATCACAGCTGAAGTGGCCACAGTTGGATGACTGGGGAGTGGCACAGGGCATGAGTTAGGGGAGAAACATTTGGCATTTGATGGATGCAAAAAGGGCAAGAATCTTGTCTGGCTCCTCACTCTTCCTCCCAAATGTAAACACAAATCTCCCCCAGTGGAGCCTTGCTGGTTTGTTGCCTTTGGTGAAGCAGAAGACATGGAGAGGAGGCCAGCAGTGACCCCAGGGCACAGCTGTATCCTTCCCCATTCCCCAGAAACCATGCTTCCCTTCCCCACAGTGCCAGGTACCACAGTTGCTGCCTTTTCTGCTAGTCTGGGCTGCCAATCACAGCACTTGAGGCCATGTCCTGTGCTGGATGAGCCAGAAGTGTCTCCCCTGTGCTAAAATAACCCTCAAAGTCCTCACTCAATACTGCTGCAAGGCCCTGGGCTCATAGAGGTGCATTTGTAAATCAGAAACACCCTGATTTTCCTTTTGTGCTTCTGTCAGGTTCAAGCTGCCTCTCCTTGGTCGCACCTGCATAGGGCCTTGACGCGCAGCCCGCCGGGAGGTCAGTGCTGCTCATCCCAGGAGGAGATGTCCCTGAACACACTGTCTTCCTGTCACCTTCCCATGTTGCCAGTGGTTTGTCCCCTACAAAACCCTGCATTAATTCATCACTTCATTTTATCCATGTTAAATAGCGTACAGTTCCCATTGAAATGATACTTTCAAAATAATGATTTATGACCAAATCTGAACAGCTAATTTTTTTTTTTTTTTTTAATGTTTATTTCCAGTAGAATTTTCTTACTGTCACTTTTTCTGTCCTTGTCAGAGGATGTAAGTATGTCTGAGAGGCATGAACTGATTATGTGAATGTAAAGGTGTACCCAGACAATGAGCACAGGGCTACTCCTACAGGGGTTCAGGCACTGTCCAAACACCTAAAGCAGGTCCAATTTATTTTGCAGAAATATTTATAGTATGCAACTGAACTTCAGTATCTTTGGAAAATATATATGCCTGGCTAGGTGCTTCCTGTTGTGTTTTTCCATGTAAATGAATATATATAATTCACAGTTCATAATTGTAACAGCAAAAACATTTTCCAAAATACTGTTCTATAAACAGTATTTTCTGCCCTGTGCTTTCAGGATATCTGTGCATATTTGGAAAGCAATTCTTAAATGGAAAAAATTCAAAACTAAGCATGAAAATAATTTTTTGTAGTGAAGGTTAATGTTCTGAATCAGTCGTAACTTCTGTGTATGCTTTACTGTAGAGGTCCAGTTTTGTTCCGATTTAGCATCACTAGCAGTTTTACAGTAGCTTCCATTAGGTGTGGAAGGGCCTGTTTATTTCACTGCCTTCCTGCTTTCTGCAGTGCTTTTTAGATCTCCGTAAACAGCTTTGTAAATGTTTGTATCTAGGGTTTTGATTCCTCCCCAAAAAGGAAATCAACTATCTGCAAACCCTGAAATTTGAAATTACTTTTCTCCTTCACTTTTGGGGAACTACGATTTAGATCCACCTCAGTGAATGGTTAGTAGACAGTGAAGTCTTAGCGTTCAAGCAGACCATATAACCCTTTAATGAAATTGCATTTAGAAACAATTACTAATTATAACATAAAACAAGCCATTCCCATGGAATCTTAAGTCTCTGACTCCAGTCACCTCTTAAGCAGAAATAACCTTTTAAAAGTTTTAGCATGCGTGGAGGGTTATTTTTAACTGTTTTTGACTTTGTAAATTATGCATTCCAGACTGTTCATAAGCTGAATATACCCTTTGCTGTAATGTCTAGAAGGGAGGAGTTGAACATATGCATAAATTGTGCTGAATTTGGTCAATTAGAATAATCTGTGTCCTGTGTATTTCAAGATCAGGAGGACTGGGATTTGGTTTCTTTACATGGGAACTTGACCTTTTGTTTGCTGGGAGGAGGTTGACCTTTTGCTCCTTTGTTAGTGTACAAGTCTCAGACCAAAAGAGAACCTTGTCTTTTAACCAAGAAACACAAAGGATAAATTTAAGTAAACGTTAAAAATCGGAGATTGTTTTTGGTTAATTTTCCTAGCTACTGCAGCTGCTAATGATTTTACAATAAACAAATTTAATGTGAGTCTCAATTTGTTTGCAGAATACTGTACCTACTAAAAGGCTGCTGTTCTTGCTTACAGGTTCTTGTTCTCAAGAGTGCCTTAATGGAGCAGGTTGCACAGAGACAGGTGACTGTGACTGTCAGTTATTTCAGGCTCAAGGAAGCAGGTGCCAAATTGGTAAGTCTGGGGCCCAAAGAGACAAGTTTTGGGTTCAAATGAGATTTAAGGGGAAAGTTTTTAAAATAATATTGTTAACAGCACTTTTGTGATTCCTTTGTAGTAGGAATGTCATCCACTAGAAGACACGTGGATTAAAATTATATTATATGTTAGGGAAATATACAGAACAATGTCACAAATGCCTACGTTTTAACATTTGGTCTATGATGATTCATAGATGCCATAAGAGAGAGATCACTGTCTAGTATGTCATCGGCTGGCCAGCTTTTTCATAGTTAACTGAACAACTAAAAAGTCACTGCATTTTTCTAGCAGTGACCTACTGCAAATAAAATAATTAACTCTTTCAATGCACTGGTTTCTGGAATCTCCTATAGCAAGAATCATCTTTCTGGATCTTCAGTAGACCTTAATCTCTTGCTTCTACTTATAATTAAAATGCCTCAACCAAAGCAAATCCAAAACTTGCAATGATTGCATGTGATGAAAATTGCATTCTAAAGATTAAAAAAATAAAATAAAATAAATCCTGACTTTAAATAAAGTTGAAGAAGTGAGGTTATCTTTCAACCCTTTTGTATATTTTGTTTATAAGCTCTTATTTACTTCAGTGGACACCTTTGCCACCTGTCAATTTTTGACTACTGTGCTCATTGTAAACTCAGTGTGTTCTCTCCAGTTCCTAACACTGGTAAGGACCGAGATGGGATTTGCAAGTCATGGGGACAGTATCATTTTGAAACATTTGATGGCATCTACTACTACTTTCCGGGAAATTGCTCCTATATTTTTGCAAAAGACTGTGGTACTCCAGAACCCCAGTACACTGTTTGGGTAAGTATGTGAGCATACATTAGAAATAACACACTGAGTATACCTGTATTTCATGAGTAAAGTAAGTAGAGAGACAATAAATAGATCAAACTGTAGCGTTAACTTACTTAAATACAAAACTATGCTGCTGGAAAATGTCTAAGCATGTGTGCAGCAACTCAAAACACTGATGAAATGATAATCAACAGAGTCAGTATATTAAAAATAGTGTTTCTTACTCCCTCTCTCCTAAAAAGGATCTCTGTTCTCTCCTCTCTGGGAAATCCTGTGTAGCAAAACTGGATCTTAAGGCAGACCTTGGAAACTTCAATAAACTTTAGCTGTCAGATTGTAGAAAAAATTGGGTTGCTGAGTAAAGTGCAAACAGCTGCTTGGTAGCTGGGCACCCAAGTGTACCAAGCTCTGATTTGCAGCCATTGGCATGCAAGGATGTGGAGCTACCTCCCCTGGCCCATGAAGAAGTCTGTCCCTGCTGTGGATTTGTGTTCTAATTTTGGATTACCCCTGCGTCATGCAGAGAAGGTTAACAATTCAAAAGCCTCCATCTTGACCTATGTATAGGGGGCATTCTTTTTATCCTCAGATTTATGGGTATTCATGGTTAATGATTTTGATACCAGACAGAGTTCAAACCTATATTCTCTTTGAAGGAACGTGCCCTAATTACCAGGCTGTAGGTTACTGTGGGGAGAGAACATAAGCTCATTATAGTATTTTTTTTTTTAATGGTTAGGATTTGCTGATGATTGGGCAGGGGAGAGGGAACAAGAGTGGTCCTAACTGTAATGCAACCATGGTGGCCACAGTGATCGCAGGGGCAAAGGTAGATCTAGGTTCTGATTCTTTCTCCAAGAACTAGTTTTCATTTATAAACATAGGATTTCCTGTCCCCCCAAATACTAGCATCTAGAGAAGATTAATCTGTCCTTTCTACTCAATCAGACCATAGGCAGATGCTGTTACATCTGCCTTCCATTATTTCATTTTAATTCTTTGTATGCAGCTATAATCCCTTGGGAGATTTCAGAAAATGCTATTAACAAACCCCAAGATTATATTAAAAATCTAGAATCTTTATTTCAGTGGATTCCAGTTGCTCTGGAAGGAGAAAAATTATCTTTCAATTGCTGGAACAAATGCCATACTTTGTTAAAAACTTAAAATGTTTATTCAGAAAAGTCAAAAGTAATGCTGAAGCAATACAGTCACAACCAGCTGGGCAGTGGAGAGCTGAAAATCTTGCCAAGTGCTCACATTATGGTCCTTCTGGTTTTAATAATCCACCTCTCTAGAGCAGAAGAAAACATAAGACCTATTTTGATTTTCCTTGACTGTGTTTCTGTCTTAGGCCAGGCTTACACAGAAACCATCTGTCAATACTAGTAACATTTATTATGTCTTTAATTATAACTTTCTTTATACATGTAAAAACCCTAATGCTTTTACTGGCTTGGTTTATTTCACTCAAAGAAACAGTAACTGTTTTTTACTTCCAGTATTAACTGTCAGCCTAGGAAGATTAGTTAGTGTATGTATGAGCGCTGTATGTGTTTACCAATAAATCTTTCCTATAAAAGCGATATCTCTACTTTCTAGTTACAGCCCCCATTACTATGCTGGCAAAATGTTTTACAGTTACTCATCTATTTAGCTTCACAGCACTGTCAAGTAAATTGGTAACGCAGCTCCCATCCTTCTCACAGAAAGCTGACGCATACGGTCAGAGGAGTCGTGCTCGAGCTGTCTAAACACTGTCTACATTTCAATTTAGGTAATGGTAGCTAAGATTCACAGCATATTCCCATGTCTCCTCAGTCGTGTTTAAAACCAGCACATATGTTTTTGAAGCATAGTAGTCTAGAGCATCACACCAGTTTGGGTATTCCTGCTCCACTGAGATTAGCATAGGATAGATTAGTGGGAGCTTTGCCTAGGCCTGTAGACTAGGTATGGTCTTCAGACTCACCTAGACTACTGTCAACGTAATTCAAAACTGTGCAGTAGTGATTAACCGGGTAAAGCATATGCACAGAAAGTTGGAGACCTGCATTCCTATCATCAGTCATCAATATTTTTCATGTCCTGAGAGCGCACCCTGGCCAACAAAAGCTTTGTTGTCTCTGGGGATACGGACATTCCTGCAAGGCAGGAGTCATGCTCTGCCATGGCTGATGGCTGGGAATGGAAAGGAAGACTGACTGCAAAGGTAGCATCCTTTCTGCAAACTATAAAAAGGATGCATGCTGGCATATCATTCCTATTCCTAGTTCTGATAAAACATTATTTTTGTTTTGAGATTAGTTCATTGCCATAAATCTGTATGCATGCTGAGATAAGAGTTGCACATTTTTCTTTTCTAGAAGCATACATCTGGGACCTGTTTAACACTTCTAGTAGTGGGCAATCATGAAGTCACATATTGCCAACAGTTGTGAGACACTATTTTGCAGATCTCTCTCTGGGAGAGTGTTGCTTTCTGTGCTGAAACTGAGGAAGCTGATTGCAGATTCAAGGCAGCACCCTGGCTCACTACCCTATCTATGTACAATGGTGATAGGCAAACTTTGGAAGAGCCTACACTTCTCCATTGACAGTGCTGAGAAACTAATGCAAAATGGGTTTAACAGATGCATTTAAGTTAGATGCCTGCAGTAATCTGTGGGAGCACTCAAAAATCTCAACAAATCCTGAGTGGTTCAGGAGGGTACGCTGGATCAGCTGGTGCCAGTCTCAGCTGGCTCGGAGAATGCTGGCACTATGCTGAGGTTTTGTATTGCACAGTAGTCCCCTCTAGACCTCTAGAAAATGAGCAGTAGGAGTGTCTCAATGCAAATAACAAGCTCTTATACTGGCAGTGATAAAACAGCTCTCTCTGTTGTCTATGAAGTTCATCTATGTAAAGTACCTGAGTATTTCACACAGTGTTTAAGCCACTAACTTGTGATGCTTTGTACCGTTAAGCACTTGCTCTATTTCTTAGTAGTACTGGGTAGCATGAACTTCTGGTTTTGTATATGTTTGTAAGTATGACTTTTTTACATTTTATATATTTCTCTCTAAAACCCTTTCAGTGATTCATAAAAAATAAAATAAATAAAATCATATATGACTTTACAAAAACTTGCATGAAATTGTTGGGAACAAACATTTATTCTAACCATGTGCGTATTCTTCCCCTCTAAGGTTCATAACAGTCCTGACTGTCATGGTTCAGTATATTCTTGTCAGAGGTCAGTCAGCTTATTTTTTTCAAACCAAGAAGAAATAATTATTTCAGGACATGAAGTAAGGAAAGAAGGAAAAAGGTAAGTGTTCTAATGATGGTTTCAAATATTTTATTGCAGAAAGACAATGTGAAGCTTTTGACATCAACGAGGGAAAATAATTTACTATATATTTTTACTGATCCCTGGATGTTCTATATTGGGACTGATAGAGTGCTAGTGTGAGAAGATGTAATGATGCTCATGTAATATGTGAATGAAGATAGCATGTGCTCCCCACGAGCCTTGTGTTCAACTTCTCTGCTCTGATCTTGGGATTAACCATCCAAATTTTGTATAGAAAAGGTCTGCATCACACTAATTTAGCTAATCCTAGGTACATCCTGATACCATTTTGAACAAAGTAGTCTTTATTTATGCTTGGTGTGCAGCTATACTGAATTCAACACATAACCTTCTTATAAACAAGCCTGAACTAATTGCATCAAAGATCTTAAATCTTCTTTGGCCCTTTTGGGCAAAAACTCCACATAACAAATCTCTGAGGTACATCAAACTCTCAAATATACCCCCCCCCTTTTTTTTTTTTTTTTTTTTTTTTTCCTAAATAAAAAGATGAGTACAAGGCTATCATAAGTATTTTTTTTCTGTTAGACAAAGTACGAAAAATTTCAAAGACTTGTAAAGATGTGGTTTTTTTGTATCACCTTAGAAGGTGATTAGATTAGATTACCTTTGATGTAATAATGCTATAGCTATTAACATCTGAGACTGATTGCTACTGTGCCATCTATCTTCAGAGTCAATTTTGGAAGATTAGGATTAAATCATACTGAAATATTATTTTCCAATGGTCAATGGCCGAAGGAGGAGGATATACTTTTTTTTTGGTCAAGGGTATTTTCTGTACTGTAAGTTTCTTCATTGGCATGCATATAATCTGATGATCCATCTTCTGCCCAGAAGGGCTGCTGGTGTTCACCACACCAAGAACACTGGCAGTAGTAGTAGTGTCACAGAGCTCCTTGTGCAACACAGCATGCTCATGAAATCAGGTGCTCTTTAAAGTGCCTGGGCTTTGAAATGAAGGTTCTTTCAGGCGTAGAATTAGTACAACTGATAGATGTATACAGTAGAAAAGCATTCACTTTTGATGGTCAATACATAAAAGCAAATAGAAAAGAATGTGGTAAATGTGTGATAAAGAATCATAGAATCATTAAGGTTGGAAAAGACCTCCAAGAACATCTGGTCCAACCATCCCCCTACCACCACCATCACCCACTAAAACACATCCCTAAGCAACACGTACAACCTTTCCTTAAACACCCCCAAGGACAGTGACTCCACTACATCCCTGGGCAACCCACTCCAATGCTTACCTACTCTTTCTGAGAAGAAATGTCTCCTAATTTCTAACATGAACCTCTCCTGGTGCAACATGAGGCCATTAAGTGACTGTATACAACTGGAAAAAAGGTTGTAGTGAGTTAGAAGGTGATATTTTATGTGGTACTTTTCTATCACTATCTTCATCTCATCTGAGCTCTTTGAAGTAGGCTGTTTATTTTTGCAGATTAATGTTGCCTCAGACAGTTGGAAATGCTTTCATTGAGAGATTGGCTGACTATATTCTGGTGAAAACTACCTTTGGTTTTTCTCTTGCTTGGGATGGAAACTCTGGTATTTATATTAAGCTGACAGAAGATCATAAAGGGAAATCTTGTGGCCTCTGCGGAAATTTTAATGGCAATATATCTGATGACCTGATTCTGCAAAATAGTAAGTAAATAGCTTAGAAATGCTTACCTTTTCTAAACAGCTTCAATGTTCACTTTAAAAATATTATGTAAAAAGACAGAGCCCTTATTTCAGTAGAAAATAGAATATCTCTACTCTTCAATGCCATTAAAAATGTTAAGGGGAAAAAAGTTCAAAAAGTATTTATATGTATGCTTAAGCCTTTTCTTGCTCAGCAAAGCACTCGGAGTATGTTTATCTTAGCTGATGAAAGTGCCTTCAAATTATAAATAAATAAACAAATGCTTGTGGTTTTCTGTATGTTTAAGGATGGAAGGAGGAGCAAAAAGCCAAAATATTAATATTTGGAAAAAACACAATCTTGAGTCATTCGTTTACATAACCATCATAAAAATATGAGTTGAAATATGTAAATTTGTAAAGCTCTTTCCAGAAAGTTCCTCATATCTCTCAGTTGGTATGTTGTGCTATGGGTCTCTTACTACCCTGTAGGATTACAAGTTGCCCAATGCTGTATCTGAGGAAGAGATACTCTATCAATTTGTTAAATTGATAGAGTATTCTGTAGTCTTTGTAATTCTATATTGGGAGTAGTCTACAGAGAGTTTTGTCCTACGCACAACTAATATGAAAAAAGGACAAGCCTGGGAATATGAGGAATCCTTAACTCAGTCTGGTAGAAATAAAGATGGGACTGTCTTGTTTTTACTGTTAGTTACCGAGAAAATCAAATCCCATGTCCCTGCAGATTATTAAATCGAAAAGGTTATCTCACAGTAACTGTTTTCCCTCCACTGTTTTGCACTATTCATTATGGTTAATGGGTAGGAGGTTTTTGACTTTCTTACTAAGGGAAGAAGCAGTCTACATATTTTTGCATAGTCTTTAAAAATCTTCCCAATATAAATTCCTCTTGTCTTCTACCATGACAAAAGTATGTTCCCTGTTTCATACATTAACTTCTGCACACCAGGGTATAGTATTTTTAATAACTAGTTAAAAATGTTGATGAAAAATAAAGGATAAAAATGGAGTTCAGGGAAGATTTACAATTCACAGAAATTCACACAGTCTCTTCAAAAGTAATATTTTCACTATCTTTAAATATATTTATAAAAGACTTGAAGTATGGCAGCTGTTAGCTTTCTTCATTTGCAGAGCTAAGTTTTTTTTTTTTTTTTCCTGTTGTCATTTCTTCTAGTATTTTTCATTGTCAGAAATGACAGTATTATTGTTGCGTACCATCGAGAGCACTGTGAATCACTTTAACCTTGAACCAGTTGTATAACATGCTGCCTTGACTCTGTGCAAATACATAGCAAGAAATTCTGCTATCTTCACAAGAATATACTGCTAATTCAAGTTGCTTCTAAGCAGCAACTTTTTTCTAAGTGTGTCCAAATGTCATTAATCACCGAGGGTGATGATTTACCTCCAGCAGCTAAACTACTCCCACAGTACTGTAAGGGAAGTTTGTACATCTATCCTGAGTCTTACAGTCAGAATGCCCTGTGTTTGCATTGCTGCAAATAAAGAAGGTGCTGAGAAATGTGTTATACTCCATTTCAAAGCATATTTTTAAAAAATCGGCTCATTTTTGTTTCCTTAATCTTCATCTTTAATGACATCTTTGCATTGCTTTAATATATCTCTTTAATATCTCTTTAATATATGAGACTGTATCTGAGCACTTAGAACTGATTTTTCAAGCTATGTTGAAATGAAAATAAAATATTTTAAAATGTGTTTGCAGAACCAGAATTATGTCAACAGGTTTACTTCTTGATAGAAACAAACAGACAAACAAAAAACCCAGCCTTTTACGTTTGTGAAGTGTTTTCTGTGTAAAAGAGCTCTTTTGTCAGAGAGGAAGAAAAGTTCTAACTCTCCCTGCTTCTTAAGTAAATCAGATTGGTGGTTAGGATATTAGCTTTGTTTATTTGTGGAGATCCAAGTACAAACATCTGATTATTGTGTTTTGGGGTTTTACATATTCTAGAATGTCAGACTTTGTACTTGTCCTGGAAGAAGCTAGATCAAATTGTGGCTAATACAGCCCTGTGAAAACAGAACAAACCAAACTATGGCTGATTTCTTTCCAATATCCTATCTCCTAACCATTGATATAGATAACCATAGCTTAGATACTAATTACAGTAAGGTTCTTCAAAGTGGAGGCCATACACCCTATTTAGCATATCTAAGAACATACAGAAAATGTAATATTTAGTTCTTGCTGCAAAAATAAGGAAATTTGGGGTCTGTTCCTCTACTGCCAGCTTTCTTGTATGTTCTTGTGTATATGTTCTTTGCCTGTTGCCATGACTTTCAATTATGCATCACATTCATTCATTCTCCCTTGCTCCTGCTATGAGGAGAACTGGGCATGTAGCATTGTGTTTGTCACAGGGCTTTTCTGCACTAGGGGAAAGGAAGTGAGATAATAGCACTGAGCTTTTTAAAATATGATGAAAGCTTTAAATTATTTTAAATAAATGCATTCTTTCTTAAGTATTCATTGCAGTTCTTCTTTGAATTTTTATTACAAAATTGTCAGTAATTGTATTAATTTTTTTTGTTTGCTTCATTTAAATGTGGTATAAAATATTACCAGTAGTTAAAAAGGAAAAATAAACTTTTTCTACACTTCTACTACTCTGAACATATCTCTGTCTGAAGTAATTGATATATTTTAAAACTTTCAGAAATTTCCAGGATGCCTTTTGTGCTTGTGTTGACAACCTTTTTTCTGGGTGTTCTTTTCATGTAGTAGGTGAACATACAGAAGACATTGCTGAATTTGCAAATAGCTGGGCTGTGCAAACCCCAGATGATGCAGCTTGTGTACCTACTGCCTCAGATTTTTCCAGTCCTTGCTCAGCTGATGAAAAATCCACTGAGGTAAATTAATCATGTAGTGATTTTTTTTTTTTTTTTTTTTCCATTTTCACTGCCTAGTGACAGTACAAGAATCTAGCCATATACATCATACTGAAAAAAAAAACAACAAACAACAACAAAAAAAAACACTCAAATTCATTGAGGCTTTGAGAAGATTCAGATCAGGGCTGTTGCTAGGGAATATCTGAAGATCTTCTGAAGTTTAGCTGAACAGTACAAATGTTCAGATAGGATGTGCCAAGTGGTACAAGTCTGCTGGCACAGCTCTTTATTGCTGCATTATTCTTGGGTTCAGTTTCAATTTCTGGCATCTTATACCTCATTATTTTAGAAATTGTGAAATATTGCAGAGTACCATACTCAGCTCCTGGATTGACATGAAATGCCTTTTTTTTTTTTTTTTTTTTTTTAATTTGTCTTTGTTGTTGTCATTTTTCACTTTGCCATCCCAGCTCTATGCAGAAGCAGTATGCAATCAAGACACTGCAGACAGAGAGGACAAATTTTAGGAAGTACAATAAAGGAGACATAATAATAAAATGAGACTGTGAGATTCTCAGGTTTTAATGGCAATGTAAGGGACCCTGGATTAGCTCAAGAAATCAAAACAATTATGTTCATTCAGAAAGTATTTGCTAACTATTGTTTCCTGTTTCTCCTTAATGTGCAGGACATATTCTTCAAGTGCCAAATATTCCTGCAGTTTCCTTTTTTCAGCTGTCATGAAAGCATAGATCCATATTCTTATATTTCTAGCTGTATGAATGATCTTTGCAGGTAAGAATGGAGTTCTTGCGTATTTATTTTTGATGCATGAAATGAATGCTCCCTCTCTCTATTCAGACAGGAATTGAGCAGTATTGAGTAAAGTTAGTAGGGAATGAGTTCAAAGTGAAAGAGATGGGGTTTTACTCAGTGGGTGATTTACTGTGGAACCAGAGGACACACAGACTTTGTCCCTGCCAAGGAATAGTTTGATTGCTAAAGGTTTACATAGATTCAAGGAAAGACTAGACAAATACTTGAGAAATAAATCTATGGAGAATCACTAATGACAGAAGAGAGAGTTGCTAACCATGCACACACAGTATACCTATATCTGGAAGTCTTGAATCAAAAATACATGAAGATTGGGAAAATCTACTGGGGGAAATGTCAGTGATACTGCAAGAGTAGGTCCATTTGTCTGACACAGTGGTACTATTTTTTTTTAAATAAAAATATAGCAGAGTAACCTTTCAACTACTAAGTCATTTAACTCAGTAGACTTTTTCAAAATTGCTTTGTTTATGTAAATTCAGAGATGTTAAAAGTTCAGCTCTCACTGACTTCGGTGGGAGTTACATATCCTCAGTTGCTTCTGTTATATTTTTACAACCTGGTATTTTTCCCTTAGCTCTAGACTCCCGTTTAGTTAATGTCAGTCATTCAAGCTGAACAGGTTCTCCAGAGTGTAACTGAACAAAACTGAGCAATGTGTAACTTCCTTTTTAAAAAAGGTTTTGTAACTAAGAAATAATAGCAGGAATTATGCCAGATACTATGATGGCCTTATCAGAGTATCATCAATTTAATCAAAAATATACAGAAAAATTCACAAGACTAAAACTAAGAATCATTTAGAAGTATCCATTACAATTTGTTACTTCATTTTCAATTAATTTTTGATTTTCTGTTTTGCTACCAAGTCAGGATGGATGAATATGGGTTTGTAAGCAAGTCTCCAAAGTGTGCTTCCTGAAGTTGATCTGTACATTGATTTTGCTAAGAGAAGAGCTGAGCTGCCTCTTCATAACTCAGGAGTTTATTGTGCCTCTTCCTTAGTGAAAGAATAAAGAAAATGAAATTTTCAAATTTGATATTGAATCAGTGTCATGATGTTAAGGAGGATTTGATTTTTGTCAAATTGCATGTGTGTGTTGATATGAATTGTGTGAATGTTAAAAACCTTGAAGAAAGTTTCTGTGTCTGAGAACCTCATTAAATTAGGCTTATTTTGTTTATCAAAGAGACCTCTCTTCTTGTGTGTTAGTGTAAGTTTACAATGTTTCTTGTGGGGCCACTGTATACACCAAGTATTCTTTCTATTAAGACCAATTAATTGGATTAGATAAGGAGAACTGGGAGAGATTCTGATCACTGTCATGAAGAATATAGTGCTCTTTGAATTGATAACAGATGTGTTGAAAGAAGAACACAAACACTGTTTACTGTCTTCTCAAGAACATTAATTTTGGAAGTTTGATCTTTTGTGCTGAAAGACAAACTCAGCTAATCTGTCCTGGTCATGCTTTACTAGAAATGTCTTGTTGTGACTAGTCCATTTTGTCATCAGGTCCTTCACAGTAAGTGACAGGACTTGTTGAACTTTCACAGATTTAAAAAAAAAAAAAAAAAAAAAGGTTTTTAATCTTGCCTTATGTGATTTGAATCTGAATAAAATTTGAGGTTACTTAAGTATGAATGTCTCTTTACCTGATCCTGGAAAAAGTGCACTATCTGGCTTCTTCTGTAAAGCCTAAGGCAGAGATAATGACTGTTCAAGATTGCACTGTAACTCCTTGAAATTGTCTACAGTGTTTGGTGGATTATGCTTCTGGTACCAAGCACTTCAGCACAAGGTCAGGAGTCTACCAACAGGGTTCTCCTCACCTAAGTTCAAGGACTGACTATAAATCAGAAACTTGAACTTGTTACTTGCCCCAGAATGTCTCTTATCAGTGTAGGTCAGAGTTTCCACGTCATGCAGGAAGGAGAGAGCCGAAGACATAGATCTTGACATCTTCATGACAAGGTCATGTTTCTCTTTTACCAGAAGCATATTTTTTTTCTTATTTTGTAATAAATTACTGGTTTTGTTCATTGTGGTAATATTAACATGAAAAAAGTTTTTGTGAGATCAACTGATAAAAGCACAGCAGTGTATTCAGTATAGCCCATCCCTTTTCACAGTATTTTCACTAAGTATGTCTCTATAGTTGAGTGGCCTCAGCTGACTGAACTATCCTAAGCAGTGTTTGGTGGCAGAAATTTGTAGATGGGATTTGAGTTTGGTAATTGCTCCCTTGTTTTATCATTTCAGAGTGGATGATGATGAAACATACTGCAGAGCAGTGACAGAGTATGCTCGAGCATGCTCCCATGCTGGGTCTCCTGTGCAGGATTGGAGGGATGATTTTCCTGCCTGTAGTAAGACTCTTTAATAGAGCATGTCGTGTGACCTTTGAAATACCCCATGTATCCATTTCAAATAATTCCATTTTGCCAACATTTGTTACTATGGGACTCAAACCTGATACCAAAGTAGATAACCCAGCTTCACTATTGCTGGTGAAAAATGAGGTAAATGATTTGCTAGAGGAATATTTTAATTCCATTGTGATCTGATGCAGATCCATTCAAAATTCATGTTTGTGCTGATTGCTTGAAACTTCGTGTATGCTGATCATATTCTAGGAGGAAGAAAAAACATCTGTGGAGATCTGATGTTGCCCCTCTTCCCAGCTGACCTTTCAGCCTCTATTGGCTCTGTAACAGTATGAATACAGTGAATCCATCCAGCTCCTTCTAGTCATCACCACCACCCATGAAATGCAGTTCAGTCTCATCCAAAGGACTCTGAACTAGTAGAGATAAGAGCACACGTTCCCCTGTCACAGAAATTATAACTTCTAGTGGAGAATTTATGTAAGAATTTGATAAATAGATTTAAATACTCTGAAATTGTCATAGTATACTATAAAATACTAGAATACATAGAAATACTATGATGAGAAATTCATCACAGTTCATCTGTTACAGTTTCTCCAAACAATCCATTGTACCTAATCTGAATAATTACCTATACCAGAAGTGTTGCACAACTGTTTGTTCAGATAAATAGGAGTTCTCCAATATGGAAAGAGAAACTACAGTAATGTGCAATGTAATAATGTTCTTTTTTTTTTTTTTCCCTAGCTGAGACATGTGAAGACAGCTTTGTACACCGTGATTGTATCAGTTGTTGTCCACCAACCTGCACCTTTGAAAAAGACTGTCTTGGCAGCAACTTGCACTGCTTAGATGGCTGTTACTGTCCAGATGGTAAGTACCATTAATTTCATGTGAAAAATATGTTTAAAGATAACATGTAGCATAATAATAAAGTTCTCTAAATAGACTATGCTTAAAGTTAAAAGCCAGAAAATATGAATATTATAATTTCTGCTTTAGCTGTTGTTATTCTCACTGTGATTCTGCCTTTTACTGTGTTCTAAACATTTATCTAGACACTGTGGTTTAGGATGAAATATCAATTAAAACCTGGAGCCATAACTAATGCTCTCTACTATGAGGAACAGCATAAATTTAATCCACTTCATTTGAATGATTCCTAAACCTACTGAGGTTTTCTTTAAACAGAATGTATCTTACACTCTGTACAAGAAATCTTCCTTTGACCTGTACTAAACAAAAAGTAGGGACTGGACTACGAACAGTCCTATTCTGGGAGGATTAAAGATTATATGATCTCAGAATCTTTGTATTTTTGACTTTGTACAGTTTTACACACTTCAGGCAGATATTTTTCATAGGATAACCATTCAGAGTGAAAACTACTTTGAGAGAGCTATACTGTTGATTGCTCTGAGTGATCTGCATTCACTAGGTGACTATGCCGGTCCCTGGCTAAGACTGATGAGCTCACCTTCTGGCATATATGAATATTTGAGTCAGATGGGGGAACAGCAGTGATCTGTAGTCTATTAACTGGTTTTTGATCTCAATTATAAACTTTCATCCCAATAGGTCTCATTATGGAAAATGGAACTTGTATCTCCGTGTCAAATTGTCCTTGTACTTATCATGGAACTGCCTTCCCTGTAGGCTCAAAAATTGAACAAGAATGTAGTAATTGGTATGTGAAAGCCTCGTGTCTGTGTTTCCTCTGTCTGTGACTGTAGCCTGTAGTTAGTTAGTTTAATATGACAGTCACACTTAAAATTTAAAGAATAGTGCTTTACAGTTTGAGCTCTGTATCACCAAAATACACAGACTATTCTATGGAAACAGTAAATTCAAGATATGTTAACTATCTCAGAGCTAGTCTTTTTGCTAAATATCAAAACAGTGAATTTCTGTATTTTGTGATTTTTCTTTTTAGTATTTGCACCGGTGGCATTTGGAACTGTACCGATCATGATTGCCCAGGTATATATTTAAGGAATCTTTTCTCTCCTCAGTGAACGTAACAGATAAACTTTTCAAAAGACAACAGATTCAAATACAGTCTAAGGGTTTGGGATCCGATTTTAAGAAAGATTTAGCAGATGCATGCCTACAAGCACCGGGCAAGCTGAGGCAAAGCTGTTAACTGCCTGACAGTACTCACCATGCTCTTTCCCATTTGGTTCCATATCTCAGTGTGTTACATTCACCTTTTCTATCTCTTACTTGCACTCTAAGTGCCTGGGGACAGGCACCTTATTCCACAGACAGGCACCACTCTATCTGTACAGTGGGCCATGTTTAAGGATGTCCTCATTTCTAGATGCAGCTGTAGTGCAGAGAACAAGAAGAGCATTATTCTAATGCTCAGAATGCTACCTTTTCTCCCTTGTAACAGCAGTTCATGTCTTTATCATCATCTTTAAAAACTGCATGCCTCTGTAATGAGTTACTCAGACAAACATGAATTAGTCAAGTAGTGAAACTCCCTTGTCAGTTCTGTACTTTACACAAAATTATGCTATGAAACTTCTGAAAGATATATATATATATATATTAACAAACTAAGGAAACCCTTTTGAATGAGGGAATGAGGTAGTAAAAAAGGCTTACCTCATACCTACCTTTACCCTTACTCATACCCCATACTTACCCTTAGCTGGTGCTAAAAAAAAAAAAAAAAAAAAAAAAAGAAAGCTGACACTCAGAACCATGTGTCTCGTATTTGTTGTGTGTGCCTGCGAGGGGTTGGTTATGGTTCATCTTATCCTAGGGACTGAATACTTATTAACAGTGGGGGTGGGTTAGATGTGCTCTGTGGCCCCATGAACTGAACCAAGGTTAGCGTGTATGTGCTGGGGACTTGCTTCAGCAGTGCACTCTTGATCTGAACTGAAGCATGGATATAGACCCACTCTGAGGACAGAGTGTCCTCTGCTCACCTGGAATTCAGGACAGCCCCATATTTGGACACGGCATCTCCATGCCTGCAGTAACAGGCTCCCTGTGAGGGAGGAGAAAGAAGCTTGTTCTCTCCTTTACATTCAATCATGCCAAAAGATGAAGAAGATTCCAGGAAACTTCAGAGTTGTAACAAAGAAAAAGCTCTGTTTTTTAATGATCTCTTTTCATGTATTGTAGAGAATTTGTGACTCATATCTCACTCTAGTTAGAATCAAAGCTGCGAATGGGTACGTGCAACATACCTAAAATAGAAATAAGTATCTATAACATGTTTCTCTTCCAAATGCTGTAACAGCTATAAAGATTAAAGCTAGACTGGATTATGTGCCAAAAAATAAGGGGAGAGGGTTTTTTTTTTGATTGTTTGTTTGTTTTTAAATTATATTTCTCATTTACAGAATGACAATAACTTCTTATGTCAGTGAACATTTTTATGTATCCTTTTTCTCTCAAGCTGAATGCTCCATCACAGGTAACTCTCATTTCACAACATTTGATGGACGTCATTTTACCTTTCTTGGGATTTGCCAGTACATTTTGGTAAAAGGCACTGGGAAAAACAAATTCACAATCACTTTACAGAAAGCACCTTGTGGACAGGTAAGTCACACTGTTATTGAACTTCCATAACAAACATGTGCATATATATTTCATATGTATTTACTTTTTAAAGGTGCTAGAAGATTATGTTAACAGAAAAATATCATAAATTGAAGCCTTTTGATGGCTTTTTTTTAAAGTTTTCATATTGCTACATGTTTTATTGTCATTTGTAAAAGCAATGGCAACTTTAGAAGGATTAAGTCTAAAGAGTTATTAATTTATGCACATTAAATAAATATATGTTTCTATGTTTACGGTACAAACAATTGCATGAAGCTTTAGAACAGCTTTCACTGACTGTATGGAGCACGCTTAGTACACTGACAATTAGGCAAGATATTTTTTTATAGCTTTAGATATGTATTTGTTATGTTATAGCATATTTACATTGTTGGAACCATTCCTTGTAGAAAATTATTGAAAAGACTAACCACCATACATATTTGTTTGAAAGTATTTTGGCAGATATTCAATGGCAGGTCTTATGAATAGAGGTGCTTATAAAAAGTACTTATTTTTGAGACTTGATTTAAAGACATTTTTAGTCAACTAGGCTGTTAGGGGAAAGGACTCTGAGACTGCCTCACAGCAGCCTGTGTGCTAGTGTCTCTGCTTTTCTGTACATATCTTCTTCTGCATAGGTGTTGAAATTCCCATTTCTGCATTTCAGGTGGCCTCAAGCATGACACACTTGGTTAGGTAGCCACTGAGAGATAAGGCTGCTACTGAAGATGACCCTTAGCACAACTCCAGGCAACTTATAAAGTTCCTGTGTAAAAACATAGAGACCCAGGGGAACATAAGTCGGTTTTAGTTGGCTATGTGTCACCATTTGTCCTGTACTTGGTTTCATAAATTTTACTTGGACAGCACTTTAAAACAATGGGTGTCAGTTTACATGTCATAATTTTTTGATAGTCACACATTTATAACTTATTTTCATATAATTCTGGAGAAATTATATCCTTTTGTCTGCAGTCAGAGGTCATGACTATGTTTCAAGGAGGAAGAGAAGCACCTCCAGAAGTGCAGTAGTTTTTTTTCTACTGCAGGGCTACATTTGGGCTCTGGTTGCACCAGCTTAGCCCAGATGTGGTCAGAATTTTGCTGACACAGAGTAATCCAGCAACAAAGAGAACCCAGGGTGGTCATTCAAGTATGGTTTTGTGAACCCAGTATCAATTCTTGAGGATCTCTGTCTGCTTCCTATTAGACTGCCATAATAGCTAAAATGAGTCCACCTCATTCTTACATCCATAACCAATGTTTTACTAAGTTCTGCATTTAATTTTCAGTACTCAGTTTAGTGCTTTGAATAATAGTTTACACCTGATTTACCTGATGACAGTTCTGTCATTTTCTTTTTATACATAACTATTTTCTCCCATTTGTTTGCTTTTTCTTTCCATGCTAATATTACCTTTGTTATATTTCTGATGGTGAAATTTGTTTCTGCTTAGAACTTTGATCATGCCTGCATTGAGTCTATAACACTAGTTCTTGAAGATGATGTGAGCAAACAAGTAACTATTACAAGAAATGGTCAAGTCCAAACTGGTCCTAATCAAGCTTTTAACCTTAATGGTAAGAAATAAATTGAGTTTTATCAGGATTCACGTCTTCTTTTATATTCTCCAAAGCTTTTTATTTATATCTGTTTATCAGAAAAGGAATTTCTTCAAAGATAATGTATGAAAAGTAAAATCACTTACTTTTAGTAACCTTTGTATTGGTTCCAGAAATATACCATTTCACCCTGTGAAACTACGCCCTCCCTTCTTTGCATTTCTTATCTTGTAGAGTACCTAGAAATTCCACTCATCTGGTTTGTGTCTGTTTAGGGGGGAGGAGGTATGAAACACACACACACACACACACACACAAACAGAAGTTAAGAGAGGTTGAAAGTTGAAAGGTTGATGTTAAGGTGGAGCTTGACTGAAGTTTTTTGGAATGAATTGCATGGAAAAGGATCCATGCACTCAGTGGGGTCTATGTTGCTTCCAATGCTGACTGATGATCTCAGGCAGATTTCTTCATATTTTTTGAAAAGGATAGTAAGATAAATTTACCTTGAAAGGATATTATGAAATCAAGCACTGAAGGTGGGAATGATATAGCTAAATTTTGTATCTCAAAATGATCAGTGATAATTTCTTACTGGTGATACTATACCAGTCCTTTCCCAGCCTCTGGCAGTCAGGAGCTTAGGGAGTTCTGAGCTGGTGGCTGCAACTATTTCTTTACTTCATTGGATTTTACTAGTCACACTTTTGCTTTTGGCATTCACAGTGTCCTATGACAGAATTTCACAGCTCAGTTATACTTTTAGTTATATCAAAAGTTCTGCTTCATAATTTTTGCTGGTAATTTCATTTTATATCTTCTGAATCAGTCCCTATTGACATGTCCTGTTTCAAAGTCTATGACAAATGCCACCTATGACAAATGTTTTGGTGTCACATTCTTGATAATTGGCTGTATCTGTTAAGTCTTACCAGCTCACACAAGCATTTTATCTTCACTGTCTGTATGTCTCTGTATGTGTAGAGGTTGCTGTGAAGACAGACCTGATTTAAGTCTGCAGCTGCAAGTAGCCAAACAATGTGTAGCAAATGAATGCTGTGACTGTGAAATTTCCATTTCCTCGCATTATGGATTTGCTAGGAAGGGGAGCTGGGAATTTGATAGGGCCTTAGTTCACATACAATCTAAGTATGTATGTGTATGTATGAGACACACTGATGTCATATCAATAGCAGTAAGAGAGAACCTTCCTTCTGAAGATTACAGTGAACTTTACAGACATCTGCTAATTTATCTTATAACATCCCTGAAGGCTAAGAAACAAGTGGTTTCTTGTCTTGCCTTATTACCAGAGGCATGCTGTTGCATTGCTTTTTGTTTAAAAAAAAAAAAAAAAAAAAAAGCGTGTGTGGTTTCTGGATAACACACAGGTATAGAAAGGTGAGATTTTTTTACTGTTGACAGTAGTTGTAATACCTGATTTGTGTTGCTAATGAAAAAGGTTTATAGTCTTATAATTTTAGATGGAGAATGTACAAGGTAATTTGACTACAGATGAGGTTGTACATAATCTATTTTATTTTAGGGATGAATGTAGAATCTGGAAGTGGATCTCACTGACTTCTTTCCTTTTATTTTGCTATTTGCAGGGGCTATTGAAATTAATAATATATCTTCTTTGTTTGTTCAACTAAAAACTACATTTGGTTTGAAGATACTGTTTGCTAAAGATGGAGAGAGGATCTATGTTCAAGTTGATGTCAGCTGGAAGAGAAGAACATTGGGACTATGTGGAACTTACAATGGGAATTTAAGAGATGATTTTCTGTAAGTTACATACAGTACATCTAGACTTTTTAATAACAACTGAAAAGTTTTGTTGAATGTAATCACCTCATATTTTTATTTTATTAAATTTCTTGTACTTTATTAAACTAACCAATACAAAATATCTTAGTTAAAACTTAGGCACTTTTAAATATGAAACTCATAAATTTAGCTAAGTCATTCTAAGTCATTTAACTAAGTTGTTACAGAAAACTAGAAGACTGGTTATTGGATCACAATATTGCTTGAATGCACTCTTTTCCCTCCCTGCTACTCCCTAAACATCGGAGCAAATAAATGAGCACTGATAAAAAGAGTGGATGACAGTACTAGTAGAATCCTCACCTAATTAACACTTACTGCTCTTTGATTTTTTTTTCCCCACATCAAGCTCTAATGGAAAAATGTATTCCAGAGCCACAGGAATAGTTTAATTAGAAGGGAATATTTTCCTTATTTTTTGACTTCATTTTCACCAGAGTTCTCCAAGCTATTATATCATGAAACTTTTCTAGCAGTAATAAATTATTTTGAAATATGTAGTGAAAAAAAATGCAAACAGCCCCCTTCTAGAATACTGAAATAAGCTAAAGGGTTGATTTTCTGACATTTCCACTGAACAAAGGCCGGATTCTTCTCTCATTAATGCCTCCTCCAACTGATTTCAGAGTAATTGCATTAAGTGTAAATTAGGGCAGACTTTGAGTGTTAAGGGTATTTTTGCATGAGCAAAATATTGAGGAAAAAACTTCACATATCCTCTCTTCTTTTAAACCTCACAGACAGAAATTCTTTTCACATGTTGAATGTTCAATGTCTCTAAGCATCTAAGGCATTTTGATGTACCTTGTACACGTGTCCTCACATGTGTAGTCTGTAAGGCCAGCAGGATGCTTGCAGTGTTGATCTTTTCTTTTTCAGTTCTCCAGCAGGGATGATAGAAGGGACCCCGCAACTTCATGCCAATGCATGGAAGGTTTCCTCAGCTTGTTCTGTGCCTATCAACATTCCCGTGGTCGATCCCTGCAACATTAACCAGCAAAATGGTATGATTTCCAATGGGAATCTGGAATTATTTGTATATTATTGCTATGGGACATTTTGGTTTCTCTGTGAGTTTCACAGTTACTAGTCATTAATGAATATATACTTGTATATGAATATAAAACTTCTATAAAACTTAAGTTTTAAATGCACACTTTATTTTCTTTTTCTGTTTTGGTAAAGATGATTTTTTCCCACACATTAAGCAAGTAAACTAAAATAAGTAAGTTGATCATTTTATGTTGGGCATAATGGCCACAAGCCCTAAATTCTGCTGTCTAGAATATGTGCAGAACGCTAGGCAGAATTCTGTCTGTAGTCTTGCAAGTTGTTCTAGATAAGAAGACCAAATGGTATTTTTAATGCATGTTTCCTGATTGACAAAGAAAGTAATGGGACAGTGTCTTGTCTAAACAGGGTTCAGATCAAAAGTCCTGTCTCTGGCTTCTCCATGCTTTTCTAAGCTGTATTTAAAGGTTTCCTTATCCTCCATCTATGGTCTCTCACACAAACCAAGACAAACAATCTGAGATCTGCGGATTTGTTCAAATTCCTGACTGAAGAATTACTTTTGGCTCGTTGACATGCCCACATTTTATGTTCAACTTTCACTGTCTCCTTTCCATGTTGCTGTTCTTTCTAAAAAATGAAGACAATGGAGCAGAGAGCAGTTGCCAATTCTGATAGAATTTAGTTTAGTGTTTTTTATGTTTCAGAAGTAAGGATATGGGATTTGGCCATATTTAGTGGGTGTGAGCCCAGAATAACTGTAAACCTTTAAGAATTTGGGGCATTATGAGACTGTTTATGCCTCCAGCATTGTCTGTTTTCTAAAGCAGTATATGTCAGTCAAGTTAGCACTATATAAGATACGTTATGCCTTACGTTATGCCTTATGTTCACTTCTGTACTTCCTCAGTAGAGGTGGAGTTTGACATATATGTAAGCTGCTTACAGCAGGAAGGTGGACTAGATGACCTTCTGAGGTCCCTTCTAACCTGCATTTTCCTGTGATTATGGAAAAACATTCCTTGGCTACATGGTGCTGCTGCATGCTACCACCTGTTCTGAGCCAGCAGAAGCATCTTTTCAGGCCTGCCACGATCTGTTTGTTTACTTATTTTGTCAGGCTATTTTTCAGTCAAGTCACATAAACTCACTCCATAAATCTTGTTTACGGAAGGACTCCAGAAACCCTTGTGTCAGTGCGTAATGTAGGAATGAACAGAGAGGAGGAAGGTTAGGGACACGCTTTTAGCAGCAAAATTGGTTTAAATTTGATCCACACTATGGTGTTCCTGAGATATTCCACCATTGCAGTGCTTGCTTAGCTGACGTGCTAAGAACAATATGGCCATTACCAATTTCAAAGCTAAATGAAACATCAAGTAGGAAAAAAAAAAAACACATATTCCAAGCTTTGGAGGACTTTGCCAACTCTCTTGAAATATATTATTTTGCCATTTATATTTCCTGCATTTCTATAAGAATATATATATATATATTTTTACAATTATTGTGTGAAGTGGAGTTTGTTGAGAGAGCTGCTTACAATAACCATCTTAAACCACAGAACTTTTCAGAAATTCATTGTATAGAAGATTTTGTTGCACAACTGGCTGATTATGTTTGGTGTTAGTATTCTGTGTTATTAATTTGATTAAGTGCTATATTAACATGGATCTGGGTAAAACAGTGTCACTTTATTTTAGTTGGGTATGCTTCTCACTGTGATATCATCAATCAAGAAGTTTTTGCTCCCTGCCATGCCTACATCAGTCCAGTATTATACTACCAACTATGCCGCTTTGACACCTGCAAATGTGGAAGCAGCTGTTTGTGTAATGCTCTTGCACACTATGCTTACGTCTGTGGCAAGCACGGCATTGTCGTGGACTTCAGATCTCATATTTCTTACTGTGGTGAGTAATATTTGTGAAGTAGAGACTCTTTTAAAATGTGTTAAATTTTAGAAATGTCTCTGGCTTCACAAAATACAGCACTTGAGGAATTTTTGGTGGAAACTAAAATTGTGCCAAGGGCTAAAGTCTTGCTCAGGGGGAGAATGCTGATAGCCTTATGTAAGGCATTTGAGTAAGGGACCCTGAGCTGACTCACAGAGGTGTCTGTCCATTTCTGCTGGCTACAGAGAGAACTTAAATTTTTAACTTTGAACCTGTAAGCTACATTAGGCTACAGCCAGTAGCGAACAGTGTCAGGAAGCAGCAGAAGCAGGGCTGTTCCCTAAGGGAAGGTGAGACAGGGTGGTGGGCATGGAATTTTCCAAATGTGATACAGGATACTTGTGGCAGAACAGGGATTTGAAATAGGACATTTCTAAATCATAGAGTAATGCCTTAGTTTTAACTGGACCATTGTTCCTCTCCTGAGTTACTGGATGAATGGAGACACACACCACTCACACATACACACACACAGAAATAGAAAATAGACTTACTTCCAGCCAAGGATTTTTCTAACATAAGACCATCCTGAACATTTCTAACTTTAGAAATCAATTAACTACTTTATTTTTCTCATGTATTTTAACTCACCCTAGAACAGCAAAAAAAAAAAAAAAAAACACAAAAAACATTTTGCATCGCCGTTTTGGTCTCCCATAATATACTGTGTTTTGTTGTTGTTGTTGCTGTTTGTTTTGTTTTGTTTTTAATTATTTTATTTTTCACATTTTAAGAGTATGCTTTTTTCCCTTCTCTCTCCCTCTCTCTCCCCCAGCTGTGATGTGTCACAGTGGTATGCTTTATCATCAATGCTCTTCTTTTTGTAAACACTCCTGTGCTTCACTTTCTATGGCAAATATCTGTGGTGATGACTGTGCAGAAGGATGCAATTGTCCTGATGGGAAATACTTTGAAGAGTCGGTCAACTTTTGTGTATCAATGTAAGTCGTACTAAAATAGAATATATGCGTAGGCACATTTCTCTCTTTCCAGCAAGACTGAAAATAGTTTTTTTGCTATTTCCCTCAATATGTAGACTGCCTAAGAAACAGGATAGCAAGCAATATGTGAATATTTTTTACTAGGACCTGTAGTGACAGGAAAAGGGGCAACATAAAGAGGGAAGATTTAGATTGGGTATAGGGAAAAAAATCACAATGAGGGTGCTAAGACACAGGAACAGGTTGCTGAGAGGGATTGTGGATGCCCTGTTATTACAAGTGTTTGAAGTTGGGTTGGATGGGGCTTTGCATAACCTGATCTGGTGGAAGATGTCCCTGCCTGTAGCAGGAGGCTTGGACTAGGGGATCTTTAACCATTCATTCATTCTGGTTCTTAGATTTCATACACAGCTATGTACTAATCAATAGAGGGACCTCATACACTATATACACCCTACTGTCTGTAAATCCATGTAGTGAACATCAGAGAAAATACGTCATACTGCTTTAAAGAAGGGTGATAAAACGTTTTTAATCCATGGGAAAGTATTTTCATATGAAAGGCTTGTTTTTAACGCTTAAGAAAAAAATGGAAGAGATGCACATAGTAGCAATCCATAAAGTCATAGATAGTATGGAGAAAGTGGCTAGGAGTATTTTTACTTTCTCACAGTGCAAGAATTTCCAGTTAAACAGAAGGAAATAGTCGATGAGAGGATATAGTTTTTGTAATTGTGTACCTAAACCTTGCAGCTTACAACTGTGGGTAGTTACTGAGTTCAGGTACTGAGTAAAAACTAGAAAGAATATTTATACAAATTTCAAGATTATTCAGAGATATTGCTGTTCATTGTGACATATATTTTGGAAAGATCCGTAAAGTTCATACTGTTGGGATGAAGGCTGCTTCAAACAACTGAAGAGCGTGAGGTAATCAGGTATTGCTATATTATTGGACAGCTTCTAGGGAATTCTATTCTTACATCTGTCCCATCTGGCTGTTGTCAAGGACGGGTTTAATGGATTTTGCTATGATAATTCCTCCCTCCCATGATTTTTAAACTACTTCGAACAGGAACTACATGTTGCCATACTACTCCCATAACTAGGGAGGAACGCTTCTTTCTATAAGACCGTAATGCACAGAAATAGCAAATAAATAAAATGGAGATTGAGGAAAGGCCTGGCTTTTTTGGAGATGGTGGGGGTATTGCCATTAACTTCAATACAGCTAGTGATATCCTTTAATTTTAGAAGTATATTGTAAATGTAAATTAAAAGTATAGTGTGGAATGGAATGGAATGGAATGGAATGGAATGGAATAGAATAGAATAGAATAGAATAGAATAGAATAGAATAGAATAGAATAGATGAAGGGACCTTCAAAGAGATTGAATTAGTGAATTACAAGGCCTTCTTATCATAATAGCTTGATAATTGCCCTTAAATCCCATTTAATTTTGCTTTTTTATCTGTATGCATAAACATTCTTTTAACAGATCTGCCTGTCATTGTCATTACAAGGGCAAAGCCCTTCAGCCTGGAGAAATCCTCCCCACACCAACAGGCTCCTGGTAGGTTTCAGTGCCAAGGGTTTTATCTTTTGTGTATCACAACTCAGATGCTACTCAAGAGCCCTGAGGTTTGTTTGTTTGTTTTTTCTTCACATAGAATTAAAGTCTCTTGTATCAAGATTTTATTTCTTTTATATGCTTAGTGACAGGTAGCTTAATATATATTGTATTGTATACCCATTTGTTTTAAGAGGATACCATAAAGATTCTGTAAGCCCAGGACTAAAGAGTATCTCAAAATACATGCATCAAGATTGCAGTGCTGTTCTTAGACTTGGGGCATTATGATAGCAAAGTGAGGCTGGTTTCCAAAGAATAAACAATGTGATTCTATCTTGGGAAGTCTTTCAAACAAAGGCCTGTAGGGAGCTATATTTGTGTCATTTTGTATTATGAATTTGTGATGGAATCCTAACTTCACTGAAACAAGTGAGGAAACCTCCCAGGTTTCCTGGTCAAACTTGTTCATTTTACAAGGAACGCTCTCAATCTGCTAATTTAAGAACATGTCTGGGACCTGAGTGTCAAGACTGACTCTTGGTGAGGTCTCATATATTACGGTTGTTATAACTGAAGCTTTTTAATCATGCAGTTGAAGAGGTGAGAGTGGGGGTTTCACTTTCTGTTATTCCTATGCTCTGTTTTTTACATTTTATTTAATGAGGAAAAAAAAAAAAAAAAAAAGTGGACTAGGTCTATTGTCTAATGTGTTTTTCTGCTATTCTCCATTTTACCAGAAAAAGAATAAAGCTATGTATCCTACCTTCCCCATTTTGCGTGCTGTAGCCTTCTGTATTCACGAGGGCAGATAAGGTTTTGTTACACTGCCAGCATCCTGAACCACCTGGTCCTATGTTCCCAGAAAGACTTAAGTACCCACTTCATTTTTTATTTTGGTGAAACTTAGCCAATTAAATAGCACCTAAGCACCTTTGTGAATGTGGGCCTTCATTACACATCGGTTTTTAGAAGAACCCAGAAAAAGTTGGACAGAACTTGTACTTTCAGATTTTAATTGTTGTTCTCCTCCTGATGTCTGTTGTTTAACTTGGAGGTAAATTGTATTTTTGAAAAAAACACATGGTGGATATGTACGTTTTCCCATAGAATAAAGATGGGTTTGCTTTTCTTTTAATCAGCCAGTGTTTGAATGGAACAGTGAGATGTATGGAAGCTACTACAGAAAATACAGGTAAATTGTCTTGTCTAGTCTTTCAGTTGCACAGAGAAAGTTTTGATATACTTAATGTCCTGACATATTTAAAATAGGAGATTAGTAGCACAACTTTTTTTTTTTTTTTTTTTTTTTTTTTTTTTTTTTTTTTTTTTCCTTGTATAGTAAATATTGTACTACTTTGTCACTTGGGATTTTTTTTGGTTTTGAATGTGAGGTGTAGGTCAGGATGTTTAGGAATAACTAAATTAAGGATTAAGGCTTGGCATCCATGTTTGGTAAGTTTTAGGACCTTGACTTCTAGCAAGTAAATTTTAAATAAATTTCTAGTGGATTCAGAAGGGGTTTCAGTACACTGAAAACTGCCACTTCTAAAGAGTCTTCCCACTCTGAGACATGATGAGGCATTAATGCCTTTAAGAATGGACTGTGTATTAGATCCAGCGTGCATAGATACAGATGCTTAACATTAAATATTTTTATTGTTTTACATTAAAACATGCATCATTATATATTCCTCTAATAAAAAAATGAAGCTATAGACTTTTACTCAGAATGTATTCTTAAATGCATTATGTAGTATGCTAACAGTTTTTATTTTATTAAAAATAAATAGATTTTGAACTAAAACATGTAGAAAATAGTAGGGTGTAAGCGAGCAGTTGATCTCATTTAACCTGTATTTTATGGTTGAAGTTCACACATGCCCAGAAGGGAAAATCTACTATGACTGCAGATCTCCTGCACCTGGATTACCGGCAGCAGGTGTGAATTGTGGGATCTCCTGTGCAAACCTTGCCATGAACTTCTCCTGTGTCCCTTCACCACCCTGTGCCAGCGGCTGTATTTGCCCCCCTGGGTAAGCGGAGTCCCATGGTTTTTCCATCCCGATACCATGATTCCAGTATCTCATGAGATACCCAGTTTACTCAATCTGATTAACTGGTATCTGGGACTGTCTGCACAGGGGATGACTCCCAGCATTTGCTCAGTAAAGGTTATTATGAGTATAGAAGCAAACATGACATAAATCATAAAGTAAACCATCTGTGTTCCTGCCTACTACACAATTAATTGTCTGACCCAGACTTCTAGTCAGGGTTATGGTATGGATGGGGGAAGGGAGGGAGGGAGGGGGTATGGGCTGGATCCTGCACACTTCCTCTTCATTCACTCTCTGCTCTTTTGAACTCAGCCAAAGTTTTTGTTCTCTCTACTCACATATTTTTATTTGCTGCCCAGAAACAGTCTGCTGAGCTCTGTAGGGGTCAAATCAAAGTATGAAAGCTAAAAACACTTGTTGTGAAGTCTCTGTCAGGATCTACTACCACTCCCTCCTTCCCCCGCCTGTCCCCCCTCCAATACCTCCTGTGTGCACTTTCAGATTTAAAGAGTCAAATGTGCTGTGCAAATTGCTGCAATTTGACCTCAAGTGGATTGCTCACCATTTTTTAAAAATCAACATTTGATTTTATTTCCCTGAATAGTAGTCAATGGTCCCCTGACAGTATCCTGGTTGTGCACAGATCACTGTGTAATGAGACTGCTAGAACTGCCCTTCCAAAAACTTGTAATGTTCCCAGATGACTAAGCACTACTGTGAATGGTAGTGAAGCCCTTTCCTTTGGAAACACATGGCAGGACAAACTCTGTTATGCAAAAAATGGTCCTCTTTTAAATTTTTTAAACAAAATTTAAATTTTGTTTTTTTAAAAATAAATTTTTTAAACAAAAATGTTTAAAATTTTCTATTCTTAAAACTCTTACACAACTTGTTTTTCTTTTAGCCAGTAATTAAAGAGGTAGCAAAGAATAAGAAATGCTGAAGCCCTCTGGAATGTTCTATAAAACCTGAATAGCACAGCCCAAAATTTCATGAGGAAGTAAGCTGAGAATCCCAGTAATTTCATCATCCAAAGCTGTCCTTAAACTTATCCTAACACTGAGATAGAGATACAAGGGTATTGTTGAAACACAGGAGCAGAGAAGAGTAGGATGGAAAGGACCTCATGGGGCCACCTAAGTCATTCTCCTGCCTTCAGGTAGTGTCAGTAGTACCTATATTATTCTTAGCAGATTTTAAACTCACTTCCATTCATGGAGACTAAATGATCTTCCTAAGGCATCCATTCTAGTGCTTTCCCATTTTAATTATATTTCTGAATATTTAACTTGACTTTCCTGAAAACCAATTAATCTTTAACAAACCTTTAATTATGGGGAGAAGAAAACTCTAATCTGTGTATTCCTTTTAATTTCAGCTTTAGCTTCAAGTGAAGCAATCTCCAGATCATATTTGAGGAAAAAACCCTCTGCTTGTACTGCCAACAGTTGCAGTGACAACTGTAGAAAGTGCTCCCCTCCAGAGCAACACCAGCAGTGTATCATTTTTCAAAAGTTAATGCTGCCAAATAGTGGGAAAGTAGGAGACAGCAAAAATTAGTTAGCCACATCTCTGGGTCACTTGTTCATGATCTAGTTGGACTTGCAACTTTTTGCATTAAATGCCAGCATACTGGTCTAATCTTACTAGTTGTTTCAATTTCCCTGGTGTAGGCTGGTAACCTTCAGCACTGGTCTTTGTAAGCAGTATTTCTTTCATTCTGCCAACTCTGCAACAGCTGCCATAGCCTGACTCCACTTGAGGTAGAGGTTGGAACCAGAACTGTGAGCTTTGTGAGGTCTCCAGCTGTGCACAGAGGACACCTTTTGATTTGGGCAGCTTTTGCTGGTGAAACAATTGTCCCTGGCTGGATACAAGGCCAGTTACCCTTGATGTGATTTGGGCATTGATCTATGTTAATATACTTATGAATTTACTTTTTCATCTTAATAATTCTTTTATTTCAAAGGATGGCCGAACACAGAGGAAAATGTTATATTCCTGACAGTTGTCCATGCACCTGGAAAGACAGGGAATTTTTGTCAGGAGAAGTGATAGCTACACCTTGTTACACTTGGTGAGTGGCATGCATTTGGCATACTTCCAAATCATCATGGTCTAGTCACGCAGTGAAACCGGCATAGAAAATGTGTGCATAGAAAATGAGTGCATTGAAAATCAAAAATGTATATGCTTGTTTATAGATAGTTGCAAGAAATACCTGTTATTAGGCTCAATATTAGTCTTGGAAGAACAGACAGACTTGGGCAAGTGCTTCTTCAGGTATGAAAAGGAAGCAGTGGATATTGAAGATAAAAAGCCATCAAGAACAAATGTTTGTTTACACACATATCAGGTAATCTCTGAGAGAAAAGACATTAGGTGTTTTGGGAATAGATTATCAGGAAAGAGAACCAGAGAGAAAAGAAAGAAAATTAAATGTCTAACAGTGGTATTGGCTGCGCCTTGGAAATGGGACTGTTTGCGGTGTGAGTTTACCATTCAGCATGACGGACTATAAAGGGAGTAAATGGGCAGTAAAAATAGAAAGGATTTTTTTTTTTTTCCTAAAAAAAGCATTAATATTGGAGAATGGGATAGTATCCAGCATCTTTTCTGAAAAACCTGACTCATATTGGCATAAAAAAAAATAATAAAAAAAATCATCCATTATAATTTGCTCGCCAAAACATCTGTCTTTACTTCAGTATACATTGAATTATCAAAATATTAAAAATTTGGACTAGCAGTTTTTAATTAACTGAATACATTATTGACAAATTGATTGAGCTTACAAACTTAGACATGCACAACCAGAAACTCTCAAAATTTTTGGTACTGCTACCTTTGAACAAATTCAGGCACGTCTCTGAATATAGCTGGCAGGAAAAGTAATCCCTCAAACTAAGAGGGATTTCTTAAACTCATTCCATACTTATATGATACCCTGAAATCTCACAGGCAACAAGTGGAGGCACTTTGCACTGAATATGTGCCATTTACATCTTAGAAAATGAAACAAAATTTCTTAAGAAAAAATAGAATGTTGATGATTTATTAATGACCATGTTATGGTACAGTGTTTTAGCTCTACTGGAGGCAGTGATGGAAAATATTTGCATAAGTCATAAAATTTTAAAGATTTTATATTCATTTCTTATGGATCCTTGTACCTGTGTACTGATGTCCAAATACTCAACACTTTTCTGCCACTGTATCACCAAGAATTCCAAAAGCAATCCACAGAATATTTCTGTGTTTCAAGTTCTGAAAAATATAAAAGAAAATGCTATGAGAAGATACTGATTGTTACTCTTCCTTACAGTGTTTGTCGGAGAGGGATATTCAATTGCACTAGTTACCCCTGTCCAGCTGTATGCACTATTTATGGAGATCGACATTATTATACCTTTGATGGACTGGAGTATGATTATGTCAGTGACTGCCAAGCTTACTTGCTAAAGGTAGGAAGACTGTTCATAAATATTCATATGTTCAGCTGAAAGATTCCATGAAAGAGCAAATATCTGGAACATCAGGGGATGATATAGAGAAACAAACATCAAGAAAACAGGTGTGAAACAGATGAGTTTAAAGGAAAATTCCATAAATGACATTTTGTGCTAATTAATTTGAAAATGGTACATGTGTGTATAGCTATGTGGTCTAGAGAAGAACAGAAATCAAAGTTTTCTCTTCCACCTTATCCGTGTTTTCATCACAATGAGGGAAGAATAACACTACTGGTACACAGCTAGGTACAATCTATTATTTATTCTATCTATTTATTTAAAAATTATCTGTAAACTCTGCTTGGCAGAGGGTTAATGAGGACCTCAGAGGCTGCTTGGAATCTCTCAAATGTGTTCTGCATCAGATCTGGAGTTTATGTAATAATATCAAGCATGATGATTTCATAATTGAATAATGAAATACTTCATTGAGATTGTCTGGCAACTACATGCTAATGTTCTTCATAGCACATATTTACAGTACATTGCTGGCCTTTTTTGTTTAAAAATACCATTACTGACATTTAGAAATATATTCTATTTCTAACAACACTATTGTTTATTATTGTTGCTATCATTAAGGCTAAGAGTCTGTCTTCTGAGTTACAGTAATGTGTTTAGAAGAATATTCATTTTCTGTCAACCGTAAATGTCGAACTTTAAGAAAAAGAATGGTTTCTCATCAATGACTACTGAAAATATTTTATTTCATATATACTTTGGTAGAGTATTCACAGCTGCAAAATAAAATGTAATGGTCCCAGATTTTTTTCTATAAGAATACCTCATTACAAACTCCTGGAATGTATCATATTGTCTCAAAACAGAGCTCTTACTCTTAGAGGATGAATATTTGCACAAACCTTCCTCCTTTAAGATGGAAAAAATAGGGATTACTTTAACTGTGAATAATCTTGCCCATATGACAAGGCAGAAAAGTGGGTTGCTGTTTCTTATTTTGTATGCCATCCAGCTAGAGAGATGTATAAGACAAATCTTGGCTGCGTTTTCAAATGTTCATATGATACTTGAATGTTTTGCTGTTACAATCAAATGTCACCTGCCACTCTACTATGTATGAAAACACCTATTTGGAAACAAACCATGGGAAGCATTTGGAGACCAAGAACAGAATTGGCAGTCACATCATTAAGGCACATGGCACACTGCCAACAGTCCTTTTATCAGGTGAACACGGTAACTAGAGTGACTAAACTATTGCCTATGTGTAGGTCTGTTTTTCAGACTTCAGATCCCACCTCCTCTCAGCTTAGCTAATGTGAGAAAATATGGCCTAATTTGTTCATGATCTTTCACTTCTCTTTAGTATATGGAAAACTTGATCTATATTGAAGGAATGTTTTTCACAAATCAGGCACTACATAATTGTGTCTAGAATAGTTTATATATCTGTGGGCTCATTTTTAATTGTGAAAAGTTTGGAGAAGTTTTAGGGGAAAAAAAAGAAAGGGATCATATGGCAGATACACAAGAGCTTTGAAGGAACTAAAATATGGAATTGATGAATTATGTTATCTGGAATCCTGGAATCAGAGGAATGGAAGACTGTAGTATAACTAAATATTTTAAGAGGACTCCTCATCTGAATTTGGCAGGAACAGACCAATACATCTGATTTACATATGAAGGAAATTCATTGAAATCATAATAAAGAGAAATGACATGATACTGGGGAAGAATTGAACTCTTTTTTTGTAAAAGAATGTCACATATGATGAATCTTCTGACTTACTCAGTGAAGAAAAACATATGGATAAGAATGATCAGGTCAATATGTGTGTATTTTAGACATAAAGACATTTTGGAGACAGTTTTCAACAAATAATTTTTTAGAGACTAGTCTCTAGTAGGATGAGAGGGAAGATTCTTTCAACATTACTTAAAATTTAGAAGTTAGAGGATTGGAATAAATGGCCTTTGGCCTTTTTTTTTTTATTTTTTTCTTTTTTTTTCTTTCTTTTTTTTTTTCCTGAATGGGAAGAACTTGGTGATATACCATGGAGATCTATGCTGAAACCTCTGTTTAGCATTTTCAGTACAATTTTGAAAAGGCTTTGTTGGGACTGAGCAGACAGAGTGCTGATCATATAGAAATAGTCTGAACAGCTGAAACAGAAATAGATCACCAAAAAGTTCAGAATATCTTACAGCAGAAAACACTGCAAGATAAAATGGAAGGTAAAATTCTACAATGAAAAATACAGATCAGTGCACGCTTAGAAAAAATAACTCTGACTGTGCTACCATGAAGATAGGCTCTAAATTGCCTATTAATATTCAGGAATTAAATGTTATGTGACAAAATTATAAGAAACAGTTGTAATAGGTGTCTTACTAGCAGCAACCTGTGTGATAATCCAAGTTATCATCCATTCTGCAGTTTCATGTATGCTTTTATTTCCATGTACACAGTTCCACTGCAGCTGTACTGCATATTTATCAGCAGTTGTACCATGCAGTGATGAGGTTAAAGTGCATTATATGTGCAGACATGTTTGCATGAGGAGGCTGCTCTTTCAAAACAGGCTTCCATGATCAGAGGATTCCATGCCTGTATTTTCATCATTGCCCTACTCTATATTGTGGCCATGTGCAGAATTGTTTCTTTTAATAGTTGTCTCACATTAATATAATGAGTACCCTTGAGCATCTGTCTGTACAGAATGTATGCTAGAGAGCCCTGTCTCTTTTAGCCTGTTCTCCAGATAAACAAGCCAGATGAAAGGTGGGAAAGTAGAGATAGTTGCCGAAGTTTAAATGCCTTGCCTAACATCCTGGCAGGCAGAGCTATCTCCTAAACCGTGCTACCTGTCTCACAAACCAATATACCTGTATTTTTTAGCTTAAAATTAAATTGATGTATATGCTGTGTTCTTCAGGTTCTCCACCCACACACATGCTAGGTATTACAGAGAATCATAGATTTGATAGTTACTACTGAAAGATTAATTGGTTTACTGGTAGTTTGGAGTGCAGTTATAAGGTTGATTTTTAGGAATAGTGTGTAAAAGGCTCACCAAACACCTGAAATTGAAATAGTTGATGTGGTCCTAATATTTTATATATATACAAAACTGTAATAACTTTGTCCTTTTATTAATCTTTTTCCTGTGAGAACTGGACCATTTCAGCTCTGCTATCTTAAATACTTTAAACAAGGGTACCATAGCAGTGCAGTAAGGGAAACCATAACTACAGTTAATTTGTCAGCATATTAATTCTTCCCTGAGACAGAACCGAGTCTAAGAATTATCATCTGGATCCCATGTCCCCAGTTTCAGGATAACACTCTATTCCCACACACTTTACAAACACACACCATTTGATTTGGCTGTTAGCCTCTGTGAATCTGATATATTTGAACAATTCTTTAATTCGACACTGTATTGCACTCTACTGAACAAAGAAGTAATCCTTACTTTTTAATAAGGAGCTCCTTTAATAAGGAACTCCTATGCTCTGATGGGGGGGGGAAATCAAGTATTATCTTTCAGCCAATTATGAAACTTTAAACTTTGTTTTCAACAAGAGTATCATCTGTCAGATCTTTTTGTTTAAGGTGGCAGTAGGTGAATGAAAAAGCCCTTTATAATTAGTTCAACAGATATATACATCAGTCAGACAATGACCAAAAGAATTTAATGCAATCAAGAAAATTAGGTCACTAATGTTTCATGACATGATAACAAGGAATTAGGAGTTACCTTGCACACTGAGGAGTAAGGTTTCTGTATGAATAGATGACATTCACAGTGAAGATATCAATATTTTAGATTTTAACATTTTAAAACCTGACTCAGTAATTTCAAAGGAAAAAAAGAAAACGCTAGGAGACCAATGTATTTCTCTTTTATCAGTACAGATCTTGTAAATACTTCATTGATTTAATGAAGCCAACAGATTTCCTAATTAAAAAGATGTAAATACTTTGCTTTATTACATTTTCCTTCTTATCTTCTGTCTTCAGTGAGGCTACATTCTTTCCCTAACAAAAGGATCTTATTTTCTGGCAAACTTTTACTGAGCATTATTTGTGCTTGCCATCTATTTCTTCTACTTGTGAGACTCATAGAGTTTCTACTTTTACAGTAATATTGTCTTTCTATCATACACATTGGTCTTTTTCTAGCTTTGTGTTGGTTTCCAGTCCTGAAGTTCAGTATATTCTTTATTGAGGTTTTTAGGGTCAGCATGTTTGCACTTTGGAGCTCCTCAGACTTGTTCTCTTCTGAGGAGCAGATTTATATTTTATCTGATTTGGTGAAATCTGCAAGGGGGAGTTTAGAGGGACTGTGGGTTTGGCCATGTTAAAGTCACTTTCTAAATCATTTTGATGCAACCATGAGGATTCTTTTAAAGACAACAGTGACAAGTGTTGCCACTGGTTTTAATGTGTTGGAGGATTATGAAAACAACAACCAGACATTTGATCAAATAATTGGCATGTTGTACCAATTAGAAGGTTCAAGAGTCACCACATGGGAGCCTATTTGTTGAGAAATAAGTTTGTTTGACAAAACATACACTATCAACTAAACCAGTATCCCAGTTTTCCAAATGATTATCCTGTGTCCCTTGTGTTAGATAGTGGGTCTGCCCTCAGGAATACAGTAAGGAAGCTCTTTTGTACATATCCCTTTTTGAAGCTCCTAGTTTATGCTCTCTTTATCAGAATACTTAATACAGAGGTTGTTTGATGCAGTGATAATCTTTTACCTGTTACTTGCTGATATACATGGTTACTAGATTTGATAAATTATGACTGTATATAAACTGCAGCAACCACACACAAAGCAACCACTCTTCAATTATTCATTTGTCACATCTGAGGAGGCAGAAGTAGCCTTTATCCCACTTCCCCTTATTGAATATTCATATGTGTATTTTTTTTGTGTGTGGCTTTTTTCAACATCAGTTGTTTCAGACAGTCTGTGGATCCATTAAATTAGCAAACCTATAGAATGAAGTAGTATCTTCATGATCTCTCTCATAGTCTGCTGGTAAAATTAATACGCTCTGCTTGCTGTTGCTCACCCTATGGAGGATTACAGCTGCAGATTCACAGTTAACCAACATTGTCAAATGAACTGTTCATAGTTAAGAAAATTATTTTCTTTTAAGAGACTGAAGATTTTAAAGGGAAGGTAAACAATATTGAATTTGAAATCATAGGTGTTTTAAACTGGAAACCTGACTCTACAAGTTCTTTTATTCAGGGAATAAAATTGTTACATGGGGTTGTAATCAGAACGTCTTTATTTTTTTTAAATTAACCTATCTAATCCTCAAAGCCACTTTCTATCAAAAGCTTTCATGAGTAAGTGATATGCCAAAATATATCCACCTAAACAACTTGTCAAGTAATTTATATCAACAGTAACTGTGTAGAAATAACAATGTGTTTCTTGACAGTTTCTGTGCAAATTAGTGTCCAAAAAAGGACATTACTATTCATGGAAAATATTATTTACTCTGAATTGTTTGTCTTGCTCTAGTTGCAAAGAACACCAACAGTTTGCTTTTCATCAGTCCTATTATTTTAGAGGAAACCATGCTGGATGCCCCCTTTTTTCTGGGTCTATGGAAATCCTGCAAAAGACAGTAGTCAGGTCCCCATGGGAGACATCCCTTTCCATCCTACTCTTCAGCTGGGCAGCACAGAGCTCAGATAATGTTGGCTTGTCTGTGTTTTTCCATTTGTTCTATCCCTTCTGTGAGCAGAAGATTTGATTACAGTTGGCAATGGATTTATGCTCTGGTTCCATTTTCTCCAGATCAATGATTTCAGACTCAATTACCTCTACATGCCTTTCTGTCTCCAACACCTGATTCTTCAGACCATTAAATTATGCAGTGAATGAATCACTTTTATTCTCCAACAAAGGAAAGATTTCTTTCAATTTGTGCAGATTAGCATGGAAGGTTTCCAGGAAAGGCTTGGGGAAAAGTTTCTTGCCATGAGGCTGGCAATTTGGAGGAGCATGGTATGACTCATAAGTTAGATCCTCTTTTTGAGGGTATTGCAATGTAGTAACCACCCAGCTTGAAGAAAGTGACCTTTTCACCTTGGATTTCTGTTTGTGTTCAGCATCCATCAGCTGTTTGGTCATACTGACTCTAAAATGTTGTCATCTGATAGCTGCCCAAAAAGTCAGATCACCGTAAGAATGGCTGCCTCAGTTGGGTCACCTCTGGTGGGTAAGGCTTTGTGGACTGTTGATGCCCACATTCTATTGATAGAGCAGTAAAAGGCGAGGAAAAAATAGCATCATGTGCTGCTGTTTCAGGAAGCTCTATGGTACACTGTCAGCAGTGAAATGGAAGCCTATTGCCATCTTTGAAGTGGGAAGTGCTCAGGCTTGTCACCCGTAGGTGCTGCTTAGTGTTTTATGACCTCAGATGCTGGCTCTTCTCAGTGAGATATGTGAATTAAATTTACTTTGGTTTAGTTCAGGATATAAGTATTTTTGTTTCTGAATGTATGGAAACAAGACTTAAGCCTAGAGCAGTGTAAATAAGCACATTTAACAGTCATTATATTAAAAACAAGCAAATAAAAAGTTTTCTTGCAAGTTCCAATTTTCTAGTTCCTGCCATAATTTGCTAGAGATCAGAAAAGGCAAATTTATCTCCACTATGTCCTGTCCTTTTCTATTTTCTGTTCTATTATGTTTTATCATTGCAAATGAATAGTGATAAAATATTTACACTTATTGTGCACTTATTAATAAAACAATACCAATACAATACAAATAAGTCTCATATAAATAGTTATGTAGATCTGTAAAAATAACATCACCAACTGTGCTGCTGGTTTATATATCAGAACAGCTTGCGCTGCAGACTGTGTCACTTGGAAACAAATATTTGAATGTTCTCAAATCCTCAATCTTCAGAATATCTAATTTTTAATTAGAAAAGGATTGCTGTAATGTGACCTGTGCAAAAGCCAAGTCTGCCGGCATAAACATGCAAAGCTAAATAAGTAGAACAAAAGAAAATCTGTTTTAAAAGATCTTTTCTCAAACCTCTTTAGTGCATTTCTCTTAAAATATTAAAAAGAAAACCCAAACCCATTCCAGCTCTCTCTATTTTATTTCATCAAATTTCTAAAAATTCAGAAATGCTGACTTAGAAAAACAGGTTATGAAGTATATCGAGTAAAATTTCCCCTGTTAGGTACTTTACATTATTAGCAGTAGATCTGTGAAATTTATTTGGATTTAAAAAGTATTATTGATAAAACCCCAGAACACCCAACAACTCTGTACTGCATAAAAATTACAGCTAAATATCTGTATAACAAAGAGAAACTGAGATGATGATCTATTTTTCCTGTTGCTTGTATACATGTACACATACTTGTAATGACCTTTCTCAAGAGTTGTTGAGAGTTCATTCTGGCTGAGGTTTATAATTGTAGGAAGTCTCTTTTAAAGAAATAGAAAAGAGTTATCATGAATGCATTAGCAGACATCTGGAAGTAGTTTGAGATTGAGTCAGTAGCTGGGATAATCTCTCTCCCTTTGAATTTTCTTCAGTGATTCTACTTAGTATTGCTCTCCTCCATCTTTACTTAATTGTATGACAGTAACAGGAATGTGTCATATTGCACAGACTTATTGCAAGTTTCTTTGCCATTTTTAAAGTGCAGATAATTACATAGTCTGCCACTGTAGAAGACACATGGAATTTAAAATTTTTTGTATGTGTATGAGCAATTTAGCTCTTTTAAGTTCTTAGTTCCTAAGTGTGTTTTTGTATACTTATGTAGAAATAACATCAGTAGGAAAATACATAATATTACTATTCCTTTTCTCTCTCCTATGAGAGGACAAGTTACTCTCTTTCCTATAATATCATATCCAAAATCTCATGCAGATTTTCTCCTAAACTGAGACAGTGTGTATCAGTGCCATCTGCTGACTTTGAACAATATTGCTCCAATATTGGAATAGCTATATGGAAAACTGATGGTACAAATTTGTTCAGGATAAGCAGGTATTATATAGTTATACAGAATGTATGTGTATCATTTTGACTATCATACAAGCAAAAAAAAAGAAGCCTTCCAATCAGAGATGCTTCTTGATGTCAGCTGTGAGTAAATTTTGAATAACTAAGGTATTTTAAATGGTTATCTGGGTATGAACCACCCTAGAAAATGACACAATTAACTAAGAGAGAAAGATCATGTCAGGTGCCAAATCATATGTCTGGCCTCCAAAACCACTTGAATATTTATGCTGAAGGACTCACTAAACCTAGTGAGCTGTACTAGATGTTTTACTCTCCCTCGCATCAAGCTTGCTGAAGTAATGTTTTTGAAAGTTAAGTTCCTTCAGAAGAAATTCAGAGCACATTAAACAACCACCAAACTAATTCTGAGTTTCCTAAAAGCTTAAATCTGAACAGAGCTAATAGCATTTCTCTTAAAATATGCAGGAAGGAGAAAAAATATATATATATATATTAAACTAATGTGTATTCTTTTTTTTCATTATTTTGGAGATTTTGGCATGAATTTGTATGTGTGGCTGTATATGAAAATCTCCAATGAGTCATGAAAACACAAGGAAAATGGCGCTGATCTATCTCTGTCCAGTTTACAGTATATCCCTAGATGCTTTTGTGGGCAACCTAGTTTGCAAGTTAGCATATTGTAGGAAACAAAACACAGAAAAAAAGGGAAATCAGCATATCAAGAATGGAAAAGAAGGCTTCATACTAACAAATTAGAGAGCTCTTAATGAACCTTTCAAAGAAATAAATACAGCCCCCCTGTAAATCATCTCATCCCAGGCTTCATTTTCATTATGTAAGTATGCTGCTATTATTGGTTGATAGAATTTTCTGTTGGGCTATTGAAATAGAAACTTTCTAACAAAAATAAGCCCTAGCATTCCCAAGCGCTACTAAAAAAAATGGAAAGAAGGACCATGTTTTTTTGGATAGGAAGAAATATGGAAAAAAAGTGCAGTGAAGTCTAGAAAAAGAATGTTCTGAGAAGCAGGACTGACAATGAGCGCTTGACTGACTGCCCAGATCTGTGACTCTGTCTTCCCTGTTGCTTGGCAACTCCATGTTATCACAAAGAAACTGATATTAAGTTGGAACAGGCTGGATATGGTAATTTACGTGGGAAGATACTCTTGCAGTGGGAAAACCATTTTATTTCTAGTTTCTGTCAGCGTAAGTAGGTTTCACATGATGAACTGTAGTACATCCCCGTTGGGTGCATTTTACCTAAAAAGGTAAAGAGCAACTCTGCCTTGGGAAGGCTGTTAAAAAAAAAAAAAAAAGAGGAAAGAAAAGAGAGAAAGAGAGAGAAAGAAAGAAAAAGAGAGAAAGAAAGAAAGAAAGAAAGAAAGGAGGAAAGAAAAGCACCCCCCCACACACCTTGTTATTTATTAGACCTGCTCCTAGTGTCCACTCAGACTTTTCTTCCAACAGCATTGACAAAAGCTGTATTTCATAGCTGTGTGTGGATCCAGCACAGATTAGAGGGATGGAACTTGATCATTATCACTTATAATGCCACAGTCCCTTAGAGCTCCAGTGATTTCCCCAAGACCTCACTGTCTTAAACAGTAAAAGACAATCCTCACTTTATCTAAATAGTCCTTGTTCTTTCTTCTGCATTGGCAATAGTTAAGCCCTATATTTCAACGGCACTTTTCTTCCTTGCTGATAGCAGAGGCTGTTCATATGGCAGCTACAGACTAATTTGAAGCCCATTGTAGCAATGGTGTAAACAACCTTGAATTTGAATCATATTGCATGGGTGGGAAAAGAACCATTTTTAATGAGGTATATGGAGAGAATGGCAAGGGTGCATAAGTAAAGGAAATATTGTCTTGAAAGGTTTGAGCCATAAGAGAGAACTGTTTTTAAATTTGGGTTTAGGTCTAAGATTTAATTGGAAAGAGAGAAAGTACAGAAGATTCAGTATTTAATGTAAACCTTTTTTTCTTAAATGTTTGTTTACGCATAGTTCTATTGAACTGCATTTCCATCCCGCACCATTTCCAGTAATTTAACACCAACATGAAGTCCTACAAGTAAGGAAGTACTTCACATGTCTTCAGGACTCCCTGTTCTGGCTTTGGTCAGCAAAACACTCCCTGTCTCCAGGCTTCTCTCTACTGCAGAGTTAACTTGAAATATAACTCAACTTTTGCCCTTGGCTCAAATCCCAACCATACACAAAAACTTCTGACTCGAGTATGTTGATGCTGTTCTGCTGAAGGGATTGGCCTGGACTGTCAGAAGGCACAGGCAGCAGTTTTGATTAGCATAGCGAGTACAGTTACCGATGCCGCTCCAAGAACTTGTCTTCATTGCCAAAAAAGGTGTATTTTTACTGTGGGATAATTAGCCTGAATTAACAATCCTTATTTAAAATAAAACCCTCCATCTTTTCCCTTACAGTGAAGACATTGCTTCCCCATTAACTCAGAGTACCCCCTTTTACTGAGGCTAAGCTAACTGAAGAGGAATGAACTTTGCAATGAAAACAGCCAGTAATGTTCCAGGCATCAATTAGACCAGCAGACTGCAAGCTAAGCCCCTTTCTGAACTGACTCATGGCAGGGAGGTAGCTTCCTTGCTCACTTTTCCCTTGGCCAGCATAGAAGGTATCGACTTGCATCCTATCTACCAAACTAATGAGTTTGTCTCCTTTTTAATTTACCACATCACCTCCAATAAATCCCAAAATGCTCTGGGCTGTTATCTGACTCAGAGGGGAATAATTACTGGACGGGCTCCAGCAGCAAGCCTGGTTTAATTAAAACATAGTGTATTTCCCAAAAAGGTAGCAACCAATATTATTCCAAGTGCAACCTAAAAAAAACTTTAACACAGGACAGGACAGATGAACCTCACTCTACCCCAAATCTCCCAGTACTTTTGAACTGTACTCCCTTGCTAAATGATGAAGAGCAGAGCTACTTTCCTGCAGCCCCTCACTGCTGGCATCTAGTCCCTGCTTAGCCCACCTTAACCACTGTGTTCCCAGCTGATTGCTGGCACACACCACCTGCTTGTTTCTTACACCCTGGTGTTATGGTAACAAAACTGGTTGGCATCTACTGTATCTCATGTTCATCACATCCACTCACACTTGCTGTAGTTTTCTCTACTCCAAGCAGCATCATCCTCTGCTTCGTGGATCATGCTAGACTCAGGGCTGCAAAGCTGTAGAGCATCTCCTGTGTGTGGCAACAAAAATACCTAAAAATACGTCTACACTTACCATCATCTAGGATTTTTTTTTTTTTTTTTGTCTGTTTGTTTTGTGGTTTTGGATTGAAAGTGTTCTTTAAAACACCTTGGTCACCTTGATTTTTATTAAAGGGAAAAAAAGAAAAAAAAGCTGCTTTGTGCAGCAGGAATATTTTCTGTATGCAATGTTTCTCACTGGTAAGGAAAAACTCCTGATACGGTTTTTATTTTTGAACTCTGATGAGTGCAGAACAAATATGGGTAAGACAGGCAGGGAGTACTTAGGGGTGTGTTCCCTGCACCTTTTGGGGTACACTGCTGAAGGGAGGGAGCAAAGCTCTGGCGAGACGTGCTGAGGGCACAGACCATGGCAGGAGCAGGGGTCCCTCCCCTTGTGGCTGAGTAGAGCTCTCCAAGAGCATCGCTGCGAGCCAAGAGTTCCCAGCACTGGCAAGCTGCTGAGAGCCACCATTCCCATCTTGCCCATTGTACTCATTAGCATCTACAATTAGTTCTAGCTAGTCATGCTCTCAGAGAGAGGTTAAAGGAGGGTGGGAGTAAGAAGAGAAGTTTAAACATCTTTTTGTTTTCAGCACTACCCAAGTGTCTTGTATGTGACTGAATGACTCAGTGCTCTTATATAGAGCTTGCCACCTCCAAGATTTTTATTTCATGTCTGTCACAGGTCTGTAAGGATTGTGGGACTGAATTTGATCATAAATTGAGCTGATTTCAGAAGCACTGTTACTGGCTTTTATGGTTATAAATGGTTATATGGATTTTATGGATAACCCTCTTGAGTCTGTTCTATTCTTACTGTTTCTTGTTGTCCTGCAAGGGTTGGTAAAGAAGTGAAATAAAAGAAAAAAAAATGGTAACAGTAATAATAACTTGATTTTTATTTGTGGCAGTGTTATCAACACCGATAATACCACTGGTCTCCTTTGTTCTAATATCAACCCTAGCATGGGGAATTACAGCCTGGATGTGTGTTTCCCTTTGGGGGGTTGGGGGGGGGGATGAAGGAGCTGCAGAAGCTGCAGGTGAATGAACAGATAGGTTGAGTGAGATCACAAAAGCGATTTTATGTGCTGAGAATGCAAAATTAATTTGCAGGCTGGACAGCCGATGGGTATGGGCTTGTGAGGGCAGCATGGATTATGTTTGAATTTGAGGTACCAAAATGCCAAAAAAAATCAATGCAACAGAGAAGACAATACCTCTAAATGACAAAAAATAAAAAATAATAAAAAAATCATCAGAAATGATTCCCCACTCCGGTAATGTTGAGTATGACTCAGTTTTGTGCATTTTTATAGATGGTTGTATGAAAATTGTTTTATCTACTACTGACTGATGGTAGGTTTTTTGGCTTTAAAAATATGAACAGCTTGATCTCAAGTACCTTGGTTTAAAAATAAAGCTCTTTTTATAGCATGTCTCAATTTTGACAAACAGACTGTGCAGTAAGCATTGGATTCCATGTATGAGCAGATTTTACAAGACTAAACCAGTCTCTTAGTTTAGGGATAGGTTGATCCTATGAGTTTGTGAGGTCCTCAGAAAGAGGACTCACAGCTGAACATAATGGTTCTTTGTGCTTAAATCCAAAATCCAAGTTTGTTGAAGTTTCAGCTTTGAATTTAATAATGCAGTTCCTTGATTGGTGTTTTTAATCGAATTTAATTTCAAAGATGTGAAAACACTAAGGTATTCATCTTTTTTGTTCGTTTGTTTGTTTTGTTTTATTATGAGGCTAGAATAAATCTGCAGGAATGAAATGCATTTGTATCTATAAGTAAAATGATTTCTTCTTCATGTTGCAGAGCACAGATAACTCAAATATATCTATTATTGCTCGGAACAAAAAGTGCTTTGATAATGATATTGTTTGCTCAAAGAATATTTTCATCACTGTTGGAGACACTGAGATTTATTTCAGTGAACCTTCTGAGAAGCAGGTTAGTTATTTTCTTTCCTTTTTGGGTTGCTCTTTAAGATAAGTGTTTTAAAGTTACAACTCTAAAGGAGCATGTTTTTGGAAGACATCTCTCAGTCTGGGTTAATGCAGCACAAGTGCCTAGGCCTCAAATATTCAGCAACTCCCAGGAAAAATCTTAATTTATCATTTTTTTTCTCTGAGTTCTATTTGTTTCACTAAGAAGACTGCTCAAAAGCCTCAAGGAGTCAAACCATACTGGCATTTATTTGTTTCTCTGCTTTTTTTTTTTTTTTTTTGAAGAGAAACGCAAGTATCAAATAAAAGCAAACTTGAATGATCCAAAAGGCAGAATATCAAAGTATTAAACCACCTTTCTAGTAATAATATTGATTCAGTTATATGCCGCAGGTAAAATATTCTTCGCTATACACTTTACATGCTTAATTGGCTGCATACCTTGGTAGAGTTACTTTATTAGATATTAATAAATATTCATTTCTGTCAGAATGCCTTAAGGGGACAGGAAAACAAATCTAACTATCAGCTGTGGAAGGCTGGATATTATACTGTGATACACTTTCCAGAACAGGACATTACAATTCTGTGGGATAAGAAGACCATGATACATATTAAAGTTGGACCTCGATGGAAGGTGAGCCAAAAAAAAAAAAAAAAAGCAATTGAGATTTTTTGTATTTCTCAATGTTACTAGTGTGCTATCTTCTTGTGTTACTGTGATTGCCTTTTCTTCATGACTAACTTTTCTAGTGATATAGCTGTTTAACATGGTGTTCAGCTGCTAGCATTTCACGGGTAAGAAGTGCCTAAGGATGTGATTTAATGACTGAAGTCCTGAAGAAAAGGGGTTGTTCCTATACGCATGTTTACTCTGATGCTCCACACATTGCAACCTTGCAATGCAAGTGATTCAGCTCTGACTCAAAGTTAACTTGGGATGGGAAAAGAGGATTTGTTTTGAGTTACCTACTTATGTGCATGTTTTTGTAATTGCTGAAAATAGTGGAAAAGTGCAGGAAATGCAACACAGAAGAAAACAGGTTTGTAGCACCGATTGCATTAGGCTGATGGTGGAAATGCACCCTGAGATTTAGTAGAGGCTGCTGAGATGAACAGATGGTCTAAAAAAAATGAGATATGGGAAAGGATCTAGACAAGAACTTACACTTAAACCTCATAAGCATACTGTGACAGGATTAGGTAATGATGCAGCGAAGAATATGAGGCTCTTTATCTTACCAGTTCTTCTTTTCTAGTCCTTTTCTACATCATCACCTATATGCCTTGGTGCATCTGCAGCTCAGTCCATGAGTTCTGATGGAGTAACTTAATCTGCACTTTCAATAATTACATTCCTGCTCCATCTCAGCTATGAGTGCATGTACTGAGAGGCAAAAATTTCCAGTAAAAGAAGAGAAAGTGCACCATGCTAGAAAACAGTATCAGATATTTTGAAGTGTAGGTCAAAGTTAAAATAACCATCTAAACTCATTTTAAAGCAACATTACTGTAAGCTTTTTTCTCAATAGCCATAAAATGCTTGTTTGCTGATTTACCAACCATCAATATACATAATAATAATAATAATGTGTATTTCTATTTTACAGTAAGCTAACAAGGGGCTAAGGTCTAAAAGTTGCATGCAGATGCATAAATACTTCAGGTTCCTTCTGCTTCTAGCAGCTGTTTTTTTTCCTTAGGCTCCAGTTTAGTAAGTCTGCAACATTCATTATAGAAAAAATAATTAGAGTGAGCTGGAGCACCCCAGAAACCCATCTCTACATTGTACTGTTATGCAGAAGCATCTTTTTATGTATTTATCTATATGTGCATGTATGTATATATGCAGCACTTCCCTAAACACAAGAATGTTGCAGCTGTCTCTTTCATAACTGCTGTTATGAATGTTCTTGCTATGTGATCTAAAATTAGAGGCAGTGAGTTTTAATCATAAGAACTAGTCAGGCTGCAAAATTACAAGGTAATTCACATGAACTTTTGACTTCTGGATTGGATGTAGTGCTAAGCTTTCAGAAGAAAATATTACTAAGTTCTCACTTTGTAGTTAGAGCAAGTTTTGGGAAACATGAAGAAATAAATTTCTATTGAAAGTTATTTGCAATCGGTTACTGTAAGCATAACATAATATCAGATATTTTCCAAGTATAAGTCAGAGTTGCATTCACCTTTTTGAGTTTAAGAATATTTTACTCCACATATATACTCCATACTGATTACTGACTATCAGTATATGTAAAAAATAAATCCTTCTCATTTAGGGTAAACTGGCAGGTTTGTGTGGAAATTTTGACAAATACACTTCAAATGATCTGACAACATCCAACAACATGGAGGTGAGAAATGCACAGGTATTTGGAGACAGCTGGGTATTAGGACAGGTAAGTTCTGTGTCCAGTAAAAAAAAAAAAAAAAAAAAAAAAAAAGTCATTAATTTTAATTTATAAATGAATAGATTATTAGTACATGAAGTACAGGGATTTTCTAAATTGATGGTCAGTATGCATGAGGGTATTTGAATTTTTGTCTCAGTAGGTAAGAGATGTGTAAATAATGTCTTCTAAGAAACCTATACTGAATTTAAATGAAAGAAATATATATTGAATTTAAATGAAACCCTTTTAGGTAAGAATACACTGATCCCTGTATTAATGATAACTAATTATCATTGGATAATTAATGATGCTGTCTGGATTTCAGTTTTCTACAAATTTAGATATAATGCTTCTGATATTTAGATTCAGACCAATTTTAAAAGCAATTGTAGTTTCTTGGATGTTGAAGGGATCTGGATACTGAAAGTAAACAGGGTTTGAAAGAATAAACTGGAGAAAGGTGTCATCAGCCCTCCAAGGCTGCCTGCATACAAGTGAGTGCAAGAGGGGCTTTCTCCACAGTGCAAGACAGAAATTCAGAGGAGGAGCTAAGCCAAGGAAGCTATAAAATGTACCTTCATGTTCAATCAGTGATCTTTTTTTCATTGTAGTTTGTAATCAGAAAGCAAACTGATGAAGTAGCAGTGGTGAAGTGGTGGGAGACAAAAGGCAAGAACAGCATCAGGCACAACCCAGTAGCTTTCAGAGAAGGAGGGAAGAGGCATGAGAGAGCGACTGTGCAACTGTGTTTTATAACAAAGGAGAATAGGTATTTTATTCATTTGTGCTGAGAAGGAGAAAGGTTTTATAGCATTGTGAACCTCCTGATAAATCAGTATTTGTAAAACACTCCCTTAGGATACCTGCAAGACCCAGTTTTTAATCTGTTATCTCCCTGACTCAGAGAAGGAAATTGAACCAGAACCTCTCACCTCATGAAAGAATATGATCTCTCTTCTGCTTTGGAAGAAAGCCTTTGAGGTTTCTCTCCCTCAATCTCTCCTTTTGGATCTATATTACACCACATAAAATTTTTTAATCCTGTGACCAAGCAAGGGAAATGTATTGGCTCCTACACAGTGAGCACTGAAAGTGTTCGTCTTGGCTGGGCACTGAGTGTTGATGACTCAGAGCCAGAGTTAGCAGGGTACGAGGAAGGGTCCCAGAGACTAGCTATCCATTTGCTCTCTTCCCTTTGAAAAAAATACTTGAAGAAGCAAGTGTAACTGGGAGGCTTTGGGTTTTATTCCATAAAAATTTTAAAGATGTATTTTTGGTTCCAATCCCATATATATATGTGTATATATATATACATATATTCAATTTATCTCTTCAGTGGATTCAGTGGTTGCTGCTTTAATAAACGGCACAGTGTTTGCACAATTTGAACCTAACATGAACTTCTGGTGTTTTATGACCTTTGCTTAACCAACCCAAACTTGCACTTGCCTTTTTGAGGTCATATATTTTTGTAAAATCTCGTATAATCTTCCAGTCTCTGTGGCTGCCAGAGCACGGAGGACCTGAATTCATTACTGGCCTAGTAGGCAGCCTGTGCTCAGCCAGCCTTGGCACTCATCTGCCTTTGCAGTAGGCGTCATTAAGACATTTTTCAGAAAGGACCTCTGGCCTTTGCAAAGAGGTATCCTGGTCATCCCTTCTGTGTAATCTAAACACTGGAAAGGCATATTTGGTAGCTGGAGGCCTACAACCCAACTCTGCTACTGGCAAACATGCCGGCATTGGCACGGTGAGGCGTGTGGGACGCTTCCAGGGTTTCTTCCTCCAGGGAGTGGCAGCACGTCCCCACACAGCACTATCGGAGCACCCACACAGGAGAGCAGCACTCTGGGCGACTGCTCTGCAGCCGAGGCTGTGCCATGACACCCCAGCTCTGCCTACAGGTCCATCACTGCCGTCTCCTGGGCTTCTCTGCTGCACCAAGGGAGTATGCTTTCGGATGAACTTGTGTTTTCTGAGCTGAGTGTCATTTTGGTTATATTTTTCTGTTCATTTGTTTTTCTTCTTGAAGAGAGACTTAAAGAGAGGGAGCTTTATATCAGCCATTTTGAGTTATCGTGATGATCTTTGACTCTTTTTTTTTTGTGTTGCTCTCTTCCTACTGCTGCTTCTTTATTTGAACTTACAGGGCTAAAGCCATCTGTAGTGTGCCTCCATTTAAAGTCAGTGCAGAACCACCAGGGATGGATTTGGACCACGTATTTGTTTGTGATGTTACAGTTGGTTGCTCTGGTAATGATTATAGTGTGTCACAAAGAAAACATTTTGTCTTCATACACTGAGCAGACAGCAGGAACATTTTAGTACTTCAGAACAAAACACAAAGATTCTGTTTTGTTCAAATGTTTTCAATTATAACAACAAATCAGGAAAAGAAGAAGATAGAGAAAATAGCATGTAAGCATTATATGAATTTTCTGAGTATGCAAGTATTGAAATATATGTTGCATATAGTGTACCTGAGTCCATGGTAAACACATCTTTGTATAAAATATTTGTGATGGTTTTGTTTGCTTTTAAGTGCAAGAGCCCAAATGAAACACTAAGACCATGTGAAGTACATCAGAGCAAGTTCCCTTATGCCAAAAAGGAATGCTCAATTTTATACAGTGATGTTTTCGCACCTTGTCGCAATGTGGTAAGTTTATTAAATAACCCAGATTTGCTCTCACATAGGAAAGCATTAAAGTTCCAGTAATTAATTTCTTTTTGCCATTCCCCTCTGCCTGAATGCCATGGAGGATACTTAGTAGAGCCCTGCAGCTATGTGGGTGGGCTATGTTTGAGTAGAGCTCCTTGTTCCTATCAAAACTGGAGCCTAAACATGGTGGTAACTGGCAGTCATGAGTTAGTAGGCAGGACAATCAGAGTTCTGTTCTCTTTAGGTTTTATTTATATCTTTTATTTATATAGGTAACTGCATTTTAAAGGCTTTTGTGTATATCATGGGTTTCTAAAATAAACATTTGTGTAATGTGCCTCCAGCTTATCTAAAATGGTTTTATTTTGTTAACTGTTCTGCTCAATATAGAAAGAAAGATGAGAGAGGGAGATTTTAACTTCAGAGCTATCAGTATTTTTAATTGGCTGACAGCTTATCATCTGCTTTTTATCAAAACTTCACATTATGGTATCCTTGTTTCCCCAATACCTAGCTGAGCTTGGAACTTGAGTTGCAAGAATGTCCGTAAGTTCAGTCTAGACGTGATGGGGACAACAACAGCTTGTGCGGGAATCTTTTATTCCATCATAGTTCACCCTTTATCAACGCATGATGTGCTCTGTACATTTATACCTCTGATTTTAGCCTTGCAAAGGTATTCAGTAATTGGAGGTGCTTCTTAACACCTGTGCAGGAAAGACCCACTATGACATTTTGTTTCAGTCTCGTTTTCTTTATCATTATTAATACTAAATGAGATCGTTAGATATCTCAGCTGGACCTCCTGACTTTCAGGACTGAACTTTGATAACAACATGGTTAGGAATTTGCCTGAAGAGAAGGTTGCAGTAGCTTAACCCAGGAAATTTATTAATGTTGACTTTGGTTACTATGTGAAGAATTTTTTGAGCATGTGCCTGAGAACACAGTGATGAGTGTATTTTCAAAGTGGAAAGTAATAAATAAAAATGGAACTTTTGAAAGTTTTTAAGGAGCTGTATTATAATAACTCTTAAAGAAAGACATTTTCTCTTGAACATTTATTTCCCATATCTTACCCACGTTGTGATTAACATTTTCAAGTATTATTCCAAGAATTTAGCATAATGATATTAAGAAATTCATGTCAGGTGCAAAACATGGCACTTAATCAGTTGTAAGGTATTTTCATATGCACATATCTTGTATGAGACAGCTTGTAAAGTAAACATCTTTCAGGTGTTTTTACAGCCTCTTCATTAGCATGTGAAAAATACTGCTCTTTTGAAAGGTACTGTGTCTTCCTACCAAGGATACCTGCCTAACTGCTGGCTGCACAAGCAGGGAAAGTGGTTCCAAGGAAAAAAAATATCCAAGCAGAGACAGACACTGGAGGCCTGGGAGGAACAGAAGGTGTAGATGTTGGTCTCAGGAGGTGCATGGAGCTGTGCTCTTGCAGTCGCTCCTGTTGTGTGGGCAGTGGAGGATGCTACTGTGCATGGGAGCAAGCTCCTTTTCTAGGACAAGCGGCCTGTGGGTTCAGCATAGGCTGGAAAACCATGTTTTCAAGGGAGACAAAATCTTGCATCTCTGGCTGGCAGCGACTGATGGATTGCAATTGCCTGGCTGAGCACTGAGCTCAGCAGGGCCTGAGGGGAGCCCTGACTCTTGCAGAAAAGGGGTCTTCCTCATATCTCCCAAACTCAGCAGGAGCTTTGACCCTAGCCTCCCAGCTTGTCACAAAAGTGGAGAGATGCTGTTCTGTGAATGGGGGACAGGTTGAACTCTGGAGCCAGTCTGTTGATTTGAGATTCCTGCTAAGCTACTACAGCCATTTTCAACGAAGCTAATGCTCATGTCCCTGACCCACTGGTTTTCAAAATAAAAAAAGAGTGAGAGCAAAGTGGTATCTCTCTCCAAGCACTAAAGGCAGAAAAATGGTCATCTTTGCCAGCGTCTAGCAACTGCCAGCTGAGAAGCTGTCTCAGTGTTAGATAAGTGCTGCCTTGTTGCTGTGGCGGTATTTGGGTAATCTGATGAGTGCCATTGGAGTGCTCTACAGCTGAGCTAGATTAGAGTCTATAAATGATTCTAAACTGAATAAATACTTTGTTTTAAAGTTCCTATATGTTGAAAAGAACACTTTTTTTTTTTTTTTTTTTTTTAAAAAAAAAAAAAAAAGATCTAGCTCACTATTACAAAAAAGGTGATTTAAATCCAAGAAATACTTTATCAGTATCATGCTATTAAATTTGGGACTGCAGTAGGATTTTAAAGTGGCCAATGAGTGTCCGAGCTAATGAAGATTTTTGGACAAATTATATTAAAAACTTGATAATTGCTGAAATATATTTCTGCAAAATGTCATCAAGTGCTCAAGCTTTATTTTCCTGACCAAAAGCCCCCCTACAAATTGCTACTTTAATCACTTGATCATTGGTTGCTGCTCTGATTTTGCTGTTCTTCTTGCAAAACTAACAGGATGGCTATAGGTGGCAGCATTTGCTTTATGAAAACACATAACTGTCACATTCAATATGCTCTGCAGAATCAACAAACAGACAGTGTAGACAGTCACACTTAATAAGTCACTGGTTAAATTTTTCTTTTGGTCTATAAGGTAGGTACAAAATGGTCATTCACAGTGCACTTTTTGTAAGGATTGTATCCAGACCTTAGAAAATGTCTTATATTTGTGGTAAATTACTTCAGACAATCCTGCCAGAGGCAATGTTCCTGCTGAAAATTGTGCAACAGGAATTTGTACAGCTCATGCAATAAAGTCACCTGCTCTCTCTCCCCACCTCCCCCTTTATTTTTTTCCAGATTGATGTGACTTCCTTTGTCAAAAACTGTCATACAGATACATGTAACTGCAATCTTGGTGGGGACTGTGAGTGTTTGTGTACCAGCATTGCAGCTTATGCCCACAAGTGCTGCCAGCAAGGAGCAGTGATACACTGGCGATCTCCTTCTCTCTGTGGTACGTACCTGGGCTGGCCTCACACCAGAACCCACTCAAAGGGACATCTTTGGCTTTTCTGTTCCCAAAAAAAATAATCTAACAGAAGAAGGTGGATAATAAATACACTTTACATTTTTTAAAGTGGCCTGTGTGTTAGCTGCTAAACACCAGAATATACTGTCTTTAGAGGACTGGTTGTGCTCAGAGACTGTTGGAAAGGCACAGACATACCACATGTCTGGGGATGCCCAGGATTCTGTGTGGGAAGCGAAGACTTTCAATATGTTCTGCTTTTCACGGACAGTGGGAAGAGTTTTTATCTACAGAATAATTAGTGCTTCCTGTCTACTGTCCTGGCACACCTATTCAAATATGCTCTATATCACTGAATAAAAACCAGAGGAAATAAAGTCACTAATTGAAATATGTTACAGAAAATGAAACTTCCTCTGATGAAAGTGAGTTTTACATTTTTCGGGTGAAGGTAAGCATGAACTCTGTTGTTAATTTATAGTAATAATATCCTTGTTTTCTTTTTCTTTTAGCTTATGACTGTGAATATTACAATCAAGGTATGTAGTACTTAATATTACTCTCCTTGATTCATCCTGGTATTTATATACCTTGTTGAAAACACTTAGGCTTCATGTTTGCTAGTATACCACCTAGCTATGTGCTAGAAACAAATCTGTTTTCCCTGATTACAACATCAAATCTGTTTTTAAAAAGCACTCAGTTGCAGGCCATTGATTAAAAAAAACAGTAATTTATCACGTTGACCACTCTAGAATATTGAAGGTGTTTTTGACATACTGTCTATTATCTTTCTTTCTGTACTATGCTAATCTGAAATACTTTTCTTCCCAGCTATTATTTTGTTTCTCTATTGTTTTATTTATTTATTTGTTTGGATTCTTGATTTGGGTATATGAGTTCAGTGAGCTCAGCAGGTTAGCAAAGCAAGTCTCCATGAGTCTTTCTGCTGTATGTCCAAAGACAGTGGGAGCATGGAAACAAACAACTTACTTGTAAGTAAAAACACACATCTGGAATCTCAGATGAAATATGAAACACTGCACACAGAAAACAGTACCAGTAACAGCTTGTGCTGAGAAGAGTCTCTGTAAGCTGCAACAGTGTTGGAGGTTATCTCATTTCTGTGCTCCCCATTCCCTAGGGTAGGATTACATAGTCACAATCACTTGAGCTGTCTGGACCTTCAGATCCATTAGATAGGAGAGGTGACAAATAAGTCATTTGCCACATATTCCTTGCTCATTTAATATCATTATGTCACTGTACTGACTATTTATTGCAGCACAGCCTCTGATTTGTAACAAAGGTGTTTTCCTCCGCTTAGACAGACACAGTAAACTATCGCCGGAGGCAAGTGCTTGTATGAACATATCCCTTGTATACTTGAGTTTCACAGGATGAGTCTGCACAAAATTACTTTTTGCCACTGTCTGTTTACTGATGTAGTGCTACAATATCTGTGAGAACAGAATAAAATATATGGAAATTGGATATTGCATGTGGAATGTTAAAACATGAAAGATTTGGTTGATGATTAAGGAAACCCACCATTCCTGTTATTTGTGTGTGTGTGTGTTTCTTCCATTAACTTCTTCTATAGGTATCCAAAAATGCTGTTGTTTTTTTAAAATCTGATTTTATTTCATTTCATTTCATTTCATTTCATTTTATATCATTTTATTTCATTTTATTTTTATTTTATTTTTTTCTGTGCAGTATCTTATATACTATTTGGGATTTGACCGGTGTGAATAAAAACAGATAATCTCACATTATTAAGGAATTCAAATATTGACATATTGTGCATCTAACATAGTTATACATGGTCATTACCATTTGAATTTTCACCCCACTGAACTAATTGCCTTTGATGTTGTGAAATTTAAGTCTTTTTATCCAGAAAGTAATGGTGTAGACCATTCCTTTGGTCTCTGATGATACTTAGTGAAGATTAATCATCATCATCACAATTAATCTGATAGGATTTTTAGAAACAAGAAGAGAAGAGAAGAGAAGAGAAGAGAAGAGAAGAGAAGAGAAGAGAAGAGAAGAGAAGAGAAGAGAAGAGAAGAGAAGAGAAGAGAAGAGAAGAGAAGAGAAGAGAAGAGAAGAG
>CM021765.1:41898004-42116862 GCA_011076525.1 Nettapus auritus
TTCCTTCTTATATTGACATATAAAAGAGTTTGCTCTAGTCCAATTAAGAATTCAGTTGAATCAACTGATGGGATGATTCTTTGACTTGGCATGTGTAGTTATAACTGATTTGCTTCTGCTTTTAATGGGTAAAGGTCAGTGACCTAGCTGTGTTAAATAATCTTAGAATTCCCTAATGTCTCAGTTCATAACCTCAGCATTTTCAGCATGTGGGTGGATTGCTGTGCCATGCAGCACATTTTGGAAGTCAGGGAGAAGCTCTAGAAGGAAGTTAGCTTGTGCTTGTGCTCCAGAATTCAGAAATGAGACCTATTACATTTTGAAACTGGTAGGATACATGATTTTCTGCACTGGTCTCACAAGTACTCTACCGTAAAGTTACTAACTCCTGTACCATAAAGTAACTAACTCCTTAGAATGAGAGTAGTATTCATGTAATAAACTTCCTGTGGCATGCCTTCTTAGATTTGAGATACTGTGCAAGTGTTCGTAGAAAGTGAGATACTAAAAAAGAAGGGACTATTGGCTAACTGCAATCACACATATGTGACTTTTGATACATCCTTTTTAGCAACTTGCATCCTGAAATGAGCATCAAACAGTAGACAATGCTTTTCTGCTTTAGAGAGTCCAACCCACTACATTAGCAGAATTTAGATACTGCTAGGTATGCTTGGCTTTCTACAATATTCCTTGCAATGTGGAATTTTGTCTTAAAATGTAGTAAGAAAATCAAGGATGGCATGTGTTGACCATTGAATGCCATCAAAACATCTTCTGGTGTGTGGGATGGTTCTTCCTCTGATTCTTTTTTGTTCTGCTTGATGTCAAACTGTTGAATCTTTGTGGAGACTTTCTGAGTTACAGCTTTTGCTGAAGTCACAGGCAAAATGTCTGTTAGTACGTGGGGATGAACATCCCATGATTTAGGGTGTAGTCGGTAATTGACTTGCCAGTCCCATAAAAGGGATCACTTTGTGGCAAGTTTGTGAGCTTCCAGTGCATATGAATTCCAGAATAGCTTCATTATAAAAACACTAGTTATTTTCTTTTAGTTTTCTTCAGAAAATGGTGTTTAACTTCTGGCAAAGCCAAATCTCATATTAAGATAAGTTCTTCCCTCTTAGAAGAGTCATATCAGAGAGCAGATGTCCTAGGTTAGGAAAGGGGCTCAGTCTTCTCACTGGGATTAAAGGATTAAAAGCTTTTTCAAAATTTACAAACCTTGTTTATTACTCACAAGGCAAGGTCTTAGAAGTATGCTGTTCTTGGTTCTTTCAGTGGGGTGTAGTGACAAAGACTGATGCTGTTATATCTCAGTGTATTCCTCTGAGCCTTTCCAGCCCCGCAGAAATAGCTTTAAGGATATGTTATAGGATGTCTGAGGCATAGCTGGGACAGCAGCATTTTGGCAGCAGTACCAGCTGAAGTTGTTGTCACCGCTATATTGGCATGAACTTTTGGATGACTATGTGCTGAACCAGACTGGAAAATTTAGCTGGTCATTTTTCAGTAGGATTAGTTTACTGCTGAAGTACTTATGATGGCATAATAAATGAGGTTGTAGGGGGACAGAAGCAAGTGGTCTGTGGGAGAAGATGAACTAGACAACTGCTTAAGAAAGGGTGCTGCCAAAACTTCAATTACAGCCTTCTTTTTTAATTGCCTTGTAGTTGTTGGAGTAGTTTCAGTGTCTATTTGGACAATAATATTAAAGTTACTGTGTTGGTATTCCAAAATATGGAAATAAGGACATGCAAAAGACAAAATACTACACAGAGGCAGCCCAGATTGCTTTCTTGTGCGTGCCATTTTATGAGGATAGCTGCCCCCACTTTTTTTACGCTCACTTTGTATCTGTTGTATTCTGGAAAGCAAGCAGATAGATGAACAGATAGATGCAGACCTACTCCAGCATAATACTTTGAGGCATTGAGCTGTAGTTCAAATATATTTGATTCCAGGTAAGATGAAATATTTAAGGCAATATATTATGTCAGCTAATGCTTAAATTTTGTATGTTATGCAAGTAGGATTGTTTTTTCTTTTTCTATTTGATTTTTCTTCCCTTAGGGCTTGGTGAAGGACCCTATATTTTGGCAAGTTCTGGAGAAAATGACACAATTATAGGAGCTAATGTATCTAGTAGAAGGATATTTCCCCTGCCTAAAACTGGAGCATATGGAAATGTATTTTTCAGTTTCATGATAACTCCAGGTCTTTTCAAAGATAAAGATTTATGTAAGTGTTCTCAACATTACTGTGAATGTCAATACATATTTTTCAAACTATATGAATGTTTTTTGCTGCACCTTCTAAACCTAAAATAGTCTAGATATTCTTATAACAATGAAGTGTACTACTTTTGAGGAGGAATAGTGACTCTTTTGAAAAAAATATTGGAAAACCTACCTGCCAGCTCTAAAGCTGATTTTTCAGAAATTGTTTTATATATGCTGCAAAATATGAGTGAAGAATTCCTTCTTGAGAAAAATGTAATTAGATTGTATAACTGTAAAATGGAAAAATTTGCATATGTACCTAAAAAGTAACAATTCTGAAGATGAGTGAAGAAAATTTTGTCTCCAGTAAAATAATTTCTTTTCTATCTATTCTCCCTTTTTTGTGACTATTAATGCACCATAAAGCATGCAAATTAGGACAACCAGTCTGTCTCCTTCATTATTAGTGAGCGGCATCTCAATATAATGTAGAAAGAAGTTTCTTAGTTCAACAGCTATTCCTAAAGTCTATTCTTCATTTATCAGAGACAGATCCAAACAATATAACCAAAAATTGATGTTTAAATATTTTCCCTTCTGCCTTCTGCATATGTTTTCTTTCCTTCACGTACACTGAGTTTGTGCCACTGAAGTCAATACTGACTTTCTCATTGTTTTCTGTAGTTACAGAGTTTAATTTTTTGACATAATCCTAAACCCTCAAAAGTCAACATAGTGAATGTATTTACTGTAAAATTTTACTGTATTTACTATAAAATTTGAAACTGTAGTCACAAGCTGTGGACAATTTTCCATGTAGATTTTTAGCTACAATGTTAAAAACAGAAAGTATATAAAATAGAATTAGTTCAGTCTTGTCCAATTATCCAACCAGTGTCAAGCATAAGTAAAATACTCATTACACTTGTGCAGTACACAGTTTTCATATTTGTGAGGGTAGTGCTCATCTAGATTGAAGATATTCCTAGATTGTATTCAAGGTGACAAACAGATCTGAAGTCAGCCTTATTCTAAGTTCTTAAATCCTCAGGTAATTTTATTCACTTTCAATTTTTGGCAGGAGTAGAAAAAAACAGAGGGTTGAGTCTTTTATTTGCCCACAGTTTTCTTACTGTATTTCTGGATGTGACTGTGTGTAAAAAAAGCTTGACATGAAGAGGAAGTAAAGCATGCTCTTACAGAATTTGCGATGTTACTTTCTAAACAAATTTCATTGCAGTTGAACAGCTGGATGTCCAAAGCTGAGCAAAAACTATCTCCATCTGAGCATATCCTAAGCTGAGACTGCTTATGAATTATTTTGAAGGCTGGTAGTAGTAAGCTGAATATAGTTTTTGTCGGATTAGCTCTTTGGTGAGCTCTGCATTATGTAATCACTTGAAGTTTCTTTTTGACCTACATTTCTACCTTTTCCATACTACAGATTATTTATTTATTTATTTATTTATTTCTCTATCTATAAAGCAGGTGTTTAAAAGGAGCCACTTAGCCAATATATAGCTTGAATCTCACTTTCAGACTGTTTTCTATGAAAGGTTTGCTATTCATTTTTTTTTTTTTTTTTCCTTTTGTCAAAGCTCTCTCTCTTGTTTCCCTTGAATCTGCTGAAAGGCCAAACTACTTTCTGTACGTACATGCTAATGAAACCATTGGGCTGGAACAGTGGCAGGCAAGTGCCTCCTTTCGGAGACGAGCCACATTTTTCCACCACCAAGGCCTCTGGAGTCCAGGGCTCAGTGCCTTTGAACTGCACAGTAAAAAAGGCTTTTTCATCATTCTCACATCATCTCGTGTTAAAGTGGCAAAGTACGATGACTCAGAAGAATTCAAACGTCTAAGTAGCTTTAGTATTGAAGGTAAATTTTGCATAATCCACAGAGATAAATTTAATTTCTTTTGCTTGCCTTCAGAGCAGTTCTCATGCATTAGGAATAGTAACAAGTACTTTTATCCTATTCTTAATTACTATTCTGTCTTTGTCTTCCATTCTACATCCAAATGTTATTTTCTTTTTTCTATTTTTTTGCAGATACAAAGAACACTTTGTCTTTTGACTATATTTTCATTGTTTTATTCTTTCAAAATAAATGTACAAAAAGTACATATTAATGTCTTGTTCTTGAGCTACAGATATCTTTTTTTTTTTCTTAAATGAATGGAGTAACAGTATCACATTTGAAACAAAGAGTACATTCACTATGTTTAACTATGTTTAACTGATCTTTTTAAACAGAATGTGTTGTGAAAAATGAGTAGTTGTTTGTATCTTTGATGTTTCGGTGTCTTTTACCTTGATTGAATTTAAAATACTTATTCAAATGATATAAATGAACAAAATCTCACCTATTAAAGTTCTTGAACATTTCCATACTGGGTTTTCCTTTTTTACATTTTTCTGATAATTCCAAGGATATAGAAAATACTATAAATTTATAGTTTTTTGACCACAAAACCAATACATAATACCTTCTCCTTCTTTCTCAGAACTCAGTGCCTCGGTGCCTTATAGAAGGATGTGTGAATGGAGATATGAATCTTGTGCTAATCCTTGTTTTAAAACATGTAGTGATCCTGAAGGAATAGCATGTAAATTTCTTCCTCCGTAAGTCAAATTAAGCTCAATATTACTGCTATATTTTTTCATGTAATGTTTATACAGTATGTTGTCTGAAAATTACTTCAGCTGCAATGTCCATTAATTTTTAGTCATGCAAATTTCAATAGCAACTCTCACAATTAGTGTGAAAACATTTGCAACAAGCCACTTGTTTTCCACGTTACATATTCTTGTTTACATGTGATCTTTTGACATAACTAGGAACAACGAATAAAAGGGTTTGCATTTAGCCTAGGGAATTAGCTTCTGCTCGGTTGACAAATGAAATGAACTCTGTAGCCTTCAACAGATATGATATATTCAAATCCTAAACTAGTATCTCATAATACTGTAACTGATTTAATCCTTCTGGTGGTTAAAGTCTGAGACCAAAAGCTAGAGGAATAGTTAGGATGAATGACGCCCTCTCCTGTGAGAGGATGGAACTTTATATTAAAAGATGATTGGCACGACAGGAGGGATTTTACCCTGCTGGTGTTAGTTTGTTAGTCTTAGTAATAAGCTTTCCTGTTTCCATGGATCTCCCTGGCATCTAGAAAGTGAATTTTTATAAATAAACCAAAAGAAAATATGTCTAAAAACTCAAGGCACAAAATCTGGTGGAAAAGAAATGATATTTTGAATTTCAGATCATCTCCATGGGCCTATGTGATCTATAGTTAGGATTATTACTAATATAACTAATTTCCTGTCTTGCTATTTTTACTTATTTTCTGTATTGGCACACTGGTTGCTTATTGAATGATTTTATTATTAAAATCCCCCCGTAATTAAAAGGTAAGATAATATATAGGCTTGTCTGTACTCTTCCACTCTGAAACTGCACAAGAATAAGACTTTTTATAGAGTCAGTCTAAATATCTGAAGTGAACATATCTGGGCAAAACAGCACTCTTGCAAGTTAAGTTCTTGGTCCTATTGGAATCTGTTCAGCTTAGGCACCTGAACTTCCAGCTGTGTGTGAAAGCAGAATGCTCCAAAGCCATCACATCCATCAGCATATGCAAATAATAAAAATAATAAAAAAAATTTAGAAACAGAATTGTGCTGTCACACTGACCTTAAAAAAAGAAATTCATAAATCTGTGTTCATCTTTACACTGGAAAGTTCTAAGAACTCTGATGGGGAAAACATTCAAATGCCTCATTTTACCAAAATGAAATAATTTAAAATTGATTTATATTTCTGCTGTGGCTTTAGAATTAACTATACAATATTTTAAAGGGTTGAAGGATGCTTGCCATACTGTCCCAAAAACATGATCCTTGATGAGATCACACTTAAATGTGTTTACCCAGAAGACTGTAAGTATATTTTATGATATTAATCTAATCTTACAAATTGTTTTACAGATAATGAGAAGCGATTTAATCAGATGTATTTTGATTTATTATTATTATTATTTATTTTTATTAAATGTTTTAACAAAATATCTTTCTGTTGAAGGGCTTCTCTCTGGGACCTAGGCTCCATTCCCAGTCATCCAAAATACATCTTCTACATTCATATGAATATCTATATTGAATTCTTTCATTTATCTAATAGTGTGAAATTCAACATTTTTGGTGGTTTTAGACTCACTATAAATGTAATTTGACTATATAATGCTAGAGTGTCATATGTATATGAAAGATCTCAAATGGAAAAAATATTGCTGTGGTGAAAAGTTCAGACTTTTCAGTAGGTGAGCCATCCCTAATAACTTCCTTATATCTATTTAGTAACTTCTGTTGTGTGAAGATACCACTATTTGCTTATTTTTGGAATATTGCAATCTTTTAGCACAACTATTGCATTTTAATACTTCATTTTTTCCTTTACAAATTTAAATTAATTGCATTTTGATATTTGGTAGTATAAAGTTATCTCATATATTGTATTGCCTTCCAAAGATATAAAAGAAGATAGCATACTCTATAATCTACTTATGCCAATTTTTTTTACTATTTTAGATTTACTGAATTTTCCATAGAATTCCCTTGTTGCTTCAAAACTGCTCTGCAAATTCAAGGTTTTCAGTAATAATAAAAATTGGCTACTCCATTTGCAAAGAAAATTAGAATCTTCTTGAGAGTGAGTTGAGTTCCTCAAAGCCATCAGGCAACCTGGAACCATTGGTAACTTATCTTTTCAGCAAAATTATGCTCTGATTTGTTAGTATTTAAATGGGACTTGAGTATACATAGATGTTGCTATCTTGCTTTACCAATAATCCACAAAAGACAGTGAAATGTACATTTTCATTTTAGGTATACCTGTGACACCTGTGGAATCAGCAATTGAAACAAAACCTTCATTGTTATTCCCTCACATGATTACTACCACAGCGAGATTTCCTCAGAAATATCCTATTCTTGTTACTTCAGGGACTGAGTCAACTCGTACCCATATGACAACTGAAATTACCATGAAGGCAAACACAACTTCAGCAGGAATGAATATGTCAGCGCAGTCTATTACAGACTTTTATTCACTGGAAGCATCTAATTCAGCCACCTATTCGACATTTTCATTATCAAGTACAGTGTCAAGTACAGTGGAGCCTTCTGGTGTACCTCACAGCACAGCAAGCCCTTCTGTCCTTTCCAAACTCATATCTTCAACAGATTTTCTAACTGCTTTTCAAACCTCAGCAGTCACATCACATACTGTCAGTTCTACCCCATCTATAACTTCACCTATTCCAATAGCAACTTCAACAACTTTACTCAGTGCCAGTCCTCTTCCAACAGGTTCTACACTATTAATACCCAATTCACTAGGGGTAGTTCCACCTCCACTTGAAGCATCAACCACTCAGCTAGGAACTGTTCCCTCTACCTCAAAAAATTTGATCTCCAAACCATCTTCTGTCACTTCTGAGCTGCCAGCAGGGACTGTGAGGAGTAAGTCATTCTAAGGGAACAGGAGTATCTTCTGAAGTGTCTTTGCCTACTTTGCTGGCTGGCAGAGCAACTTTCACAAGACCCATATTTCTTCTAGGTTCACGGCTGACATTAAGTACACCTACTTCTCCTGCATCCACTTTGTCTGTTAGAACTATGTCTGGTTTTGACCAACCTGTATTTCACTCAACACCCATTTCTGCACTGACTTCAGCAGCTCCTCAAATTCCTAAAACAACTAGATTTGAGACAAGTATTTCTCAATTAATCGCAGCTTCATCTTTGGAAACAATCAAGCCCTTGTCTAAAACTTCTCTGGTATCATTAAATACAAGTTCTTTAGCTAGATTTTCTCCAAAGCCATTTTTATCTTCAGTGGAAATTTCAATGACTGTTTCTATGCAGACATCTCCATTAATGAAAGGCAGTATTTCTACTGCTCTGCCCATAGCGGCTAGATCTTCACCTCAAGTTGCTTCTCAAATCCCTATAAAAACTTCTTCAAGTCCTTCTGTAACACACACAGTCTCAATACCAGTGCATTCTCTGACTACTTCCCTAAAGCCCAAAGCTATGAGAGATGTCACTGTTGTCTCAAAAAATATTTATAAAGAACCTTCCACATCTTCAGTGTCTCTACTAGCCAATCCTACAATATCTGATATGTTTTTAGCAAGCTCAGCCTCAACAGAAAATAAATACATAATGCCCACTGATGCATTTTCACTTTCATTCATTTCTAAAAATCCGAAGAAAACCATTAGTTCTACAGTCTTTCCTATTAGGACCTCCAAATGCATCATTAACAACTGCTGAAAAAATTAGAGTACCTAATAAGTCCTCACACAGAGATGAAAACCATGCCTATTGCACAGAGTGCAGGCACTTTCTTTCCTAAATATCTTTCTTTTACAATACCATCATCTCTACTTAAAATCTTACCAACGTCACAACCATCCTCTGTGACATCTCATACCACAAATTTTTCAGTAATTCCCATATTCGGCAGGACATCTTCATTAACACAAAATATAACTGTTACCCAAACACCAGTTTCATCTCTAGATGCACAAGGAGCCTCAAAAAGTCCAGTTACAGACTTTGCAACTTCTGCAGATTTTTCTACATTCACTTTGAACATTAGCTCTTGTACTTGCCTTTCAGCAGCACTGAACACATCCATTATAATGCCCTCTTTACTAATGCCTAAAACTCCTAAGGTCACTTTAGAAAGCCAGTCTGGTAGGGTCTCCATGTCTTCACCTCCTCCTAAGATCACTCATATCTCTACTGTTTCTCTAGGAAAACAGAGTTCGTCGGTAAGTTCTTCAGCAGAAGATGGAACAATATCAGTCATGTCAGCTGGAATCATCTCTCAGTCCACTACACCACTGATAATGAACACAACAGTGAATGCTACATCCCTAAAAACACCTTATACTTTTGTAAAAATACTACCTAGTTCTTCAGCCAGTTTATTAATTGCTTCTGAAACGACTGTAGCCCCTAAGATTACTACAAAGACGTCTGACTCTTTTGTTGCTGATTTGAAGTTTCATATGCCTTCACCTTCAGTTTCTACTACCATAGAAACACCAATGTATGTGTCACGCAAGTCTTTATTTACATCTCCAGCATCTCATGTTTCAGAGAGCAGCAAAGAAACTCCAAAAATGACAATCATGAAAACAACCGGTACTACAAATCCATTATCACAGACAAAGAGTTATTCATTTACAGCTTCAGAATTTAAGTATGTAACCTCATTTGAAAGAACTTCAGATACTTTAGAAAGCAGCCAGACTTCACATTTGCAAAGAAATGTAACCAAGACAAAGTCAACCACAACAGAGAAATCTTCCCTTCCTTATTTGACAGTACCTGCAGGTCAGAGTTCACCATTTTCAAGAGAAAGAAATATAACCTTAGCAAAAAATCTCTCAGAAGTTCCAGATGTAACAACATCAGATTGGTCTAAAATCCTAACACAGAAAACAGGTAAACCTTATTTCAGTCTAACAGAGCCCAGAGTTGGAGAAGAGAACCATAATAGATTTATCCCATTCTATTGGTGAAATGGTGCTTTCTTCCCCTTCAGAGACTGTGGAAACACAAGCTTCTCTGGCAAGCACAGAAACATTGACAGCTATAGTTGACAAGGCTTCTTCTGGTACAATGATGCACGCACTGTTGTATACATCTTCTGAATGTGTGGTACGATCCGTTTTACTTGCCTTGATACATTAATATATGGATATCTATACTGATATTTAGCATGTTATACCAGAGATTTTAAGTATCTCTTATTTTTGTGTAAGAATGAATTATTCTTAGAGGATTGTTGTATCAGTGCACTTTTACTGCCTTGGTATATTTTGCAACTTAGATACGTTGCTCAGGAAAAAAAAAAAAAAAAAAAAAAGAGTCTAAAGCTATGTATTGATTCTAGACAGCAAAATATATTTCTGAGGTGCAGAAAAAAGCCATAGTCCATAGAATATGGAGCTTTGTGCATAATCTGACCTTTCTATTTTCCATTTCTTTCTTTCTGTTACAGTATAAAATGATGGAAATGCATGATTCCATATTTTTTAAAATGCTTTTGTGTTATAATGCTTTATATAGAGTATTCCACTAGATGGAACAAGAGGGGTGTAGGTGAATTGACATTCATCACTGTCATCTATAACAAATAAGCAATTATTTCCAAAATAACTGATGCAAGTAACAACAACTGCAAGATAATTCTGTACAGCAAAGTTAGACACTCAGTATCCAAATTGGAGGACATTTTTGCCTCAGCCAAGCCTTCTTGGCTTGTCAGCCTGAAGAATTTAACTGTCCAAATTATATTCAGACTTCTGCTTATTTTAATGCAATTTATTTTAATGTCTTTTTTGTTTGTTTGTTTGTGGGTATGTATTTAATCTCTCCAAGGAAGTGCTACATTTTTGTTCTCAGTGTTCTGGTTTCTTAGGGGTCTTTTACTTTCTAGTACTAGCAGTGCAAAATATTAATTTAATGATCTCTCTCTCTTTTATTTTTATTTTTTAACCTGGGACCAGATTGCCTGGGAGAGATCTAGAGGCTATGGTTAGCTTGCTGATATCCTATGCATCTCATGCTAGTCAAATGCAAGATCAGGTGTTAGTTTGTACTGTATCTAAAGTTGCATGACAAAAGAATATTTCAGTCCAGCTTCCAGACCCAAAGTCAAATATATAGGAGATGTCACATAGATAATGTTAATTCTGTCTCAGAGTATGGCAATAAACTAGCAATCACTTGGACTTCATAAGTACAATGAGTGTAAAGTTGATTCTGGTTGTTTTTTCCATATATGACAGCCAAGATATCTTGAACCTGTCGACAAATGTAGCCAGTATATATGTGTTAATATGGGTTGGATGTTATACAACCTTTCAAGGAACTGCCCTAAGGATGTGCAGAAGCCAGACTGTGGTTTTCGAGGAATGCCAGTTCAAGTCAACACTGATAGTTGTTGCCCAGAATGGGAATGTCCCTGTAAGTCACAGTTATATTATTATATACTTCCAACACAGAGACTTAATATGGAAATTTCAAGTGATAAATTAAGGGATTCATACAGTGGGAAGATTAAGTTGAATACTGAAATGAACTTAAAGGAGATTGTTTTGGGTCTCATCAGCAAAACGATGAAATATAGTAAATGCTTTGGTAACTTTGAATTAACTTTCAGGAGAGTGAAAAAGATTGTTGAAATGAAAATATTGCAGTTAGATCCACAAATCAAATGTCATAATTTCTAACAGAAAATCTTCAGAATTTCTATCACTAGAAAACATTGAGATGTCAACACTTTTGGGAAGAAAAATTTAAACTTGCTTTTTCTGAAAGAACCCCTCCAAACTTCACTTAGCTCTAAAAGGAGTACTTAATGATATTTAGAAATTGTAGAAATGGGTAGCAGACTCAAGGGAACCAGAAGGTTAAAGAGAAGTCATATTAAAAGCCTTGTGCCGTTTCTGAAACACAGATCACTTTTTAAAATATTTGTTTCAAGATAGAATAGATGCATATCTTGCTATCAGCATGCCAAATATTTGTATACATTAATGTATATATTTCATCTGACAATATATGGATTTATTAATCTTACTTATAAAACATTGTTGTAAGTGAAAATTTTTACTATTTTAAAATTTCGTGGGCATGTAGCACTTGGTTAAGCTATGTCCACTGAGTAACATAAGATGCTTCTCCTTGTGGCTACTGTTCTGCTGTCTACAGAACAATGCCACCAATATATACATGAAAGTACCTCATATGAAAGAAATTACTGCTCAAAGTATAAATGTCTTTAGAAATGCCTAATATTCTGTTGCATGGTAACCTCAATAAATGACAGTTCTTTTCTAGGTCAATGTTCTGTACTATCTGAACTGAGTATTATTACATTTGATGGAAACAACATAGCCCTCTGTAATATGGCTTCCTACATTTTAGTCAAGCTACCAGGAGAAACTATTGTTGCTCATATTGAAAAATGTCCTTCTAATCAGGTAAGATACTTACTTGCCTTTCCTCAATAATTTTTGTCTTGAATGTTTGGGCTATAGGTATGAAAAAGTGCAAAAATGCATCACTAAAAAATTTCAGTTTTTATAAATTCAACTGAATTTATACTTTACAGTACTGCCAAAATAAATAAATATTTGGAATAGTTGCAAAAATCTTTTGCCTTTATTTAAGGAAGGTAGTAGGATTTCGGGATTAGTGTGATGAGATATGTTGCAGTTGTCTACCTCTCTTTGCCTGAAGAGGGAGTCCAGACATTTCATTTTTGGACTGCCATTTTTTGTCAGGTCACTCTCATCTTTACAGTCTGCACAAACATTTCCTTTGCATTTCCCATGGTTTTAATTCATGAAGACTTTGATCAGTTGGCTTGCATTTCCACCTTTGGCTTGTAGATAAACAAGTTTCTCACCAGGTACTTCATCAGGTTTCTTTCCTTCCCATCCCCCTTTGGTCTCATAACCACTCTCTAACACATTCTGGGCAATGGTACATTTAAATTTTAAGTCCTGAGTCTTGCAGTGTTTTAGATTTTTTCTTTTGAATTGCTCTCTTTTCACTGTTTCTTGGATGCAGACTAAAGGTGTGATTGCAGCTTACAGAGGCAAATGAGAATTCTGTAGTTGTATTTATTTAATAAATATTTTCTAAAAGGGTTTTATAGCATGTGCTGAGATTCATAAGGCTGTTAATGAGTCGCTCTCAACGTTAAAGTGATTCATTGGAAGCCAGCTGAGCTGCAATCATGTGTGGAAAGATATCCTGGTAAAATAGTTTTATCAAGGTTAAGGGAGGGGATTATATTGGGATGACCATTATATATCTAAGTATTTTTTTTATTCAACTTTCTAGGTCGTTGAGTTGCCTTTTCTGTATTATTTGCCATATAAACCCCTTTTATTTAACTTTTTAATAAGTAAAGAAATTTTCTAAAATTAGTTAATTGAAAGGTGCAATGTATTACTTGGGAAACATGTATTATTTTTTATTTATAAGGAATAGAATACATTGGATGATTTAAATTAGGAAGCTGTTTGTAGAAGAACTTTTAAACACAAAGAGAACATTCAAGTTATTCTTGCCAAATAAGAGTTCTGCTGATTATCATTGCACTTTCATTGCACTTCTAATCTACTTTTTTTTTTTTTTTTCAGAGTGCGAATTCAATAAGAAATCTAGTACGTACTTTATTCCTTTGTTAATTATAAGTTGTATGAGTATTACACATATTCAAATAATTCTTCTACTCCTTAAAACTTTTTATTACTTTTGTTTCAAGGTTTCCCCTGCAAGCACTTCAGGGCTCTGCTTTAAGAAGTTAAATGTAACAACACATAGATCTAAATTACTTATTAATCGTTTAGCAAGAAAAGTAAGTATATATCACCAACATATAGCATGTGTACATTTAAGAGATAACTGGAGAGCTGTTCTATTGTATAATGCAGTAGGTCAGGCTTATGATGAATAGGATATAGGAATAGGATTACTTCTGCAGTTCCCAGTAATTCATAATATACTAGAAGAAAAAATAACATTTCTGATACTAAGCTTCACTTGCCTGTTATTTATACAACACTTCAAAGTGTTTTGAGAAGCTGCAAAAGGCATTTATATTTGAGACAATGTTTCCAGAAAACCTAGAACAGAATAGTTTTCCAAGATGTGATAAATATTTAGGCTGTCATTTCTGCTAGACAATAACAGATTAGAACATATAACTTAGAATAATCAGAATAATCATTTGTTTTTTGTTGCTTTGTTTTACTCGATGATATAGGATAAATAATACTTATTGCTTTCTTAATTAGAAAAGACTTCCATATCATTATTTTTTCTCATGCCTACTTCATCTGCAATTACAGAGTCACTAACAGGAAGCGTTGTGATATAAACAAAGTGACTACTGCTATTTTATGTGGCAGACACTGTAAAATTATCTTTTGCTTTAAGACATAAATAAATATAAAATACATCCTTGCAATCTGTTTTTATCCCTAAAAGGTATTTGGTTTATTTTAGGTAGTAGTGGATTCTGTAATTCCATCATTGCCATTTTCAAAAGAAGGACTGAGTATTCAGGATACTGGTGCAATGTATGTCATTAATACCCCAGCTGGTATTAGCATCAAGTGGGCTCATGTTACAGGCATCATAGATATACAGTATGGATTACACTCTAACACATCAATGAAGACAGAAGGACTTTGTGGTGAGGCTATGGTGGCAATTAATTACTTTCATATTTACAATTACACCTTCCTTTTGTGTCTGTGATCTGTTATCCCTATAGCTTTCCTTGTGACTCCCATTAATTACACTGACATTCATATTTGAGGTAGGCTTGTGAATTTGTATTAATTAACAGTAATAAATCAATAATCCTGTTTGAAAGCAATGCTTGATAACAGAGCAGTTTTCAGAACAAGTAATGATCAATACACTATAACTATATATTTTTTTTAAATGTACTCATCTCTTCCAGTGCTAAGAATATCATTGAAGTCAAGCAAAAAAAGGGCAAAACTTTATACAGAGAACTGACTGCTGAAGTTCAAGTACAGAAAGTATGCTTCAGTGATTATAGGAGAAAGGGATAATTATAGGATGCTGGCAGTGACAGCTAGTGCTTTGCAAATACTGATAAAAGGTGCAACTTGGGAAAGGTCTGAGTTCACTAAGGATGGTGAATCCAAATCCAGACCTGTTACTGTTGGATCTAGGGTCAAAGACTGTCTAAGCTATCTCAGACTTAAATTACAATGACAGCAAATTTTGCATGTTCCAGGCTTCCCTAATAGTGTCTTTATAACTCTGCCAGTATGAATTTAATGGAAAAGTATAAATAGGTATTCTAGAGTAACATTAATTGCATCATAAATGTTAACTTTCTGGTGCATTTATTTTACTGAAATCTATCCCATATTAACCAGAAAAAAATATTTTTTAAAAATATTTCAATCTGCTTTTAATTTTAAAAGCAAACAAAATAATTCAGGTATGGTTTACATATACATTCTAAGCAAATTAAGTGTTTAAGATCAATTTCTATATTCTGCTTGAACAAAAGGAAAGTTCTCCTACATCTTGTGAGAGAAGGGGAATGCTGGCTGTGGCAGATACTGCACCTTTTCCTGGTATCATGCCCAGTATCATCTTCTCTATTCAAACTAGAAAGGTTGGGATGAGATGAGATTGCAGGTAGGAAGTATTATAGAATAGTTGCTCTTTGTGTCATGGAAAGACAGGAGGAGGAAGAATATGCACACAACTCCGATCTCAGCTGAACAGTGCTGCTCTACCTGGTATTTTGCAAAAAGTATGAAGCCTCAGTTAGTGTTTTTTCCTGTCATCTAATGTTTAATTCTGTCTGGAATTCTCCTGTCCTCTCCCCTTCATACTGAAGAAAATGTTGGACTATGTGGTAAATTGGTTTTATTGGAGAACCTGTATTGGTTCTGCAGTTCTGTAGGGTGATCTTACAGAATTCTAATGCCAGTACCGGCTGTGGGGTGGCATTGGGACAGCAAGAAGAAGCAGTGCTACTATCAAGTGCTTCTTGCAAATACCATCTCCTGTATTTCCCCATGCTGTCTGAGAGAATAGCAGGGTCTGTCACACCAGCCTAGTCCACAGGGGTCCCAGGATATCAGGATACAGGGCTGGAAGCATGAAGACTTGAGCTATAATTAGCCATGTAGAAACAAGGTGGAGAAAGGGTATAAAAACTTTGGGTGTTCTGTCTCTGGGATTTAGAACATTATTATGCAAATTAAAAAGGCTAATGTTATTGACTTCTTGTGTTTATAACAGATGTGCATTTCCATTGACAAATTAACTAAATACACTATTTCTAAACTAACTAACCAAATACACTCTATTTACACTCTAACTCAGATAGCCAATTGATGTTCGGGTCTTGGGGAGTGCTTTTTTGAGTGCTTTGGTATTAATAAATAATTTTGGAAAAATATTTTCAATAAAGAAAGCAATTTGTTCATCAAAAGGCTTCTTTCACAACTTCTTGCATTTAGATTTCCAATTAAATTTGAATAAAGCATCAGATTGTCAGCGATGTGCAATTAATTTGAAAATCATCTTACTCCCATGCAGCTGATTGTTATTCAGTAGAACAGCAGAGAATTTGGTGCCATGTCAATGAATTAGCCCCCTCAACAGCACATTTTGGTGACAGTTTTTCTTAAAACTTCATTCATTGTTGGGTAAAGTATTATTACTTGTATTATATGATCGGCTTGCTTTGCTAAGCTGATCATGGAATCATAATTAAAAGGTTGGATCTACAGCAGACAGGTAGTTGCTGTGATTTATAAATTCAGATGACTAAGTCTCACACGTGAATTTGATGCAATGTTAATTTTATCAATTGCACTTTTCTCTCTCAAAGGAAGTAATAGACTTTTTTTTTTTTCTTTCTGGCTTGTTTTTACTTTGAATGTGATGCTCTGACTCCAGGGGTGTGTAATGGAGACCCTACTGATGACCTGAAAATGCAGAACAGGACCATAATTACAAATATGGAGGAAATTGAAATGTTCATTAAGAGTTGGGAAATTGAGAAATCACATGATGTAACAACTAGGAGGCCAGTAAGAAACTGTACTGAAGATAACTGCACATACTGCATAGAATTGTTAAACAGAAGTGTTTTCATCCCTTGTCACAAGAAAGTGAGTACAAAGTTCGAAGAAATTCCACGTGCAAATTAAATGGAAGTTGCATTGTTAAGAAAAGAGTGAGAGAGATGCGGATTTTTTATGTTTTGCTTATTTTCATGAGTTCGTAAAAGATTGGCTCTAATGCTTTTGTTATCTTGTCTATTGTAAATAATTCCTCAGGTGATGCTATGTAAAAAGAAAAGTACATCTATATGGATCTCTGTGCCTTAACTCTGTTTCTTAAATCATTGATTAGGCAAAGCTCAAAGTGACACCTATTCATCATCCCAACACAGGTGTATTCCTAAATAGTCATTTTTAATAAAAGCTCGACAACAGTCACTACAAATGAAAGCCTCATGCTTCTTCTGCATACAACAGCAACTCATGTAGTCTAAGACTGATTGGACTAATGAATTTTCCTGTTAAGCAGCTTTTGGTGTAGTTACTATTATGTTGACAATTTGGTAGCTTTTCTTACAGAAATCATAATAATTTGTTTTTGGAAACTACACTTTCAAAGACAGATGTATTTCTAGCATGCAGACTACCACTACAGCAGCACAGCTGCTTCCCACAGTGGGAAATGAAAAAGCTCATCTCTCTCAGCATGGACTTTTCCTACTTAATTCAATATAAAAAGGATTAGTTATTTAAGTGCCCCTTTCTTTCTCAGAGATAGGCATGTCCAGATTCCTGGTTAAATTCTAGCTCTTCTGCTTTTCCAACCTGGCTTTGCTTTGCATTACTCTCTGTGGTCTTCATCACAGACAAATGCTGTTACAGGTATTGTAGACAGCTGAACCCCTTCCTTCAAAATGCCAAGTCCTATCCTCATTTTCCCAGGTAGAAAAAATGGAGGGAATTCTTCCTAAAGACATGACTTAAGGAGATCTTGTAGCTATCTGCCACAGAAACTGAATGGCAAGGAATGAACTGTGGAATCAAGAAGGGAGAATAGCATCAGTGGGCAGCCATATGTTTTTCATAATTGTTTTAATGTATCTGATTTGGAAATAATTTAATCTGAATTGTCAGAACTCTTACTTCATATATGTTTCCAGGAGAACTCTCATATCCTCAGGTGCAATGCAATTGCATCTCTTCTTGGCTTATATCAAAATCTGACATAGCATGTTCATCCATTACAAAGTTTGTTTTCTTTCATGCACATTGTGGTAGCAGAGTGAGACTGGATGGAATTTATCATGTGCTTCACAGACATGAAGCAACTGGACAAGGATAGGTAACAGAATCGTCTGTGTAACAAACTGTAAGGCAGGAGTGAAAAACTGCTTGAAGATTTGCTGAAACCACCAGGAGAGCTGGGCTGTCACACAGTAGTGGACAGGCAGAATAAAACAAATTCAGACTTCTTCCACCTTTTTTGTAAACTTATGCAAAGAAAAACAATGCAAATAATATAGGTTGGAACCTGTATTTAAACTCAGTAACATAGGCAATCAGGCCCTATACACACACAAAAAGAGTGCTCAGTAATAGTTCATTCACAGCAGGAATTTATGGAAGATATAGCAGCAATGTTTAATTGAGTTTGTTGATTTTTAGCTGATCAGACTGCAAAAGTTCTTGTAAGTAGCATTACAGTCTCATGCCTACCAAAGAGAATAAGTTTCTGGCAATTTAAGTTTTGCAAAATGAGTGTTCTGAAAAAAAAAAAAAAAAAAAAGAAAGAAAAAGAAAAAGATATTTTCTACTTTAGAGAATGCTTGTGATTTTATTTCCCCTGCTGCTGTGTTATTTCTTGTAATGAATGATTAATTTTAATTACCGAAAACTCTACTACTTGTTAATTCTCAATTACAATGTGTTCCCAGGTTTCACCACAGGAGTTTTGTGAAAAGATGTGGATCAACAGCACTCATTTTTGGAATTATGAGTGTGATGCACTTTCTGCATATGTGGCATTATGCAACAAGCACAATATCTGCATTAAATGGAGGACATCTGATTACTGTTGTAAGAAGACAACAATGTTCTATGTTCTAATGTGACTTTATCCTGTTGCAGTGTTTAGAGATGAGTTAAAAAATACGTTTCTTCCTATTGCTATTGGATGTGCTGACTCATTCTACCACAGCATTAGTAAGCCGTGGTCCAAGTTCTTGAAATGTATCATCAGTTAGTGCCATGAAAGAATTTTAATCTTGATTGAGCAAGAAGCTTATTTAAAGTACCACTAAAAATATAAATATATGCTTTCTATGGTATACTTTATTGTTCTTATTACCTGTTTACCTAAAGAAATTCTGAAAGAATTATATCAACACTCAGTTTCCTCTTTTTATGACTTGCAGCATTGAGTTGTCCAGAGGGCAAGGAATACCAGCCTTGTGTGCAACCGTGTGAAGCAAAGACATGCTTGAATAAGTGGTTTTATGAAGATTCTCCCTGTTCCTATTTAAGGGAAGACTGTGTGTGTAAAAATGGCACTATTCTACATAGAACAGACTCTGACCTCTGTATTCCAGAAGAAAAATGTAGTAAGTACAGCAGGACAGAGGGGTTTGGCAAATATTTGCTAATATTGACCACAGACCAGTGTAAGCTATGTTTAATTTCTATTTCAGTCCTCAGTAGGAGTGAATCTGATATAGTTTCCTTCTGCAGAGCCTAGCATTAATCTCAAGCTATGCCAGTCTGCACTTTAACTTCACTTGCTGATGTATCTCTGCACAGGAAAAATGATGGTCTTTCTTCCATAGCTCCCAGGCTTTCTTTCATAGAGAATGAGTAGAATGGACAGCTTCTTTCCCCTGCATCAACTGATTATTTCCACCTGTAGCAGATCTTTTCTTCATTTGGGGTTTTTAATGTCATCATTTTGGGGGGAATTCCTTCATCATGATGTTCTGCAGCGCTCTTATTTTATGCAATATGGCCACCTAGATGACAAACTAATTCATAGTTGCTTACAGGAAATCTGTGCTTTCTACTTGTCAAAGGAATATAATATTTTTCTCTCAGCATGTACAGATAACAGAGGCCAACCCCGCTCTGCTGGGGAGATCTGGAATGAGTCCATGAGAGGCTGTTGCATATACAACTGCTTAGAAAATGGAAGTGTTGTTGCTGTAGAACCTGAATGTAATGATGATCCACCACTGGCTTGTGAAAGAGAGGGAGAAGTTATCATCCATGTCATTGAAGAAAGGGCTTGCTGTCCCAAGAAAGTTTGTGGTATGTACCCAGCTGCATACATTTTCAGCAACGTAAGTGTAAGTTAAATGCTTGGTATTTGTTGGCAGGGGTTTATTTTAGACAGAGTTCAAGGTAACATTTCTGAGAAGTAATTTTTAGGTAATTGTGGCTGGTTGGGTCAGCAAAGCAAAGTTCTCTTATTTGAAAGAAGTGATTCACCAAAGTATGTATTTATTTATTTTTTATTCCACATCCACTAGTGAAAAAAAAACTTCTGTTAAAAAAAAAAAAGAATTTTTAAGCTCCTCAGTAGAATTTCAAAAGAAATTGACAAGTACTCAATGATAGAAGCAGTTTGGTAGTTGGGGCAGTTACCAGAGCCTATCTGAATTTCTTATGAGTGCCTTGGTGCTAAGCGAAGTATCTGCTGATCTCATGCTGTTTCCCAGAAAATATTACTCCATGACGTAATCACTGATTGTATTCTACCCATCCATGGTTTGTAGCAAAAACAATACTTATTGTTGCTAAAATATTAAGCAGAAGATACTTCATAACATCTTCAGGGAAAAAGAGAACAAATGGTCCATCCAATCTGGTGATTTTGTTCCTTGGCTACCTGTAATAACACTATGTTGTTGATTTGTTTAAGGAACATTTTCACTGGGACATTTTAGCTGGCTCTACTTGTAGGAAGCAGGGCAAACTAAGTTATCTGCTTTGGGTACACTGTGCTTGCACAGTGCTACATAAACAGAGCTATACCTTACCTGGGTTGAGTCGGGAGGCTTACGTGCTGATGTGCAGTGCACTGCAAGCTGACATGGACTGCTGTTAGTTTGTGGATCTCTTAGTAAATGGTATAAATACCTTAATACCTTGAGGTGTAGGACTTGCACTTGTATTTGTTCATATATGTTAAAACGGATTGGTTTTTATCCCACAGAATGTAACATGTCATTATGTGATGCCATTATTCCAACATGCAAAACCAATGAAAAATTGGTTGTAGGCTACAACCCTCTGTCCTGCTGTCCACAATACCAATGCGGTAAGAGAAATACAAAACCACAATTACTGGGACACTTTCCAGGCTTCACGCTTCTACTGGCTGTAGTAAGAAAGTTTGCCTTACAGGCTGTTTTGATTTTTAGCAGAATGGGACACTGTGAATAGCTCCAGGCAATGGTTCAGTGGTTCTATTTCAAATTCTCAATATTATTTTGTATTTGTGTTTTGTGCCAGTTTTGTTTTACAGTCTTTTTTTTTTTTTTTTTTTTTTAGTAAGGAAAGGAAGATTTCATTTTATTTATCTTTTTAGCATTGTTTCTTTGACCCTTTTTAAAATACTGGTTATTTCATATCCTACAGAATGTGATCCTTCATTTTGTTTCAATGCTTCTCAGCTGGACTGCAGAGAAGACCAATTTATTGTTGAAGCAAGACAGGAAGATCCCTGTTGTTTCTCTTATGTCTGTGGTAAAAAGAACTCTCTTGTTTTTGTGGGTAGCTGAGGGACAGTAAAGTATTTACAAATATAGCATATATTTTTAAACCTAATAACTTAATCCAGGAATTCCTGAGGATGCCAGTGGGATTTCAAACAGGTCAGGCTGACTGAAGCATGAATTACACTTGGGTTTTGGGATCTTTCATTTCAAACATAATTTTTAACATCATATGTGCACTGTAGAATAATATTAGCATACAGCGATCTTCACAATTGAATTACATGATTTGTGCTGTCAGTTAGCTGTATCATGGATCACAGCTGAGCCTCAGTAGTTCTTTACCACCAATCTGGCTATTACTTAGTGTAAGTCTTGACACTCAAGTGTTTGCACTACTGCATGTATTGCATGTTTCTGGATTTGAATACCAGTCCATAAAAGTTCTGTTATCCAAGTAAGAGGCATAAGACTTGTAATAATAAATAAAATGTGCATGTGCTAACTTTCTAGTATCAAAAATTTGTAAATATCTTTTTTGTTTTGTTTTTCATTTAGTTTGTGAATCCTGTATTGAGCCTGTTCCCTTGTGTAATGAAGGCGAAATTCTCACTGTAGACCTTAATACCATACATTACTGTTGTCCTCATTACTACTGTGGTGAGTATAACTGTTGTCAGTTCAATATGTTACCAAATGTAATAAAAATGACAGCAAGTGTGCGTGGAGGTTTCTTTGATGCAGCATTTAGGATGTGCTTCAGATAGAGATTAAGTGCTCTAAGTGAGGGTGTCTACATTTGAGAAAGGCTCAAAGATCTTGGTATACTCAATGGTGGTCTAACCAGAACAGTCAATGGAGTCTGGAGGGTTTATTTAATTCACCAAACACTAAATAGCTACTTTCAGGGCTATCTAGATACTAATACATTAATCTGAATCCAAAACTGATCCTTAGTGTTTAAATATACAATAGTTCATATACATCCATACATTAAAAACATCTGTAATGAAATAGACAGCTTCTCTGTCGTACCTCTGTTGTACTCTTCATTAGTATTCTGATACCTGTCTCTCCCTTCCACTTAGTTTGTGATGAAAACCTTTGTTCTGATCCTCCTATGAATTGTACAGATGACATGAGACTTGTGAAGGAAAAAATACCTGGGCAGTGTTGTCCAGAATGGCACTGTGGTAATTATTACTTTATTCCTTAGTCACTGCAGTTAATAAAAGCAATTATGTAACTGGCTGATATGCTTTTCTTGTTCTCTTTTCAGAATGTAGTTGTGAAAATGCTGCTATGGTGACTTGCAAATTGGTAAGAGCTGCCCTTTAAATATTTTGATTAATCATGGACTGCACTCTTACTCCTCCCTTTCCATTCTTGGTTTAATTTGTTGTAAGGGGTGATGAGTCCGAACCTGGACAGGCTAGGACTCTGCCTTTCAGCTTCCAGCTCAAGTGTGTGACTTGATCAAATTTCTGTATGGTGTTGTCAGCAGTTCCCTGGAGAAATTTCACTCTGTGTGTTTTAGGATGACAAAAGAAGAAAAGCAACTGTAATATTATTCTGTTCAATGTTGACTCAAAACAAAATGCTAGAAGTTTCCCCACTTAAATAATTCCTAATTGTTGTTAAATTAATGAGTGATGACGCTTATGATCATATGTATCATCTGGAGAAATGTGTTATTTTGTTAAGCATTTATGCTCTCAATGAGAATGATTTAACATTATTGAACTTAGCTATATCTTGGCTTAGATATGAGAAGTCATAGATACTTTGCTCCTTGTATGCTCCCACAACAGGGACAGTGATCTGGAAAATAATGATAAGTGAATGTTCAAACTCCTAATATCAGGGACAATTTCCCCTTTTCCTCTTATGTGAAGAAAGGTAATGTAACATGTGAACAGGAGTTGCAAAATTTAATAGCTTTTATCTGTCTTTGGAAAGAAAATTCATAGCAGGCATTCTTTTGCTGATTATTGAAATAACTTCTAATCTCAGGAAAAGCTGCTGTTATAACCACTCTGCTGTTTATATTCATTCCTAGAGAAAATGAAATCTTTTGCACTTATTTAAAGAGATAAATATATTGAATATTTTTGAATGTGCTGTTGTTTCTTGAGGACACTGTAATTTTACTCTTTTATGGAAGTATGAGTGAAAGTGATGAAGGCAATAATTTAGATTTTTAGAGAAATTTAGAGAAATACATTTGTGTATGACTTTGCAATTTTTTTTTTATCTTTTTATACTCAGGGAGAAGTTAAAAAAATAGACAGTAGCATTTACAGTCCTTGTGGATGCACTCACTACATTTGTGGTAACTTTTTATTTGTCTGCTTGGTTTTAAATTTTACTAAAAAGGGCATACAAAGAAAGAAGAAATAGGGCGATAATCACTTTCTCAATTTTAACAATCTTTTGTTATGGATGTCTACCAAGATAGAGAATTATGCTGTCATTACTGAATATTATATTTTGTCTGCAAACTCATCAATTTTGTGTTTGGTCTTGAGAGGCATAGGGAGTGTATTAAAACTGTCCATACTCTAAACTGCCTCTGGTAGCAAAGGACAAATTTACAGTACAGTTTGAACATATTAATGTCCCACATTTAATTGTAGGAATGCTTTATTAATTGACAAAAAGGCTACATTTTATGATGTACAGAATAATTCATGTAATTTAATTGTGCCAATGTTAAAAAACAGAACTTTTTAAAAAAGTAAGAACATCAGTTTATTATTATTATTTTAATTCCACAGTAGGAATATTGTCAATTTTAGTCAGTTATGCACTTTGTGGCTTTTTTTTTTTTTTTTTTTTTTTTTTTTTGAGCTGAATTATACCCCCTCCCTCTTTTGTTTGGTAATTAAACCCACAAACTGATCAAATCTAAAACTTGGAAGCCTTTTGCAGTGAATAAGACTTTGCCCTGCTTTTGTACTCTCATAGATCCTCTTAACTTGATGATAATTTTTTTTCACTTGTAACATTTTTCTTTTGGTGTCAGAAAAGGATGATGTGTGCATTTTCCAAGAAGTAACAGTACTGAATCCTGGACAATCAGTGATTCAGTACTTGGATGGTGACCTTTGTTATACTGTACAGTGTTTACAAGAAAAAGATCACAACACAGGATACAATGCCATGCATTTTACAATAGTGAACTGTTCCCAGCAATGTGAAGCTGTAAGTATACTTTAAACAGTGGAATGATGCAATTTGTAAGCACAATTTCACAATTAGGACAAAAATCAAAGGACAGGTTTTTGCTAGTCCAGTTTGCTCAGAAAAAAAATTGAAAACTTAACAGTGAGGATGTATATCTTCTGTGACTCCAGGCTTCTTTTATGAGGTGATGTTTAGTAGTGTTAGTGAACATATTCATCCAACCATCCATATTGTTTCTCTTGGTATTTTTATTTTCAGAATTCAATGAATTTTTATATACTGTATGTTTACAAAAAAAGTCTTTTTTTTTTTTTTTTTTTTTTTTTTTCCTTCTAGCATCAAATATATATTCCTTCCTCCAGTCACCATAGTTGCTGTGGTAGCTGTCTAAATGTGTCCTGTTTTTTTCACACTGAGAATGGCACACAAATTGTATATGAGGTAAGTGCCTCTGGAGAGGAACAGAAGATGAGTATAATGATAAACACAGGTGTCTGATGGTCACTTAGTTGACTCATGCAGTGAATCTTTTTTCATACTTCCTTACTGTTGCTAATGCACTTAGGGGCTCTTTATGGTAAATGATATAATAGGGAAAAATTGTATTTATTTATAGACTTGTCATTTCACAGCAGATGAATACTGCATTTCATTTTATTGATTGTAATATCTTCCACAAAGACAGGTAAAGTCATCATTTACTTAAGGCTGGATATGTTCTAAGTGCAAGGTAGAGGTTGAATTGTAACTCTTAAGTCATATGCTGTGATTGAAATGAGTTGGCAGTACTTTTGGGCTTCTGGGTCTACATCAGGACTTCTGTGTCCCCCTCTTCCCACGGCCACTCTTTTCTCCATTTCTTGTTTCTACAGCAAGTGTGCAAACAGAACCACTGGGTTTCAGAATTTGACTGTTGCATTCCTGCATCCACATACAAGAACATTTAGATGTGGCCATGGCTTGGTTCATGCTTTTCATTGCTTATAGAGCAAATGAAAGCATTACCCTTTTTTCTGGCACAGACCCCTTTCATTTTGCTCTAGTACACCCTGTACCTCCAGGGAGGAGATGCCACTGCAGTTAGAGGATGGTCTTTGCTGGTGTGGGTAAACGTGCAACAAACTTTCCACTCCAGTAGGTACTGCAGCATGAAGGCAAGACTTGTACAGATGTCTGGGAGCTGAGATATAGCCGAAATGTGTTTCTTTGCTGACAACGGTTTTGTATTACACATTCAGGAAGGAAGCACTTGGAGCTCCAACTGCACAAACTACAAGTGTACAAAGACTGCTGCGGGGGCTATGATACTGGGCTCTGGTGTTGTTTGTCCCCCCTTCAATGACACTGAGTGTACAAAGGTTTGTAGTTTGGGTGAGCTGAGTAACAATAACTCATCTGTGAGTATGGAGTTTCGCCTACACTTGAAAAGGCACACATATTTTGTGTGCTTTCTTTAAACTTAAAAAAGTGGTAAGTTATAAGATGTAAGTGATCAATGTACAGCCTTGTTTTCTATTTTTCTGTTTGCATTTTGACTAATAATATCTGTGAGGAGCACAGAAACTCCTTTTGGGCTTTAATAATGACGACTTGCAATATTCTTGAATTTGTGTTGTGCTTGAGATACCACTATATAAAATGCTAATCACTAGTTTTTACTTCAGTTCAGAATAATACTTTTAAGTTTATAGTGCATATATATTAAATAAATTGGATGAAGCAGTTCAGAAATCTTGCATATAAATGCGAACTATATTAAAAATTACTTAAGCAATGCAAGGATTAGAAGGATGACCATGTGTATATAAACTTTATTATCTCTTAAACTAAACTTTGTATGACATAACAAAAATTATTTATCATACTTGAAAGGGTATCTACCTACACTATATATCTAAAAATGTAATTTGGGCATGGCCATATAAGCTGTTTTAAAGAATGTGGATGCTTCATGTACCTTACATATTCGTTTGAAAAATTTATACTTGTAATTTGGTACTTCCCTAATTTTATAATACTTCTCATATTTCTAGTTCTTGCACTTGTGGTATACCATACCATATATAAGCTACCAAACAAACAAACAAAAAGCCATGTAGAGAGTGTAAATACCATCACTGTCTTGACTACACATTACAAATGTAGCCCAACTCTTATGTGTCCATTGCATTTATTTCTTCCAGTCATGAAGAAGGCATTCAATCTAAAAGTAATGACTGTTCCACTTTAACTTTATCCTTGAGTTTCTTCTTTGGAACCCTTTTGTCACTATCTATTACAATCTTCCCTTAATAATTCTAGTTGAGATTGTAATGAACGGAGCACTAAAATTAACTTCCTGAATCAGGCTGACCTATTTTTCAGAAATACTAAATGTAGACTTGAGCCAGGAGAAAGCTCTTCTGACAGTCAGCTCGAGATAACTTTGGAACAAATACAGATTTAAGAGGCTGAGTTTAAGTGCTCATCTACAAAGTTCTTGAACAACCTAGTAATTTTTCTGTAATGAGATAAAAAATGCATGTATGCATGAAATGATGGAACATTACAAATAGAAGCTTTTGTCTTTTGTTGTAAAAGTGCTATTGATGTTCAGTTGTCTGCTTTACACACAGTTCTGGGCTATGCAATAAAACTGTGGGCACAAGTTTCTTCCTTGCATGTATTCTGATAGACGTCAGGCTCTCTTTCTGTCTTTCTTTCCCTCATGCTCTCTTTTAATTTCACAAGGACATTTTCTCTACTTTGATACATTTTTACTTTCTGGCTAACAAGTGACTTTAGAATATAAAATAGCAAAGACTATTATGGTTTGAGAAAAAATAATTGAGCACATCAATTTATATGAAATTCTGCAATTCATGTTCTGTTTCAAAAGTGTTTGTATATGTATATATAAGTACATGCATATATTTATCTAATGTTGTAAATAGATCCTTATTAGGTATTAATTTTCTATATAGGTAGGTATATGCTAGGTATATAAGCAGATGTTGTGGTTTAACCCAGCCAGCAGCTAAATACTACATAGCCATTTGCTCACCCTTCCCCCTCCCTCTCTCGGATGGGGGAGAGAAATGGAAAAGTGAAGCCTGTGAGCTGAGATAAAGAAAGTTTATTAAGACAAGAAAATAATAATAATAATAGTACTACTAATAGTAATGTATACAAAACAAGTGATGCACAATGCAATTGCTCACCACCCGCTGACCGATGCCCAGGCTACTCCCAAGCAGCCAGGCCCCCACCCCAGCTAGCCACCCCTATATATTGTTTAGCATGACATCAGACGGTATGGAATACCCCTTTGGCCAGTTTGGGTCAGCTGCCCTGGATCTGTCCCCTCCCAGCTCTTGCTGCACACCTAGTGTGACCGCCAGCAGGACAGAGCTAGGAGTTGAAAAGTCCTTGGCTTAGTGTAAGCACTGCTCTGCAACAATTAAAGCATTAGCATGTTATCAGCACTCTTCTCATCCTAATCCAAAACACAGCACTCTACCAGCTACTAGGAGAAAAATTAACTCTGTCCTAACTGAAACCAGAACAGCAGCGTAAATCCTTTTATATCATCCACAAAGTTACATAAATGATTTTTTTAAACTTTCCTGCTTAATCTCACTGGTGGCGAAATAGATGATAATGGGCAATATTAAAAATGGCTTATAGAAACTAAGTGGCTTATTCAAAGGATACTAGATCTGGTCAGATAACCAGGGACAAGTTCATTTTCAGTGTTAAAGACTAAAGAATTTGTGAACCAAACATTTGATGCATATTTGTGCAATCCTCTTGATTTAGATGATATTACTTTTTATTAGCTGGACATCTTTAAAACGTGGAATCTCTTGAGATACAATATACTTTTGCATTGGGCACAGTCTTTTTTGATATATTCTTCTTTTATTTCTCTAGAACGGAGGAATTGTGCAGACATATAATGATGGCTGCTGCAAGACCTGTAAGTGATGAAGGCTGCAAGTAAATGCTAGTTTGGCTTTGGTTTTGGAGGGCTGTGTTTTTTAACCTGTTGCTGGGACACAAAGAAGGAAAAAGCATGCTGTCCCTACACAAATCAAAATTGTTGTAGTTAACTACTCTTATTAAATGGTCTCGCTTCATTTGGCTGCTGACTTGGTGGGTTTTAATGTTAGTGTTCTGGAGTATAACCAAATCTCTCCAAATATAACCTGTAGAAGATGAAATGTTATCTCAATTAAAATAATTAAAAGATTGCCTTTATTGCTAAGCAGACTATAAAATATTGCCTAAATTATGTTCACCATAAAATATAAGTATTTTCCATCTAAAATTGATACTTAATTTGATGTTAAGTCTCCAAACATACTTATTTATTCTGTTTCACTGCTGTGTATTTTCCAGGGCCAAAATACTGAAATAAAATATTTTTAATTGAAAATCATTTCTTTCCACTGTAGAAAATATATTTCAGTCCCAAATGAGGAAAAGTCATTGGGCGTTGAGTAGCATTTACGTTAACAATTCGTATATAAAATTGACTTTTTAATATCTGGAAATATATTCACATTTTCTGTGTGTGTAACTTTAAAATATGATGAATGTGTTGTGATGCATGTTTACCTAACTTACATAAGCTTATGAACACATGAAATCTTCATTATTTAAAGTTTAAAAGCAGGCTCAGAACAATCTTGATTTTCTCTGCAGTTTTGTTTAAGAAAGGTTTTCTGATCAAGTTCAATAATCATCTAGATATAAAAATAAAACACTTCTGTGAAATTAATTACATAGAACAAGAACTTGTTGAATGCTACAGAAATTGCTACCTCCCTTTTTTGGTCTTTTTGTGTTCAATATCAGAGTTAAAATGTACAGAAAAAGTAGTCTGGATTTTTTTTTTAAGCAAGGCTTTAATAATGAATAGAAAGTCACAGGCTTGTAAGTATATTGCACTGGTATTAAGTAAAATTCAGAAGTGCAATGGATTAGCTACATGTGTGTTTGCATGCTAAATGATTTGGCTATATAAGGGGAGATATTCATATTTATAACATATAGAGCAATACTCTAGTTTCCAAATTATGTAAAGCTTTGAAAGTGATCTGCAAGTATTGTTGCTCTATAATATGCATAGCATAGAAAATAGAAGCTATTTTAATATAACAAAATACCATTTTTTTGAATGAGAATCAGCAGAGAAAAGTAACACACCAGAATTGTGCTAAAATCTTATGAATCGATATTCTTCCTCTAATGCAATAAGCTATGTTGAAAAATCTTTAACTAAAACCAGAAAAAAATGGGTTGTCTTTATTTAGAAAATTATCTTGAAGAATTAATGGCTACTGATTTTCTGTTGACTACGAAGATTTATAATTTTAGCCATATTCTGTGGCCTCAGGAAAGGTGTTGTTATACTTCAGAAATTCTTACTCAGGTGGCTGCTAAAAATATATATGATCCATACACTTATACACTATTTTATTTTTATTTTTGTTTTTGTTTTATTTTTAACTAAAAGCATGTGCCCAGTGGTGAAGCAGATAAAAAGATTATGTGTAAATAGAGCTTGCAAAACCTTGGGGTTTTAATGGGAACAAATAGTCCTTCTGGAAGATCTTGATTCAGTGCATGCAAATTGAGTGCATCTATTTAATTCTTACCTTGCCATAGAGAGACTCATTGCAAAAGTTTGGTCTACAAGGAAGCATCATTCCAGTTTTGTGTTAATCAGGAGAGCAATAAAGTTTAGGACATCTTTAGTGAGACTTGAAGCAGCTACAGTTTCTAAATTTGGAATACTAACAGGAAAGTTCATCTTTTGCTAAAAGAAAAATTGCAATTGGCAGTGTAAGAATTAATGAAATGTCATTTATATAAATGTGTTTTTATTTCACGAGAAACTTATATTCCTAATGGTTCTGCCAGGTTCTGGATTGGGTCTATTACCCTTTGCCATTAGTCCAGTAGTGCCTACTGATAGTATTAATTGTGAACCAGGTATTATTTTTAATAATGTATTTTCTTATTTTAATAATAGTGTAAACACTGTTTGTATATATACATTTAGCTGTCATCACCATTAAATGCATTTAATGGTATTGGCCGGATGCTGAGAGATGGTGATCCCCTCCTGGCCTCCCAAATCAGTGACTTTTTAAAACATGGTTAGGGTTCACTGCTCAACACCTGTCAGAATTAGGTTCATCCATTTATGTTATATGCTGCAGATGGTTCTTCCTCCTGTTTGTTTCTAAAACTGGTTTTATTACATGGACGTACTGTACAGGGTACAGTTCATAGTAAGAAATAACTATATAATATACAGTTATAATAAGAAATAATTTTACTTTTAAAAATATCATCATCCGTAATCCTGCTACTAAGAGATTCTGATCTCATGTTTATGTCTCTGCAGTTAATGACTAAACTGTTTTTGCCTTAAAATAGATCAAAAGTGCACATTACTGCCCTATCTTATCTTTGTAGATATGGATTTATACAGTACCTCTTCTTTGTCACAAACAGCATGTTTTGCAAAGTTATGAAAATGTTGGGGGAAAAAAACATACAAGCCTCAAAGTAAAATCATGCATTAATAAAAAATCTTTACAGCAGTAATTGTGGGAGGTAACAGAACTGTTGCATTATGGTCATGACTCTTTGCTTTTTATGATAATTCACAGAAATTTTAGTAAGATTCCCTACTCAAATAAGAAACAAGTGAAACAAGTTCACCTAATACTGAATGGAGACCTTTTTGACAGTTGAAAGTGGAAGAGAGAAAAGTTTAGCAACAGAGAAGCTTTCATTAGACATAAGAACCTTATACGCTGAAATGTCATGTATCTGTATGAGCTGTAGTACAAGGATTGCGTCCTCTATGCACATTCATGATGGCGAATGCTTTCTGATGGAAAAATCATAGGAAAACTTTTTGTCTAGTGTTGCTGAGGAAGGAAAAGCAAGATGCTGTAGGCTAACAGTTTTGGTCCTACAGACATCTAGCTCCACAAGAGAATCCTGTTTGATCCTGCAGTGTTTAGATTAAAAGCCTGATGTATTATAGAGCCAGACTAATTTTCAGATACCCACTGGAGCTACGATTGCAGAATATCTTGGTTACTCAGAGCTCATTAATCTTATAAAAGTGCTCAGAAGAAAACTTGCGCTTTTTATGTACACATGACCATGCAGGCATGTGATAACAGTGAAGAGACTCTGCTGAACAGTGGTTATTATTTTATAAACTGGAAGCCTAGAATGTCCACGTAGGAAAAAAAATAGATGATATTGATGCTTACTGGAATTGGAGATCTAAATAATTTCTGTTACACAAATAGTAATAGGAAACAGTCTGGTATGGAGTGAAGCATGGAAGATTTTATGTTTAATTATTTCTGTATTATATTATGATTTTTGTTATGTTAAAAAATGGCTTTGCATTGTACAGCTTAATTTTTCAAATAAAAGAAAAGCTCTCTTATAAATAGCTCCCAGACCATACTGATAAAATGCAGTATTTTCATAATCCTAGATCTATATGCAGACTAGGTGCTACCTAGTTCAGTTCTGGATGGTAAAACCTGCACCATTATTTAGGAAATACATGCATCTTTCTCTTTCAAAGCTTCATTCAAGGATCTCTTTGTAAGAAAATATTGGATTTTGTTCTATTTAAATTCTAAGCAGCCATAGTAGCATCAAAGTTGTAATCTAATTCACAGCTTTATCTTTTCAAATGTCAAGTTCTGAATATCTTCTAAAATGCAGAAAAAAAAACATACTTTTAATATTCCCATTAAAAAGGGAATTAATTATATCACTATTTAAAATTACTTGATCTTTCTCTTAGTTACTAATATTATGCTTCTCTTGCCCTATGGTCAATTTTAAACCATATTCATGTTTTTGTATTTATAAAATCTGTATAGATTAATGCACAGGTTGATGCCTTATATGTGCCAGATAAAAAATCAATAATTCCTGAAAGTATTTATTAATATATGAGTTTTTTTCTAAAAAAAATATGAAAGTAATAGTTTCAGTGTGTACATTAATAAGACTAATGTGTAATCATTGAATTAATTTTAATAATTTAACTTTTTATTAACAAAAATATAGTACAAAAAGTATATTGATTCAACATGCCTTCTTTTTGTATTTTATCAGGCAAGAAGGAAGAAAGGATTTGCCAGAAAGTGACAATCAGGACAACTATAAGAAAAAATGACTGTATAAGTCAAAGCCCGGTAAGCATAAAAATCCTTGTGTTTTATGCCGGGCCTATGGTGTACCAAACCAAGTATTTCGAAATGGGTTATTCCTATCAACAAGCAATGAAAAATGCTGCTATCTTCTCAAAAGCAGACCTTTGACCCCAGGAATGTTATTCTACTCGTAAATGGATTAAAGTTAGCTGTTCCTATCGCTGAAAGACTGAGTCCTCCTACCTGGAAAAACATCTGGCTTCAAATGAAAAGTACACACCATAATTGCTTATAACTAACAAAGGCACTGAACTCTTTGCTGTGAAATAACATCCCACTCTTCAAGAAGAGTAGAAATACTTCCACTCAAGATATGATGGAAACACTGCTGTATTTCTCCTTGAAGACCTTTACTCTGTGTGTCCTCTCCTCCACTTAGCATGTCTCCATATCATAAATTCATGATCCCATTTATTTATGAGTCTGCTTCATAAATCTTATTTCTCAGCTTTGATGTAGCCTCATCTATAAAACCCAGGACATGTCTGAGGAGCAAATGGGCTTCTCATGTAGCACTTAAAAGAGAAGCAATTGACACAGTATCTTGAGCCTTCTGAAATGGCTCTGATAAGATTCTGCTGAAGAACTAGTCATAAGGGAAGATGTGAAACAGCATCACAGTTTGAAAGCTGGGCAGGTTAATTTCCAGAAGAACAACAGTGACATACCTGAGGTTTAACTGGAGGAATAAGCATGTGTGGTGTATTTATTTAGTTTTAGAAGAAAGGCAGGTAATGAAGGAGTATACGTCTGTACATTAAATTATTATTTATTTTTTTTTTGCCATAGTTAAGAGCAGAGAAGATTGTGGAGACCTTCACAGTTACTTTAGCAAGCCAGGGACACCAATATGACAAAACAAATACATGGTTTTGACTAAAGCAAATTATATTAAAAAGAAAAATGTAGTCAAAACTCGTAGGTTTTTAAAGTAGTGAATAGGACATTTAGCTAATAGGGCAAGGAATAGCAACAAACTCATTCTAGCGTCTCTTATGAGCCAATGGTGCAATACTATCAAGAGTCTTCTGTGCAATTATGGTCTCCCTACATTGCTGCGGAACTAGAGAGGGTTCAGGGAAGAGCAATGAGAATGTTCACTGAGTCATTCCATGAATGACACAACTAATTAAGCCTTGCTTCTTCTGACTTTTCCTTACCATACATTCTTTATCTTTCCTTCCACATCTATGCACTTTCTAAAAAACATCCCTTATAAAGAAGCCCCATCTCACCTCCATCCATCTTACAAGCCCCTTTTCCCAGCATCTTCTTTCCCATTTAGTTTATTGCTGCTAGCTCAGATTCCTTTATCCTTCACCAGAAGGATGTCCACATGTTAATGTCCACAAAATCTCTACTCACTTCCTCAGTTCTACTTCCATCCCCTTCCAGTTCTCCTACCACAAAAACACCTGGGACCTTATTTTATTGTAAGTCTTTGGCCTATCAAATGGCAGTATCTGCTGTGGCTGTAGCTGGAGCTACATCTGTGTTCTTTGATCAGAGTAATGCTGTCAAACTTTTGATATGGCTGAGCATGATTACATTTAATTAATTAGTAATTGAGATTATTAATGATTAGGACAAGATCTTAATATACTTTTTTTTTTTTTTTTTTTTTTTTTTTTTTTTCCCTGTCAAATTTCATGAAAGCCTTAAGATTAACCATTTGATCTAATTTGTTTGCATATGTCTCACTTGTTCAGACATTGCTTGGAGGGTGTGGATCACAGTACCTTTCACAGGCTTCACTTGAATAAGAAATTAGATTGAAACACTACCATGAAAAACAACAACAACAACAAACTAGGTCTAATATGGCCACTTCTGATTTCCTAATATATGTCAGCTGAAGTTTTAATTAAAAACTACTAATTTCTTTTCTGTTACAGTACTAACTATGAAGACTTCATGTAATATAATAGTGAGAGAAAGACTAGCTCTGATGAAGTCTAGAGCACAAATAAATAATTTTATAGCCTGTCTCTTCCCTTGCTGTTTGATACTAAATCTACTTTGCTAATCTACGTTACAGTGATGACACAGCTAATATTGTTGGGCTCTTAGTTGTGAGCAGTATGAGTGAGAAAGGAAAAGCTTTATAACTGATACACTTTTCCTCTTGAACTTTCATAAGGAATTATAGGCTATCCTTTGTTTTGCTTAGTAGAATGTAACTTTTCAGCAGTGAAAATGAAACGAACATGAATTTGCATATGCTGTTTTGAAATTATTCATTTGTAAATGAGGGATACGATTTTGGTATCCACAGCAACAAAGTTTTGCTCAAGGTTAAGACAGAATACAACTAAAATGCTTTATTTAAAAAATGTATCTCTGTTTGGAATGAATGTATTTTAGAAGATTTATTTTCTAAAATGGTGCAATACTATCAGAGTTCTTTTCAAGTATAAAAATGGATTTTAATCAGAAAAAAGATTGAAATCTGGAAAACAAAACCTGAGATGTCTAACTACAGTTCTTAATTTACTCATAGATAAACGTGGCTTCTTGTGATGGAAAATGCCCGTCTGCAACAATTTTCAATGTCAATATTGATAGCCATTTAAGATTCTGTAAATGTTGTCGAGAAAATGGAACACGTAATCTGACTGTGCCACTACACTGTTCAGGAAATGGCACTGAAATTATGTATGTCATTCAAGAGCCTATAGAATGCTCATGCCAATGGAACTGAACATTGCATGGATATGACTTCATCTGAAGAACTGAAATGTGTTTCATTTCACCAGACTATTTTTTCACCTTGGATGTATGTACTACTCTGCAGTAAAAAAATAATCAGGAAAAATAAAAAAAAGACACCAATTATGTTTTATAATGTAACTTTTCAAATTTAGTAGACATTATGTTGTTGTTCAAATTTCCTTTTTAAATATTGGCAAGTATAGAAAGAAACATGTAAATCCTTTTTAGCAAGGTGTAAGTTAGCCATCATTTACTTTTAAATGGCTTTCCAATGAGTTGTTGATGTCTATGTTTCCAGTATTTTACAATTTGGGATTATGGCTACCTGTCAAAACTTGGAATTTGTGCGTGATTCTTTTCCTTTTGGTTAGAAAATTTCAGTTGAGGATCATAATTGGAATTAATGTTTAAATGGAAAAGACGCATATGGTGTTTTTGAGAATGACTGAATTTATTAAAAAAAAAAAAAAAGTCAGTTCAACTGAAACATTTTATCTTGCTTAAAGGTCTATCTTTTGTCCGTTAAGCAGTAGTCACTGACTGAACTCTGCTTAAACTGGAAGTCATTGAGAAACACCATGACTGTGGTCTGTAAGTACATATATCTCCTGAGCATATAGAAGCAAAGGGTTCAGGCATTTGTGCCTTTTTTACAAATATCTAAAAGGTGTTTCTGATGTGAAGGATTCTATTTTATATCCAATTTTCAGTTTTCACAAATAAGAAATTGGCTGTCTACTAGTTGTAGAATAAGATTCTATATATGCATATATTTTTAATTAAAAAAAAAAAAAGGAGACAACATTTAAACTTCGAAATGAGTTTCTTCCTTTGACAGTTTGAAATACTGTGTTCAGCATATTTTAATAAAATACATATACTTTTTTTTTACTTTTTTTTTTTTTTTTTTTTTTTAATACAGAGATCCGGACTATTGACTGAATCTAGGTTTCACATGTTTTCAATACAGGAAAAAAAATCCATGTCAAATATGTTTTGAAGGGCCTAAGTGAGCTATGAATGTTCAATCAAATTGTGAATCTCCATGATTCAGCACCTTAAGCTGAATATGTTCTCTCCTTTGTATTAAGCATATTATGTAATCTTATCTTAAAAACTGAAGATACAATTTTCAGCTTGTTTTTAGAAGAAGACTGTTTTTCTTTATAAAGTTACCGAATGAAATAAGGCTTAAATGATGACAGTGAGAGTTTTGCCATTGACCCCAGTGGGGTCAGTATGATCCTGCACATGTAAATTATTTTAGAAGTAAAATACTTGTTTAAAACTCTGACAACTCTTTGGTGGACAGTTTTTATTGCAGACTGTCATCATTTAATTACAAAATGTTAGATTACTACATTGTTTTATACAAACAAAAATGAACAATATAAAATGAAATAAATAATCTAAAGCTATTTTGATACTTTTGGTGAAAAATCTTGAAACTTTTGCTGTGTACAATTTGATTGCTTATAAAGCTAAATAGTATATACACTGAAATTTGACCTTACTAAGGAGACTCTCCTGTACGCAGCCATCTCCTTAAAAATAGCGACTTGGTTTAAGAATGAAAGAAAAATCCATTGTATTATTTTAAATATTTAACTGTTATAAAGAAATAGTTGTTACCTAGTGATCAAGACAAAGTGCCTTTTTTTAGAAAATATATGTTTTATTTGCACTTTTTATGACTTGCATGGCAGATATTTCAAGACATTATATACAAGGGCCTAGAACCAAAACATTCTTTGACATTACTGTAGGAATTTGTGTACAGAAAGTTTCCACACAGGCCAGAAATGGAAATTAAATAATTGTCATAACTATAAAGTTTGTGTACTTGTACAGCAAAATAAAAGGGCAACTAATCAAAGAAAAATACATCTCTAGGATCTCTTTATTTATTAACATGGAGATAGGAATTCTACATTTACTTCAAGAGATTTTGCCTCAAACTTTTTAATGAATTTAGCATTTGAGAAATGACTTAAGAAAGCTCCTGCAAGATGGCACTATTACATATAGTGATTGAACACTTATTGTGTTTTGATTGAACAACTCTGCTTTTTGTAAACAATGTGCTTTTGTAAGTTTTAGAACTGTATTTGTAATTAAAGAGAAATTAATAAACATTGTTTTGCAAAATAATATGTATGTTAACAAGTCAGTGTTGATGTGTTTAATTTACCTTTGTCACTGATGATAATGCAGAACCTTAGATTAACCTGTAATTAAAAAAAAAAAAAAAAAAAGGCTAAGTGACATATGATATCATGGATTTAATTTTAAGTGCTACAATCAGTAGTAACTGGACCAGGATCCTTACTGAAGCATACAAAAAAATTCTTTATGTCTTTGGTGAAGCTGAACAGAGTCTAACATTCATTTTGCATCTAAATTTCAAATTCAGACTTCTTTGGCCTGGACAGGCCAAATGAATGTCTATTAAAACTCATGAATAATTTTCTACACAGATCTCCACCCACACTGTCTCCATGATGAAATTTGAATAATGTGTTATATTAGACATACATTAATTAACTATTGCAGCCTTCAGAACGGATGTCAGGTTTGCCTGAGCCTGCAGTGTGGTAGGACTGTTCTGCTCCAAATATCTTCTCAGTCTGTAACTTAAATGTAAGTGTAGATACAGTTCCATGGTTGTTTAGGTTTCCCCATCTCCAACTCTGCATTCCTGCTTCAATCTTCCCCACCCAGAAATTACACATAACCTGGGTTGTGCAAGTATCTTGTGAACTGGTTTTGACAGCTGATCCAACTCAAATCTAAGCTTGTGAAATACCAAAAATAATTAGTTTGTTTATTATTGACTAAAAGAACTTTAATATCCACAGAGTTCCCTCCCTTTAATATCCACAGAGTTCCCTCCCTTCTACCCCTTCTGAAACTAAGACTTGAACAATTTCTACTCCCCTAAGAGAAAGCCTGGGAATGCATGCCTTTCTCTGACTCCCACACTTCCACAAGAAGATGCAAGGAACTGAGAGAAAAGCGGTGTGTGTGACCTACCACGTGCCTTATACTCTGCTGTCCTAGCGTGCCATGTCATTGCTGCCCTCTATAGCTGCTTGAAACCTTCCTTCTTCCCTAGGTTTTTGCAGTTCTGTAATACTGTGCTTGCAAATGGAATTACACCATGTAAAGTGTTTACCATTAAACTATGCAGGTTTTGTTAAGTATTTAGATAAATATTCTTGACACTTAGAATCAAATTGTAAGTGAATATGCTTCTATTAAACAGTAAGACTTTAGACACATTATTTGTAATGCTTGGATTTTATAATACCATTGTCTAGTTATCAGCTCATCCATTAAGACCATTTTTTGCCCAACTAAATAATTAGAATTAAAAGCTCAACTTCTAATACTGGGTTTAAGTCACTTATTGTTTTCATTTAAAAAATAAAAGACCTAGAATAGAAAAGACCTGTATACTAAAAATGAAAGTAAAAGTTAATACATTTACATGAGTTATTACTTTTCCACATTGCAGGCAGGCATCGTTCTAAATACATCTGTGTACCAGTGGTGAAAAAGCACTGAGGTCTTTATAGATAGTTTATTTTGAGAGGAGGATCATGCCTGAAATATGTTATTTAAATAGTTACCAAAAAAAAAAAAAAAAAAAAAAAAAAAAAAAAAAAATCAGTAAAAGATGGAGGCATTTACAAAAACCACTCCAGAAAAACAAATGCTTAAGCAGTCACAAAATGCTGCTCCAAGTGAGAATCTCCTCCCCTTCCTTGTGCACTTAGTTCTGTCTGACACAAATCCAATTTTTTTCTCTTTACCTTCTATACTGCTGGATATTTTTTTTTTTTTATTGTGCATCTGTTCTGTGCAGCTTTTTCCATCTCTCTCTCTTTTCCCCCCTTCTTTCTTTTTATAAGAATTTTAAAAAGGCCAATGTCCAGATCTAGAGGTTAGTCTTTGTGTAAATAATTAGTGCCAAATAAATGTGTAGGTACCAATCAGGAACTCTGTGGCAGTGGGAAACACTGACTTGAACTGAATTTTTAAAGTTCTGTCCCACCAAATCCTTTTCCAGAAATTAGTTTGAGGTTATGCTGCTGATGTAATCGTATACAGGTGTATGTCATATGGCAAAATCCCACAGATGTATGTGGGACAAAACATAAATGAACTGGAACATATAGTCATGGAAGTTCTCAAATAGTTTTTGTATGAAAAACAGGAGGAACATAGAAAGTGTTTGATCTGTACTGATACTGTGTTCTGGGGAAAAGCAATATTGATTGTAAAACTTAATAACTAGAAATGCTGAATAAAAGGAAAATGTTTGCATTTTGGGGAGTGTTCGTTTCATTAAGGTGGAATGTGCCACACCCTTGATTTAGTAAGTTTTTAAAAAAAGAGAGGACTCCTACTGTTGTCTGAAAACCACCACATTAATAAAGCCACCTCATGTGCTTGGTGATTACAAAAGTGCTCTGGAAAATAGCTCAGTATGTCTGCCTTGTAAAACAGCTGAGCAGCTTCCTTGTGGCATTCATAGCTGAAGTAGCATTCAAGTGTTATGCCCATGCATGCTCTCTCTATGTGTGTGTCTCAGACTGACTCAGTGTTTTGAGGTAAGGGGTTTCTTTGCAGCCACTTCTGAATTACTGTGACCTTCTCTGAACCCAGGTTACATAATATATATATATATATATATTATTGTTGTTGTTGTTATTATTATTATTATTTCTGATGAGATTCAGCCTGTCTTGTTTACTTGAAGTTCTAAATAAAGCTCCAATCAAAAATTGTATTCCTTATTTCACGATTAAAATTTGAGTTGCACACAGATTTTAGGAAAAATGAAGAGCAGTCCACTGAAGAACAAGATACTATCTCAAGAAAAATAGTATATTGTGCCATGATACCACCTAAAAATAACACAGTAAAAAATACGATGGTCATTGCTCATTTTTTATGGTCCAAGCTCACAATGGCACTAATTTTTGTGTATTCTATGACTACTTTGTCTGGAAATAATTTATAAACATTTTTATCAGCTTATTCAATCAATTTAATTTCAAAGGACAGAGCAGAGAGCTAGTTTTCTATTAAAAAGGTTATTTTGGGGAAGATTGGGGCACTGAGATCTATACTGAGAGAAGTTTGCCACTGAATTCACTGCTTCAGATCACCATCTAGTTTTTGTCTGGGCTGTTCTTGCTTAGTAGCTTTTCTGCAATAAAAGAGTGTTCCTGCTGTTAGGTATTCTTACCTATTGGGCCTTCTGCTGTGTATTTACGTTTGCAGATGCTTGCTCAGGTATCTTCACTCAGGATCTCAGTACAAAGGCCAACAGCTTGGTATGGAGAAAAGAAATTCTGCCCCACGGAGCTCAATTAGGATCTTTACAGAATCCAACAGTGACAAGGTTTCGATGTCCAGCTCTCCTCTGAAGAACTCTGCATCTGCATTTTCCAGTCAGGATGATGTAGGAAGCCAGTGTTATTCTGAGGCAGAAATGCATGGGTTCTGAGAGCAACTTTATTCCTAAATTGTCTGATTTAACCCTTTTCAAGTACCACCTAGAAGTTAAAATTGTCTGTTAGAGCCTAGCCAGTTGCAAAGACAAAACTCGGGAATTAGTAATAGCTGCTTTGATTGTATTTGTTACTAATACTTTCCACAGATGTACTCTGAAACTGTATACTGCCGAATTGGGAAGTATCTTTTCAAAGCAAATGAAAGCCAGAACTGCCAGGAGCAAGCATCACCCCTTGCAGGTGCTTATTTACAAATCCCCAAACACTGCTGTAGCATGGAAGGAGAGTGGAAGAACGCCTGCTGGTGGCGAATTTAAGAAGGGTCCGGCTTCCAGGACAGCGGATAACGGAACCATGGCACGAATGACAATGAGCCTCCGGCTGGAGGCCGGGGCGGCAGAGCCGCACAGCGGGGAGCGGGCCGGGGGTCACCAGCAGGAGGGTAACCGCCGAGGGCAGGAATGGCCGGCACGACAGGGGTGGGACGGAGAAGAAGGCAGCTGGCGCGGCGGCGCGGCCAGCCGAGGCTTCTTGTCCTCCCCAGGGGCACCGGAGGATCCGCTCCCCTCCCGCCTGGGGCAGAGGGCGCGGTAGAATGTTCGCCCTGCCCCATAGGGTCCCCCGCTGAGGCGGGGGGGTGCAGTGACATTCCGCTGATTTGCCTCTCCTGCCCAGGTTTTTGTGGTGTTTCACGGATTTGTCTCAGTTGTGCGTTCCTGAGCCAAAATTTAAGAAGCCCTCTAATAAACAGGTAGGTTAAGTGGGGGGTGGCAGCTCTGTGAGTTCTGCTTCTGCATTGAAAAGTAGGATTTTGGGTTTTCCATGAGTAATTTCATAACTGCTCGTGCAGTTCTCCAGGAAATATTAATGTACCCCTGTCTTTTGATGAACACATTTAACAGAAGATGTCATGGATTTGGTTCTAGGATTTAGGGGCTTATTTTGGGTGCTGTCAGAGGGACAACTTGCTAGAAATAGGTATTATGGAGCATAGTTTCTTTTGAAGAAAGTGTAAGGGCTTCTGTGGGTTTAAATGGATTGAAGTCAGTTGTAATTTTATTTTTATTATTATTATTTTTAAAGTCATATTTGACTCATTTGACTCAGGGATTTTTATTGGCAAATAAAACAACAGGCACATCTGGAGTTTACTAATGTTAAAGGAAACCCTTTTGCTCGTCGCAGTAGGCTTTGCATCAGGCCGTGGAAGAAGAGGCAGGGCCAGAGTGCAGAAACAAATCTAGGGCACACCATTGGCTGCAGTTACACCTATGAGCAGTATAAATGCATGTTAGTTTTCTCATGTTGTAAATATTCACACACAATTTTGTTTTGAAGCTGTTGTGATTGGAACACAAATTAGACACAGGGACTATAAGATTTCTTTATGGATCAAGTAATTTTTCTCCTGCTTTTGTTAAAATATGTATTTCAGGTAAGAAAACTATTCTCTTTTATGAAGGTAACTAATTGTTGATTTGGATTGCTTTCTTGTCATTCTGACAGTCACAGGGAACTGTCCTTTATTGTTGCTGAATATTTCCAGTCTACTTTCTTCCCAATTTGTTGGGAGCTCTTTTGGAAGCCTTAATCTGTTGTCTGCTGCTTCTGGCATAATATCAATCCCCAGAAGAAGTAACAGGTCCCAGCATCTTCAAGTCCTCAACTAACTCATGCTGCTTTATAACCTTTTGGATGCTGCGATGCTGGAAATTCAGGATAGTTCTGGTACACAGGGTTATGCTCTGGCTACTGCTTTAAGAAACATTAATAAAAGAACTACATATGTAAGGACCACATTACTATCTTTCTGCTTCCCTTTGCAGTACACTTTGCAGTAGTTTTGTCCATGTTTATCTATGTTTAGGTTTTGTGTATGTAATCTTTATTTTACATTTAGATTACTGTGTTTTGTGGCAAAGGTGATTTTGAAGTTCTGCCAGCTTCTCATATGAATACCTCTCATTCCTTTGGGGAAGAGAGAAGTGTATTTGGAGTGGTGAGATGCCTGTACGGTATTGAGCCTCCTGGTATATTCCTCTAGAGTAACCAGATAGCGTCCTTTTTTTGCTGGCCGGTTTTGAGCTCGAGAAGAGGTGCTTTCCGTGGAGTCCATAATGCAGCAGTCAGTGTTCCACAGCAACTGGGGAAGTTTCCAGCAGAGCAGTTGAGAATGCCAGCCTCTTAAGGATGGTGATATGGGGTGAAATCAAAGCTTCAGTTAGCGTGGTGTCAACTCTCCAGCAGCAGTAGAAAGCAGGTCTTTGGCGAGGACTGTAAGAGCACCATAACAATATGAGAATGAGCTGTACTATGTTAGTTTCCCACAATTTGTAGCTTCAGGATTTCCGGAGATGGATGTAATTTCAGTGCATTTACTGAGCATTAGCGTAGTTCAAGTGTATGAACAAATCCAACCTCCTCTGAAGCTCATATAAGCTTTTAGTACTTGTTTTAAACTTTGGCAAGGAGCTCGACAGATTAAGTATCCTATGAAGTTGCCTTGTTTGATCTGGATCTGATCCCTACCAGCTATGTTTGGTCCTTCACACTTCTTGTACTGAAAGAGACAAATAAAAAGCAATCCTTGCTCACTTCTGACTACTTAAGATTTTATAGACCTCTGTTATATTTCCCCTTGTGCCTCCTTTTCAGACTGAAAATGTTACTTTAGTCATTTGTCATGAAATAGTCTACAGAACAGGTTGATGGATATTTGCTTAGGAAGACACCTGTTTAGCTAGTATGCAGCTAGCTTAAAGATAGATTTGAACCTTAGCTCTTAGTGGTCAACTTAAGATCTTTTTTGTATTTCTGCATTGTTTGCACAGGGACCTAAAATGTACTAGCAAGGTGTTGTCAAGAAAAAGGGGCATTCTTAATCCTCTTATCATATATGGTAAAATCAAAAATGCAATGTGCACTTGCAGATTTTGTTTTAGGTCTAGCAATATGTATATGTATACGTATAATAAAAATGGCATACAATAATCCTAATAGTGGAAAATTATTAAAAAATAACTTAATTATTGACAATTACACATTACTTTTATTAACTTTAAAAGCAGATTTGCCTGCCCTTTGGATCGCATTGTCTTGAGCAGATTGTTTTAGAGGAATGGAAGCCAGCTATGCATCCATCAATTAACAGACTGTTACTTTTCCTGGAAACATCTAATATCTTTAAACACGTTTGTGTATGCCATCAGTATTAGTCTAGTATGTCAATTCAGGGGCTTCAACAAAGTGGTATGTATCCTCTTATAAGGGACTTATAAAGTTTATAGAGGTTAAATGCTATATAAACTTTATAAATTTTATACTTTAAAAAGTATGAACTGAATATTAAGATCCTGTGCTTTGATTTTTTTTTTAATTTTATTTTTTGTGGTGTGTGGTGTTGTTTTTTTTTTACTACATTTTGAGTTCATTGCTAAATGATGGCGTTTATTTTTCTTCCTAATTCATAAAGAAAATGGAAATGGAACTTAAAAGGACTAAAAACACAGAAATGACTACAATGTTTAAATAATTGTTAAGTGGTGGGGATTGGCATCACATGCCCAAATTTCTGTTAATTTTAGAGGTGTGATTCAGAAATTTATATTGCCATGTCTAAATTGGATAGGTAAGGAGGTGTAGGATGAATTATTTCATTACCCATTTTATGTTGCTTTTTCTTTTTCTGCAATTTATGGCAATTGTGAAAGTGATGCCACTAAACTACATTCTTGACCATGGAACATGAGAGTAGGGCTGAGGCCTCCCACAGTTAACTATGATTGCAACATGGACATTGAAAGTGAACTCTCTAGCCTTGTTCCTAAAATGATGATAGATTTCTCTCTTTCTAGTAGAGCATGTTTAGGTCCCAGCTGACATGGTTTGGCCACCTCTGAAGACAGAAAGAAAAATATCACCTGTAGCCGCAGAGCTTGTAAAAATTATGAAGCCCTTCTGTGTCACATATTAGGGCTGGTAATATTGGTCCATATAAAATCTAATACTAGTTGACAAATTTTAGGTAAAAGTAGTTAATACAGACAACTAAGTAATTAAAAGTAAATTTTTTGCATGTTCTGTTAAGTTGCACTGATGCATATTTCTGTTGCAGAGATCAGAGAGTCTAGACTGTGATCAAATGAAAAAGCCTGCTAGAGTGGCTTTGATGGAGTGGTCTGAATTTCCCGAAGGAGAAGATCCAGACTATTATATTGTAACCTATCAGCTCACAGATGCTTTCAATCAAAAAGTAAATGTCATCAATATAAGTAAGAAGTAGTTACAAATGTATTTAAGCTGTACGTAAGTAATTAATGGCATTTTTTAAGATCAATATGAAATGGCAAATAAAGAGAAACTTTGGAGAAATTACACTGAATTCTGTTATTCATGTACTTTATATGAACTTTTACAGAATCCTTTTGAAGCCAGTGGGACTTAAAATACCTTTGTGCATCATGGTTGAATAAGGATAGATAGACATATGTTCAAAGTTCAGAATATGTAAGTTATTCAAAGTTCTCTATTTTGAAGGAGGACTCCAGCTTCTCCAGGAGAGGCACAGACACTACCCCCAGATCTTTGTGGCAGGGTATTGTTCTTATTTTGTGCACAAGGTGTCCTGAAACTTAAAGAAAATAAGGATTTTCATGTGGAGGTGTTTCTTAATAGCTTGAACAATCTCTAAAAGGTTGTGTTATAAATGCATTGGCTATTTTGCAGTTTAAATGTAGCCTTAAGTGTGACATGTGGCAATATCAGATGTCCATTTCAAAACCTTTATAATTTATCATCATTTTATCATCAAATCTTGAGATCATTTATGAATTGTATTTTTATTGTTTTCACCTTATCTAGAAATTCTTTTAAATTACAGAATGTAAGAAACATTTCTAAACTTGAACAAAAACCTGTCAGTACTACAATTCTGCTGGAGGAAAATAAGACATATGATGTTACAATAGAATCTCTAAAAAATGGACATATCCTAAGTGTAAAGTCATTTAACACACGTAAGTAGTGTAGCACAAAAATAATTTTGTTATAATTATAATTAGTCTTATACTGAAGATTGAAGAAAAACAGATTGAAATCCTGACATTATTGAATTATTTAGAAACTTTACATCAAGGCATGTTCTTGAGCATGAAGAGTAGAAGGAATAATTTTACTGTAACTTGTTTGGTTAGCATAATTCTGTAATGTGGGACTGATGTAAGTGTTTGCGAGACTTTTAAACGTTATAAGCTTTGATATACTACCATAATTCTGGGAGAAATATATAAAAGATGACCATCAGGAAAGTTAATTACAGCCTGGCAATTTCATATCAGTTTAGGGTTGTGATTGCTTGTCTTACGTATAGAAGTTAAATATATTAATTACATAGTTAATATTTTTGTTTCCATTTTATGACAATCCCTCTAAAAAGGGGTTTTGAGTAGCTTGAAGATCTTAGTATTGTGACTGACTGGGGCAAACTTAGCATAAGAATTTGTGAGTGTAGCCACTGAACTTGCAAAAACTTCTTTTATGCCTGTAGAACTGTTTAGGATAAGTCTTGCTGATAACTGGATTGAAAGGGCTTTCTAATCTTAATTTTGTTAATTGCTTTAAAATAGTTTTATAGTAATACCTTTGTACACATTAGAAGCCCTTATTGAGAATAATAATCTAGGATCTGAATACAAACTTGCATCACTGGGAAAAATATGTAGTAAGTTGAAAACATTGCGGCACCCACTGACTATGCTGAAATAGTACATTCAGCAATCTAGAGGGAATTCATGTTTATGTTACTAAAGTGTTATTGCTTTTGATCAATGTCTGTTACTTGATTAATACTCTAGTAAACTGTGTGCTTCTGTGCAATCCTTAATCTATGCACTTAACGTATATTTATGATTGTTTCAGACATATTTACATAGCAACACAGTAAAAAAAGAGCATAACTTTCTTAATTGCTAAGACATTTTCTGTTTTGACATAATTTTATACTTTTTATTTTACCTATTGTGTGTATCTCTCACAAATCATAAAAGAAAAAAAATAATAGTAATGGATTAAAGATTTGGGTTAATTACTGCATTGTGGTAAAGCAAGTTTTTGTATTTGTGTTTTCCTGGTCTACTAGGTGGAATTTCAGAAAATGATATCAAAACATCTGTGACAGCTACTACTGTGTCTTTTAATTGGAGTGCAATGACCAAAGATTTTTCAGTTTCAGTTTCACTGAATGATACTTCTCAGTTTATACAAAAAAACAATGGATTCTTTGTGTGGAGTGATTTGACACCTGCAACTTTATATACATTTGAGTTTATATTTCACCAGTTACATCTTGAATCTATAAATGTGACTCAATCACTGGAAGTTCAAGCTGAAACAGGTATATATTAGTTTGTCGTCACAATGAATGCAAGGAAGCACTATCTGTTTTCTGGAAGAGTTAATAGTAAATTGCAAAAAGTCTATATATACTTACACATTTTTTAATAGATTGGATTGTTTAATTTCTAGAAAGCAGAAATAAATTGAATGATAATAAGAATTATCATTAATGAATATATATATATTTGCTTTAGTAAGTTTTAGTAAGCTATATTTTCTTCTAATCAATCAGAATTTTTAAGACACTTGGGATTTTGAATGAGGGATAATTCATAATTAAAGACTTCTTGTAGTCTGTAGTCATGATTTAATTAAATGCTATCATCTTCAAATGAGTGTGGATTAAAAAAAAAAATAACTGTAACACTGCCATAAATAGTATAGAAAGTCCTGAAAATATGGTTCTTGTTCACCTACAGGCACCTGTTCCCAGGGGTGGCTGGCATTCCAAAGCAGCTGCTATACAATGAGTAAGGAGAGTAAGCCATGGAAGATGGCACAACAGATCTGTGAAATGTCTTCACAAGGGGCACATCTTGTAGACATAGGGAGTGAAGAAGAACGTGGTTTTATTTTGTCTTATCTTAAGACAATTAGTCAAATAGTCATGTTATGGACAGGTCTTAATGACCTAAAGGTCAGTCTGTTTTGTCTTCTTTGCTATATATAGAAACAGGAGAATTCTAATGTGTAGAACCTAATTCTTTAAAGTAAGCGTTATGCTTTAAATGTTGTTTTTTTTTGTTTGTTTGTTTGTGTGTGTGTGTGTGTAGCTATTAGTAGTAGCTGTAAGAGGAATTATTAATTCTGCATAATTTGAAATACTGAAAATATTTATCATGGCATAGCAAAGGGTAAAAGGTGTTTTTTTTTTTTTTTTTTTTTTTTTTTTCCAGTGCATCATAGGGATTTTCTTTTGCCTGTAGGTGGTGCTGCTTTACCGGCTTTAAAATACGATTTCGTACTTTGTGTCCACTACTTTCTATCGATATCAAAGTCTGGGGTTGACTTTCATAATTTTGATGCAGGTCTAAGATACTGACTGCTGGTTTATATCAGAGTCCATTCAGTATGGATGTTGGATAGGCCAGTGGAAGGGACTGCAGCAAGTTATTTCATGTAAAAAGTTTAATTTCCTCCTATCGGTGATATGAGGGTTCTTAATGCCAGCTCTGCTGTTATTATGACCATAAAGATTCACCATGGTGTGTAATTTGGGAATAGCTACAGTGATAAATAAAATTATTGGGAAATTATTGGGCTCTGACAATGATGAAGGCACTCTGCAAGAAAATTGGGATTCAGTTTTCCTGTGACTCAGTTTAGTGAAAATGTCTTGTGTCCCAATTATCAGAAGGTTTAGAGAAAGCCTGCTTTTCAGTAGAAGTGTTTCATCATAGAAAGGAAACTTGCAGTTACATTTAGTTTGAGAAACACAGGCCTGTCTAGATTTGTGATTAGAGAGACATTCTAGCCTTCCTTGTTAGAGAAGCACCTGTACTGTATGCATTTTACAGGTAATATTGTTTTATGCATAAGATTTTAGAATTGCTATAATTTTTACACAAAGTGATATTAATCTTTACCAACTTGGTATTTTAGGAATCAGGTAGTATTTGTAAGAGGCTGACAAAAATAGATATCTAATGAAAACATAATATTAATTGATAAGAAAATTACTAAGTTTTTGTTTGCTTGTTTGTTTTCTTTTAAAATTCTGATTACACAGGGAAGAGTTAATTGCCAGGCTGGAATTTGACTGTTAGTCAATTGTTTAATATTGATTATGATGTGCATTTTTAAGTTTGTGGCAGTCCAGTCAGTTTAATGAACAAGATGAACACCTTATTTTAAGAATGGCAAGGAATGATTATAAAAGTTTTTCCAAGCACTTCTTTCTTAAATATTTGTCATTAATTAGCATGTTCAGGTACTGTATGATTAAAGTACTGTATAAGTGTGTTGCAGTCTTTCTAACTGTCACTGTTGTCATTTGCTCATCCTATGAGAACTGCAAATTGTAATTACACGAATATGAGCCTTAGGAGTTCAAAGATCATGGGATATACATTAGGAATGGTGGGACTTGTTTAGAATCATGAGATAAAAAATTAAGATTCAATTATGTTTTTCTTTGGTGTTAGAACTATTAATGAGTTATATTTCTGTTGTCAATATTTTTCTCTATATACCCATTGGACTTTAAGTATTCTATGAAATTAAATGAAAGTTGAGTCTAAAACATATTCAGAGGATTTCATGAGCCTTAGGAAAACTGTTGAACACTGTGAGACTGATAAAAGTTAGTAACTCTGCGAGCATTATTAGTTCTGTAACATTTGAATTCTCATTTTCTCCTTCTTTAACCCTATTTGGATATGTAACTGCATTAAAATCTTTACTGACATGGGTGAGCATTCCTGTGAAAGACAATTGGGTATCCTGGTCATTTAGGTCCCTGTGCTGGGTAAGAAAGGTGGGAGCACTTGGGTGATGTCCTTACATCTGTCCTGATGCTCTGTGGATGTCTTCAGATTTAGAAAGTGAAAAGGGTAGGCAAAAACTGAGGTTTCTCTTACAAGCCCAGCTACAAAGGTTTCAAAGACCACTAAAAAAAATACACGTTGATGTACACAGTATTTTTGAAACACTAGGCTAGATATACAAGTCCTTCTAAAAGTCAAGCTGAATTAAATATCTAATTTTTGTACCACTGTAAATCTTCATACTCTTATGGACGTGAGAGTCATCACAGCATTTTGATATCTTTCATATCAACAAAAGAAATGGATAAAACTGGCTTAGTCTAAACCAACATGGTTGTTTGGTTAGTTTTCTCAGAGAAATGAAAACAATGTTTTCTGGTGGACTGCAGACTGAAACCCACCTCCCACTAGGGGAGGAGGTCTGTATTGCAACACTGTGAGCATATTGTGCAGGCAGCTTTCTCCCAAAGTATCACACTGTCTCAGTCTAGTCTATGGACTATTCTGCTGTAGAAATGGGAAGTATTTCAAAGGTTAGGAACTTTGAATTACGTGTGATTGTCCTAACTCCTGAGCTACTGTCATGTGGGACAAAAAATAGAATATTTAGAATAGAAAGGTAGCACTTCCCCATCTGACTGTGAATCAAGCCCTGGATTTTGTTTAAGCTAAACTATTTTTGCTTTCAGACCAAATTTATGAATATTTGTTAGCTGACTGAATTTGTTTCTTTTCCATTACTAACATTTTTGATTATTTGATAAATAGTGTTTTTGAAAGGATTGTCTGTAATGATCAAACACTCTACTTTATCCCTATGTATCCCTAAAATATTGTATCTACTACTTTATTGTAATTGTGGGGGGATTAATTTTACACTGAAATACTTTTCATTCAAAGTGTTCCCATGTAATTAATTTATAAATCAAATATGTAAATTTTGGATGTTTAGGAGATACTCTTGCAATGAGAAAAGCTTCAATAATTCATTAATGTAATGTAAAAAAAAATATATATATATATATATATATTTCCTTCATTTTTTCCACATAGGATGAAGGTCAGCTGTTATGGACAGATGGATCTCCTTATTTTCTAAAGGCTGGTATCTCATCTTTGTTGATGATACCAGAAAATGAAACAGACTGTTATGCTCTTCAGAGAGATCACAGTGGTCCAGACTATTTCTTCACAGGATTTTTCTGCTATATACAGCTACCGTATATTTGTGAATATGAATGTAACTATATTTCTTCCAACATTTTACATTATTTTTAACCCCCCCCCCCCCACATATTCATCTTTGAATATACAAGCATAAAAAGAACAAAGTTTTCATGATTTTGAATGACTTTTTCATTTTTGATGTTGGTGTTTTTTTTTGTTTTGTTTTGTTTTTTTTTCAGTACCCCTCGTACCAGAAAACTTCACATTTAGTGTGCATGATGTCAAGACAACTGAAGCTGTGTTTATATGGAGTGATACGGATATCTGGCTTAAGTCAGGCTTTGCACTCATAATTAAGTACTATTTTGACCATATGAAATCATACATTCTGAGCTTGCCTGTGAATACAACACAGACAAAAATCGTGCAGTTGTCTCCTGGCCTTTGCTACGGGTTTTTACTAGCAGCAAGGAATCCAAATGGGGCACAGACTGTCTTAAGTCCAATTCTGAAGGTAGAAACAAGTAAGTTACAAAAATGGATACTAGTAAGAACCACATAATCATATACTTTTCCCTTGATTATGTTATTCATTTTGTTGCTATTTAGTCTGAAATTAGAAATAAATTCAAACCTGACTTCTGAATCCAGGATTCACCTGCTTGTAGAGTTGATTCTAAAATCTTCATTCTGCTTTTGTGCTGAATTGCTTATGAGAATAATGAGGAATGGTAAGGTGTTTTCAGTGGCCACAAGCAGAATGCCAGCTGCAAATTCAGTTTCTGTGAAGTACATTTTAAAAACTCATTGTTACTTTGATTTTAGTCACAGAATTCCTACTGATGTATAAAGCTAGATGTCAGAGTAGTAGTAAGATGTTTTTTTAGCCATGCTAATGAAACAAAGTAGCAGACTTTCCAATCTAAAGTAAAAGTTTTGGTTGACATAGAGGTATCCTCTTATATCTGCAGTAAAGATTAGGACAAAGTTTATAGCTTAAAAATACATTGTGTTTTGACCCACTGCATGATGCTGTAAGGCATAAGAAAAAAAATATGAAGCAATCAAGTTGTGTTCTAGTAAAATCTAGCTAGCTGTCATTTGGATGAAGTCAAATGAAATGGGCCTGTGGGAAAAATACTTTTGAATCCAAAGGTGAACAAATAGAGATGTCTTCAAGAAAAAGTTACTTCATGGACACAAATATAATGCTAGAGGTGCTTAATCTGCCAAAGACTCATACTATAGAGCTATCTATTTTACAACTTGGTTAGCTTTTGAGTCAATCTAATAATTTTGTACTTTGATTTGAACAGTTTTAACTATAAATTTATATGTAATTATTTAATAATGTATCTTGTATTTTATATACTTAATATTTGTATTGCTTATATACATCTATATACACACATAACTGCAAATAAAATTATTTATCATCAGATGTATAACCGGTTAATTCTAAATGTATGTGAAGAAGAAAATTCTTTTTTTTTTTTTAAATCAGTAAGATAGAAGCCGTTAACTAAGGGATTTAAAAGTTTTGATCTGATGCCTGAGAATTAATTTTAGGTGCAGAGTTTCTTCAGCTTCCTGTTTCTGTGGTACTGGGAAGATGTTCTGATTTGCAGAAGTTAAAGAAAACATACTGCACTAAATTTTTGCCAATTTTATAAAGGCAATCCAAATACAAGACAGAAGTACTTTGTCTTAAGGTCAGAACAAAATGCAGGGTTTTCTTTAGGGGAAAGAAGCTGTTCCTTTTTTTGTAGCCAGTTCCTTTTGTAGCCAGTGCATTTCAATATATTTTGCTTCTTCACACTCCTGGTTACTTGAAAGTCCTCCCATCTCTGCCTACCTGCCTCTCTGGCCCCTAGTCAGGTGGTTTGTTTTCTATTTATAAGGTGTTGTAATGCAAGTTGCCTCTGCGATGGTGTAAATATAATCCTGCTTTCTCCTATTAAAAGCAAGCATGTGTTTTACCTCAGAGATCAGCTTTACAGCTGCAAAAATGCTATCTATGGAAACATGATAGTCCAGGCAAGAAAAAAGAGATCGTATATTGATTAGTGACTGAACTGTTTGAAGAGATGTAGGAGACATATGATGAGGAGGACTGATAAAAAGTGTATGTGTGTGCATTCAACACTTTCTGAAATTCTGCATATTTTGCCATTTAATTCATTAGGATTTGGTTTTAACCAACGTAGGTAATATATACCACTTGTTTCAGATGATATTTCTGGTCTAAATGTAAGGGAGAGGGCCTAACTGAGGAGAGTGAGTTCTGCATAAAGAGCAGGGCAATTCAGAAAACCTAAATTACACAGAGTATTAATCTGCATATAAATATTAGTTATATTGTCAAGGTTGCTTTGTTTGTTTTACTTTATTACTATTTTGTATTTATGTCAGTTAGTGTGTAATGTTAGCTTTTCAGGCTTTATTTAACAAAATAAATCTTTGTTTTTGATAAAAGACAACAGAAGCTTTTATCCCATTTTCTATTTCTAATCTTATTCAATAGGGCCATTGCACTCCCAGAAGTTAGAGACTACGTACGTTTCATCTGCAGAAATACATTTGAAGTGGCAGCCTCCACAGCATTCATCCAGTGCTTATTTTCATTATTACCTTATTAACGTTTTGGATACTGAAACCAACGTCTGGGAACAGTTACCAGTTGAAAAAAGCAAGACTTCAATAGTTATAGGAAATGTAAAACCTTATAATCAGTATCAGATATATTTACAGAATGTAGCAGAAAAGGGAACTCTGAGCTGCCACGAAAAGCCTATATTAATCACAACAGGTGATGTATCCTTGTATCCTTTTTTTTTTAATTAATTTTTTTTCCCAGTAGGCAGTTCAAATTGAAAATACAAGGCATAAAAGTATTTTTAAAATCATTTGCAGGGAGTAGTTTGTTGGTATGTACTGGGTGAAAATCAGGGCAATTGTATTTTATATTTTCTGTTTACTGATTTTAATATTCAGAAACCTTCAAAAAAATAAATGTAACTATTCTCTTATTTATCTGCTTGCTTACAGCACACTTCTATGTGCTAAAGTGATGGCATCATATTTGATAAATACTGCTTTATGGTTCAACATTTAATTTTAGCAAAGTAGAGACATTACTATGACATCTAAAATTACGTAGGTGAAGGCAGATTAGTTTTTTTTTTTTTTTTTTTTTTTTTTTTTTCCCCTAATTATTGATACTGTGACTCCAGTTGCATCATCTTTTTCATCTGTATATATTCAATGGAGTGGAATATGGTTGGAAAATAAGGCACTATTTTATGAGGAAAAGTTTCTGTAAGAGGTAGTTGTCTACAAACTACTGTAAGGAATAATTAAATGGATTAGTAAATTTAAAATCATAGGATATTTAGAAGAAAATATATAACAAAAGACATTGCTGGAAAGGGTTTGTAAGGTGTTGGTATGTTTGATCTGTGGTTTTATACTGAAATTCTTTTTCTTTGATTAAGCTGTCAGTCCACCTATAGCTGTTTTTATTTACCCTGAGGATGTACAAGAAGAGAGTGTAATTCTTCACTGGAAGCTGTTGCAAGAGGGTCAGGGATCCTACATTCAGGTGAAACCTAGTGCAGACGTCGGTGAAACTATGAAGTTTTTAGTAAACAATACAGAAGAATTTAAGATTGATCATCTAATACCTGGAATGTCTTATGAAATAGCAGTAGCAAGTGTGAATAATGGAAATATGAGTGAACTGAAGACCATTCAATGCACCTTAAGTAAGACATCATTAAACATTGGAAACTACAGACTATTGTCTAACAGATTTTGTTTAACAATCTATCGTCATAACTCTTGTCTAACAGATTTGGCATATCAAGATGACTTGCTTAATAGCCAAGGATCAAAACTAGAATATGAAATACGTTAATCCAATCCTAATGGTTAAAGGCAGAGCAGATGCTGTTAACTTTCAAAGACATGCAGCCTTGGGAAACATATTGGTAGTACTGAATGTTATTTAACTGTGATAAGGACCAGAGCAGGAAATCCTCTTTCCGCTGACAGAAGAAATTGAGTGAATCGTTCATTTGAAATAGCAGAACGGTTGAAACATTATTATTATTATTTTGGTGGAGAAGCATTAGGCATTCTGTGAAATATGAGAGAATTACCCTACTACAAGTGAGAAGGTGCTGTTAAAAGATTTAGAGTTAGAAGTAGTAGTAGCTCAAAGGTAAAAGCTGTAAATTATTTATTGAAAGGTGTTTTGTGTTAAGCTTAGTTTACCAAGATGTTGAGATTCTTTTGGAGTAGTATTTTTTTATTATTATTATTATTTTGCATATGTGAAAGGAATGGACAGGATTCAGTCATGATATATATGTGATATGTAAAGGTCGCAGCTGTCAGATTATAGACATAAAATGCCATGTTGATATTTTTTTCCTAAATGATAACAATGTTCTGAGGGGTAGCTGGCTTAGTCTTTTGAGATTTTTTTTTATATAGCATTAAATTTAATATCTCATTCAGGACACAGATGACAGAAAAGTACAAATGGGATTTTTCACAGCTGTAAGAACCAGCTGTATGGGAAGAAAACTGAGCAGGCCAATATTGCATCCATGAAACATATCTCATTCTCCATGCTTAATTCCATGTCCACATATATGTTTCTGTATACTGTTTGAGCTATCCTTACTAACTTTCCTTCTTGGTGCAGTTGTGTTTGAAAAGGTAATTCGCCTTTGGAAGCTTAACTTGCTTTGATGCTGAGTCACTTGCCAAGTGTTTCAGGATTCAAGTAATAAACACCTAAAAAAATCAGGTTGTTTTATTGTTTCTGAGCAATGACGTATTTTATTATATCTATTCACTTGCACCATGCAAGCATAGTTTCAGGGCAGTTCTTTCTGATTTGTTGTGTGCTTTTCATTATTTTCAGCCAATTTTAACATGTTGCAATTTTATTTTCTTCTTTTAGAGCCAAAGCCAGTTCAAATTGTAGTTCCTTATGGGCTTTATAGCAATGCTGTTGTATTATTTGTACGCATGCCTGATATTGGAGTATTTGATGGCATATATGTTACAACTAATGGAGGGCCTAATGCAACTTTCATTTTGAAACGTGATGGTAAAATAACAATTGAAAACCTTACTCCAGGAACAGGATATGATTTCTGTGTTTCCACAAAAAGCGGAAAAATGTTGAGCTCTTTTTACCATGTAACCGGTGTAAAAACATGTGAGTATTTTAAGTTGATTCCTATAAAATTGCACAATATTAAATTCTGATTTCTATTCTTATTGCTTGTGTGAGAGCAATCCCTAAACTTAGCATGACCTTTCCTTAGAAAACAGTTTTGATCTGTCCCTCCTGTGCCCCCCAAAATTTGGAAGAAAGTAAAAATCTGAGTTTCTCGTAGAAAATGTGTAAATTTTGTATATTCCAGCCAGAAGCATCTGGGATGGGATGAAAGAAATACAGACAAAAGTAGAAGCTCCTCTGTAATATGATCTGTAATATATTATACAAAGCTACACTAATTAGGGATAAAGAATATTTGCTTTGCCTGGTCTACCTAGTTTTGCTGATCTTTCTGGCAAAATTTAGGTCAACTGCAAGCATTATTGCAGTATTATTGGAGGTATTAACTTCATTCTGGAGGATTTTCCTGCCTAGGAGTGTTGGCATGTTCAGCCCCATGTGATTTTAAGATAAGCAAGAAAGCAATTTTCTTTGAGTAGCGTCAATATTATCTCCTTGCTCTTTTTCCATTTTTCTGTTTTGGAACATCTCGGTGTTTGCATGCCTGAGATCAGATTTTGTCCTCTACTTGTTTGAATCTGTTACTGATTGTCTTCACTTTTATGTTGCCATAGGAAACACAAAAAGCGTGGGACTGAACAGTAATGGATTTTATTTTTTTCCTGTAGGTCTGGCAGCTCCACACAATGTACGAGAAGGTAATGTTACAGACACTTCAATAGAAATTACTTGGGACCGTGCTGATGGAGATTTTCAGCGATATGAAGTCACATGTACAAATTGTGCGGGTGCTTTCAGGGTATGCTTTTTAAATGACCACATATGTATAGACAATACAGTTATATTTTTTGAAGTCTTATGTAAAGTAATCAGAGGTTAAATTAAAAGCTATGTCACCCACTAAAATAGGTGGAGGTGTAATTAGCATAATAAAAACAAATTTTGCAAGCAGTTTTGTGAAAGCTTTATTTGGCTTTTTAGGTCCAGAAGGTCAGGCAAGAAACAGCAACATTTTCCAACCTTATTCCTGGTAAGCTGTACAATTTTACAATTCGAACAGAAAAGGAAGGTTTCAGAGACAGCATTTTTGTCACAAAGGAAATAGAAACAGGTGAGACCTATGTCATTATATTTAGCGTTGTTTTCCTCTACCTATATCTCTTTTCTTTTACAGTTCCTGGACTTTTATTTTCATTTCAAGTACAGAAAAGTAAATAAATAATTTTCATCATTTCTTCCTTATTCTCTTTCATCATTACTTATTCTTTGACTGTGTCCTTTGAAAGTGAATGCATGTGAATATGGTTGTAGTGTACAGTTAATTTCTGATGTTAACATAATGACTCAAGCACGTGGATGCTGCAGGTGTACAAGTGGTACTTCCAGACAGTCTACCAGCATTACAAAAAGCAGTCTTTTTCCATAGATTTCTGTTTAATATTTGATTTTTCACTTCACCGCTGAATTTTAACAGTTACATGTTCATAACCGAATTAGTTTTCTGACATTCTCTCATTTAGTTCTCTGATGTTAATAATAAGTCCCATTGTCATTCTCCTTGCTGCTAGAGTCTTCCTTCAGTTGCATATCTATCTTGAGAATAGGATGGATAGTTCCATGAAAAAAATAGCATTATCACAGCAGCAGACTAAAATGCATCTAAGGTGATGAGGAGTTGATAGGAGAGATAAAACAGAAAATATCACTGTGTTTGTCTCGTTGAAATCCAAGTACTCTTGCCTTCTGAACACTGTGCAGTTCTGGTCCTGTTAGGACATGCTAAAAGCTTGTCTGCACAACCACAGCAGAGCTGAAAGACAATGGCAGGATTCGAAGCCCAAATAATAGCTTGCCAGGCTACTCTAGGCCCATCCAGGAGCCACCAGCCCATCAAAGGCCAAACTCCACAAGCCCAGAGGAGCACACTGCCATCTAGAAACCCAAATTAAGGATTCCCAAGGAACAAAACCCTGTTGAGGCTCTTCCCAGGGCTGTCCAAGAAGAGCCACAGCCCCATTTCCCCAGGCATGCGGCCCATCAAGACAAGTCATGGAGAGCAACTACCCAGATCAGCTTTGGGACTACAGGAGGTTGCTGCCTGGGGTTGTAGGACATGTGGTGGTGTGCAGGGGAAAAGAAGCTCAGGACTGCACAGGACTTAATATGGAACGTTTAGGGGAGGAACCAAATGGGAGGAGCAAATGTAGAAATTAGAGGGTTAAGGGGGTAAAAACAACCAGTCATATGGAAATGATTTGCTGGTCAGGAGCAAGTATTTGCTGGTCAGTGGCAGTAGTTTGGCTGGCTATGCTGTTTCTAACTCTTTCTGGGTGGAGGCTCCCCATTCTGTGAACTTGTGTGTACCGGGGTAGGAGTGCAGCAGCTGGGGTCAGACCACTGGTCTGTGGTGCCACTGGGTGGTGTGAGGGTGGGTGTGCAAGTGAGTGTGTGGCTGCTGCTGATGATCTTGCTGGATGAGGTGAAGTGGCCTGGGAGCGAGGTGGTGAGTAGGTCTCTCAGGGCCGGCTCCAGCTCTGAGAGCATCTGTGTTTTTCTGAGGGTGTGAGGACGGACGGTTGGCTCTTGGGACCTGGGAAATCCTGGCCAGTTGTGTAGGTGTGAGTGGGTGTGATGGTCCACCAAAGAGTGGGGCTGTGACCTTGGGAGCTTGTGTGTCCTGGTGCCAGCAGCTGGGGAGATTGGGCTCCAGGGGCAGCTACTGGGCAGACTTAATGGGCAGACTGAATGTTTGAGCCCAGCTGCTGGAGTCACGTACCTTGTACGTCTGTATGTAAGTATTCTCACTAATGGGCATCCATTCTCAGTCAGCGGGAGCTCAGGATGAGGCCATTAGTGCTCTCTGTGTTCGTATGAGTGCTCTGAGTGTCTCTGATCAGTGTAGCTGGCCAAAAATGTATACGTGGTGCATGTGCCTCCGTATGCATGTGCCTAGTGGGAATACATCTTCAGCCTGGTTGGACCTGGGGAGCTGCAACAGCAGCTTCACATCTCTCTGGCTGTTGGATCCTATATGACAGATTTTCCTCTAGTTGGTCCCGAATCTGAAAAAGTATAGTACAGTACATCAAGAAAGGTTCATAGAAGGGCAGCAAGTGTGATCAAAGACACATAATGTTTTGCTTTCAAGAAACCACTGGCTAAAACTGATAAAGGAACAAGGGTAGTTGTCTGTAAAATCATTTGTGAGAGGATAAGACATGGAAGGGTAATTACAGAGAGAATAAGAACTAATTCATGGACACTTCCTTTACCAGTGAAATGGAAGAAAGCAAGTAGAAACCAAACAAAAGGAGATGGTTATTTATTAAATTTGTAGATAACTTGCAGAACTCTTGGCCAGAGGACATTTTGTGTTATGATTGTGGTTCAGGAAATCCTGTGGCTCAGGAATTCCTTCAGCTGCACAATAGGAGATGGTAGCTTGGAAAGTTATTGAAGATTATCATTATGTGCAAGACTTGCTTTTCTGTAGACATCTGCTTTTGGCCACCACTGAATACAAGATACTTAGGTCTTGGCTCAGTGTGTTAGCCCTTATGTTGACATTTCTTTTTCTGAGAAATGTTGGGTTTTGAGGAACTTCATATCAGCAATGTTCAAACTACACTAAGCAGCATTACAGTGAAGCAATCAGTTTTGCTTTGGATCTAGTGGTATTGAAAGTCCCTATGCACGTTACTGCAGTTGCATTATTCTGTGTGCTTTAGATAAACAAGAACATGACATAATTTGGGGGGGGTTTCATCAGTCTGTTGAAATAAGTCCTGCTATAGAGTAATTTATCTAAAATGTACTTTAAAAATAATGTTTTGTTTTATTGTTACACAGTACCAAATGCAGTTAAATATATGAACTATAGCAGAGACTCTGAATCAATAACTGTTACTTGGCCACCAGCCCAAAACAAATTTGATGGATATGTTCTTTCAATAAACAGCAAGATCTTCAACGAAGAGAAAATGTTATCTTCTGGTGTAAGGTATGAGGATAACATTTTAATATTCAACCATATAAAAAAATAACTAACATGAACTAAAAATAGATGTTGCACGGTATATCTAAAATAAGTAGACTGCAGAGTTATTTACATGGGATTTACGTTTGTTTCAGTTGATATACATCACTATACCCATGTGAAAAAAGACCATTTAAAAAATTGCATTGTTTAACAAATGACTTCTTATATATCTCTGTACAAAGAAGAACAAATACTCATTGGAGTAAATGCCTATAGAACCTGTGTGTCATTCTAGACATTTAATTTAATCTTTTAAGAATTTCTAGTACTTGAACTTGCTATCATGGAGTGATGCATTCTAATTAAGATTTTATCATGCTAAGACAGTTGTATCACAGTAAAATAATTTGTTGTCTGACAGCATATGCACACATCATGTGTAAATAATATTCATAATGCTATAACAAATTAAACTTCTGAAGACACGTGTATTTAAAAATCCTAAAGAACACAATATCTTTTTTATGTTTGTAGAATGTACAAATTTGAGAGTCTTCAGCCAGGCACTGATTTCTTAATCAGTATTGTGACAAGCAATGGACTAAAAAGAAGTCGTCCCACCATCCTCAAGACTAGCACCTGTACGTTCACAGTTTATTAATAGCTTTTAGTGATATCAGATATGTAGGGTTGTTACATTTTAATGTGTTGTCTAAGAAAAGCTATTTCTTATTAAATCAATGCTTAGTTTTATTCAGAACAATCAAATCAATGCATGGATTAACATATTTCTTTTCAAGCTAAGCATCCTTGAGTTACAAATAAATAAAAGCTTTTCAAACACAGATAAGTTTCCCATGTGTTTAATGGGAATATGCCAATAGTTGAATCAGTATATTATTAGTACGATACAACTTTCCTATAAAAATTTACAAACATTGCTTTTAATTTGGATTCTCTTGCTAATATGTAGATGTGAACTGAATTTTTCAGATTCTTCTTAAGTAAAAAATGAAATCCATTACTGCATTGAACTATAAAATAATGAATTATAGCACAGTCTTCTGTAGATGATAATTTCCTTCAAATTAGTATAGAATATCTTGATACTAAATTTTGCATCTACTCCTGTCTTTACCTCAGATCCTGATCCACCATCAGATTTACAGGTGTTTGGGCAAGAAGAAAATACAGTCTATTTGTCGTGGAAACTGCCAAGAGGAGGATTTGATATGTTTCAGGTGAGATAAGAATGGGAACAATGCAATCTTTTATGTCTTTTTAAATTTCTCGGTGAAGTTATTATACTGCAGGTACTGCAAACCCAGCAATAATTATTTGTCTTTATAAACCATGAAACTACGTGGGCGAATACCATTTCTAGAAAAGGTCAGCTAAATACATATTTTATATTGCATAACAGTTTTGTAAAAGATTATAAAATAAAGTTTTTAAAAGCTTTCAAAATGATTTTTCAGCTAATGTGCAACAGTGAAGAAAAGTACAAATTGAAGGTTAAATGCAATTGTAATGCAATAACTTATTTTCTTAGCTTTGTGAATTTGTAATATAAATTAAACTGCAAAATAAAAAAAATCCTTTTATATACAAGGATCTAAATGTGTTGTTTTGAAAGTTCCAGAGTAAAACATTTTGATTTTTTTCTTAATATAGCAGACAAAATTGCCAATATTTAATACCTCCTGGGCCTTCTCAGCCTTAAGCACTAAGTAATTTAGGGATTTCCTGAGTTACAGGTTAAATCTGAACATACATGAGAAAAACAGTGACTACCTTTCCTGAAATTAATTGTTCATACTACACAATTTCATTATGCTCTATTTGAAACTGTACACTTTTTATTTTAATGTGGGTATTCTTTTCCTTTGTGTGGTTTAAGAAATAGCTAGGACTTCTATATTCACCATATCCATCCTTTTCATTATTTTATAGGCTTTAATTTCTCAATTGTCTTTTGTGCACCATTCTTACATGGATGTCATTCTACAGTTCATGTAATATTTTTCTTTGTCTTTGATAGCTTTCTTGAGACTGGACTTTCACTTAGAATGTGGATGCAGAATGGTGTTATCAAAAATATAATGGTGTTTTCCGGTTTTTCTTTCTATACATTTCCTTGGCAATTACTTCTCTTATGAATACTGTCAAACTTTTTTTTAAAATCTCTTCAGTGGACATTTCAATTTTCAACAACAGAATTTGACTTAAATTTATACTTGATAATGGTTCTTGTGTGGGAAAATCATTGACGATCTAAAAAATTCAGTTACAATTTCTTATATGGGCTTGTCTTTACTGAGTGCTTCCTTTGCATTTTTGTCAGCTAGTAGCAGCCCCATAGAATCATAGAAACATCGAATGGTTTGGGTTAGATGGGACCTCAAAGATAATCCAATTTAATTAAAGATCGTCTAACTCAATTCTAAGCTTAATTTCTCAATTACTGTTTTCATTAATTCTTATGCCATTTTTAATTTGCTCCTCTGACTCTTTTGGCCTGCTGACCCGTGTTTCTGCTCTGCCTTGCCCTTCCCTGTGCTTCTTAGGCTAGCTTGCATGAATTAGACAAGTTAGTAGTTCTTATGTTTCTTGTTTGAGCACAGTCTCTGTTTTTTAAGGATGACTTTTCTTGAAGTAATCCTCTATACTGTTCATATACCTTGGCTATTTCTACATGCCCTCTGCAAACTCTTTGTTTGTTATTATATATATGAACCTTTAATGTAGCATTTTAATGTTCTTCATACTATGACAAACATTTGAAGACAACTGCTCATCATGATTTTCTTTAAATTTCCTTGACTATTTCCCCTTTTCTGTTTAAATGTGCTAGACATTTTTTATTCTATCAGAGAAGATAAGGTCTAATATTTCAGGATTACAGTGCTGTTCACCATTTGTATTTTGAACCATATCCTTTGCAACGCTTAGCACAAAATCTAGAGTAGTTTCTGTTCTTCCAGTTCTCTGGTCAGAAACAATCCACTATGACATCTACACACTTAGTTTGTGGGTCGTGTTTCACTGAGACATTCAACCAGTCTCTTTTGTATCCTGCCTTTTGCAGCCTGTGTTGTATGTCCTTTGCCATTTGCAGTCACAGTTTGAACACAGTCATATGGTCAAAAAAAACTCTTCAATAGTAAACTGTTCTACTGTTCTTTAAATATTTGAATCAATAAAGAATTCAAGGTGTAGCCCTGTACCCTTAACTCCCTGACTAGGATATTCTTTATTTTGTAGCACTACCACGTGACAAAGTACTTTGCTGTAATGGTCTTAGATAGTTTATAGCCCAATATTAGAGTGTCTAATATCCCCCCCCCGCCCCGTCCCCCTGACACCTATTATATCCTTACCTAAAACTTGAAATCTGAGTATTCTTAGTATAGTTTCTTAGTGTTTCTTCTCTCTTCATTAGTGTACTGCTGCATTGATCTGAATGAGTAAGACTAGCTAGTTAATCTGCCACAGCACCATTTGCTAATGTAGCCCGGAGTACTTTTACAAATTTCAAAATTTAATTTAATTCTCTTGTTTGTGTTGTGAACCTGTTCAGATATACTTTTGTATGTGGTCAGGTTATTTTTACCATCCTGTGGAAAGTAATTGTCATCTGTAATATTGATCTTTATGTCACAGTATTATTGTTTGGTATTGGTATCTCTAGAGCAAGCAGCCACATTGCACAGTGCTTTATCTGAATAAATGAGCTTGTCTATAAATCTTTAATGAGGAAGGCTTCAGTAGGCTGGTTGCTTAGTAAGGTGCACCTGCATAAAAGGGATCATTTTACTTGTCATTTAAAATTTATTATCCCAGCTCACCAACTTTCTAAGCAATATATTGTAGGTTGTAGAGTGAAGAGTACACAAAAGGTACTTTCCTAACTTGTTTATGCAAGATGTAAATCTTTAATTTATAGCTTTGCTTCTAGCATTTTGCAGTGCCATAATTCTAATGAGTTGATGTCAGTCTCCAAGATTTGGTATACATTAACAGGTGCTGTGCTGGTACAACATGTAGATACCAAGGGGAACTGCATCATTCCTCCCCAAATCAACAGCAGCTGAACCCAAGTCCTTTCAGATCACTGCCACGTCCCACTTCTCTTGGTGACAGGACAGTACACAATGTTGTAAGCAGCTACAGATCTTCTTGATCTCTCAGTACTGTCTGCCATGGCTGAGAAATCTATGCATGTATGAGTTCTGAAAATGTTTGTCTAGAGCCCTCCTATGCAGGACAGACACGGTGTGCATTTTGCTTTCCATTAATGCAAATGTGAAAACAGTGAAAACACTTGCAACACTTCAGTGGTTCAAAGCAGTGAGTTTTCAAGGTATCCCAGTGAACGGAGTTGAGTGATTGATTCTTTAGGGCTCTTTTCAGGATCTCAGCTCTGCCCAATGCGCTGTTGTTTATTTTTTGTTTTCTTATATTTATTTATTTATTGCTAGAAAGGTACTAAGATTTCTGAGGTGTCATTCAAAATTTCAGTATAGAAAACTATTTATCCCATCCTGTTGATTAATCTGTGGGCTGCTCTTTTACCCACTGACTGTTCTTATTCTATCTTGTTGTTAATTGCACAGCCTATTAGTACAGCTGTATGACTCAGCAGTCAGAGTACACTTCATTATCCTCCCTCCAAGAGCAAAGCCATGTAAGCCTTGATGTAAAATCACCTTCCTCACCAATTTTTAAAGATTAAAGTCAACACTTTAATAATAACTATTAAGGAATCTTGAGTAAGTAGTGGATCAGTGGTGTGGGTCATAACATAAAATTTAAGCCATATTTCTGATTTTTTTGTGTCTTTAAAGTATTTGGGGATATTGTAAATATTTTTATATAAACAGGTAGTTGGAATTGCTAAACATTAATTTTATGAAGTGAAATAATAAATGACATATAAGAAATTACTTATGGTTATATACTTTTTACTTATAATTACTTATGTAGTAGATAATAGTTGTTTATATAATAATACAAATGTATACGTATATTCAAGTATAATTACATATATTATACTTAATTATTATTGGATATAAAAATTACTCTTCTTCCATAGGTTTCATATCGTCTGATGAATAATGAAAAGTCGCTTACCAGAAGTGTTTATGATAGCAGAGCTGCAGTGACAAATCTGTCTCCTGGGATGGAATACTTGTTTCAGTTAAGGACAGTTAAAGGCTTGGATTCGTCTGTGGCTGTGGAGAGAAGTGTCATCACAAGTAAGGACACCTCATAACCTGTCTCTTTTTGAATAACGGTAAATGTGGTTGCAGAGGTATATAAACCATTGTAAGTAAGGAAGTCAAAAGGGTCAGAGTTCAAAATCAAGTTTAACTATGGGGGGAAAATTCTCCTCCTCTTGTGATAGTTGCTTAAGCAGGAGCCTTGTTTGTAATGCAGTAGGTTAAATTTAAAGTCTAGACATAGCTGTACATACCCATTTGAAAAAAAAGAAGTGGACTCTCAAAATTCTTACAGCTCCATCAAGAATAAATGTTGACAGAATATCATCCTATACTTTAAAAAATTGCTCCAGTACAAGACCACAGAAGACTTAAAGTGAGAAGAGAAATTGTGCATCAGAGTGCATAATGAGGTCCAGAGTATTAACCCTGAATCTTGCACTCATTTTTTATCTGTGAGCAAATGTTTTCCAACGCTCCTATACTACTGCATAAAAAAGGAGAGTTTGTATGTGTCAGAAATCAGTAGAAATGGATTTACATTTGGTTTTGACCTGCCAAAGGAGATAGAATAGCTAAGTGTAATGAAAATATAAATCAACCCCCAGTTTTATACACATGCATGTTATAGTCCTACCCTCTTTTTCTGTGACTTGTTGGAACTAGAACTCCTTAACTGTCAAGAAGGCTCTGCAGTTAGTTATTCAAAGATCGCAGAAAAAAAAAAAAAAAAAAGTTTTCGCATTCTCAATAATGCAAAATGCAGCAGAATACTCATCATTTTGGTCCTGAAGGTGCTTCCTTTGTCTTTGGCAAGTATTTTCAAAACTGCTCTCGGTGAGTCCAGTATATGGATAGAGCATACAAACAGTATTCTCATCATTGTAATGGTAAGCCTTTAGGATTTTTTCATGCTTAATAATCCATCCCTTAATGGGTTTATGTTAATTAGTATTTTAAATTCAAAGAAAACTTCTGGAAATATAATAATCGTGGAAAGTTCATTTTTTTCAGAGGGCTGCAAACATTTATTTTCTAACAGCAGCTATAGTTCACATATTAATAGAGATGCTATTTGTAAATAAACGTGTTATTTTAGAAGTCTTAATAGAACCAAAACAAATAATTAACAAGGAAAAAATAAGTGAACCTATGAACAATTTTTTAAAATCTTCTTTTCTGTGAAGCATGTTAGAAAACATTTAATTGAATAAAATCACTACTTCTATATGTGAAAATTTTCTGTAATTATCTGAATGAATTTACTGTAGAACCAGCTGGGATCTGCGGTCTGGCATTAAAAATGGTAAATACTTCATCAGCAACTTTAATGTGGAATCCAACCAAGACTAACTTCACTTCTTATAAAGCATCTTTATCAAACAACACCTTTATAAACAAATTTAGGATTCCAGGAACAGTGTCTAACTTCTGTGTTACAAATCTGACTGCTGGTGGCATTTATAATTTCACTCTGCGAAGACTACAAGGCAATACTGAAGGAGCTTCTGCTTTCATTGAAATTGTAACAGGTCTGTATGGTTTCTTTTTCTCCTTGCTGGTGAATGGTAGCTATCAATACCAGTGCACTTTTAGCTTGGTGTGTATCACTTTGTTCAATAATATGGGAATTTCAAGGGAGGCTGCATGTAATATGTTACTGTGGTCATGGACATACATTATTTATACCCTGTGCAACATGTATCAAGTGATACAGTACCAGAAATTATATTCTTTGGCTCTGATGCATGTCTTTTGACTGCTTTTAGTATCTTAATTATTTCACGGGTCTTCATCCTCTGAAGAGCTATGCACAAATTGAGCTCTACCTCATCTGATTTCAGTAGTTTTTTCACTGTAAGTTAAGTAAAGTAGGTTTACAAATGTTTGTAGAGTTAAGGCTTTCGATTGTAAATAGTTCCATTCAAGGACTGTTTCTTACCAGAACTGTGATTAAAGCGTCAGGGTAAAAATTCAATCTTGACCTGTGTGTCCACATTTTAATGTAGAGTAATAATGTGAAATACAGATGAAATTTAAAAGACAGAAAGGTGCTCCAGAACTACCTCAACAGATTTCTTTTACTAGTTTCTTACGCTATGTTTTATAGTTTTTCTTTTGGCAATTACATGGTGGTATTAGAGAGACGTGAGTAGTGCTGGAAGTTCTCATTGACTGACTACTTTGTCCAAGTATCATGATATTTGTATGTTTGCATATGGGATCAGTGCTTGACAAACTTGTTGCTCCTGCCATAATAAAGGGGACTGAAGAAATAGGTCAAATAGAGTGTTTAAAATATAGTGACATAGAGGTGGAAATACTTTACTATGAGGTAATGTATTGAGGGAAGAAGAATCTCACATTTTTTAAAGTTTCAACTAGGACCTCAATGCTATAATACTTTAATCACAGTTTTTTGTTTTTTTTTTTTTCTAATGAAGGGAAGATTTAAGTCAGTTTGGTTGGCCTAATTGTGTGTTTTGTTTTGTTTTGTTTTTTCTTAAATGTATTGAGATTCCATCTCAATGGAATGAAGTTTGATGCTGAGCCTGCTGCTTTCTAATGATTATTTTTTGGAAAAATGACATTTATTTTGAACTCCATGCTTACTGATGTATCTACTCAGCCTCAGCTAGTTCTGTAGGTGAAATCTACAGGAAATTGTTCTAACCATGCTTTACACAAATAAACTGGCTATATACTTTATTCAACTATACTGGCCACTACTGGTAAGAAATGTGTGCATGGAATGGAGAAGAGTACTGTAGAAGAGCAGGTGCAGTGAGGCTCAAGTGAACCCATGCATGTATGCATTTCCTGATATGGTTAAATCTTTAAGAGGGGAGCACTGAAACTTCTTTTCAGCGTCAGTGGAAATGGTAATTCTCAGTCACAAGATAATGGTAGGAATAGCATTGTCTTCATGGCATTAAATTTCTCTTTCTGTGAGGATGTTTCTAGGCTGTCCACTATTGCTGCGTCAGAAGTAATTCAACTGAAGTAAAGAGATGAATTTAAGTACAGTGATAACTGTATACAGAGGGAATAATCATGGGTTTGTATAAAGCACTTGTACAAGCATAATAACATCAGTGGTAATAGTAGTGCTGATGACAACAGTAGGACTTAAAATCTAAATAAGTTTCACAGAAGGCAGAAGTTATGTTTTCAGTTACACTTGCACTCCTCCATATAGATTTGTAGTTGTTGTTCTTTTAGTATTAAAATAAAGCAATAAAGTAAAAATCGTATCCATGTGGCAGATGCAGACTGAATATAAAATCTAAGAGTAATATTTGGACAGATTAATATTTCAGAACACTTGATGGCAAAGCTGGAGCTGAAAATTCAGGGAAAAAAGTTCACAAAACACATATAATCTCAATAGATTTACAGTAAATAAAAATACGTGCAGCTGTTTCAGGATAGAAGTATATGATATTTAGACTGAAAAAATGTTATTAATATATAATCAGTGCTAGAAGACTTAGTTTGAATTCTGAAGAGACATATTAGTAAGGGAGTCAGAGGGCTGAGTGCAAGGGTTGTGGTGGATCTGAAATGTGACAAACTATCTCCGGGCTTGCTGTGGCAGGTATGCTTAGCTATCTGTACTTTGCAAAGCAGAGAGGAGACATGCACATGGCTATGGATTGTGCAGCTAGATTAATTATACAATATAAAAGATATATAATGCTTTAATGAGCTATCGAAGAATCTATATCTGATAATTTGCTATGCCTTGAATCAATGATGCACATTTAAAGGTGTGTGTATGGGCAGAAAAAAGAAGAAGATTAGATGGTGTTGCAGGAGTATGTGAAAACATGGCTTTAATAAAAGGACGAAAACAACCAAATTTAGTAGACTGAACTCTTTAGACTTCCTGGAATTACTGGGATTGCAAATACATGAAAAGTATAAAAAAAAAGAAGTTAACTACCCTGTAACAAGCAACAGAACAAACACTGTCTATAGCTTGAATTTCAACAGTAACAATAGTTATTATAGCAGCAGTGCTACCTTTAAGTTTTAGTGCAGCAAAAACATCAAGACTGTGCAGAGATTCCTTGTTAACCAAACACTGAGCAGAGATACCTGAGCTTGCTCTCCACTATACCTACACAGCATAATTCGGAGATTATCAACCAAGTCTCAGAAGCAGTATAGCAGCTGTATTGTAAAATCTTCTGTATCTGGACTAGTTAGCAGTTGTCCTTCATATACCCAACAAACTTTTCTTGGATGCATTGGTATTCAGGTGTAACTACTGATATATTTGTAGAGGGTTTACTCTGTTTCCTCATTCTCTTTCAGAACCTGCAAAGCCAGAAGGACTAAAGTTCTTCAATGTTTCATCATATTCTTTTTCATTGTATTGGAGACTACCATACGGACATGTGGACAGATTTCATGTGGATCTTATTCCTGATCATGGATCTGTTATTATCCTAGATCTTGGAGTTAGGGAGTATCAAGTATGCGCTTTTATTACAGGACTTGGATGGCCAGCTTTTCCTTATGTACTGTGCTGATGAGGGATGCAAGTTGTTTCCTTAGCTATTTAATGCAATTTTGAATGCGAAAGTATTAATGAAAAATTGGTGAAAGCAAATTTCAGCATCCAGAGTTTGGTACCCTAACAGCAGTTAGCAAATTTCATCCCCTCCACCTCTGCACCTTTTTTTTTTTTTTTTTGGTCTGCTATAAAGATACAGTCATCCAAGGGTTCATGAATAGTTTAACAAAGGAAGGGCAGAGCTATTGAGTAATACAGGCTCATTAATTGTGTACTTGCCAGGAAGATCTGTGCTTAAATCATTAATGCAGGCAACATTTTGCTGCTGAGGCGTCGAAAAGAAATAGGAGCATTTTTTCTGTCTTCTGTCTGGAAAATATAATAATATTAACAGAAATTATGGCCATTCTGGTTGGTTTGGTTTGGTTTTATTTTGGAACTGCAAAGATACAGGTATTTTGTATAAATGATTGCTTATAAGTTTTTAAAGTATGTTTATCTTGAAAGATGGATTAGCTTAACTGTCAGAAACCTGGAAGTTTTTCAGATTAGCTGTGTGTTTATTCTCTCAAGAAGTGATTTTAAAATGTTTCATGTATACTTAGATAAATAGGATGATGCAGAAGCACCTCTCTATCCTATCTACACTGATAGGTGATTCTGTGATAAAATTAATAGTTAATTTTGTTGTTCTTTAATATTGAATGTTACACAAATCTTATGGAGGTTAGTTAAATAAGTTAGCAAAATGCTGTGCTGTAGCTAACAAATATGAATTACTATTTTTAATGTTGCAAATGCTGCTCTATTTCTAAAAGCTTATTAACAGCTCACTTTCAGCAATGCAATGCTTAAAATTTTGGGGTTATGTTTGTTGTTTTGTTGTTGTTGGGTTTTCTTTCTTTCTAAAAGACTTGAATCCATGTTATATTTTAGGCTGACTTTTCTAATACTCTACCTGGAACAACATACAATGTTACTGTTTCAGCAGTTTCTTCTTCACTGTACAGTTCTCCTGCCAGTCGAACAGTGACAACAAATGTGACAAGTGAGTTAATAACGACGGATTGCATTTTATTGCTTTTTTAACTATGTTTTTGTTTGTTTGTTTGTTTTTTGGTACTTTCTATATGCACATTAGTTTATGAGAAATTATAATAATTTTTGAACAATCATCAGAATTTTTCATCTTAACTGTAAAAATGTACTGAATTGCAAGTGTTCTATGGGAGCATGAAAGTTTCTCTAACAGGTATTTTAGGAGAAACTCTGGATGCGAGTAGTAATTGTATAGTAATTGTATTCATCCATTAGCTTGGTTGTTTAGAAAGAAAGAGAGAGACAAAGAAAGAAAAGGCAACAACAACAAACAACACAAAGGAGAACAACTTTTGTAAGCTTTTGAAAAATTTGTTAGCATCACATACTGATAACTATAGTTCAATTTATACATATAGTAGTAGACTTCTGAGATGTTTCAGAAAAATGTAGCCATATTAGACAAGTATTTTAAGAGAATGCATTTTTCTTAATTTTTTATTTTAAAATCTGAAATGAAACTTTCTAGAATGTCTGAAATATTAAATTGGCATTACTTTTACTTTTTTACTCTATTTTTCCATTGAGATATTGAGCACTACATTTTTTTCATTCTTACAAAAGAACATTCTTGGTGTTCCAAAATTCATTTAATCATTTTTGTACCCTAGCTTGAAAAAAAAAAAAAGCTTGTTTTTAAACCATACATTAGTCTTCAGTATTTTATCTTATTTATCCTAGCAAATTATTTATTTTCCCTATAGTAACTTAAAGGTGTCTTTATTGTCTGGAAATTTAATCAATTACTGTTTTCTACATATCATTTATTTTGTTTTATTTTATTTTAGATCCTGGGCCCCCCGTATTTCTTGCAGGTGAAAGAGTGGGCTCTGCTGGAATTCTGCTGTCATGGAATACACCACTTCGTCCAAATGGGAGAATTCTCTCCTATACTGTTAAATATAAAGAGGTCTGCCCATGGATGCAAACAGCATATACACAGGTCACAACAAAACCAGATAGTCTGGAAGTGCTTCTTACCAATCTTAACCCTGGAACAACTTATGAAATTACGGTAAAAGCTGTATAAATGGCTTTTATTATTATTGAATTATGCCTAGTTTTACATTGTGTGAGCCTATGCTAGGTGCATACAATGTTTTCTGAAGTGCATTGCTAATTACAGTTGACATAACAAAATATATTAGTCAGGTATTTGTTTACTGTAGTGCTTTTAAATACACTTTAAATAATTTCTAACCAAAATTGTTCTAAAACAGTTTATTCTGTTAACATATTATTAACATACAGCATTATGTGGTAAAGAGCAAAGTTTAGAATTTTCAAAAATGTCTAAATCCTTCTTTTTCATTGAGATTTAATCCTTCAAACCACTGATGCACTTTGGATGTTATGTGTAGATTTCCAAAACACCTCAACCAGATCCAGAAAAGCATGTTGGTGTGTAATTCTTTCTTTGATTTTAGAATTAAGGAAATAAGAAAGAGTTTTCTTGCCTGAATATGTATTTATATGTGGCCTGTAAACACCTTAGCCTGCTTTCCTTAAGCCCAAGTGTTTTACCTAGTGTAATGTCCTGAAATAAAGAAAATGTCATACTTTTCCATTTCCTTTCCATAGATTTTATTGCCTAGATATTCATGTGGAATATCTACTGTGAAAATCAGTACATGTATTTTCATGAGTTCTTTATGTGGAATTTGTTTACATTGAGAATAGGTACTCCTGATCCATCTCTGAATTCTTCAAGAACAAATGACTTCAGATGGACAGAAATGAACTACTATTCTCATGGCAATATTTGCCATGCGCTTCTTCACTTGACTTTCTCTTTAATAAGAAACTTGAATAGGTGTATCTTTTTACTGTCAAGGATGAAATGAAATAATATGTTTTGATATGCCTTTGTGATGCCAGTGATCCTTTGTAAAGATGGTGTGCATGTGTAAAAAAGTAGATATCTAATAGTGGCTTGCTATGATAGAAAGGCTCTCAGGCTCACTGTGAATCTAGTAGTGATGACCATGTTGATAAAAGCCTCTATATCCACAGCTGCAGGAATATTTATGCTTTGATCTCCTGTCTCTGATCATCAAAAAAAAAAAAAAAGAAATTTAAAAATTCAGCTACTATTAAATATATATATATCATTTAGACTGTAAGCAGATTAATTCATCCAGATAAATAAACCTATTAAGAGAGTTCAGTTTACAATTCTGAGTACCTCAGTAGCACTCATGTGGGATTCACTACTAAAGGTTTTGCTAATACACTTCTTTGCTGTGTATGATTTTTTTTTTCCTATAAAAAGGTACATTTTAAATCATACACTTAGCAACAATTTGCCTTAATTTGATGTATATGGGAGGCTTTTCTTCTCATTGCTCAAGCTTTAAACATCAATCTTAAAGCAGAATTTGACTCATGAAAGTGAGTTGTGACCCAACAACATCTGCCTAGCAGGGACCACATGGCTTTTGTCATGAGCAAGTAAAAATCTGTTGGCAAGCTGAGGACCATTACATTATCTGCTGCTTTGGTGGGCTTCCTGACTGGCTGACCTGCTAGCAACCTCACAGAGTCAATAACCACTCAGGTGGAAACATTTTTTCTACCTCAAAAATGTAGCCAAAAAGAACTATTAATTTTTCCTTGTCTAGAGTAATTGCTTTTTTTTTCATTATTTTTTATTTTTGGTGTGGGAGGTGGAGTGAGGGTTGGTTGTGTCAATTAAAAGTACCTCTTTATTTTCACGTAGGTGAAAATTCCTTACTGTTTTAGGGTACCTGGTTTGGTCTTGTTAAATTCCTTCTGGTAAATACTATGGCAGTACAATTGAGTGTAGTTAACTTCTTATGATCTTATAAACATTCCAATCTGTTGGTGACAGTGCAGTCTTAATTTTCTTTCTTTATATCTGAAGAAGAATTATTTGTAGAGAAATAGCAAATAAAAGTGATGATATGTTAAATGTTTGAGGGTTACAGATAATTTTGAACACCTTATTGATCATTTTGTGAAAATGTGCAGTCAAGTGAGATGTTTCCTAAACTTCAAATAATTACTGGCAACATTATGCTTCAAAGCATGAACATGAATATTCCTTTAAAATGTGAATTAATGCTACTTGAATTTTGGAGAGTACTTGCGTTATTCACATCTTAAAATTAGTCCTTTTTAAAAATTTCCAAACTTTTTGCTATAATGTCACTGTGTGGCAGTGATCTCTAAAAGCTTATCAGTGTGTGTAGCTAACATCTTTACTATGCAAACTTTTGTTATGTTTTGTCCCTGACGCTATACATCCTATAGGTTCTCTACTTAGACTTCTTTTTTTTTGTTTTTTCTATAGGTTGCTGCTGAGAACAGTGCTGGTCTTGGAGTATTTAGTGATCCTTTTCTTTTTCAGACTGCAGAAAGTGGTAATTTTAATAGACTTGTTCATTAAATAGAGCTGCTCTAATTTGTCCAAATAAAATATCACTGACATTCCATATTTTACACTTGAACAAATTTTGATACATTTTGAAGAAAATCATAATTCTTTCTGTATTTTCTCACTCTAGAAAAGGTGCATTTTGTCCTATTTTCTAGTAACAGCAGGTTTCTCATATGCAAAGCCTGTTTCTTCTTCCATCCCCCCCCCCGGTTTTTTTTCTTTTTTTTTTTTCCTATGCAAGTTTCTAGGCAGGCTGCTCCCAGAAAGCAGGATCACAGGAGAGCAGAACGATCTATGAAGCAGATCCATCAGCTGTTGCCTGTAGCAGTACTAGGAGACTGGGGGGTACTTACATTGACTCCTTGTGTCATGCTGTTATTTGGTTAGTGCTGGAATCAAGTACCTTTTTTAAGAAGCCCAGCAAAGAGTATATTCTACTAAGTTTATACTTATTAATTCTGAAGGAAAAAAATATATAATAAAAGGCATAACTGAAAAGAAAATTTGATTTGATGCTTTTGAAGACTAAAAAGAGATACAGTTTTAGTCTAAATTTACATAATTAATTTAGTGTTTGTGGTCTTGCTCTTTGGAGCACTCCAGGAACAGCAGAACCTTGGCCAAAGAGCTGGCTCCAGGCCAGTTATGTTGGGATGAACAAGTCTCATTGGAATATAGAATTTGTGCTGCCATGGTGGTGACTATCCCTCAGTGTTTAGGACTCACAGTTGGTTCTGCACAGTGTCAAACCTCAGTTAATGGCAGGAAATTACTACTCTGCAAGAGATTTCACAATGAGTTATGAAACCAAATATGAGAAGAGGTAGTGAACTTGCCTGGCAGAGCTATGCAAATCATTTTTCTTCACTTCTCTTTGTAAATCATTGCTCATATAAAACCAGATTTCAGTGGGCTCCATTTACTCATTTGACAGAAGACAACACCAGCATTTTTCCATATGAAAAGATTAGCTTTTAACTCTTTGATGCTTTCTGCTCACATATTATTAAAGGTAAAAACGCTTATTTTTAATGTAATTGGATGGTCTGTTAAAATTATAGGTGAAAGTTATGTGTCACTGATACTATTTATTTTATTTTTTAATTCTCCCTGTGATGGTTAAAGAAACCTCAACATCTTAATCAAAATAAATGTATACAGTTTAAAATAGTAATATTAACCAGAAGATAAAACTTCTTAAATAAAAATGCTGTAGTCCAGGGGAGTAAAAAACAAGATCTAGAAAAGAACTCTATAAATAAGGCCCTAATTCAACGGGGCCTAAGTAAGAGTGGAACACAAGGCATGGAGGATTTGCCATCTAAACAGGGCTAAGACACCTGCAGTGCTTTAATTCAAATGAAAGCTCAGATAGCATGTAAAAATCTTGTTTAGGTGCCATATCCCATTCCTTTGTGCTGTGCTTAAAAAAAAAAAAAGTTCTGAAACAAGGTCCTAGAAGCTGTCATTCATACAAAGAATGCAGTTTTTGCAGTAATAATGAATACTCAAATTAAATTGAACTTTTTAAAGCTACCAAAAATCTGTATCCAGCTGAAAAGATCATGCAGGCAAAGTAAAACAGAACACCCAATACTGTTATATGCTCTTAAAATGAGAAAAAGAGGTCAGTATTAATACTTTATTTCAGTTAGAATAAACTTGTTTGCTAGTTCTGACACAGTAGGCGAGTTACTTCTGCAAATAATATTTTTAAGTTTACCAAACTAATTACTATAATTATATTTGTCATTTAAACTAGAAAGAAAAAGAGTTGCATATCACCTACTTTAAGTATGTTTGTGAACGATTGGTATTTCTTGTGTGGCAAAAAAACTAGAAATGGCATTACGAATAAAAACGGCTATTTTTTCTAGTGCTTTGAAGTGGAGTTGAATAGATGATATTAGAGTGGATAGCTGAGTGAAGAACATATTCAAACAGACCTTTCTTTCATTTGTTTAGCTTAAATGATTATATAGAAGTTAAAATTAATTAAAACAAGAAAGCAGAACTCTTTGAAATATAATAGGTTCCTTGGATACTGTAGCAGTACTAAAAAATAATGAAATTCATTTTAGATCATGGTAGATTTGTTTCTGAAATACGTATTTCCTGAGGAAAAAAAAAATGTCTCACTGCTTTTGTTTGTTTTGTTTTCAAGCTCCAGGTAAAGTAGTGAATCTCACGGTTGAAGCCTTAAATTATTCAGCTGTAAATCTGATCTGGTTTCTCCCTCGGCAACCAAATGGCAAGATAACTAGTTTCAAGATTAGTGTGAAACATGCAAGAAGTGGAATTGTAGTGAAAGATGTCTTGGTTAAAGTAGAGGACCTTCTGTCTGGGAGGTTACCAGAATGTAATGTAAGTCCTATATACCTTTTGAATTAGAAATAGACTCAAGCTATATAATATAGTTTTTAATTTGCATTTTGAGACCTAAAAATTTTTGGAGGCTTGCTTTTCAGAACAATTCCAACTTTTTTGCAAACTTAGGTGAAAGGCAGGATATAATGGGTGAAGGAAAAACTTCACTTTGGAAAGTGAAAATTGTTTTGGTCAGTGAGGACACATAGAACTGTTAATATTTTATTTTTATAAATAAGTTGATAATGCTTTGTATATTTTAAGTTGTGCTCTATTTTGTGTATCAAATTTCAACATTATTTAAATCCTCTTCATAGCACTGTAAAAAAGAACTAGAATTAGCAAAGTGATTTTCTAAAAATGTTTGTAGGTCAAGTTGTTCAGAAATTGTCAATGAATGTTTATTTTAAGAATTCTGACTATCCATTGGATTTAAACCTGAATTTCAGCTAGTGCATACCTTTCAGAATTTCTTGGAGAAAATTTTCCTTTCCTTACTCTTCTTTCCTCCTTTATGTTGAGCTAAGTGTTATTAGTAAGATGTTAAATTGCCTATTTTTTTTTTTTTTTTTTCAGGATGCTAGACTTAGTACTTAATTAAAAGTGCAGTTTTTAATGATAAAAATTATCAGGACTCGGTTTCAGATTTTATTTTCAAGATCATTTCAAGCATTGTGAAAGTTCACAACATTATGCTGATTTTATTTAGCACTGAAAGAGAGACTACCACCTACTGAATCATAAACATTGATTACTGTAATGTCTATCAATTTTTCAGAGCTGTCTCCTGACAGTATGGATCAGGAAACCCCAGTCTTATCTGTTACATATATGTAGTTTGTGTGTATATATATATATATATGTATGTAATATATACATAGAAACGTGTATATACATAAAAAGACCTCGCTAGGGGGACTTTTTTTTTTGGAGAGACAGAGTCTGAATGCTAAATAATTAAATGGAGCCTAAAGAGTTGCTTCTGTTCAATCATGTTTGAAATCTTTTGGAATAAAGGCAGAAACTACAATATTGTCCCTAACAAGATGTACTAGTAATATCACCTAATGAAATGATAAACTAATTTGGGTATTGAAGTATAAAAATAAGAACCAGTTACAATAGATTTTGTTTCAAAGGGTGTGTGCCTTTCTTGATCTATATTTATTAACAATTGTATAATTTATGTTTATCATATTTCATATTTTTTCTTATTAGGATAACAGTGAATCATTTTTGTGGAGTACTACTACTCCTTCAACTACTTTTGGCAAATCTACAATTCCTTCAAGGACTACAGTTGCATCAAGTACAGAAGCATCTAGTCAAATGAGCTCTGTTTGGAATGAACCGATCAGTTTTGTTATAACTAATCTGAGGCCATATACCACCTATCTTTTTGAAGTCTCTGCAGTTACCACTGAAGCAGGTTACATTGACAGTGCAATTGTCCGGACACCAGAATCAGGTATACATTGCTTTCAAAAGGAAATGAAGGATTTGTAGGAAAACATAAAAAATATCAACTTGAAGTTATGTTACAATATACTTCAGTCTGAATCTTTCTTTATCTGTATCACACACTTAGATGGATGTGGTTACCTAATTTTTAAGTTGATGAAATCAACTGAAAGTGTACATAATGTATTTAACACTATACAGTAGGTAGGAGTTCAGTTACTGTGACAAGTTAAATGAAATATGCCTAGGATAGATACTGTTTTTTCCTGCTTAATTTTATGAAAACTAAGGATAATTCAGGAACTGCAGTTATTAATTGTACAGTGGAAGGAGGATTAAAAATTAAGGGAACAAGTAGCAGATATAGTATTCAAAAAGCATATGTGTTATATACATAGCAATGAAATTAAAACTTTTTTGGTTTTGTGGAAAAACAAGCAGTATAGAGAAAACTCCTTTCCCATGGCTCCTAAGTTGCAGAAAGTTGCTCAGTGCTGAAGAAATCTCTAATCACTAGGAAAGTTGTTTTTTGGAATATTCACAATACCCAGAAGTTAGAATTGAAAGTGAAGGTTGTCCAGGAGCAGAAGTTTTGTAATTACTTAGGTAGGGGGCAACACTATTAATACAGAAATACCAAAAATGTATGTTTCTGTAGGAATGCTGCTCTGGCTTTCTTTTTACTAGTGCATCCTGCTTTTGCCTGATTCGCTTTGATGTTACTGTTACTCTTTCATACATCCAAAATTCTTAGCACTGTTCAGATGAAAATAAATGTAATTCTCTTCTAGCACTGTTCATTTGAATGGCTTTGCTAGAATTAAAATATCCTTTGTTTTCTGTTCTGTCTGGGGATAATGAAGTTTTGGATTGTTTCTGTTCTAACATTTGCAGGGCTGCTGTCCATTTCATTTTTCATCCTATTAACATCCTTAGATACGTGCACTGGTAATAACAAAATGTTTAGCAATGCTGGAAAGCTTATGCTGTAGGGCTTGGTTCTGCCAGTTGCACAGAAAGATACAGAACGATGTAAGCCAAGACAAAGAGTTTAGTCCTAATCAGTACTTACACTTACAACCAGAGTTCATCCATTAGTGCATGGTCTGGGAAAAGGGAAGTTGGTTACTGGTCTACGTGGGTAGTGGTGTGTACAGACCTACCAGCACCCCCTCCACCAGCTTAGTAAGTCCTTCCTCTTAGCAGCACGCAAGTTTCTGGATACACCTGTATTGGGTCTTTACCTCATGAACATTGTGGTGCTTGTTAAAGTCCTTCCCTGTGAGTTCTGCATGCCTGCAATGCTAAGGACACTTTTCGGAGGCTGATGATAGTATTGGCTGGTGAATTGTTAGAAGGCATTATGAAATAATAGATGTTTTGCCTCATGATTTTTACAAGTCTTAATTTTCCTTTGCTTTGGTGTGAAAGATGTCTTTTATATGTTGGAATGGATGTAGTAAAACTATGATTTAGTAATGTTGTTTTGCAATTATTGTAACAGCCCACCACCTCCTCCAATATCCACCTCCTCCACCATCATCCAGTCTCTCTGCAATTACTGAAATCCACTTCCTTTTTCCAAATACCTTATTCTTTTGAGAATCTCTTTAGTGTCTGTCACACCAGCTAGCACCCCAAGTTGCCAGTTTCTCCTATGGCCAAAACCTTGCATCTCAGTACACCACTGGATTGTTTGAGGTGAGGCTCAAGGAAGAGAAATTGATGGGTCATGGTTTGTGTTAGCAGGTGGTGGGATGGAGGGTGCATTTGTTTCAAATATCACTTTGTTCACACAAGAAAATGACATGGATTTGTTGTCATATCACAATAAAAATAATATGTCCCGACTGTATAGTAAAGTATAGCTCAGTGATGTTCTCTTTTAAAATGCTGAAAATTGTTTTTGTCCCTTCCAAACAGAATTTTCTGAGCCATGCTGAAGCTCTCCTATGTTCTTGACAAAGGTGGTACCTTTCTGGCTTTGATTTTATAATGCATTTTAAAATGCTTTAGAGAAGTTGCTTTTCTTTTAAATACGAATTACATTGCAACATGTTCTCTGAAAACACAGCATGCAAATATTTCCTTTGCTGGGGAGGCTGTCAAGGGGAGGATATTTCTACAAAGAGAGAAACGTTTAGAACTTGAAAAAATGGTCAGCTCTTAAAATGATACTTCAGAGTAATAAACATTTGTAGCTGATGTAGTTTATGTAACTAAGATTAACTAATCTCTGTTGGTCAATGTATAGGCTATCTCTTAGGAATAACAAGATTTTTCATTACTTTCCTTTGCAGATGTTCTTATTTTGACAACATCCTTGAAGAAGAAAAAAAATCTTTCTTTTTCTGGGTTTAGTTATCTTTAGAATACCATTATACATTTTATTATCTCTTCCAGCTAAGGAACTTTTCCATCTGTACAGAAAAATCAAAATCGGTGGGCCATCTCTGATGTAGTCAATATTTTAGAAAACTTCTGTGATGTACGGTAGTTTTAACAAAAAACAGAGAACTTTTAAAGAGTACTGTGTGAATATTTTTTGAAGGATCAGTTTGTATATCCACATTGGCTTAAATCTCATATATGGCCTATGATGACCTGATTTCCACAGTAATTTGTATCAATCAGTTTCAGTAAGTTTACCTGAGTATGCAGAATTTTTGAAAATTAGGTTTATTTTAACTCTATATGGATGAAAAGAATTGCACCTCGTTTAGTTGTCTTTGGATTTGGTTTTCCATCTCAGTGATAATCTCTCTTTAACTTGTGAAGGTATGCTTTAGAAAAGAAGGTATGCTTTAGAAAGGATAGGGATTGAATTCCATAATTACTTGAGTGTATGATTCATGTAATTTATGTGAATAATTCCATGAAAATATAATATGCAATGTTTTTTGCAGTCTTAATTATTACTGGGTTTGTATTTTCAGATAATAAGATATACCAATAGTGCTGTCAGAAATCTGTGATGTACTCTATATGGGGATAAAAAATGTTCAGGGAAGAATATCTTAACAATGTGATCTTTACAGTGCTGAGCATCATGATACTATTTGAGCATCTTCTGTATGTAATCTGTTTCATGATAAAGTCCATGTTAAACCTGATAGAATCCCTTTATCTTTTAAGGATTATTTGCGTATTACCACCTCTCTTGATACCTTTCGCAAACATGACCTTAAAAAATAAACAAAATTAAAATTACTCATTTTAATGAGCTGTGCTTTTAATTTAACTTTCCTTCAGTACATTTATTGTTTATGTTTAAAATGAATTGTCTGAAATGTGGTTCTTGGATATCCTAATATAAATTATTTTATGTTCAAAGAATTTTTCCTATATTGTTTAAGTTCCAGAAGATCCACCACAAAATTTTGCCAAGAGCAACATTACAGCAAAGTCTTTCTCAGTGACATGGGACCCACCAACCATAGTAACAGGAAAATTTGGTTACAGAGTTGAGCTGCATGGGCCATCTGGTAAGTCTGAATTGATGTTTTTGTTTAATTTTTATTTTTGTGATAATTTCCTTATACTGGCATTCTTAGTGTCACTACCAGTCAAGAATGAATATTTGAAAGCATTGCTATCTATACTTTTCACTATTAGAATTGTTAGTAATACTTAGATAACTTGTAATGGGCATTTTCCCTTGAGAGGATAGGCACACAAACTCACATTAGATATTCTTAAGAGTGGAGAAAATCAGCCTTCCTCACTCTTTCAGAGAAATGACAGGCTAAGCTCACAGCTGAATTAGGAGGCTTATATATTCAAATCATTCTCTATCTTATGTTTACTCTTTCCTCGTTCCGTTAATTATTTCTGGAGGATTTTCATCTTTTGTAATATACAGTCAACTGTCTGTTTTGCTGTTTTTATATTTTTTTGTAACTCAGACATAGTTAAAGATCTTATATAACTACATATAGTTAAAGAAGTCATTAAGCTGTATGCTAATACTTTTATGGGATCATACAGGAAAAGCAAGTTGAATTAATTTATAAACAAACAAAAAAATACCCTCCTCTTAAAACCTATACCTCTTTGATATTTTTTTTTCTTCAGGCATTCAGTCTTATTTCCAATGAGGTTGATGCCAAATTTTCTTTTTCAGAAACAACCTTCACTTTTCATCATCCTGGACAGTAGCTATATTCAGTAGCTATACTCAGCTATAGTATAGAGCTATATATACTGTATATATACAGCTATATATACAGTAGCTATATTCAGCAAATGGTGGATTGTTTTTATTTTTGAGCTAGATTCTCTTCATTTTTCATTCCAGGACATATTATGGATAACAGCACAAAAGATCATAAGTTTGTATTCCGTAACCTTGTGCCATTTACAACATACAATGTGTATGTTGGTGCAGAGACAAGTGCTGGGGTGGGACCAAAGGCCAACCTTATGGTTTTCACTCCTGCAGATGGTAAGTTTAAAGAAATGAAGTAAATAGACTGTAAATAATAACTGATGTCAGTTTTTCCTTTAAAGCTATTTACGTACCTTGCAACAGAAAGAATGGACATGTTATATGAGTCTTGAAAGAGATGGCAAACAAGCAAATGAGAGAAATGGCTGAAAATTGATTATGTACATTTATTTTTATTTATTTATTTATTTGAGTTCATACACTGTCACTAAATTTTCTTGCCATCAGAAGCCCTCAGAGATTGTAAAAGAAAGGTTCATTCTACCTGAATGGAAGTAGTGGTTTTAAAGATTTGGTAATTAAATTGCAGGTCACCCTTCTAGTCGTTAGATGGCAGCAAGTGGTAGGGAAATAACTACGGGAATCCACCACGGCTTCTTTTTTTAGCCCTGAACATCTCGTTTGATTAATTTTCTCTAAATCCAGGGTCTCATACCAGTTTCTAAGGTAGCCACCTTCATAGATTGCAGCTCTGAGGCAGATGCAACACTGAGATCATGTCCTGGGACAGCCAAGTGGCTCTGCCCCAGAGCCATCTACGCTATGATTTGGGAGTTTTGGCTCCCAATAGTTCATTCATCAGGAGACAGTCCTTTGCTCACTAGAAATGCTGTTTTGTCTTATATGTATGTGAGATTGTACAGCAATACTGCTCTGCAGCTGAGGATTCAACCAGAAAAAAATTGAGAATCGCTATGTGGTATATCGGTGACTTCTACATTGTTATCTTTATGTTTACATTACAGAGCACAAATTTAGAAAATCTCTTAATCAGTGCTTGCTGTAAAGCTTGCTATTATGGTGTAACAGCAGGAGTAACACCTGTCCTTATTTGATGCATTTGTTCCTGAAGTATCTGCTTTAGTCAGGTCTCAGAGTCACTTTCCTGAGATGACCCAGCTCAGTACAGAAATGCTTATCTTCTGTCTAAAATCACTGTCAGAAGCCAAATATTTTGTTTTGTTTTGAGTGACACGGATTGTCTAATGTCTAAATTAACGTCAAATATGCAAACCTTCAATACGCAAGTAATTTCAATTTTATCTTTTTCTGTGGTATATTTGGGGGATTTTTTTTATTATTATATAAATATAATAAAAACTTTTCTGAACTCTGGCAGTCCTATGTAAAGTACTGCATAGTTAAAGAAGAAATTGAACCAAAACTCATTATAAACCTGAAATGAACAAGAGCTATCACATACATTATATTTTCTTTTCAGATTTTAACTTCATTCTTGTATGGTATTGAATTTAGAATTAAGTTTTAATTGTCAGTGCACTCAAGATTCCATTATTTGTAAGCAAGTAAAGGCCTGCTTACTTCCAATGCACTGACTTGAGTAGAGCTACCCTGATTTACAACATCGGATTGTATTAATATACATATCATATGTGTGGAAAAAAGTGTGCGTATTTTTAGAAATGTAACTTGTTTGGCAAAACAAACAAGTGAAGTAACATTCTACCTGTACAGGAGCAACTCAGAAGATAAGGCCATAAAACTTGGTGAATTCCCTATTGTACTTTGCTTACAGTGCTGAGAAAGCTTGTACTAATCAGAGATGTTTAATTAAATCAAATTTCCTCTTGAATATTTAGTCCCAGGTGCTGTATCAGATTTGCATCTAGTGGAAGTGGAAGCCACATATATAAAAATTGCTTGGAGGAAGCCACAACAACCAAATGGAATCATTACCCAGTACAGAGTTAAAGTGCATGTGCAAGAAACAGAGGTGACTCTGGAAAACACTATCCTCAATGGAAAAAATAAGGTATTTACTGTTTTTTGGTTGGTTGGTTGTTTTTTTTTGTTTGTTTGTTTCTTTTGATAAAGATTTCCTTGCTAGATTAAATTTGGTCCTCAGCCTTATTCTTATTCCACTCAGAATGTGGAGTTTGCCATCACAGATGAGTTGTCAATGCATTTAAATTTCACCTTCTCCATGCCACCCTCTTCCTCTGGCTGTTTTTTTTTGTTTGTTTGTTTGTTTATCAATACTGCTATTTGTACTACATGAAAATCAAATAATTTCTGGAGAAATTATCCAGAATTTCTTGGCTACCGAAGGCAGGGTGCAATAGCCGTCAATCTTATTTTCCCTTCTAGCCCTTTAGTTCTTTGCAGCATAATAGTTCTTAGCAGATCTAGCAGTAGGAGTATAGATGTAGGTGCCTAGATCAATATATAGCCACTCAAGCACAGTTCTAACACATAATCTAAGTTTTTTAATGCAGAGTTCAGTGGAGGAGTTTGCTTTCAATTTGAACGGTATACATTAAATATAGCCCTGGAGCCAAACATTAAGTAAAGGAGTAGGGGGGAAAATGAGGATAAGGATCCATTCATTAAACCAGGCTGGGGTCCTTGGAAAGTGAAAGTATATGACTCTACTGTGATACGATCTTTAATTACACAGACACAGAAAAGATTAAAATTGTCTGCACAGACATGCTTTAATGCTGGGAATTCCTTATTTTTGAGTTCTTAGTTTAGAATCACAGGTGCTTTATCATAGTTTATTGAATATAATTTTCTAATTAAAGAAAAAAAACAAATCATAACAAACATTACCTCATTTGAAACTCCATTGACCGCACTTTAGAGCATCTACAGGAATTCAGCTGTTGGAAACACACTGATAACAGCACACAACAATGTAGTAATGAAAGGCTGTTATCTCAAATGGAAAAGCCTCAGAGGCAAATGGTATTTCCATGTGGGTTACTATTTTCCTAAGAAATGTATGTGAAAATGAGGTGCATATAGGTTTTACCTGTTGGTACTTAGGTGAGATTGTTGCTGTATGTCTGCCTGTGGTCAATCCCTCCTAGTATTTGTGGTTAAAAAAGCTGCTTTGCCTTCTTTCCACCTGGGGTCTGTAGGGAGAGGGCTAATGTGTATTAATTACATCACTGTAAAAGCATCTCTTTCTGTCAGTGAAGTTGGCCATATGTGCAAGTGGGGAGTGTTCACAGATGACAGCAGAACAATTTAGAGACACTGTAGTCCTGGATTAGGTCCCAGATTCTGAAGGGGCATAATGATCTAGTGTTTACACACCATTTTGTACCTATGTTCTAGCCTCTGTCTTTTCAGCTTTCTTTGTTCTTCTCATATTAGTTGTTACTCCCTTTATATCTACTCCCATCCCTTTCCAACTTTGTCTTTTGCCCATGCTGTCCTACTGACTTTGCCTCCCTTTCATTCTCCCTTTCAACATATTTACTCCCTTATTTTCCCTCACCTCTTTATTTCATTGGCTTCTATTTTTCTCCTGCTCTCCTTCTCATCTCTCCCTCACCCAAAGTCCACACAGGAGTATTTTTCCCTCTGATCAACCTAATCAACCTGTTATTCTTTTTCTTCAGAAATGTTTGAAGCCTTCTTCTTGTCTATACCTTCAACCCTGTTTTGGAACATGCATAGTAGAAATGGAGTCTCCCATACTCAAACAAGTCTTTTCAGTGGATCTCTAAGGATCATAACATTAAATTTAAATGCCTCGTTCTAAAACATGGGAGCATTGGAGTTTTACTGCAATATAAACCCATAAATTAAGAAATATTAAGAAATTTTTAAAATGCTTTTTTTTTTTTTTTTAAATGGACAGAAATGTTAAGCTACTAGCAAGTGAGCTTTTCCATGAGAAATATTGTTTTGCAAAGTTAATTACAATATAGTGTATAAATATTATTGCAAAGTTGACAAATACAGAAATCATATAACATGAATTAAATAATATAATGTTGACAAGATTTGTAATTTATGTATATCTTTCTAATTTTTAGTATTTGATTGATACTTTGGAACCATACATGATAAACGAAAACATCAAACCTTCTGCCATCTCAAGTTCAGTGGAAACAGCCAATGAATTATATGAAGGTTCAGCTGAAATGTTTTCCAGTATTCAGACAGCTTCCCCAGTAATATTTACAAGTGTATCTGGTGATAATTTGCCTGCTATAAATGGAGCTGCAGAATTACATTCTGCTTTGGGTAAGGTATTATAATATATTTTTCTACCTGCTCCCTTTCTCTAAAGGACCCCCCATCACTGTCCCAGATATGATCTTTAGCACATGGTTCAAGCAAATTATGAATGGGTCATTTGCTGGAGTCAGATTTTTTTACTACTGAATAACTTTCTGAAGCAAATGGGAAGGCCACACAGGCAGGAACTAGCCCCTTGTCACCCAGCTGACCTTCTTCCTAGTGAAAGGAGCACCCAAAAGCCATCAGCCAAGCTGCATAGACAATCAGTTATTACAGTTGCCAAAGCAGGTGTGATTGTCAGGGATTAACATATCTCCAAGCCCTTCAGAGACCTTGATTTCTCTAAGCCTTTTGACTAATAGGTTTTCAAATGTCAGTGAAGGTAAATAGGTCAAAAAGTTACAACTTTGCTATATGAGTGACAAACAGGTGGAGATGACCCCATGACATGGTGATGTCATTAGCGTGTACACTTGTTCTCTATTATCAATGGAACAGTGTTTCTTTCCTAAGTATGGATATTTACAAATCATTAAGCAGGCTCTAGCTGACAAGCAGGGGCTTAAAATACTACTACCATTTTTTACAATGAGAGTTTTGAACACTAGACAATTTTTTATATTCTGAATGCACTTTTAAAATCATTGAATTTCTCCGTATATACCACCATCAAAGACTGGAATTATATCCATTAATGTAAACTACAGTGGATTTTTTCTTTACTATGTTAATCCTAAAGGATCTCCTCTGTCATACAGAGAAAGTGTATAGTGCTTAAAATGTGAGCGTTCTTTTTACCACCTCATTCAGCTTGAGCTAGTCAGTTGCTAAAATATGTCTATATTGCTGAAAAATTGATTTCAGACAGCATCTGTTGTAATCTAGCACACAAGTATTATAGTAATTATAGCAAAGTTGTTGACAGCAAAGTTTTCAACAGTGCTTGCTGATTTTTAGATGCCTCCATTTTAATGCTGATCTTGCAAGACTTTTAACCTGATGCTCAGATATGTGAAGTGTCCAGACTTTGTCATGTTGCAGTGGCATAATGGCTCCTTGCACTAGAGGATTTTGACTAGCACAGTTGGGTTGCTGCCAACTTTGAACTTTATCACAGATGCACTGAAAACTCTTTGTGGACATATGCATAATTTCTTCATTGTGCTGATTCCGACTATTCTGCTAAAAATAGCAGAGTGAAGGGTTATGTGATGGGAGCCATTTCAAGTATAGTTGTTACAGCACAGTTGAGAGGGTAAGGAGGAGAGAATTTGTCTTTCCTAATTTAAAAAACAAAACAAAATAACATCAACAACCTAGGAGACAGTGTTCAGAAGTATGTTCCAGTGTTCCTAGGAAGTATAGGAAGAATGCTTTTTCCTAGTTACTAGAAGATTTCTCTCTTTTTCTTTTTCTTCTTTTTTTTTTTTTTATTTTTTGAGATAGCTCTCAGTGTACGTCATGTTTTTAATTCACTCCCATTTGTTCTTTCACATAGGCCAATCTATCTATTCTTCCTACAGTCTGAATTTCATACTTCATAGAAAACCTCTGAAAAGCAGAGAGGATTGCACACGTGAAAGTGGACCCATAATAACCACTCCTTGATTATGAGATGCTGTATAACATTTTCTTTATATTTTTGTAATTGCCATTAAAGTTGGTTCTTTTTGCAGTAAAATCGTTCAAGGTTATCATGTCAAACTGAGTTTAGAATGCAAAAGCAAAAAAAAGCTTTTCAAGTAAGTAACTATTTCTCTCCATTTGATCACAGATAATCAGTATGCCATTAACATTTTGGCTGAAGAGCTGTCATATGTTATAAAGGGCCTTGTACCTTACACGGACTACACAATCAGTGTGTCTGCTTTCACTGCTATCGGAGAAGGGCCACCATCTATTCTCACAGTCAGGACACATGAGCAAGGTAACATGTAACTTAGAAATAAGTTAACATACATAACTTCTTTCATTGAAATTTTATTCTATTTTTAATAGTTTCTTTTGCTTACTGTTAAATTTTTGTGTTTTTGTTGAAGTTCCAAGTTCAGTGCAAAATATATCATATAAGAATCTTAGCTCCTCCTCTGTTTTGCTGTGTTGGGACCCTCCAGCAAATCCCAATGGGAAAATTATTCATTATACTGTTTATGCAATGGAGCTGGATACAAAAAGAGCATTCCACACAACAACTTCAAACAACAGCTTAATTATGACAGGTACAGTGCCATTTGATAAAAAATAATTGCAAATATATTATGCGAAATCATTTATGCCAACTTTATGTAATGTAGCCATTTGTAAGGTAGATAGACCAACTCTCCCCCATCCACAAACAACACATCTGCATGTGAAAACAAAACTGGGACACTACTGTCAGACTTGCCTGCTGTGGAGAGGTGTACAGGGAATGTGAGAATGGAGGAGAGGACTACATAAGGCAAGTAATATAGCAAGTAGTAATTTGTGAAATGGATTTCTCATTATTTTTCCTCAGCCTCTTCTTTCCACACGGGAAAATGTTTCTAAATTGATAATTCTTTTTCAGACTTGATTTTTCCCCCCATAGTATTTGCATGCTGTTAATTTTTTTTTTCTTTTAAGGTGAAAATTTTAATGCTAATTGAAGAAAATGCATGCTTAATGGGATTTGGGGAGTTTATTTGTGCTAAACAGATTATAGAATATATAGAGTATTACAGAAATACAGAGTATTATAGAACATATAGAATAAAAGCGTGTATTTGTATGTACACATACACATCCCTTGTTTTCACAACTAAATTAAAACTATTTACAGGGTTGAAGCTAGTTGACTTATTTCAAAATTTATTGATTTGACTAAGTGCTTAATTGATCCTCCCCAGATAAATGGTATTATTCTATCTTTTAGATGGCAAATGTATATCAAAAAGTCTTAGAACAGCATCCATTTTAATAGTTTTATAAATAAGCTATGAGGTGTTCAAGGAGGATCATCAGCAATAATTTTTTTTTTACTTGTTTTTTTTTTTCAGGTTTAAAAAAATACACAAATTATAAAATGAGAGTTGCAGCATCTACCATGGTTGGAGAAAGTGCTTTGTCTGAAGAGAATGATGTCTTTGTGAGAACTCCTGAAGATGGTAAATACATTGATTACAATGATGATTTGATTTCTGGATTGAAGTTTGCACTTCTTCATAAGTCTGGACACATAACTAAGGAGGGGAAGAAAGCATACAAATAAAATCAATGTTTCTTGAAATTGTTATTCTATCAGTCAGTGATTTTATTCAGCTTATTTTTAGGTAAGTGCTAGAAATAAAGATAAAAGCTGCAGCATGACCAGCAATCCACTAATTTCAACACAGATAGGCCAGGAGGTGAGGTAAGAAAGCTGCAGAGCTGAGGTTCCTTCACTGAAAACAGTGTGTCCCTAGACCCCATCTAAGCTATAATCAATTATCTTTGGAACTCCAAATTCCTCCTCCCATCCCGCCCTTGGTTATCATATGGAAATAAAGTTGGTTTCTGAAGGATCTGGAAACAGCAGCTTTCAACAATTCAGAAACCATATGGGTTTCTATAAACAGAGCTCCTGATAAAGTGAGCTTTTAATGGTATTATATGCACTTTTTTATATACAGATTTGGGGCTTTAGTTCTCTTAAGACTGATCAATAGCTTTAATGTAAGATATAATACTACCTTATAAAAATTTCTGAGGCTTGTTTGTTTGCAAGACATTATCCACACATGAAGGTGCAGTAGCTGGAGTTGCCATTGGCCTTTGCAAAGAGAACATGGGAATTTGATTTACAGAGCAGCAATATGGGTTTAATACTTAATCTTTCCTCATTTATATCAGGTTTTTACTTTCACTGGTTTCAACAGAGTTATTTCCAATTTCTATCAAAGTAATAAAGAAGGTAATTGTTGAATTGTCATTTATCTCTCACAGCTGCCAAATATGCTACATACAGGAGGAATAATTAAGTGGAATAAAAGAGAGCAAAGGATTGAAGGATTAAAAATTACAGAGATTCATGAGGTTTAGATGATATGAGTAACCAGCCAACCAAAATATCAAATGAAACAGTGAAGCTTAAAATGCTACTAAATTTTTTTAAAGGTTGCAACCTTCTACACTGTTAGTTTTTCCAGAGGAAAGGCATATCACAAGAACAGAAAATTACCTACCTATGTATATTTTTTTTTTCTCAGAAATAAATTATAAGTTTACAATTCCTTGCCTCTGAACATAACAGAAAGTTGTCCAAAGATTAGTATCAGGACAATAGTTCATCCATTGGTAAGAGATACATGCAAACCTAGGGGAAGTCACAGAGAGAGAATCACTGATAATTCTTACCTTTTTATAAAGCTCTGTGTAATTACTTTTATCTTGTTCTTTGTTTTCCTTAGTTTTCCTGAGGTAATTTGTGTTGAGATTCATGTCTCTTAACTTTAACCAACCTAGGAATTACAACTTGTTTGACTCCTGAAAAGAGAGAGATACCTCCAAATAGAAGAGTCATTACATCTGTCTTAGATAACATATTAGAATTAAAGATAATATGCTGTGGTGTTTAAATATTTTTAACATGCCAGATAAATTGAAAATGCATTTCACTTGAAAATTAAGCTTCTTCGCATGGAAGTTATCCATGCAGGCAGTCCTGTCATCCAGAGAGTAGTGATCTATTACAGTTAATGTTTTTCATTCACAGGCTCAGAAATCAAGAATTAAATGGGTTTGTGAGACCTTTACACCAAAACTTTTCAAGATAAATTCTGAAATGCCTGTGTACATGTATTTGTACACAAACTTAAAGCATAATCCCAAGTTCTTACTACATTTTTTTTTGTTGTTATATTATAGAGAGGTTATTTCAGGGGTGAAGCGATGAAGCCTTCAGAGGAATCGAGGTTGACATTCAGAGTTGATCTTATTCATAAGTGCAGCCCACTCACTCCTTCAATACTTCAATGTGTCACGAGCTCACTGGAGTCACATGAGTACATTGCCAGTAGATTTAGCCAACACACTGCCCTGGAGCTGGAATTGTTTTGTGCCTGACCTTCTCACCAATGTGTGCAAGATTTACACTGGGGTCTTTGGGGTTATCAATTAACAACTGTATCAGTAAACTAAAGGGAATTCAGTTACACTGCTTACAGTCTCTTTCCCTCGTTCAATTGTTGGTTGAGTGAAGTAACATGAGTGGTTATTTAAGAAGAAAGGAGAAAGGTAGCATTCAAATTTAAAGAACTTGAATTATAGGAAGCCAATAAGAGGATTTGAAGAATCAATCTGAATGAAAGCAATAGACAGAAGTGTTTTTTGTTGTTGTTGTTGTGTTGTTGTTGTTTGTTTGTTTGTTTTTGTCTTGTTTCTTTGGTTTTTAAGCTGCACTTTTGGATAAATTTGTAAGTGAATGAAAGGAAAAAAAAATCCAGAAAAGCTAAAGTGTCTGGGATGCAAAAAGATGTCTAGTTTTATTAGTGGGAAAAAAAAAAAAAAAAAAAAAAAAAAAAAGCCACAGAAATTAACTCAGATAAAAAGTGGTAAAAGTTTGAGAAGGAGAGTGAGTAAATCATTGCCTTTTTGCGACAGTTAGCTATACATTTTGTTACAATATCAGGATATCTCATTGTATTAGGTCCCAATAGGTTTATTAGATCAGTCCTATATTCAATTAACTGAACTTCTCAGTCTTGTTTTTTTTTGTATTTGATTTCTGTGTTGCAGAACCAGACTCCCCACCCCAAAATGTAGAGTTAGTAAATGTGACTGCAACAGAGATAAACCTGAGATGGTTACCACCTGAACAACCCAATGGTCTCATAACTCATTATGAAGTTCTGTACAGTGATTCTAGTGATTTATTTATTAAAAATGCCTCATCTACAAGTATATCACTTACTGAAATGAGGCCATATACTCTCTACAACATCACTGTAAGGGCATTCACCAGACTTGGCCATGGGAATCAGTCATCTTTCCCACTTCTGGTGAGAACTTCTGAAACTGGTGAGTATATGGCTTTTAAAAAAATACTGTACTTTTTTTCAGTCAACTGCTTTATGGTGATGTTTGATACCCAAAACATCTTCTGAGATGAGAAGAATGAAAATAAGGGAGGATCTGAAGGATGGAGCACTTTGAGTGAACTACAACCTATTAGTGGGCTGATGTGTTCAAAGAGCTCTTGGGAGTTCTGTTACCATTCTGCCATGAACTTAGGCAGAGTTGTGGGCTTATTTCACTGGGTCTCATGGTATTTATTCCACTTCTTGATATTGCTTAAGCAGAAATGATTTATCCTACTGAATGCAGAGTTTTTTCAAATGCCCTTACATTGATAAGAATGTTTAGGGCATTCTAAAAATCTGTCCATGCTTTATGTGATCTTTGGAGCAATTGTGCTGTCATGGTATGATTATGATTTACATGAATCAGATATATTATTATATCAGACAAAATTTGGATGACAGAAAACTTGTGTATTTCTGTGGGGACAGAAAGACACATGTACACAAAAAACAATTGCCATGATACAGCAATTGCTAGCTGCTCCCTAAAGGACAGGGATTCAAGACCCAAGGGGGGTCCCTGGGCTTGCAGGGCAGGAGCTTCACTAGCCAGGGCCTGTCCCACCAACCCTCAGTGAGGGGGGCAGCCAGGAGCAGCCAAGTCCAGGTTACCAAACAAGTCTGTGGTGATGAGGCAGGTCTGAGGTCAAGTGAGGAAAGTGAGTCAGCAAGTCAGGGTCAGGATCAGTGTCAGTAACTAAGTCAGACACAGCCCAGTGATAGCTGAGCAGGCTCATGGTGGTGGGGCCAAGTGGAGGCCAGCCCGAGATGTCTGTCTGCAAGTTGGAGCTAGGTCAGTGGTACTCCAGCAATGCAGCAGGAGCTGTAGCTCAACCAAGGACACAGCAAGAGAGCGCTGGTTGAAAGCACCTGCCAGAGGACAGTGGTCAGCCCTGGCTGTGGCCTCACTGCTGCATTATCTGTGAGCGTGTCACCAGCAAGGAGGCAGCCCTCGGCTGCTCTATCGCTAAGCTGGCCCTGAGCCCCCACAGCCAGACCTCCAGGAGGCAAGTTGATCTCAGGGCCCTCATAACAATATGTTAGTGTGTCGCTCCCCCCCCCCCCCCCCCCCCCCTTTTTTTTTTTCCCCTCCATCCAGGCATTCACAAAGTTTGCATATTTCACCCTGGGAGAAGGAATACAAATGCTATTCCTGATATGAACAGTAAATTAAGGCAGCACAACATGAAAAATCTTCTAATAATAGCTAGCTTAGATGATTGCAGTGATAGTTATGGGATAGTAGAAGGAAAGTTTAGTACCATGCTCTAGTAGCTTTCTTATCTGGCATGTTAAGATGATTTTAATTTTTTTTTTTTTTTTAAAGAATGACCTCTCCTTTGTCAATGCAGTGCATTTCTGTCATATCTTTTTGCTCTTCCAATTTAGCTTCCTGAACTTTATTTTTTACAACAGACAACCCTGCCCCACAAAGCCCCCCACCCCAAAAAAAAACAGCACACTGAAAACCATAACCAAGATAAAAATCAAAATGTTTACAATGTGTTTCCTTGTAACCAATTAAAAAAATATGTTTAAGAAATCAATGAAACTGACTGTGCTCTTTTACAAGACTGAATTTCATCTTCTAGTTCCTGATTCTGCACCGGAAAGCATAACCTATAGGAACATCTCATCTGTGGAAATTGAATTATCGTTTTTTCCACCATCCATTCCCAATGGAATCATACAGATGTACACAATCTATCTCAAGAGGACTGGTGGAACTGAGCAAAGAGTCATAAACACTACTCATCTGGTACTACGTATTACAGGCTAGTATATAATGATGTGGAACTTAGGGCAACTGTAACTTGTTCAGAGAAGGGTTCGACTGACTGGCATATGCATATCAATTAATTCCCTGGAAGGACAAAATCATTCTTGTCCTTACATAGCTATAAACTGCCTCTCCTGAGAGGCAGACAGTTGTGTCCTGCAGTAATGTGGTGGTATGGGCCATGCTTGGTATAGAGTCTAACATGCCTCTTATTGTGTTGTAGATGTTTAAAATATAAAGAACTTCAATAATATTTTTCATGTATTGTAACAAAGTAAACACTGAGGTCACCTATGTATCTTTCTGATCTTTGTATTTATTCTGTCATTATAACTGCAGCATAATTCGGCAGCTAATACTGGCAGCTCAGTACTTCAACTAGTATATTTTCAGAGTATCACTAAGCATAAACATTAAAGCATTCCAGGAATATGAGATATAAAGTGGTCTAGAGGGCAAGACGTATGAGGTGCAGCTGAAGTCACTTTTTTTTTTCAGTCTCTAAAGGCACTAGTCAGAGTAAATGATGGGCCTATTCAGCACTTCAGAACTTCTACTTGTGGAATAGGATCTCAATATATTTTTTCTATTAAAAGAAAAAGCTTTTCCTACTGAATGGTTGATTTTCTGAATTGTTCTTTATTTAGATTTAGAGAAATATACAGAATATACAATAGAAGTGTCTGCTAGTACCATGATGGGGGAGGGCCTTCACAGTGCACCTCTGCATATACTGACTGATGAGGATGGTAAGTCAGAACAGAGGTTGTGATGTGTCATTGCTTGTAGTCTTAGCCTAATCTTATGCTTCATATCAGATATGCATAGGTTTTATATACATATTTGTAATAACATCTATCTATCTATCTATCTGCACACTCAACACTATGCATCTGTGTTTGCATCTTTGTGTATGTGTGTGTGTATAGGTACTATTTAATATGTTAACCAATACAATCTATGTGAATCATAGGATTGCTGTGCATGGGCATTTGGTCTTAACATCTTCTGCATTTTGAAGGATCTTAATTTACTAGTATTATTCTAATCAAATACTAGAATTGGATGTTGTGTTTTGTTCTGCAGACTTGTGAGAGCTGAAGAAAGGGAAAACCACCAAAACCAGCTTAAATGGTCCAGGGACATTTCTAGTTCTTTTACTTGGAGATTTTTGGGTTCTTCTAAACACACACATGCACACATAGATGCAAAATTATTAATATTATGAAAATACTCAAAGTCCATCTTCAGTAGTACTAGACTTTGAAATTTTGCAGGGGAGTGTTCTACAAGCTCACAGTAGAACATAGTCATTGCATTCCCTGCTAATTTGTACAATGGGCCACAAATCAGCAGAGGGACCTTAAAATGATATTTGCACTTTCAGTAGCCAATGTAGTTGTGTGAAGTTATCACTTATCTCCTCTGGTACTGGTTACGGACTACTGAAAATATTCAAAGCAAAGCCTCAATTAAGTGCCGTGACTTGCATTTGGAGAAGCCTGTCTGTCTCTCTTCATTACTTAGGCAGGAAGTTTCTGAAAACCCAGATTGAAGCTGCATTGACACAAATGTCCCACGAGGCATTCCCAAATTAAGTCTCTCTCCATCTATTAGGAAGCGTTGGCTTGCTCAAGATCCAATTTTTGATGATAATAGATCTTTGTAAATCTCCAAGGTGTTGGTGAGCTTACGTTCTGTCAGTTATAAACTCCTGTTCAATAGTAGTGTTGTTGGAGCACAGTGGGAGCAGATAATTTGGCTAAAACCACCTATTACGTAGTGTATTTTTGTTTAGAGTAATGTTGGTTCTATTCTTTAGCAAACAATATCCCCTGAATAAGAACTGTACAATGAATGAGGCATGCCAAGAAGATACAACATTCGGTGTTTCATAGATCTTTTATTGTATAGTCACTGAGGATAGAGTAACAAGAAAAACACTACATACATCTGTCACCATTTTTTTGTTACTAAATGCAGATGCTTGCTGAATTCAGTGAACCTTTGTTCATGAAAAATATTTTTTTTCTTGAATGTACAAAGTTGTAAAACCTTTATGCCAACTTTTAAGATAGCGATAGAAGAAACAACAACTGAGAAACAAAAATATTTATAATACGCTACATGTACTTTTTTCACAGGAACACAGTGTTCCAAGTTTCGGACCAAATGTTTCATAGATTTGCTAATAGCTATGCTCATATTCTCAATTTCCATGCATGACTACAACTATGACCTGAATTTTTAGTACATGATGCTATTTGAATTAATTTGAGAAAAACAGAAGTCATTCTAATAGTACCACACAGTAGTACATATATCCATGAATCAAGAAGGTTTGCTTCTCAATAACATGCTAATACAAATCAATATCACTTATACATACATAGTTTTGTTTTTCTTCAGTAATATTTATATGAACTTCAGAGTAATTCAAGTGAAATGAATTCTAACATGGTGTAACACTTTCACTTACTTAGGATGTTTCCCTGCACAGTTGTAACATGGTGTCTTGTAAAGTTCATCTTAACATGAATTGTCTCAACTCAATGCCTATCTTTATAGTTGCCCTTGTGACATGCTAAGTGTATGAATGTGGTCCTTTTTTGATGGAGCAAATAGCTTTTACTGCTGCCTAGTATCCCACATTTTTATCATCTCTCAGTGCCATGCTTTTTCATTTTTCCATATTTTGGTGCTTCATATAATTATTTCCAGCACCTCTTTTTCCTCAAGGAAACTATTTTGCTGTATTTTACACGTGTTCATACCTATAAAGCTCTTGCTTTTATTAGAAGAAAAAACATTACAGCAACATACTTGGAGAGTAGGTGAATCACTGTGACCTACCCATTGCTCTGCTTTCTCATGAAGTACTTTTTCCATTGAATCACAGAAACAGATGTTCTAACACCACCATGCAAAATCTTCTTTTATCATCTGTCAGAAAAAGGAAAAGAAGCTGTGCTATAACATTAGTTGATGGATACTGTACCGTTGTAGCACAAAGTTCACTTTCCATCAAAATAATTAAAATCCTATTTAAGGATGCTGCATATCCCATCGATCTTAGCTGTTTAACAAGATGTTGTGTCCTGTTCTCTCATTTCATAGCTCCTAGTTCTCCTCCAGAATCCCTCTCAGTAAAACAGTTGTCGGGTGTCACTGTGAAGTTGTCATGGAAACCTCCACTGGAGCCAAATGGAATTATCCTCTATTACACAGTTTACGTCTGGTAAGATTTTCTGGAAATAGTTCTGAGGATAAATATTAATCTGTAACCTAGCAGGAATGTTAGGTTTTTCTTACACAATGTGTTGATTACATGTTTTTGGAGAATACATATTCATCCAGCACTTAGAATACTAGCCTTTTGTGTATACAAATTCAGATACAATGTGGTAACTGAAAACTGGGGTATTAAATATTTTGCAAGTGGTTTCATTTTTTTTTTTCCTGAGGGTTTTATTTTTGTAAATTAATTCAAATTTTAATTAGAATGTGGTGACTTTCATTCTGTACTGATTGGGCCTATTTTTAAGCAGGGCACTGGCTAATCCTAAAATGTAAAGGAGATCTGAAATTGACATGAAATAGATATCTTTTGTAGAAAGTGTGTAAAAGCAATTTGAGATCTCTACTAGCTACCATTCATATAGCATAAGAGCTCAAGAGTTGCAGTTTTAGTCTTTGTATGTGCTATTAGCTATGCCTTATGTTGTATTTTGCATATATTTATAGCAAACAAGTATTTATTTAATATATAATGTTCACTTACTATGTTGTTTTTTTCTTCTACCTGTCCTTTCTTCTTCCCTGTGTTTATTTCCTGACCTTGCTCCTGGGATCTTTTTTTTTAAAAAAAAAAAAAAAAAAAATCTTCAAAAGGAGCTTGGGCATTTTAAAACTTGCAGCTTCTGTCCTGTTCTCTGCATAATGTTGTTCAGCCTTGGTGATGTGCCGTTTCTTCATAGATCTATTTATAACTTCTTCTGGGATTGAAAAGATTTTGTTGTTGATCACTTTTAATAACTGTATTAATGCTGTACCATTTTATTGCCAATACAAAAGGCCGGTAAGCAAATGCTAAGGAATTCCACCTTATGAGATGTGAACCAGGTGTGCAAATTAAGTCCGTATAAACACGATATTATTGAGCTTACATTTATTATTTTAATGTGACTTCACTGTTTTGGGGTAAGATTTGTCCTCAGTTCCTCAGTAGAAATTGTAATTTCTAGTTAAGTTTGTGATCAAATGAACAGGAGTGTGCTCTTCTTTCCAGAAGAGTTAAATTTATCTTGTCTTGTTACTTCTGTTGTGTTGACAAGGTCTGGTAGTCTTTAATCACAAAGAACAATAAAATTAATACTGTCTTCTGTCTAGGAAGGTGTTGCTTCATTATGTAGATTACAGTTTTGGAGGACTTGAGGTTACAGAACCTTTCGTCCTTATATCACCTAAAAGCTTACTGCTTTTGTTATGACAAATGAGCTATTAAGAATTAGTTTTTAAAAACTGTTAATTGAACCATCTTTCCAAGTATTTGAATTAAGCAACCACAAAACTTTTTGCAGTAGCCCTTGTCCTTTTTCTGTCCATATTCTCCTTGCTGTATCTTATCTGTCCTTACTGTGCCATATCTAAAATTAGACAGGCATTAGGTATCATCCTGAGGCAAGGACATCGAAGGAAAACTCCCTTTGCCTTCCAAGGGGTCACAGCTTCACTCTTTTTTTTTTTTTTTTTTTTTTTTTTTAAATTTATGTATTTAACAGAATTGGCTATATAATTTCATCCAGTATGTTGCAGGGTGGTATATGACAAGGCAAACTGCCATGCTGCCATGTCATAGCTTCTGCTTTTGGAAGGGCATTCTCTGTGTTACTGGGGAGATTGTTGTTCCCAGAGCTTCTTGATAAAGCAGAAAGAAGAAAGCTAATACAGGTGTTAAATAATTGTTCATTCTCTTAAATATATTGTGGTAATTACTGAAAATTTGGTAAGATTTCTGTAATGATTTGGCAACAAGAATCCAAAACAAGAATGTAAAGTGTAACATTCTCTTTGATATTGTCCTTCATGAATTTGTCACAAGACAGGGTGGTTTGGGGTACTAGAAAGTAGCAAAGGAACTTTATGAGTACCTTGAGTCTATAAACTCATACTCGCGAGTCAGCAGTTCCATAGTACCAAGGCACATTAACAAAACTGCTCAACTTGCCAACAGCTATTGATTTTTTGCTGTACTTGTACAGCAACCCATTCCACTGTTCTTTTAAAGAAAGTATTTCAGGCTCAAAAATTGGCATTATCCCATTGAACTTTTTTTTTTTTTTTTTTTTTTTTTTTTTCCTGTGATAATTACTGACTAGAGGTGCAATCTTTTAATGAAACTATCGTGCCTGTCTTTGCCTAGTACAGAATTTCTTAGGACCTCCTTTGTCTGGGTTTTTAAAAAATCTCATTTAAAACTTAATATTATTGTTCCTCATTAAAATTCCTCAGGTTAGCGTATTCTGCTAGACCTCTTTCTCATGGTCTGTGAAGACTGAATTTGCTTTGATCATTGTGTTCTTATTATTTTGATGGCAGTCTCAGTTGTTTTCTAAACAGAAAATCAACTTTTCCTGAAAAACTCCAAGCTTTAGATCTTCTTTGTAACAATGGCCTAATTGTGGAGATGTTCTTTGGCAAATAAGACATTATGAGAATGCAATTACTCAGTGTGGAAGTGTTTGCAGCAGTAAGCTGTATTTTTTCTTCTTAAATTATAACCAGCTACATTTTTCCATACTAAGAATATATTGGGCAAAGATCCAAGAAAATATGTCTTTTCTTTGTATCGAATTTAATAATTGTGACAGCAGCCTTTTGTTTTTCTTTATACACTACTCTAAATATCAGAACTTTGAGAAAAATGTAATGTCTGTGACACTGTGTTACGAAGACTTTCCCCTTTCCCTGAAAAGGATCAGCCTTTATTGTTTTTTTGTTGTTGTTGTTTTTTGTTTGTTTGTTTTGTTTGTTTTGTTTTGTTTTGTTTTTTAATTGTAAAATTATGAAATCCCATTAGAAGCACAGAGTATCCATTCATACAGAATTCTTTGCAGAATGGAACGTTAGCCAGTTTGTTTTGTTTTGTTTTCTTTTCTTTTCCATATAAGAATAAATTAATTTCTTGAAGAATAACAGACTTTTAAAATTCAAGTTAGTTATTTCTGTATCTTACTTTACTTTCTTATAATCATTTCATACCTATGCTAATACCAGCATTTTATTAATGTTACATCTTATAGTCATTCTAGGCTGGTTTTGGCCTGACTAGAGTTCCATTCTGATCCCTTGATACATTCCACCAGAATTAACTCAGCACCAGCTAATTCCTGCTCCATATCATCTTCTATTATTCCATTTATAACTTCAGCCTTCTGACCAATTTCACAGAGTCACAGTAGGGCATGCTCCCTGCTATAATCTTTTTATATTTCGCTATTCCTGTCCAGGGAGACAGTTTAGTTATGCCCTCCTGTGTCCTTCCCAAGGGTACCATATAACCATTTGATAGCAGTTACAAGATGGACCTACTCCTCCTCAATATTCAATATAATAATCTCCTTTGCTGATGTAATTTACATACATGTTTCTGTTGGTGGTGTTTTGTTGTTTTTTTTTAAATAAATAAATAAATAAATAAAGAGCCCTATTGTGATGCAGAAGTACAAAAGTGAGCTTTTCATTATATGAGATGGAACTTACCAAGGCCTTCTTTAAAGCCTAAAATATTTGTATTTACAACAATATAGCATTTTTTTCAATTTAATATCATATTCTAGAGTTGTCTACATAGAGAAATGGCATGCATATATAATTAATAAAATATTTTTCTTTAGGAATAAAATATCAAAAAGGAGTGTTAATGTAACGGAAACATCACTGCAGTTCACAGATCTGGAAAATAACTCTGAGTATAGTGCATATGTTACAGCAAGTACAAGATTTGGAGATGGCAAAATAAAAAGTGATACTATAATATTCAGAACTTCTGAAGGAGGTAAGCTTATATGTTATATGTAGTAGGAATCTTTGATTTCATGTAGCCTTGAATTTCTGTTAGGCTCATATAAGTTAATGCTACTGAAGGAGATTGGCATTTGACTGGTCAAGAAAAGACATTCTACTTGTACGTATGTGTGTGTGGATGTGTGTCTGTGTATGTACAATCTATCTATGGTTCTATAAAATTATAATCAGAATTTCTGCTGTTCTACTGAGCAGAACATTATGTTTCCCTTCAAGACAGGTAAGACTAATATAATTTAGTTTAAAATTTTGAAATAAACCTAATTAATATTATAATATACATAATAGCTCTTTGCTCTCTCTTGTTCTGACAATGTCTGAGAGGGAAAATACTCTTTAGAGTCTCTCTCACAATCTTGAAATGGATTTAATTTGAAAGTTAAATTTGCAAGTGTGCAATGATTTAATTGTTTATTCTCTTTTAATGATTTTCAAAGTTGTATTTAACTTATATAAACGATCATACTCTATACTGTGCTTTGAAAGGTTTTCAGTTTCATGAATATCTCTGGTTTTCCCACTAATTATATTGCTGCAGTATGTTCCAAAATGGATTGTATGCAGACATATTTTAGAATCGTAATGCACAAATAAACTCAAAAATCAGGAGCAGGATTAGTGTCTATTCAAACCATGTCTCAAAAGATTGAAACACCAAATTGTAGGTATTCCCAATCTTTGCTACTAAAGCTGTTAGTAAGCATGAACTGACTTTTTAAGGCAGGGTTTTTAGGCATTGATATTAGAGTTCTCCCTCCAATATTTTAGCATATTATACAAACTAGAGCAACACAAAACAAGAGTCTTAATATCACCTACAGTGTTCAGTACTGTACTGCATTTGTGTAGAGCACTTTCTTGAATGGCCAGAATGTAGACTTAAGTTCTCTTGAACTGACATAAGGGAATTAAGGAGTTTGAGTTTCCTGCATCCCTGTGCTACTGAGAAGGACCACATGCTTTACAGGATAGGAGGATAGATTAATTGAAGAATATTTACACAGTCCTTCCTGTATATTCAATAGGCTGGGGAAAGAGATTTAAAAGCAGAGAAAATCATGCTGTCCAGGCTTAGGTATCTCGTTAACATGTAAGCGTTGGAAGCCTAAACTCTGTTTATAATCATCAAAGAGAGAAACAAGCTTTTAATTTAGCTTTTCTGAAGTCCTTTTTTTTTAAAAAAAAAAAAATATATATATATATATAAACTATTTTTGGAGCATAAAGGCTTAACTCAGTCAAATTCCATGTTTGCAAATTGTGATAATTCTGTCACCTATTTGTGTACATACACAACATAGACTATGTATGCAAAACACTAAATAAAGGACAAATTATATAAGAAAATAGTTTTTGTGTGCCAGACACATAAAAATGTGTCTGAAAAAAAAAAAATTGTTTTAATTTTTTTGTTTGTTTGTTTTAAAAAAAATTGTTTACAAAAATTGTTTATGGTTACCATTTCATCATTTTCAGAAGCAATTTTTATACCACATTCAGAAACGCGTTTAATTTGACATAGGCTGTTGTGAAATCAATAGTGGCTATTTCTTGGGCACAATAATGTACAAAGCTTTCTGTTAGGCATGCTAAAACTTAACATTTTTCCAGCACCAGGTGATCCTCCGAAAAATGTTGTATACAGAAACCTTACTTCTACATCAGTAATGCTGTTCTGGTCTCCTCCTCAAAAGCCTAATGGAAATATACTGTACTACTCAGTTTATTTAAAAAATAATTCAGGAATATTCATACAGGTAAGCATCTTTTTATATTCTTCATTTGTATGATTCAATGAAGTGTTATAATGCTTAATTCATTAAAAATTCATTGTACATCCTTGAGACTTTTACTCTATAAATTGGATTAATTTCTGTAACAGCTCTGTTTAAACATTTTAATGCATGCTTGTATAGTACTGAAAATAAGGTAATACAGTGAAATTAGAGAATAGATTCTCTCATAGTTTTGTTACTCTCAGAAGGACGTATCTGTTTAGCATCTTGAAACACAACTATTGAGAATCCTAAGTTAAAGCAAAAAAGACAAATATGTTATTTCTTATTTTTTTAATCTGGATATTTTGTTGTTGTTGTTGTTACTTTCATCCTTAATTATGGATCACATGTATTAATTTACATATTGTTTTCTGCTCTCCTTTCAATAATGTATTTTTATACAGAAGTGTAATAAGAAGAAATAAGCTTCTTTTACAGGTTTTTGTTTACAAGCTTTACACATGGGGAAGAAAGAATTTTAATGTAATGAAGAAACTAATGCATGAAAAATTACTTGTACTGTATAACTTTATGCTCAAGATAAGTCTAGTGTAAGGTATGAATACATTTGAGGATAACTAGAAAAAATACTCACAGATTTTACAAATACCTGTGGTTGAATCATTGCTGACATGGTTCTGTGTATACATATGTCTAACTTCTCTGAAGCTGTGTTGTTGCTAGGCTCTGTATGCATATTTTGAGATGCAATCAGGACCATACCATGTATTCCCATGCTGATAAGATTAAAATTAGGGCTGCTTTTCAGAGCATTAGCCTCTGCTTGCACACAATACTGTACCAACAGCATTTTTCTTAGCCTAACAAATTGCTGGAGAAAGCTTTACACCAGTGCATTGCCTGAACAAGCCCATCCTATGAAAAGTGACTACATTTGTCTAATTCTTGGACAACTGAAGGGATATTAGAGGAGGACTACAGACTTGGCCTAATTCCTGCCTTTAGGAAGGTGGAACTCTGAGGTGAAAGAGTAAGGTGAAACTGATACAACGAGAACTATAATCCCTCTGGAATTGCCCAGGACTCTGGAAATGAAGGAGCAAGATAGGGAAGATGGAACACAATAGCATTGGCCCAACAAGGTGAGGGTCCAATTTAATTGTCACGGTCACGTAATGTAGTTGTGTAAATGAAGGATGGTGGCATGGGTAGTAGTTACTGCTGCTGTGGCATATAACGCAGTTGACAGAAGAGCACTGACAGTAGCTCCACTTACAGATATGGAATCCATCACCTTCATCCATTCAGATTTGATTTTTAACTCATCCCACTCTAGAAAGCTACCAGAAGATAAACTTCACCCGCTATTGCATCTGTCTCTTCCTGGCCTTGCGATAACACCATTCATCTCTCAAATCATGATCCACTCCTAATCTGTCTGCTCCTCTTAACTCTCTCTGCCCTTCACATATGTCCATGTTCACCATTTGGCATGGAAACCACCAAACCTATATTATGTTCCTATCCTTGTCATTTCAGTGTATACAAGACATTTCAAACAGGAGTTAAAAAACAATTCTCCCCAACTTCTTTCTGACAGATATTTTATATTCACACGTTTTACAACAGAGAAATGCATGTGTGAAAGCCAGCCTGATTTGTATAAACATCTGTAATATACGCATGCAGGTGTATATAAACGTGCATGTGCGCACAGGGCTTAGAACTGTCTGTAACTTAGAAGCATATTTATATAGTTTCAGGATGTATTGGCAAGTTTTGTATTGCACACATCTGAAAAAGCATAATACTTGTTTGGATGCTCCTGCATCTAGGTCACATCATTTAAGGCCTGAGATAAAGGGTGCAGTTTACTCCTTGACGTGATGCAGAAACTTAGAGGAAAAAGTTTCTTTTTTTTTTTTTTTTTTTTTTTTTTTTTCTTCTTCATAGGGCAGAAAAATAATGTATAGTTTCTTTGCTTTACAGGTCTGCATGAAAAATCACACTGTGACTGTCCATTCAGAAGGCCTGTGATGCTCAGACCTGGGATTCAGAACAGAACAACAGAAGGAAAAATTTAGTGATGGAGATTAGATTTGAGGGTTTTGATAGATGGATGGGCTGTTTCTGTGGGATGCTGACAGGCTGTAAAAGAAAAAAGTGTCAGAGAGGGATGACTGGTAGCCAAATACATTGTTCATTATCAAATAAAGAAAAAGATTCCCAGAAATAAAGTGAGACAAAACGGTAGTCTGCAGTGGTAACTTGAATGCCTTCCAGGCAGAGCTGCTAGCAGGTAGCAGAACAAACCAACACTTGTACTAGTTTCAAGTTCAGCTATATTTTTCAGATTCTGTCATAGATCTAGGGAAAATACTACTTTTTGGTTTATGGTCATGATTCTGCACCAGTGCAGTAAAGAGATGATGCGCATTCTGACCAAGAGCACTTCCTACACAGACTATATGGCACTGTAGCTCTTGTTCTTGTCACTTCTGTGTCATGCTGCTGGATTCCTGCAGTTCAAGCTTTTACTGTTTGCAGTAGCAGCTTTGCAAGTTTTGTTTAGTGGTTCTTTGCATGATACTTGAATCAGATACTACCCATATTCTAAATCTTACCATGGAAAAAAAGTCAAAGAATTTATGGAAATAATTGTCTTGAATAAACTCTTCAATCTCTTTATATCTGTACTTTGATTAGCAAGAAAGTGGGAAATGTGCTAATTACTGATATAAATGTATGCTTGGAGAAACCTCTCCAGCATAGGAATTTCAGAACAGATGAAAACTGTCCTGCTCTGCCAAACTAGGCAAGGGAACCAGGAACTAAGAAAAGAGAAAGAAAGCCTGCTGCTCTTCTAGAGACTGAATATTAGACCCCAAATCATCCAGCTCCCATACCACCACATTTTTGTTGAAGCCAAGTTAAGCAAACATGACTGGACACAGTTCAGAGTGGAATTTGCTTGGTCTGCCTTGGAATGAAGACAAGGGTTGCAAGGAATGCAGTGTATTAACAAGCAAAAATTTTCTCTCACCAGTATGACCAAAATAAGGGAGAATTTTGAAAAGATGGCCTTAGAACAGTATAGACCACAAAAAGCAAGTATCTTCACTTAGATAAGTACTGGAACAGTGTACATTACATTGACGGATGGCTTGGATTAGCCCTCATGGTGTCAATGCTCTCCTAATTACCAGAGTCAAGTATGTGATATTCTAACTCAAAATAGCCCTACAGTACAATGAACTTTAAGAAAGAAGCAATGGGGGAAAATGGTTAACAGTGAAGAAGAGCAACAATATATTGTCTGTCTACAACTAATTACAGCTTTATGCCACTGGAAATTTCTGCTGATTCCTAGAGTGAAGAAGATATTACTTTCTTCTAACACTTTCATGGCCTGTATTGCTTACACTTAGCTGCTTTTAATAATCTGATACTTTGCTATGTCAAAACTTCTTTCATGTAAGGATGAAGAAGGGGATAGAAGGAAGAATTTCTTCAGCTGTAGCCAAAGATCCTAAGCTGTTTGCTTTCATCTGCAGCCACAGTTAATTCTAAAACTTCCTATAGTGTTCTGTCCCCAGGGTACAATTAGTACAAGTTTCATCTTTTCTCAGTTTGTACCCACACAGCTCTTCCTGTTCACCCTTACTCTTAATTATGTGTTCATTCTTTGCTAATATTATGTCATATCAGAAGTTTGATGTAGTCCTTTGTTATCAGTCCTTGGGCTCCTCACTGTAAGGAGACTTTCTCTTAAAAAAGTGTTTGTTGAACCACCAAAACTTATGTTGTTACAGCCTTCACATTGGTTCACTGAGTGTGTAAATGGCAGGCAGCTGACTAAATTGTAAAGGTATGCCTTTTAAACTAAGGCTTGGGTTTTCAGCTGTTCATACCAGTAAACTCTCTATAAATCTAGAATCAAAACTTTGTCTTGTATCTTTGACATTTTAACCTTGAAAACTCGGGGAAGTAGTTTAAATCCTTTTTAGATCTTAGTAGATGCTCTTACTGTCAATTACTAATTATGACTCATAATATATAGTAATAATAACAAGAGAGTAGTAGAATATTTGGTTCAGAAGGCATTTTATGTTATGTGCTTGAGCATCAGATGATTTAATTAAATTCCTCAGAATTCAGTCCTTGCTTTCCAGTATCTTTCCCTACCCAAGTGTAAAGCAAAGTTTTTCCCAATATTTTTCAGTTAGTTACATGAAGACAGAGTTAACTTCCATCTGTATTTAGATGAAAGACTAAGTTAAGGTGGAATTTCTTTGTATTTTGTTTAATGTTGACCTAACCAGATCTTACAGACAAGACTGTGAGTGTGTTTTAAGTGTGTGGTTCTGGGATTCTGTTTCTCTCCTCCAAGTCTGGCAGTAGGAGTGGATATAGAAAGGTATACCATCAGTTGGAACAGCTTCTGTTCTGCATTCAAAAAACAAAACAAAATAAATGATTTATTTACTTATTTACTTTATTTACTTATTTTATGTGAGCACTAGTAGCCATAGGCAAAAATAGGCCTGCAGATACTGGTGTGAAAATCTCAGAGAAATCAATGAGTATTGCTTTTCTTTTGCCTTTTTTTTTTTTTTTTCCTGCAGAAATAATTTTGCCTCTATGAAAAAACAAATAAATTGGCCATGCCATGTTACATATAGAAATCAGTACCTTTTGGTGATGGACATGAAGATTATATACCAAACTATCAACTTTCAAGATATTGACTCAACTGTTTAGTAGTGTGTATCACACTGATTTCTTCAGTAGGAAATTTCCTCAAGAGAAATACAACCTATTTTTTAGTATAGGGGTTTAATATGCTTATGTTTATATGAAATACTTCTGAATTTAAATATGCAAACATTACAGTCATCTTGGCTGCCGATGCCACGTGCCCAATGGAGCAATGTGGCTTCTGGAGAAGAATGTTGCTGATAATTCAAAGCTGGAGCACAAGTTTAACTTCCTGCCCCAAACAGGTGCTGAGTTGAGGCCTGTGACCTCTCAATAGTTTTCAAATCATGAGCCAAACTGCTGTGGGCCTTCCGAGTCATGTTCCTTTAAAACAGCGGGATAATACAGATTCGGTTATGTGGTATAGCTTTGGTATAATCTGAGTTATTTTTTTTCTTTTCAGTTTCCAAAATTGTTCATTCCAAACAAGAACAGGTTCCTCATAGGGTCTGATCTGAAGCAGTAAGCTATTGCAACAGTCACCATTTTAGTGAAAATTTTTATATAGTTTGAAAGAAAGTAGGATGTGGTCCTCATGCGGTTGTCTTTAGTTAGCAAGTAACTGCAAAAGGAAAAGAATTCTATTGGTCCCTTCAGTTCAACACAATCCACTGGAGATATTTGTTTATATTAGAAACAATGATGTGTTTTAATGAAAACCAGAGGAATGGTTTATCAAGTGTTCCAGTGAGATCTCTGCCTCTGTGAACTTTTAATTCAAAGTTAGCCAATTAGACAATTATAAGATTCACTCTAATAAAAATAAAAAAAAAAAAAAAAAAAAGGAGCAAAATTAGAGAAGTGCTTTATGCAGATCAGACAAGAAATAAAGTACGCTCATGCAATCCATGAACAATTAGCAGATTTGTTGTTGTTGTTGCAATATGGATAAACCCATTGCAATATTACATATTTAATGTGATTTAAAAAGAGGTCAATTGTCATTCAACAGCTACAAATGACAGGATGAGTCAATTAGGTCGTGTGTATAAGGAGTAATAGACAGCATACAATAAATAAGTTGATTATTTCAGAAAAATCAGGACCTATTAGTAGCCAAAGTATGTATTTATGTCTCTTGAATGGTATGGTAAATCATCTGTCTTGGTGGTGGTTACGGGTGAATGGGAAGTCAATGAATAAGTAACATTTATGTTCAGTGACAATACATGTTTTGTTTTGTTTTTTTTCCTTCAGAATTTCACAAGTTCTGGTAACTACAGCAATGTCAATATGTCCCAGTCTGCAGTTCTGGATGATTTGGCCAAATACAGCCATTACACTCTGTGGGTAACTGCAAGCACAGCTTTTGGAGATGGAAACAAAACCAGTGAAATAATAGATGTGTATACAGATCAGGATAGTAAGTGAATAACTTTAATGTTACAATGTATATCAATGCTTCTATTTATTAAATATTCTATAACTTTAAAATGATTTTACTGTTAAGATGGCAAAGCTAAAAAAAAAAAAATCCAGTAAATGTTGTTTTCCATTTTCCTTTGCATGAAAGACATTTTGATTTGACTCTGCTTTGTAATACAGAGAATATAGTTCACAAACTTCTTCTTTGGGTGCAAGCAATAAGAATATTGTATTAAACCATCATTAAAGCTCTTTCGATAGTCAAACATAACATAGATGGTTATTCATATATACCATCAAAATATTTTGGTTTTGATTAAAAAAAAAATAAAATTAAAAGTTGTATAAAATATTTAGCGTTGTACAAATAAGATTTATAAAACAATCATACTTAGGGCATGTATATCTGGTTTGGTTTTGGATTCTTTAGTATTGTAATCCATGCATTTGTTTTGTTTATCTCTCATAGTCCCAGATGGTTCTGTTGAAAATCTGGTCTATCAAAACATTTCCTCATCTTCTGTAAATGTAAGCTGGCTTCCACCATCCCAGCCAAATGGTTTAGTCTTCTTTCATGTTTCACTAAGTTTAATGCAACTGGGAACCAATAAGATACTGTCTTTCCTTACTTACAACACAAGCGTCATTTTTGATAATCTGGAGAAATATACTGATTACATTCTGAAAATCACACCAGCAACTGATAAAGGATCTTCTGAACTGCATGCTCTAAGTCTGCATATAAGAACTGATGAAGATGGTAAGTTTAAGAATAGTTTTTATTCATTCCTAAGGTAATGTAGAAAAAGCAAAATGTTTCTCTTTCTAAAAGAAAATAGAATAGTTTATCTTTCTCATTTTACTTAAAACTTGTGTGTGTGTGTGTGTGAGAGAGAGAGAGAGAGAGAGAAAGATACAACAACACAAGCAACATTTCTGTGTTGAGACAGTGAAATAGAATTTTCTGCTCAGAGCACAATTTTAACTAAGACTAAACTAGCTAATATAAGTAAAACACATTTTTCATTATAACTCATATTTTTCTGTGGTTATCCTTGTTTTTCTCTTTCTTATTTCTTTGTGTAGTCCCAGAATCAGCACCTATAATCAAAAAATTTTCAAATCTCTCAACTACTTCAGTTATGCTTTCATGGGACCCTCCTGTTAAGCCAAGTGGTGTTATAATAAGTTATGATTTAAATTTGTTTGGGCCAGAAATGAATATCTCATTCTCTACCACCAATAATTTCATCATTTTGGAAGACCTTGCACCATTCACATTATACAGTATTTACACAGCTGGAAGAACTATAAAAGGATCCGGTCCATCTTCCATGCTTCTGTTCTACACAGACGAGTCAGGTGAGCAATTGCAATTTTAACCAACTTTGAAACCTTTTCCCTATGCTATGGTGTCCGATTTAAATCTGAACATCACACATTGAAAGAGTCAAGGTGAAAGATTCACTTTCCATTGGTCTTGTGTGAAGAGCTCTCAGAAGAAAGAAACACTACAAGATAAGTCTTTTTTGAGTTCTCCTCCTTCAATCACAGTGTGCCAGAGGTGGTCATGTTCTGCAAATGATTACAAAGCTCCAAGAAAGAATGTTTTTTCCTTTTAAATTTATCAGTTGGCCAAACGTGAGGGATTTTGAACCAAAAACCAATACCTTCCTCTTCTTCTCTCCTATGTACGTAATTAAAAAAATATAAAACATGAAAACATTTCTGACATTCTTTCAGGTCTTCCTTACATGGACCTCCTCCCACCTGTGTGGTAAATGATGTTCTCTTGTGGATATATATTGAGTTGTGCTCACTATAAGCTTTAGGAAGTGAAATGTATTTCATTCCAAGATATATGTACTGTGACTTTTTAAGTGTCTTAGCTCTGACAATGGGCCTGTTTAAGTGACAAATAGCTTTCTTAGCTATCTGAGAAGATCCCTGGCTGACTAAACATATTCCTGGTTAATGGAATTTGTTTCTTTTCAAAAAGAAATAAACAAAAAGAAATGAAGTGCTGTTTTCTTTAGTTCAGATTGAAATGGTAACAAATGTTCGTATGTTCTGCTGCTTCTCTGAAATGTTTGGTTTTGCCTGATTTATTTGTAATTTGTAAGTCAAGAGCATTTCTCTTTTGCAGTGCCATTAGCTCCACCCCAGAATTTGACCATTACCAATTACACTTCAGATTCTGTGTGGCTAAAATGGGATCCAAGTCCTCAGCCAAATGGCCTTATTATGAGATACAATTTTAAGATTTATCAAAACAACACTGAAACAATATTTTATCAGGTATGTTTGTAATATTTGTATTTAATTTCTTTGGCAGATAAATGCTTTTTAATGTTTTACAAAAACATTTATGACATTTAAATACTTTAAATGTCTCATATGCTCCTAGAATTATGGAGCTCCTATAAATTCTTTTTTTGTTAAGACAGCTTACTTACCCTCCCACAATCTCTAACTCATTTTTTAAAATTAGATAGAAAAATATGTCTACATCTTAGTTTGTTTTCAGCTTCTAATATTCCATTAATGATGAGCTTTATTAATAGTTAGTTCATATTTCATTATAAGTTTGTTGTTCGAAAATGACAGAAGTGATTTGTTTCTGTCTATGCATAGTCATCTAGTATCTGTGGGCTTCCAAGATTAAAAAAGAAGGAAAGAAATTTCTTGTCATCTTGAAAAATAGTTTAAAAATGTTTACGGGGTTGTATTTTTTTATTATTATTTTTTGTTTGTTTGTTTGCATTTTTTGTTTTTACAGAGTAACAGAATAAACTTTAACTGAAATAGAAGCTATAAAATTAGATGTAGAAATCAGTCAAGGCATTTATGTCTGGTTGCTGGCATGGCATCAAATATGTGCCATGAACTGTAAGGGCAGCAAGTGAGACCAGGATTTCATCTCAGGTTTAGAAACTGTATAGAGAGTTCTGTTCACCTGAGACATGGCTAAAAGTTACAGTGAAAAGGCATTGCTGCGGTCAGCTATGAGCTTAAGACATACAGTGTGAGGTACACTGTGATACTGTGATGACAAACTCCCTCAGTAGTTCCAGAGACTTAGCATGCAAGGGAAGTGCTTGTGCTGTTGTTAAGCTTATCCATTGCAGCAGTCATTCTCCATGAGGTGGCCTGCTGTGCAGTCTTTGCAGTCTATTCCCCATGGTGAATGAAGGGCTGTCATGATCCGGTTTCTTCCATGGTCCTTGGAAGAGGAGGGGTGGCAGAATGCAGATAAGGAAGAGGAAGAGAACACTCTATAGAGAGCTGCCTTTGGAATTATGTTCTTTGAGAGCTCATGAAGGCCACCAAAGAAAGCCAGGGTCTATCTGTGGCAAACTTAAACCCAATTAGACTACAGAAACTGGCAGCAATATCTGAATACATCTGCTACGCTCCAAGTTTCTTCATGTTACATAAACATGATGTTTCTTCATGTTATGTAATGTAGTGGCCAAGAAACTGGATTTACATTGTGTCAGTGAGACAGGCAGAGCAATTTATTTAGAAATATTGAAGTTAGGCACCATAATTCCCTGATGATGTGAATCCCACAAAATGCTTACCAGGTAGGTATTCTTGCAGAAGTTTATCTCTCTCCCTGCTGCTATTAGAGTCCTTTCAAAACATGCACAAAATATGACTTGAATGCTCTGTGTCCCCCGTAAGACCCTGTTAAAGAAGCCATTGAAGTAAGGGCTGTATAAGCAGACAGTGAAGGGGACTAAAAACTGACTGAACTGCTGGACTGAGAGGGTAGGGTTCAGTGGTGCAAAGTCTAGTTGGAGGCCAGTAAGCAGAGTACTCTAAGGGTCAGTACTGGGTTCAGTCCTGCTTATCTTCATTAATGATCTGGATGATGGGATACCCTCAGTAAATTTGTGGATGACATGAAAGTGGGGGAATGGGTGACTCACCAGAGGGCTGTGCTACCATCCAGATGAACTTTGACAGGCTGGAGAGCTGGCCTGACAAGAATCTCACGAAGTTCAAAAAGGAGAAGTGCAGAGTCCTGCACCTGGAGAGGAACAACTCTAGGCACCAGGACATTCTGGGGACCACCCACTTGCAAAGGAACTTTACAGGAAAGGACTTAGGAGTCCTGGCAAACACCAAGTTTTACATGAGCAAGCAGTGTGCCCTTGCTGCAAAATAACCTAATGTTGGCCTGAGCTGCATTAGGAAAAGTATTGCCAGCAGGTTGAGGGAGGTGATCCTTCTTGTCTGTTTGGCACTGGTGAGGCCATGCCTGGAGTGTTGTGTCCAGTTCTGGGTCCCCCACTACAAGGGGACTTGGACTTATTGGAAAGAGTCCAGCAGAGGGCCACCAAGATGACAAAGGTACTGGAGCATTTGTCCTGTAAGGAGAGGATGAGAGAGCTGGGACTCCTCAGCCTGGAGGAGTCTCGCAGGGGATCTTGTCAATGTGTATAAATACCTGAGGGGAGAGTGCAAAAATGACAGAACCAGGCTCTTATCAGTGGTGCCCAGTGCAAGGACAAGCAGCAATGGGCACAAACTGGAACACAGGAGGTTCCATCTAAATGTTAGGAAGCATGTCTTCACTGTGCAGGTGATGGAGGACTGGCATAGGCTGCCCTGAGAGGTATCTCCTTTCTTGGAGATCTTCAAAAGCTGACTGGACATGGTCATGGACAACCTGCTGTAGGTGGATCTGCTTAAGCAGGGGGATTGGACCAGATGACCTCCAGAGGTCCCTTCCAACCTTAACCATTCTGTGATTCTGTGATTCTCTGAAAAACTGCTATGGGGAACCAAGCTGGGTTTTAGCTCTTCATCAGTCTGTGTGTCTGACTCAGGTAAAGTGAGGGAAATATTGAGCTATGACCCATGACCTTTTCCACTGAAGATGTAGTAAGAAAGTAGAAGGTGAGAGGGGGTTGATAAGGTGGTGTGGAGGTAAAAAGAGTTCTCAGTATTTGTGAAAATAAATAAATAAACAAATAAATAAATAAATAAATAAGAGAAACATGGAGTTAATCTGTTCTAAAAATGCTATGTAATTATGATACCATCCTTTGGCATATCTTCCTCACAAGCTACATTGAAAGAGGGAGAGGAGAAAGGGAAGGAAGAATTTGACCCTGCATTCCTTTTAGTTGAGCTCAGGGACTACTTTGTCTGACTGAAAGCTACTGAGAGTAGAAGAGGAAAGACTATAGCTCTAAATAACCTGTAGCAAGACTGTAGCTCTAAATCTCTTCATTTCAGCATGTTCAAGGTGAGGCCCACAATGTTCACAAAGATTAGTTGTGTACTAATATTTTTTTCCTCTTTAAGAATGTTTCAGGTTCAGACAATGAGGCAAACCTTGTTGGATTAGAACCATTCAGCACTTACTTTATCAGTGTATCTGCATTTACCAGACTTGGGAATGGCAATCAGTTCAGTAATGCTGTCCAATTTACAACAATGGAATCAGGTAAGACATGACTTGACATGACAAGACATGAGCTGCAGTTTTGTTCGTGTAGATTTTCCTTGTATTACTGAACAGCAGCCTTCCTCTTCCCTGCAAAGAAAGTGTAACCTAACACTATCTCATTGTCTTCTGCTTGTGTAACACCAGTTGCCATTCCTATTGTACCGGGTAGACTGGTTTGAAGTTTGAATTTTGATGTCGGAAGCATAGAATTAGAAATGTCCTCATCTGAAATGAGAGGCTTATATGGCTACTATAAATCTTTTAATAGCATCAAAGATAAAGGGAGGAAAATAAGATAGATATCAGACTTTGCAGATCAAAGCAATAATTCAGATCCCTGTGAAAATAACGGAAACTTTAGCAGTATCAAAAGAGGGCCATGCCTGATCTCCTAAGTTCCCTTATACTGATAGCAAAGGAAGTATAAGGAAGTAGAGGAAATATCAAAAGGTTCCAACTGGTGACTGTGATTTTTCAAGATCACACTTCCAGTGAAATATTATTTCCAGAGCTGATAAAACATTAGTTTTGGGGAAAAAATAATAATAATAAAAAATAATAAAAAAAATAAAATAAAAGCTGTTTATTGTAGCCAGCTGTTAGAACACCATGAAAAATCTGGACCATCACTAAACTGGTTCACGTTGGTTGTTGAATCCCTGCAGATGGAGGCTGTCCTGCCCAAGAGCTACAGTCACTCCTCAGTTGTCTCATTCCATCCCTGACAGTCCATTCTCCTGGTACTTTCTTCAGGAGTGCTGGAGAGACATTGCCCATGGAAGTGTGGTCTGGCCACGTTCAATCTTTTTCTCAGATTTTGTGAAAAGACTATTTTTCAAACTGAAAAGACAATCGTTTTAAAGAGATTCATCTACCTTTGTGCAGTGACAATTAACGTTTCCCTTTATATCTGTTTCCTCAGTAACGGTCCTTTCACTATTTTATGGATTCCTGGACATGTTTCAGTAGAGGAGATAGGCGGGGCCACCCCTCATTATGTATTCACTTTCTCTTAGCTGGTACAGCCAGCAATTTAGCCTTTTCTGAGATACTTTAATTCATTGTTCTATTTAACCAATTGTTCACATGTAAATGCTCTATTTTAAGCATGATTTTAATATTTGATACCTTTTATTAAATTTTTATAAGCATTTAAAATTTATCCTACTAGAAGCAAGGAGATGGGGAGCAATGAAGTAATATAGCATTGATATGGAAGCTGTGAAGCCTGCCTAGTGACTTATGTGCAGGTCATGCCTCAGCTGAAAGGACAGAAAGATATGATTCAGTGTCTAAAAGAAACAGAGCTAACAGACAAATAAGAAATTTCTGCTGTTGATGCTGTTGCAGAATGTATGAGTTTCACACTACTGTGTATGTTCTACTACATTTTGATTACAAAAATGTAGGGAAGTATGAGATGTGAAAATAAAACTGGAGTACACAACAAGGAAAAAGACAGATAGATGACCTCTTCTGTGTCAAGTAGTTGGATCACTCATGTTCATGCTATTCAGAAATGAACCATATAATAAGGACAAAGACATATTTTTACTCTTTCAACACATTTCTATTACAATATGTATTTGTCCGCCTCTGGACTGTTTAACCCTGTCTTTGATATTATGTCTGCCTCTCCAATGATATTGTTTTGTGAGTAAAATTTTAATTGTGTGGGAATATTAACCTTTGGTGTATGTGTATCTTTTAAGTCCCAGATGTTGTCCAGAATGTTCGCTGTATTGCAATGAGTTGGCAATCGATCCTAGTGCAATGGGACCCCCCTGCTTCATCCAACGGTGTGATTACTCATTACATCGTAACAGTTGAAGGAAGTTCTACAAATTTTTCATCTTATGATACACTGCATATTTTTAGAAATCTGCTTTCAAATATTTCTTACCATTTTAAAATAAAAGCTGCAACATCTGCTGGTGATGGTGAAGAACAGATATGTAATGCCAGTACGCTTCCAGAAAGAGGTAACAAATTACTGAAGCTAATTCTATTGTTTAATTTAAATGATAACCATGAGGCAAGCAGGCCCAAAATACCTGCTTCCCTACAGGCAGCTAAATCCTTCTCTCTTTTTTTTTTTTTTTTCTTTTTCTTTTTTTTTTTTTTTCTAAACTTGATTCTAATAGTGGTTGGGAAGAAACGGGGCTTCCTCTTTCTCCTTTTTTAGAATATAGTGGGTCCCGTCCTTTCTGGCTTATTGGAGATTTATGAACTCTACCCATGTCATCTTTCCTCTTGTTAGCTCAGAAACTTCTGTCCATTGGCAGGGTTCAAAATCCTCTTTTGAAGGAAGCATTTTTAAATATTAGAGATAACCATGCTTATATCTTATAGCAGTGGCTGGAAATATGTACTGAGGTTAACTGCTGCACTGAACATGGATGTATGTGAGCATGCACCTAAGAACACTTCTGAATTGCAGTTGTAACTCTCCACCCTTTAGATGGTGAAAAGTTAGTCCTGACTCAGAGCTACAGTAAGACTGAAACTGGGGATGGGTGCCCAGACTGGCAAGCCAATGCCTGATTAAAACTGGACTTGTCCAAAACCAGAAACTTTTGGAGACAGATTTATAGGAGGCATTTTACCCTCAGGTACAGATGAGAACAGGAGGCTTTCTGGGTTGCCTACTTCATGGAAGGTGGAGAAAGGCTGCTGGTAGTGTCAAAGAAGCCTGGCACCTGTGAAAGTTAGTTGTTGCAATTTCTGAGGAATTTGGGGTTGGATGTTAATTAGTGCTTGAGGAAAGTCTGGAAAAACTGTGGATGTGGTATTAGCCATGAGCTTGAAAGACAAACTACTAGCCTGTTGTGGTCTACATTATGTAGAGTTGTACTAGCAGGAGAAAATAAAAACAAACAGATTTTATTTGCTAACACGTGGCTGATGTATCTTATCACTAAGAGTTGTGTGAGTGAAGGGTTTTATTCTACAGCACTTTTTTTTTTTTTTTTTTTTTGGTACATACACTGCACAAACTCTTTCTTGCTGTTTTAGTATTTAGCTTACAGGTTGTTGCTTAGTCATATTTACAGCAAACTAGTTATTATTAGGACATTTCCTTTACTGTGTGTTTGCATGAATTGTTTTCTGGTGACTGGCTACAAGGAATTGGAGATTCATGGTTGGGAATGGAAACAGTTTTATAGCTGTTGTCAGCTTCTTATTTATGGTGGTCTAAGATTAGTCACAGAATATGTAGCCAGCACTGAGTCACTGACAATGCATTTATTTCTGACATAAAGTGAAATCGAATTTGGCTCAGCGTCTCACTGCATAGTATTTGACCTTTACATTCTTACCAAGATTATTTGACTTTTTTTTCTTTTAGGTAATCTTGTTCATAACTGGGTAAAATTAAACATGAATCATGAAGATTAAATTTATGAGGAGATTAGTAGAGTTTTGTGTCTAATCTAGCTCCATTGTCATGGTAAGCCACCTCTGCCAGGCTTCAATATGTTACAAAAACTGTCGACTTTGTAGTGGTAATATTACTTTGTGTTTAAAAATATTATATGATATATGAAAGACAGTATAGCAAGCACACAGCCAAAATGATTTGGAATGTTATGACTGAATAGCTAGGATTATTTTCAAGAAAATGCATACATTAAAATTAAATTTCATTAGGGTTGAGTGAATTTTTAGAAGGGAAAAAGATCCATAAATTGGTAGGATAGTTCTCAGAAAGACTTAGTAAAGCTGTGCAGCTTTGGGTAGCTCAGAAGTCTGGGGTTAGTGTAATTGCCATTCAGTTAAGAAGAAAAATAAAGGAATTAAAAAGCCACTTGTTGTGTTCAAAGTATAAATAACCAAAAGAAAACTGCAGCTGCTGTCAATATTTTTTAAATTTAGATTTTTCTTGTTGTACTTCTTATTATTCTCTGAGAATATTAACTGTATTGATCATAAAATTAACATTTACAGAGTAATTTTTCTCTCATTACTACTGGTCCTATTTAATCTTATAATTGAACACAGAATCTTGGAACAGGTTGAGGACCACATTGTACTATGGTTACAGTCCTTACTATTTGTTTTCTGCTAAACAGAGATTCATTCATAACTTCCATTTAAATGAAATATTGCTAGGAAATTGTCCAAGAAACATTTTTAAATATAATCTGAGCTTAATTTTGCTGGCCTATGCTAAATTGTAGCTAACAGAAGTGTTCTTTGTGGATGAAAAAGGGGAGTGCCTGAAAGGATTGTTAATAGGAAAGTTTCTTAGGTCATCTGGTGTGGATCTGGCAAATTAACATCATCTGTTGCTACTTGTGCTAAAACATGTTTATTCTCTGAATAAGTGAACCTATAAAGATTCTGGTTTTATATCTCTGAGTTGGAGATACGTACTAGAAAATGTGGTCATCTTTCTTATTTAGGCTTGTTAGGAACACAAAACATAGCATGGGTTTAAAACCTTCTTCATACCCAAAGAAATGGCCTGTTTCTACCACCATATATTCGTTTCATAGGACATGGCAGCTCTAGGAGTTGGAGTTGCATGAATTTCTTCATTAACTTGTAAGAAGAACTACAGATGCCCATAATGCACTGAAAGAAAAACTTAAGTCAGTATCTTAAAGAAGTTTTGAGGGTCCCAAACATGATGTGGAAGTGCAGTGTTTTGGCCTGGTTATCCAGAGGAATCACTTGTTGCAGAGCCCCAGTATGGAAAATGAAGAACTTTGTTCCATATCACTACTACAGATAAGTGTGTTTCACATGTTCAAACAGTGCTATAAGCTCACATTTCCAATATGTATTAAAGCAGAAGCATCACAAAAACATGGGGTAAATCATGACTAAGAATCTTTGAAGCACTTCTTTCCGAGATGACTGAAACTGCTTTCTTTTCCAGACTTTACTTTCTTAATAGTGTGGATCTTTTTTAGATTTTCTCATTAGTTGATATGTCCAAATGTAAGCTAATGGCTTTGATGTTGATGGCAGGCAGGTCTTCGCTAGACAAATGAAGTGATCAGTTGATGGCTGCCAATAAAATTGCATTGATGTTATTTTTATAAGAAGTTGGATAAGAACAGAGAAATCATATAGTGTAGGATGAAATAACTTTTTTTGTAAGGACTGGGTCAACTCAGAACATAAAAGAAATGGTGGTGAGATATACATACAAAGCTGATGTTGAAAGCATTCTGAGGTCAAATATGTTGTTTACTGAAAAGTAGACAGTAGTCCAGTTTGTTGGTAAGCTGGGCATTCTTGATTTAATTTAAGACTCAAGAATACTGATAGTTATTTGCTACTTTTCTAAGCTTAGTTTTAAGGTGTGCATTTATCCTTAGATATTGAAGATTTGATCTTTCATTCCTTAGACCCCACAGTTAGATACCAAATTTTCTAATGTGCTAGGGACTCAGAGATCTAGTTCAAGGAGGCCTTTTTAAGACATGTTCTCAACTGTGCTATTTCCTTTAAAGCATGTCTGATAGTATCAGTCCCAAGTCATGGGAAAAATAGTCTACAGTTTTTTACATTTTTATGTTAGTAAAATCATGTGGGACCTATTTGCAATGTCCTTGTTCATACCAAGCAAGACCTTATCTCACAAGGAGTTAGCAGTCCATACTAGAGTAGTATTTAGTATCATCAGGGATATCAGCTTAACCCAGGAAACTTCTTTGGGTAACAAAGCTTTCAAAAATTGATAGAGATAAGCAATACGGAATATTAATCTGCTTTTCCGATACCTCAATTTTCTGAAGATTATTTCATTGTGTGCGCACTGCTATCTGTTCTACTTTGTTCTTCACTTTCCTCCTGTTGATACTCTTAATACCACCCAACAGACTTCTAGGCTGCCGCTGTTCTTTTAATCCAAACTCCAGCTACAAGCAGCTGTTCTGTAGGCAGAGTTTTTTTATTAACTTCGTTAGGAACTATGCCATATCATATTACTGTCTTCTGTTCCCGGCCCGCGCAGCTGTAGTCATTGCTTTCCACAGAAGTCTTTATGGAAAGCTGTAACTGCTCTCTTTTCTCAGTAGATTTTTTTGTGTATCCTTTGCTGCCCTTAGGTTATCTTTGCATTGCAAATAAGATTTTTTCTACCAAGTGTTTCTGTTGCTTTAAACTAGTTCCACTGGCCCAGTTCAACTTTATCTGAGTCTTTGTACAGTCAGGTGCCTTTTCTACCAGGAATTTCCTTTCATTTAGGTTCTCAAATAAAAGTTAATCTCAGAGCAGCCTGCCAACTTTGGAAGGGCTGATTAGCATTGCAGCCAGATGAACACAGGGAACTGGGGCCAAGATCTGTGAAAGTAACTTCTATTTAGGTGCTTAACTTCCTGTCAACTTCAGTAGGAGTTCAGGCACGTAAATAGGTTTTAGAAGCTTAAAATCCTATGTGGATCTGGCTCTGGGCACTTTTCCTTGGAGTTTGGCCATCATGTGAACAATGGTGGATGAACCTGAAAACACCTCGTTCCTCCTTCTGTCCAGAAATGGAATTACCAGCATTTTACAGCCAGCTTCTCTGCTGGCGTCCTGGCTGGCTTTCAGAAACTGAATTAAAAGCTATTAAATTGAAAACTATAGAGTACATTGCACCAAAAATTACAGACTTTGAAAACCTGCTTGCACCAAAAGGTAAATGATTTATAGCAAATGCAATATAATTGGATATGGAAAGACTGTTGGGTGAATGATGATGAACTTAAGGGATCCTACCCATGATTCCCACAGAATTTAAATATGCGATTAGCACTAGAATTCCCACAAAGTAATCAGGATATAGACACGGACAATTTGTGACCTAGACCACCCTAAGCACATCTTTTCAAGGTTTTTTCTTTAAATGCACCTTTCTGGAAGTCAGGAAGAATAGAAGTTCCTTTTAGGCTCGTGACAAAATGGGAGTATCTTAGAGCAGATAGATAAGTCTTTTGTTATAGTTCCATTTTAATCTGAAAGAATAATTCACAGATACAATTTTTGGCTTTTAGTGTGAACAGTGATCACTTCATCATAGTTGAGTCATGTTTAGAAAATTTAAACAAGCTGCATGATTATTCTAGGAAGCATGGAATGGTTTGTTCAAATCAGTACCATCTGTGGAGAGAAGAAGTTGGGGAAATTTTAGTCATTCTTGAGGAATGGAAATCTGATTCTCCATGCTGGAGTAATTGTAATCCTCTTTGTATCTGTAACCCAATAGCATAGTTGTCTTGAAATTGTCTCATCGAACCCAGTCCTCAAGTGCAGGAGAGACTGCCACTGGGTGTCACTGCTCCTCACAGCACCTTTGTGATATACTCCAGATTCAGATCTCGGCTGTTCATTTACTCTAACAAAGATCACATTTACTGTTCTTTTTTTCTATTCAATAAATGAGATAAAATGAACTAGATTTTAAGCTGATTTTAAGGCTCTGATTCCATTTTAAAGATCTGTCTAGGTGCTGGCACAGAAAAATTTCTCGTGTCTTCTACTAAGTAGGTTTTTTGTAGGTTAGAAATAACTTGCATGTATGTGTCTCAGTAAACTAAGAAAAATAAATAAATAAGTGACATAAAATAGAAATAAATGCTTTTGTATTTAAGAAGTCTCTGTCTAATGTATCTGTTGTGGTTATACCTGCAATCTTACCTTTCAAAATGGTGGGTTTGCTGTAGTATTACTCACTGGGATAATCACAGAGATTATCTCCAGCTTTATGAGGGTAATCTTTATGGACTCCCCCTGTTGTCAGTGGGAAAAAGAACCCTTCCCTAGGTAACAGATGGAAATAGAAACAGTTTTTCTTCCCTCCCTTCTTTCCCCTGCTCTCTGGGAGTTTGTCTCTTCCCACCAGGTACATGGAGAGCTCAAAGAGGCTGGCATTATTAGAACGTAGTGGTGTGTGAGAGCCCACAGATCACAGCCACTGTTATTTTTCCTGAAACAATTTGTAGTTCTGTCAAACAGCCAATCATCTTTTCTGCCTTTACTACAGCATTGTTAGCTCTCAGGTCTTTAAAATAGCATCAACCCTGTTGAAACTGGGAGACCAGGATACTCTCCTTGAGAAGAAAAGCCCACCATGCTGGCTAGCACGTGACTTCTACCAGCAACTCACATCTTCAGCCTGTCTAGTTTTAGATGCACAGAGATGGCAGTTGTGCCAGATGTGGATTTACCAGCTGTACTTTGGGAATGGGTATATATTTCCACCTTCCTTTTGGAACCCAACAATTAAGCAGTTGCTATGTACTTTACCCCAAACCCCTGATTTTAAGTGTTCCCTTTATTATATTCAGACAGACACTTGTGGTTCTGCTTTTCTATCAGGATCCTTGATTATGGTAAGATCTATGCTGCTTTTTAAAACCTGCTCTGCTTAAAATCTTGTGATGAAGAGGCATCAGAATATAATGAATCATTCCTCCTATACCCAGGCAGAAAGCTTTAAGCTCCACGCAGGGTGTTTTTTTGTTTGTTTGTTTGTTTGTTTTGTGTTTATTTTTCAGTATTTAATCCTGTCTTCCATTTAAATGGGAGCCTTGTCCAATAATCAATTTTCAGCAGATGGAAGTTAATTGTGGTAGACTAAGAGGCATTAGGGCCAGTTGATTTGATCTCCATGTTACTTTCTTTCACATTTTTATTCCAAGCCATCCAATGGTGGGTGTTCCCATCAAAGCAGAAGCTCCTAGTCGCGTGCCTGGGATGGTTAGGTCATATTCCTTATCAAAAAAAAAAAAAAAAAAAAAAAAAAAAAAGAGTAATCTCTTCTGACTGAGGAGGATGGAATTTTCTTAAATTATCTTAATTTGGATCTGATCTGATCTGATGTCTTTGGAACTGCTGACTTTTGATTTTTCACTTCCTGAAATGTATAGCATTGGGTCTTAAAAACACTTTATTTTAATTCAAGTTCAGGGTAAGACTTGATGATAACTTTTATTTCAGTCAAACGGCTTTATCCATTCTATCTCAAATTTTATCACCATCATAACAGAATGTATACAATGAATATTCTTTGCAGTATCTGAACAGATATTAACAGCCTATATTCTAATAGAGTACATGATTTTTTAAAGAAGGATACAGAATTTTAATAAAAATTATTGAACATTTCTGTGCCTTCATCTTCCAGCAACTAATAGATAAACTAAACCTTTCCATGTAATTTTCATAAGTAGCAAATACAGTTTGTAGAACTATTAAGAAAATATTGCAGTGCTTATGTCTCTTCCAAAGTGAATAAATTGAATATTACCTCTCCAAAACTGTGATCAAGCAAGAAGTTTTCTACCTAGGTTGTTTTTATTTACTACTTCCTGTACTTTGCTTCTCTTCATGGTAATAACAGCAGAGCAAAATAACTTTGATTTTGGTATTAGAGTGTTATGATTAAAGTTAGCACTGACAGAGACCTTTTTTTTGACAGTTAGATTTTGGTCTGTGTCTGCTTAGTAGGCTGCTCAGTAGACTGGGAGCGTATGGGGCTACTGTGTTCTGTGACAGAAGAAATCCCCACAGCTCCTCTGTCTGACCTCTGTCCTGCAGGCTCCACCTTCTTTGGGCTCATTTGAACGGGTTTGGATTTCTCAACTTTTTCGTTGTTAGAGCTTGGTTTGACTCTGAATCTACATCTCTTTCTTGTTAAATATTCACATTTAGTGGAGAGGCTTCAGCTTGTTCCATTATGATGCTGTTTTATGAACAAATTGTTGGAGATGAAAGCTGAGCTCAACTACTATAAGGCTAAAAAAAAAAAAAAAAAAAGAAAAAAAAAAAAAAAAAAAAAAAAAAAAAGAAAAAAAAAAAAACCACGTTTCTCTTTCTTCCCCAGTAACATGGGCCTGGGATCCTTTTATTCTTTATGTAAGCCTTGGGGCTTCTTCAGTTTCAGTTTGAGGATATATCATGTGTTTTCTTTTACCGGCGATACTTCTTCCCCCAAAAAGGCTAAAGTGCTCTTTAAAGCTAAGTGCACAAAATGATTTCTGAGCTGATTTCTCTGCACAGTTTTTGCCATAGAGTATTAGTATTATCTTACAGTGGGTCTTAGAGATTATTAGCTTACTGTATGACTATTTGACATAGCACAAAACCATATGTTGCATCCAGTCTGCAAGAGCTGAGAGTACACTGTTGTCTTAATATAGATATGGATGAATGTGTGTGTGTATCTATGCCCTACTTCTGTCTCCATGCACATGAATATAAATCTGTGCTTATGCATGTATAAGTATGCATTTAAATACATGGAGGCAAATTTTATGGGAAGTTTCTTTCTTTTTTTTTTTTTTGCCTTGTATTGCCATGTTATTAATTGTTCCTGTTTTTTTGTTTTGTTTTGTTTTGTTTTGTTTTGTTTTTTTGTAGTTTACTGAACAGCTTGTAAAACAGTTACATTATGTATGTATTGATACTTTTCATTCAGAAGGTGACACGGGACAGAAAATGAAACCTGGAGGTGTTGTTTGAGGATTTCATATGTTACAAAGAGAGAGGGTTACAAATGAGTATTTCTAAGTGAGAGGTGAGGAATCTCAGTTAGCAAGAGCAGTAAGAGATGCTGTGCATAGGTCAAAAATAACTTTGCTTGATGCTCCCTCCCCAAGTTGAGACATAACCCCAAATGTAGTAACAGCAATGTCACACCTCTCAAAGCTTGCCTTGCATACCACATTTAGAAGTATTCGCCTTTTTCAAAAGCTGTAGTACGTGTTTCCCACCTATATATGTTTGGTGTAGGTTACACCAATGGAATTGCTCCTTATTAATTATAGGAACTTGAATCTGGTTCATCAGATGTGCTTATTAAAATATTTTTAAAACACTGGTTAAAAAGTTGCAAAAACTTTCATTCGAATTAAGATATCATATAATCATAAAATATTCTGAGTTGGAAGGAAACCACAAGGATCATTGAGTCCAACTCCTGGCTCTACACAGGACCACCAAAATTCAGACACGATGTTTGAGAGCCTTGTCCAAGCACTGTTTGAAATCCAGCAGCTCAGTGCCATTACCATTTATCTGGGGATCCTGTTCCAGACCACACTCTTGGTGGAGAAACTTTTCCTAGCATCCAGCCTGAATCTCCCCTGTCCCTGTTGTATATCTTATACATGTTTTAATTTGTAGTTCCTAGTGCTCCCAGGGATATTGTTTTTTCCAATGTGCAATCAACAAGTGTGACTTTGAACTGGAGATCACCGAAATCTATCTTTGGCTACTTTCAAAACTACAAGATTACCACACAGCTACAGTCCGTCCACTGCAGTGACTGGGAAATTAAGGAATGTATTGAATATGAGATGCATCAATATTTATATGAAAACATGGTGGATGAGAAGATAGAAGACACTGTGTATGGACTAAAAAAATACAGATGGTACAGATTTGCAGTTGCTGCCAGTACAAATGTTGGTTATGGCAGTTGTTCACCTTGGATTTCTACACAAACACTTCCTGGCTGTAAGTAAGGATGTTTGTCATATGTCATATTGCTATTACAATGTGTATAACAATGTGGTCATCTAAATAATCAAGAACACTTAGTAGAAGTTATTTCTACATAGACCTATAATATTTGTTTTGTTGCAACTCTTCAAGTACAAAATATGTTATAAATCATTCGGTAGGTATGCACTCTTCACACTACTTCAGATTTTATTATCTTTTATTTACTATACTATATACACTGTTTGCTCAACAGCAATTTAATTTCTCAGCCCTAGTCTGCCTCTAAAGTTGGTAAATCTGAATTTTGTCTACTTTTGGTTGATATGCTGTTTTCAATTCATCATCATATGTGGGGCGTGTCAATGAAAAGTAGTCTTTTTTTTTCTTTTTAATTCTTTGACTAAAAACCTGTTCGCTAATGTAGTAACACTTTTCTGATATTCTGCTGTATATTCCTGTCAGAGGAACATAAAGAGTATTTTCAGAGGAATTAAGATTTCTTTCCAATACCATTATCTACCTAAAGAGACTGCAGATCAGAGTAGCCATGTAATGTCTACAGGGCTGTCATGTGTCAGCTGAGGTTTCAGTTTCCAAAGAGGAGTTAATTGTCACAGATATGTTGTCACTAGATATTTGAGAGAAAAGGACATGAAACATAAATTATTTAGGCAGTTGACATGGGGACATATAACCTTTCCTACCAGTCCACAGCCAGCCTAGGTCAGATCACGTTTGAGATCTGGCCTTTGGTCTGTGTGGAGCAAAAGAGAACCATCATGAGTGGCCCGACTAAATCACAGCTCCTCCACTCCATTCCTCTTTCACAGTAATCTTAGTAGAGACCAAGGAATTAAATTTCTGTTTACTGAGGACTATTCCAACTTTGTTGGACAACACCAACTTACTTTGTTCTGTTCATGTTTTTACAATCATGTGATGTGAATGTAGAAAGCTTTTTTATTTGTTCCTCATGATATCTGTGCACCTCTGTCCCTAAATACCTCTTAATTTTTCTGCCAGGTAAAGAAAATTGTCATCTTCATTTGCAGATGAGAAACTGCAATAGAGAAATTCTAAGCCCAAACATACTAAGAGATTTGGACACTGAAAGTGAACTTCACAACAACCCATTTTTCATATAGAGCACAGAAGCAGTCCTTTAGACTGAAAAGTACTGGAATCATTCTCATGTGTGCTGACTCTTTGTCCAGTGTTTGTTTGTTGTTTTTTTTTTTTGGGGGGGGGGATGTAAATAAATACAATATTATAAATGAAAGTAAAAATAAAAATATTTTTTTTTTAAAAAAAGGAAAAAAGAAACATGACTCCTAATGGAGCAGAAAATAGCTAACAGAAACTGTGCAACTTGTGAGCCAGTAGTTCTGAAAAATTTTGTACTATTAGATAGATAGATCTCAGCTGCTGAGATGTCATAGGATGAATCACAGAATGGTTTGGATTGGAAGGGACCTTAAAGACCATCTGGTTCCAGCCCTCCTGTCATGTTCAGGGACACCTCCCATCAGACCAGGCTGGTCAAGGCCCCATCCAGCCTGGGCTTGAACACTTCCAGGGATGTGACATCCACAGCTTCTCTGGGAAACCTGCTCCAGTGCCTCACCACCCTCTGAGAGAAGAATTTCTTCCTAATGTCTAATCAAAATCTTCTCTTTTTCAGTTTAGAGACATTAGTTCCTGTCCTATCACTGCACGAGCTTTTAAAATGTCCTTCCCCAGCTTCCCTGTAGGCCCTCTTTAAGTACTGGAAGGCTGCTATAAGATCTTCTTGGAACCTTCTCTTCTCCAGCTCTCTCTGCCTATCCCCATGGGAGAGGTGCTCCAGCCCCCTGGTCATCCTTGTGTTCCTCCTCTGAACTCCAACAGGTCCATATCCATGCAAATACTTTTCTTCCAAAAAATGTTGCCAAATGTAGGGAAGTTATGGATTTAAAGCAGAGAGGCAGATAATCAAAACACATGATCACATAAAGATAGGATCTTCTTTATGATTTTCTGTCCAGACAGTGTCAATTTGGTTTAAGAAAGAACTAGTTTCTTATCAGTCCCACTGAGGACTACAAGTTAAAAAGCAGAAAAGCCTCACTGGACTGCACAAACCATTTCCATGCTGATGCAGTGTTGTTCTCAGCCCTAGGTTCCCTGTGTGCTCTATTAGCCTGTTTAAAAACATTTCTAGAAGTTAAGTTCCACCAGCCCAGATGTGAGCAGCCCCTGGCCTGTGTCTATAGTGGAAGAAGAAGGCAGCAACACATTACCTGTGAACTAAATCAATGACACATAGATTAACTGCCTATAAAACATATTGCCCCAGAGTCAAGGGAGCATGGGCAGTATTTCAGATATCATGGCTGAGTGCTGGTCTTTTTCCTGGGGCAATGGCAATCAGCTGAGGATGAAAAAACAGGAACAAGGCATGTCACAGCTGGGTAGCCAGCTGGCAGCTTCAGCAGCACCAAGACCCTCCCTGAGCAGTGGCTGGACTTTGTGAAAAGCAGGACTCCAGCTACTTGACCTTATACATCCCACAGAGTAGTCTGTAAAAAATATCATTAAATAGATTAAGAAATTTTAGTTCTTCTTTTTCCTTTGCAAAGGTTACTCCCTGTAGCAGAGAAGAGAAATTTGGGAATTGAATAAAAAAAACTTGTCCAGTGCTCTGGGAAGCCCTGCAGAGTGCATCGATAGAACAGGTGTAGCTCCCCCTCTCCTCTCCCTTGTGAACTGAGCCAAGCATCCTCTGGATTAGTCTGCTGGTACCCAGCCAATATACTGGTCTGTTAGGGCTTAAGGCTGCTTAGATGCTATGTAAAATAGCCTGAGTACTTAGCCCCTAAAATCAATGGGAGTTGTGTTTGCAGATTTGAGGGTAGAAGTTAGCCACCATTCTGATTTTATAGAAATGCCTCTGTAAGACATTGCCTCTGCCAACAAACAAACAAACAAAAAACCACACGTTACCTTGGTTGTGAAATAATACTCAAATGATTTTGCTTCAGAAATAACTGGGGACTCAGAAATTTTTCATTTCTCTCAAGCTTATAGTTATATTCAGGAATTTACAACATTTAAGAAAAAAAACTGTTAGACTCAGTTCCAAGAATATAAAGAGATGAAATCTTGACAACAACAAAAAAACAAAAAATACATAACATAAACTGTAAAGATATTCTTTACATTTTCAAGTGTTGAGTATTAGACTGTTGTGCTACAGCAGCAAAAGCTAGTAATTCTTAATATCCAATGACAAAGGTGAGGATCTTTAATTCTGTATTTCGGTTGTTCATTATGAAGGTAAAGTTAAGGCTAAAGAAATTATTTTTAAGATTCTTCAACTCACTTGCATGTTTCAAACAAAAAATAGTGGCAGTGTTCTGTATTGAAAGAAGTTATAGTGTTACTCTGTGGAAAATGTTAGAGGTTATGCAGTACAGTCCAGTTCTCACAACCAGATAAACTATTCAACCTTCTGTCTTGCAGATTATTCTCACAGGAACTGTCCTACTGTCTCATAAACTAGTTTGATGGCACTGTTATTGCATAGTTGATGGATTACCTAAGAGCCAAACCTACTTTGCAAGATGAAATATTTTCAACATAACTTAGATTTATATAGTTACCAGTACAGAAGATCATAGTGCTGTGTCACAGTAAGGGAAAGGGCAACAAATGTTTTCCATAGCTAAAGAAACATTGTTCCCTCACACCTGCTCTTCCACTGAGTTTCATTTTCGTATTTATAAGGAAAATAAGATTGGCTGAATTCATACTTTCTAAGAGAAAAATCACTTTGAATGATGAATGTTAATTGGTAAATGAAGGGCAGTGAGATCATTGAACTAATTTCGGATCTCATACAATTACAAAATGCAATGCTTTTTGGTAAACTTCCAAGTCTCCTAATACCAGGATATGCTGAGATACAAAGGAAAATCCCAGATGTTAGAATATCCCATGAAGGATACGACAAAGATGCATGGGGCAGAGAGTTATGCTACCTTCTTTCCCAATCCTTGCTGATACCCAGTTGCTTGGTACACTTCAAAAAATATTTCTGTGTGGTGAAAAGCTGTGGTTGTATACCAGATAGATTTTCCCCGGGAGAACTTGGTTTTCTGTGTTCGTTTCATTCTCTCAAAACTAAATATTGGAGGGTAAGTATGGCCTAGTATAAGATATGAATGTTTCAATTTACGTAAAATCAACCTAGGTAATTATAAAATAAGTGAGCTTCACACCTAAATTTTGTTGGGAAAAAGACAAAGGTCTGGGCTTAGCCAAACTGGCAAGCATGAATTTCTCTTAGAAGATTGGACTATTCAGACTTATTTTTGAGGATTATCCTAAATGATGGGCTATCCAGACTTATGTTTAAGCTAACACACTTAACTGCTGCCTTAGCATCAGGACACAGATGGATGGGAAAGATGACCCTGACCTCCATAAGACCCACATTCCTCTGCAAGGATAGAAGCATGATAATCAGGAAATGATGGTTATTAGTTACAGAAAATGCATTATTGTGAAAACCAGGAGAAAAGTGCTTATGAGAGGAAGTGATTGGATTATGGCGGAATGAGAGAATAAGTCTAGGTCATTTCTACTGAGTAAATTGCTGTGATTTATAAGAGAAAGGGTATAGTGATACCATGGACTTGTATTGACTGGATTCATTTCACAAACAAACCTAAATCAGAATATGGCAGTTACCTACTGAAGCAAAACATTTTTTAGAAAAATGCTTTTTGTGAAACATGAGGCATTTCAGACACATTTCATTTGCTAGTTGCCTATCTAAGTTTGCAGCTTATTTCAGAAAATGTTTAATTTTAGTATCATTCAGTTGATGTCTGATATTTTACTTCTCATGGTGAAAATAAATCAGGTATTAATGCTTAAGTACAATCATTAAGTACAGTATGCTCAGTTAGAATTTTCTTGAAAATATCTCAAAATGTGTCAAGCAGAACATGCATATGGAAAGAAAATAACTTCAGATTGGATAATTTGTAGATTAGGTTATGCTTAAAGTCATTTCATGCCATCATTGTCTAATGAATAAGTGTAAAATGGTTTTGGAAAAAAAAAAAAAAAAAAGAGAGAGAGAAGTTAAATGCTCCATTAATACTGTAAAATAGTAATGGAAGTTCATCTCTGGAAACTTGTTAAGTTTGGAAATGAACAAAGGCTTGAGAAGCTATATACAGTTTTATACTGTTTTTCAGAAAGTTCAGTTGGAGATGAAGATATGAGCACTACCACAGTTACTGAAAGTACTGTTCACAGTAAAAGTCATTATTTGAACGTCTCATATGTATTACCTGAAAAACAAGCTCAGTTTGCTCTAATTCTGTTTTTAAGGGGAACAGTGCCTTCACCACCCCTTATGTGCTTTCGTACATAGTTCATTCAGTTACAGTCTTCATTCAGTTGTTTGACCCTATTCAGTATTTTAGAGGACTGCTTCCAATGGCTGAATTTGATCCTCCCTACAAAGTCTAGTATATTCCTGCTAATCCCAGCACACCACTCTACGTCCTATATCCAATATCCTGAACTCTTAACAGCACCTTCTCAGCTCCCAGTTTTCCCTGCTTTATTCTGCAAACATGGTGGAAAATGTGCACTTTCACTGTGCAAAATGAGGCTTCACAACTAATTTCAATAGTTACATACCTTCTTCTATGCTATTTTTTATTTTCCTAATATTCTCTACCTAACAAGCTAAGTAACTTTGTATACACTAAAATTTTCCTCATAAAACTCTCTGACAGACTGTTCGCTGATATGTGTTGATCATTGTTGTAATTTTTGTGGTAGATTTAAAAAAAAAAAAAAAAAAAAAAAAAAAAAAAAAAGGCAGCATGAAGCCAAGGAATTATATACATATCTGTTGTGGCTTCTATAACATGGTGTTCACTGGTATATGTCACAGTTGTCTTTTTTGTAGTAGACAAAAAAGGAAGGCGCCATGGAGCAAATTTATGGCATTATAGGCAGATCTGTTGTCCATTTTATTCCAAATTTTAGCATCCTCAAATTTACCACAGGCATTAAGGAAAAGTAATAACACTTACTCTAAGACTTGCTGTATTGTTATATGAATTCAATCAATTAATTAATTTTTCATTTATGAGTAAGAAATAACTAGGTGACTAGGTGAATTCATGTATCACCATGACAAAAGGAAATTTTAGGAAAACCTATTTTTTAATGTGGTCATTCTTCCCTTCTTACAATTTCTGTTAGTTTTTGGTATGTATTTTCCAGAGTTTCTCAACATGTTAAGAGTAAGTGAAAATGAACCTAGATTTTTTTTTCTGTATATATTTTTTGTACCAGTACTGACCAACATTGTTGGAAATCTTTTCCAGCTCACAGAAGACCTTGTATTTTGATAATTTCTTGTTCTTTGCATGATTAGTCTGACATAAACCTTCTCTTGTACATTATGCATGCCTATTCATGTAAATAGCTATATATATTTTGCTTGTCATGCAAAATGCATATAATCAAACTAATAATAAAAAAACAGACAACAACAACAAACAAAAAAACAAACCCTGTTGTTTCCAATTACAATGACATTGCAGACATTTAAGACACTATAAATGCTGTGATATGTTTAACAAAAGCTGTGTTTCTAAATCCCAATGTATACTTATTAAATGACAACAAAAAATGTTATAATTATTTAAGTAGTCTGCAATAGCAAATTCATGAAAAAGTTTTATTTTCAAATAGAAAAATAATCTCTACTGGCGGCTAAAATTGCTGTTTTATTTGTTGTGAACTTCTCTGGCTATGATTCATGTAGGTATTTTTTTTCTGTAGCTCCAGATGGTCCTCCAGAAAACGTGACTGTGTTAGCTACATCTCCTCACAGTATTAATATCAGCTGGAATGAACCTGTCATCATTACTGGACCAACATGCTATCTCATAGACATTACCTCAGTAAGACAACTCTGTTTTATTTTTGATAATTATATGGATGCTTAGTGATATAAAAACTCACAACAGATTATTTTTTTTTAATGGAAGTTATAGGATAGAAATAAACTGGAGTGAAAAGTGATATGACTGAAGCATCCATTTTCACATAAACTGCACCAAAGAATTAATTATACATTTATAAATTTATTAATGGGAAGTAGATTAATTAGTTGATATGAAAGAATGTGTGCTATCTTGCACAATAAAAGGTTTAGCTATAATTGCATGCAGCAAAACAATAGCTGAGCTTTGCAGAGGTGTACCTTCTTCCAACAATAATTATATTGTTTACCAGTAAAAATGATAACGACTTATTTTTGATCCAAAGAAAAAGGTCATTGTCATAATTTTACAGATGAGTGGAGACCCTAGCAATCAGAAGTGACTTGTACGAAGTGCATTAGAGGGCCAATTTTAAAGTCAGACTAGATTTTTCATTTTCCACTTGGTGCTCTGTCCATCAAATTAACTGTATTTGGGAAGCACAGCAATAACACTTCTTTCTTCTCAATCTTTACAAGCAAAAAAGGCCTGACATAAGAGAAAATCTCTATTGGCCTTTTTCTTTTCATCCTGTACTGCCCTTAAAACAACCATTAATAAAACAGAAGTCATTTCATGCCCTGTGGCAAGATACAGAACTTTCAGTTTGAGCACATGAGAACTTTTAAGTACAATAGAGATTCCCTGAGAGATCAGAAATTATACAGGGCTATCAGTGTAAAAGGGAAGGAGTTTACTAGACTTTAGTAAGGAAAACTTTCTGTTTGCGGCTTCAAAAATTCTGCATCAGTCTATTAGATAATGGGGGAAAAATAAATAATGCTACAAACTATTTAAAGACCATATATAGAAAGTTTTATCTTCTCTGAGAAAAAATAATATTATTGTCTATACATTTTAAGTGTTTCTAAATGAATCATAAGGATTACAGATATGCTAAACTATTAATGATGAGATTTTTGTGCAATTAAAATTTCTAAGGAGAATCGTAAAAAAAATAACATTTTTTTTTAAACTCTTCAGTATAGTTACAATTGTACTGCTGTTTTCCCTTTCTTAAAATTGATTCTAGAATAGGTACAGCACATAAGTAATAGAAGGAATGGTTCCTTGGCCCGTTAGGCAGGACATGAGAAATTAGATAACAATTTGTATTCCACATTTGCTAAAGTTAAAGACTTCTTTCTTGTGAAAATTTCCTGTCCCTTTTGTCTAAATTTCATGATAATACATCAACAGTAAAACTACTTCTCAAGCTTTCAATAAAACTTTCAAATTAAAATATGAAAGATTGATGGTTTGTGTGCAATATTTAATCATTTTATTGATTAAATAAACTACTCCTCTTCTGCCTTATAATTCCTAAATTGTAAACGGGGTCATCAGATTCTGCACCATGAAAATGTTAGGAATAGCCGAGCAATGGAAGTTACAGTAAAATTCCTTATTAAGATGCACTATGGAATTTTTCCTGTCAGCATTTAGAATAAACTTAAAAACTCATTTTGATATGGTCAATTTGTTGGACCTTGTTTTTGTTTTTATAAAGTTGTATTTTTTTCCCCAAATATATTTCAGGTACACCATTTTATGTTTAGGGATTCCTTGTTACCTGATGTTATCTTTCTAATGATCAGTAGCTACAGGTGTCAGTTCTGTAGATAATTCTCTTAATACACAAATCTACTACTTTCTAAAGGCCAATATACCTGTCACAATACTTTTGCAATGAAAATTTGTATGTATGTTTTATTTTCCCAATGGGAGCTTTATGTGAAGACTCCAAATTCCACAAAATTCTGTATGTACAAATTTGTTCATTTTAGTTCTCAACTGAGTGTTTTTAAGGATTTACAAAAATTGGCTCACAGAACATCATAATTTCAGATTTCTACTCTGACATATTTATTCTTAAAAGGCCTTAATTATTATTTTTAATAATGTATTCGGATTTTATAAGGCAAATGGAACCAAACTATACAATTTTAGAAAGAATATAAATATAATGATACACTGTTGTGATTGTATTTTAGCTCTGGTATAAATATTTATATGCCAGATTTTTGATAGTCAGATAGCAAAAGCCCTTGAAGGCCATCCCAGGAAATGAATGTCTGTTTTGTCCATCAGAAAGTTTAGTTCAGGTTAATTCTTGGTGGGGATAGATGCATATCTGTCAAATAAAAGGTATGATTGAACTATTCTGATGTTTTAGCAGCTGTGTTTAATACAGATTGCATCCAGTGGGAAAACTACTGTACAGCTTCCTAATCCTCTTTTCAAATAACATACTGAAGAAACAATAATGAAAACATCATTAACTGAAGTAGTGGGAATAGACTTAAAAAGAATTTTGAAAATGATACCTGATCATATGCTAGAAAAGCCCCCATATTTTATCTTTCTCCTTTTTTTAAGCTAAGATTAGATTGGATGTAAAGCTCAATGTTGTATATTTTTCTACAGAACTACAGATTACTTTAGATGTAAGGATCTCAATAAGTAATCTAGTCCATATTCTTACTATAATGCAGAAACAAGCATACCTGCAGTCTTCCTGACAGGCGATTCATTATCTTGTTCTTAAAAATGTCCAGTGTGGAAAGCTGCTCAGCAACTGATTATTTCAGTTTTTAACTAACATCCTAGTCACAGCCTTAGTTATATGGTTAGGTATATTGTTTCAATTTTTGTAATATTTAATCCTTATCTTTTTTAGTGCAAAGATCATTTCTATTTGTATTTTCTCAAACACCAAAACCAATGGATTTTCCTCAGTTCAGTAACATCCTTCTTATATTTTGACGTTATTATTGTCTTCTGCTATCTTTCCCTTTCTAAATTAATCCCCAATTATTTAAACTTTCCAGCTCTTCTAGTGACAGAATTACTCCATTCTACTGTCTTAGCAGTAGTGTTGTTATTAGTGAATCCCAAGAAGAATTGTTTTCTCTGTGGTGCTATCAACATTGTAAATTGCTACCCAATTTTCTTTTCGTTTTTGTATGCCAAACTTTTTTTTTAAAACTATATAGCTGCTCATCTTCTGGATTTCTGCCTAGTTTGTTTCCCATTTCAGATTAGTACCTCTCCCTTGACCCACTGTCTGCGAATCGGTCTATGTTTGCTCAGTGGAAGAGGGCACCAAGCTCCTTCCAACCCAACCCAAACAAACAGCCCACTTCCTATATTACACAAAGTGTTCAAGAAGCAACGTGAGTGGGGTGGGTGTATACCCCCTTGTGCAGCTTTCTAGCTGTGCAGCAGTTTGGAATGGAGGGAGATACAAGTTAAATATGGTGTTCAAATAGTAATGCCCTGCTGTTGGCTGTTTGAAATCTTGTAAATTTTTTATTTTTTATTTTGCAGGTAGATAATGACAATTACAAAGCCCAGTTCCTGAAGACAAATGATGAGGGTAAAATCCTAGAAATTTCTGATTTGAAGGCATTTACAAGGTATTCTGTAGTAATCATTGCCTTTACGGGTGACGTTAATGCTGCAGCCATTGAAGGCAAGGCTAGTTCTCCAGTAATTGTCTCCACTTTTGAAGCAGGTATGTATTTTTCTTCACTTCATCTGGATCAAAGTTTGCTGGTTTTCTTTCATCTGATAAATGACATTTTTGAAGACACGATGCGCTTTTAATGCAGATTTGTTCTCACAATATTTTTTTCTTTAATATTTAGAAGGTGCCAATCAACAAGAAAGTGATGGTGATAATAAATACTAAGATTTGCCTTTAAGTGAATCGAATCACACTGCTTATAAATGGCAGTACTGACCTTAGGACATAATTTGTGTATTCTTAGTGAGAGGAGTTTGGTAGCCCAGAAGGGTTGTGCTAAAGTCGGCTCTACCACATATTCAAAACAATCTGGAGAAGGAGGTAGATAGTAAGGTGAAAAACCTGCTGATGCTATTAAGTTTTTCAGAGAAATAAAATTGAGAGATGAATGTGAGAAACTATATGAGAACTCATGACACCAAGAGGTTTACAGTAAAATAGACAACATTTGCTTAGGAAAATATAACCAAGTACATGGGAAAGATAAAGATATAGTTCTATCTTAGCATCTTAACATACGCAGTTCCTGGTTGTGCTCCGTCTGCTACTTTTGCAAGTTTTGAGTTGTTCACTAAAAAAATTTAAACAGACTGTTTTTTTTTTTTTTTTAATTATTTTTTTTCTGAAACAGTACTGAAGTTTTGTTGCATTCAAACTGATTATCAACTGTGTCTAAACTACAATTTTCTTATCCATAGAGAGGTTAGCTCCAGGTCAACTAGTTTAGCTATATATTCAAATTAATTTCAGATTAGCATATACTACATAGTGATTGTATTTATCATTTATCTTTCCTTTGATGTATGAAAATCCAATGTCCCTAGTGATATGATGTGTGTGTGCATATATGTAAGTATATATATAATGCCTTTAATATGTCAAATTCTAAGGTTTTCATGACCTGTTTATATCCCCAGGGATTTTTATTGTGGAAAAATTAATGAAGATTAAATTTGTTGGTAGCTGAGTCTGCCTTGTGAGCTATGTTTTTTGGTTTGTGAGCCACCTTTTTTGGTAGCCTTTTCTTTCATATGAAAGCGTGATACATTAGAAGGTTTGGTAACTGTAGTGAAGAGTAGTTGTTTTTTCCATCTCATCTCATCTCATCTCATCTCATTTCATCTCATCTCATCTCATCTCATCTGGTTTGCACAGTCTAGCACACAGCTGAGTATCTGAGGAAGATAGGACTTACATAGACTTTACTCCTCTAAAGAAACCTCAGTTATCATTCATTGGCTGGGGTTAAAAAAAAAAAAAAAAAAAGTAAGATTGACAACTGCTTCTAAATCCTTGGCTGAGGGAATGTTTTTACTTTCAGTTACTTGATTTCACTGTTTAGAGGTCATGCTACATATTTGTCTGCTCAGGTAAAGCAGTAAATATTCTGCTGCCTGGAAAGAATGTTACAGCCTTTTTCTTTTAGACAGGGACATTGGGAAAATAATTTATACCTCTGCTGTCTTGACAATAAACTATGGGAATAAAAGTTTGACAAATAACTTTGGCAAAAGTGCATGTTGTGTTTGTGTGGTTGTTGGCTTCTGATACATTTCTGGACAGAAGCTGAAACACTTGTTTGACCTGTTGTAATTCCCTGCATATGTCTGGGCATCAGCTAGTGGAAAACTGTTTTCTTAGAGTTAGCTGTGATAAGCATGGTGGCTTGTTTATAAGTTGGGAGGGAGCTCGCTGTTGACAGAAGACTTTCAAGAAAGGATACTCAAGACTAACACTTGCTTCTTGCTTGTCAGCCCATATGAGGATTTGTTTACCTCAGGATATATTTCAAGGTACAATGGTGTCTTCAGGCTTTCTGAGTAGAAAATCAGAAGAAACTTTTCTGAGTATAAACTAATGAGGGTTATCTAACAATTATTTGTAATATTTATAGCATTAAATGCTATCATCAAGAACAGTATTTCACTACAAATTTAACTTTTGTCTTTGTAAATATATACATACGTAATAAAAATTGAGACTTTTTTAGTAAGAGCAGAAAATACAAATGAAGTAGAGATATGTGAAATGTAATTTTCAGGTTTTGCTCTAATAGTCATAGTAGTGAACTGATTTAAGTGGATCATTAAATGTCTATTTCAGTGCCTGAAGACCCACCTAACAACGTAACATTTCAGAAGATACCTGATGAGGTAACAAAGTTCCAAGTGACGTTTGTGCCACCATCTGAACCAAATGGGAATATTCAGGTGTATCAAGCTATGGTGTACAATGAAGATGACCCTGCTGCTATCCAGATCCACAACCTTAGTGTCATTGATAAAACAGATCAGTCAGTCACTGCCATGATAGAAGGACTGAAAGGAGGACATACCTATAATGTCAGCGTAAGAATTAATACTTTTTCTTGGGTGTGATTGAGAGATTAGCCTGGATAGGGAACACTGAACTAAGCCAAATCAAAATTATCATACAGAGAATGCTAGCTGGGTTGTGAAGAATGTGAAGTCTGAGGAAAGAGGGGAACAATGAGGAGGGAGGAGTGAATGGGATCCCAAAACATCACTAGTGGTAGCTGTGCACAGGGGCTAATAGGTTCATGTCCTTCTGAAGCAGCCTGTGACACGTTGTCACAGGCACAAGACTAAATTTCTTAATTCCAGCATTTGCATTGAAAATTTGGTTCAGATGAAAGGTCTGGTTCTGCATTGGGAGCTTACTAGAAGAATATGCTTGTAATCATAGAATCACAGAATGGTTTGAGTTGAAAGAGACCTTAAAGGTCATCTACTTCCAAACCTTCTGCCATGGGCAGAGACACCTCCCATCAGACCAGGTTGCTCAAAACCCCATCCAACCTGGCCTTGAACGCTTCCAGGGATGGGGCATCCACAGCTTCTCTGGGAAATCTGTTCCAGTGCCTCGCCACCCTTTGAGTAAATAAATTTTTGCTAATATCTAATTTAAGCCTACCCTCTTTCAGCTTAAAGCTGTTACCCTTTGTCCTGTCACTACACTCCCTGTCAAAGTCCCTGTGTGAAAGAGCACTTTCATAAAATCAGAGAGTTATGCATGAGAGGTGGTAACATAACTGTCCAAGTAGGTTTGTTTTTCTTCTTTTTGTGAGCTACATTACAAGTGATAAAGGATTACTGTACCTAGCCTTGTAAAGAAATATGAAGTAAGTTCTACCAAAGTGTGAATGACATAAAAGGAGTGTTTCAGCATTTATTGTTGCTTCATATATATGTGTATTTGGCTGTTTTGAAGCTAGTACAAATACTCATTAACAAATGTTTGTTTTTCAAAGGTGTATGCAATTAATGGTGCTGGTGCAGGACCAAAAATTCAATTGAAAATAACTATGGATATCAAAGGTATGTCTCAAAAAGTGCCCTTTGTCTGACATCTCTATAAATGCTGAAGAAATTGCTTTTCTACCTGTGACTACATAGCTGTGTGCCTTTTTGTATTTTTAGAGAAAGTAGGAACAGGAGCACATAACTGATAGCCTGGAATTGCTGTGCTCAGTTTTGCTATATGTCACTAATCATTTGCTAAACCATGTGCAGCACAATGAAGCAAGCATATTGACATCAGCATTTTAGTTACCATCAGCAAACAGCTTAGAAGAATATCACAGAGGTGTAGCTAGGTAAATGGTATCTCATTAATGGAAATAAATACAATTGTTGACAGAAATTCCTCTGAAAATCTAAGACAATATTTTTATTGTTTTTTAATGGAAAACTGATATGCAGAGGCATTTAAGAGAATACAGTTTTTAGAGGCTTAGAGCATGAATTAGGGCATTAAATTGTCCCTGAAATATGGCAATGATTTTTCTTCCATAACCCAGCTATGTGCCTGAACAAAGTACTTGCAGTGGAAAACAAAACTCTGTGGTATATCTTTGTTTAAAAACAGAACCACCACGGCCTAAAAAGAAACCAGCACCTGTTTATGATACCAATGGGGCCTTACTTGTCACAGCCACAACAATTACAATCAGAATGCCAATATGTTATTACAGTGATGATCATGGACCTATCAAGAAGATACAGGTTCTTGTTGCGGAAGCTGGAGGTAGAATTTTATATATTATCTTGAAAATTGTTTTCTGTTTTTTAAAATTTCTTTATTTTCAGCTTGTCCTTTTTTTTTTTTTTTGGTTGTCAGAAACTTCATGTTAGAAAACAGCTGACAAAATCACTTTAGCTGTGACAGCAGTACTAACAGCAAAGTGTCTTCCACAATACCTGTAGTCTGGGTTTTGAGAACACTTGCCAATGAAGCCCTACTGTTATCGTTATATTTTCTTTATATTTTCTTAATCTTCGTGAAGAAATAAACACATTTGGCTTTTGTGAAGAATGAATAAATATAAAACTTTTTTTTTGCTATTAGTGTTGCCTGTAAAAGAATGCAGTCACGTGTAGTTGATATTTCCATTTCAGAACGGGGGCAGAGGGATTTACATAAATCCCTTCTGTAGACTGTGGGTTAGAATGCGTATTCCCTTGTATGGACTGATGAACACTCACGCATGTGACCAGTCTCATGATACTCTTTTGAGTAATTGCCTACCAATGTGCGTGGGAGTTTCATGAGTGGACATCATATGGTCAGGCTTACTTTACCTAGGAAGGAAAAATTCCAGGTATTTACTTTGCTTGGTTTGCTAGCTTTAAAAGCGTGGAGGTAAAGCACTCACATTAAGTGGTACAGTCTCTCACCTTTTTCTGAATTATGTATTTCAGCACTAATCCTAGAGACATTTAGTTCATAGCTATTTCCATGAAGTTTCTCTTGAAATGAACAATATGCAAATACCATGTTAAGAGATATTTTGAAGATTTTTCTCCTGTCAGAGTTGCTCAGTACTGATCACTTGTGGAAAACTAGTCATTTCATTTATTAAACTGTGTTTAGAGTAAACTCTTTTAACTGTCTTTGCTAGACATTCCCAGTTTCAAAGTAAATGCCTTGCACAAGTGTTATCTTCTACAGGCACAGCTTATGTGTGAAACTGACCCTGAAGTATTCTAGCTGTGATTCAGTAGACTTAATCTTAGTTAGCAAAATACAGGTGGTGTTGGTCTTTAGGACATTTGGGCTCAAGTAAAAAGAGAGCAACAGCCTTAGTTATATAAATGGCACCAATAGCATGCTGAGTCCTTAAAAAAATGATCTTTTATTTAACTTATTTACAATCTGATTAGAATGTAAATTATTTCTGATTCTTTCTTTTCTTGACAATAGCTCAGCATGATGGGAATGTTACTAAGTGGTATGATGCCTACTTCAACAGACCAAGACCATATTTTACAAATGAAGGCTTTCCAAACCCACCCTGTGTAGAAGGAAAAGAAGATCTGAGTGGCAAAGAAGAGATATATGTCATAGGTGCTGATACTACATGTATGATACCAGGCAGTCAAGACAAAATATGTAATGGCCCGCTGAAACCAAGAAAACAGTACCTGTAAGTACGTTTGCCTGTATGTTCGTCCAAGATAAACATTTAAGTGAAATATACATTTCTACAAGCATGTATAAATACATAAATAAATAAACAAAACAAGTAGTTCAATAATGAAAAGTTGGAGCTTGAACTATCGCTGTGTGTTTTAATTTCAAGTTTTTGTCTGAAGTGGAAGTATGGGAGAAAATTGTTTTTTATTTTTTAGTGCTTACTGAGCTCCTAAATTAAATAAATCCAAATTCAAGACGTATAGCCTGCTTCGTATAGTTTCATTATACATTTAACTTATTGACACTGCATCCTAGATATCTGTCATAATGTCACTTTTGCAGGTGGATAAGGATACCAGGTTATATTATACTAAAACTTCAATAATTTTTAGTTTCTAATTTAAATATTTTTAAGGAAATACACATAAACTTTATGTTAATTAGTTTTCTTTGTTTTATTTTACAGATTTAAGTTCAGAGCAACTAATGTTAAAGGACAGTTTACAGATTCTGACTTTTCTGATCCTGTCAAAACTTTAGGTGAGGAGAGTGTCATTTATTAAAGTATTTCTCTATTTCTAAAGAATTTAGACAATTTAATGTGCTTTTTAGTAGACTGATTTCCCTGTAGTAAATAGTATCTATTTTTGTTGCACCTAGATTAACCAGGATGGTTGTTGCCTGGTGAGGAAATGCATCCATTCTTTCCTATGTCCTTTTCAGGATGTCTTACCTCAGCCTGGACCATTAAATGAAAAAGAAATATTGCCAAAGTTCATTAGCAGAGATTCAGTTATACCAGTGAAAATACTATTTTGCCAGGATTGCTTATCTTGATTAGGTGGACTATAGTCAGAAGCTATGCTGTTTGTGCAATGTCTCTCTCTGTTGGATTTACTACGACAGCTATTCCAGTGAGTGTGGTATAGTAAACCTCTCAGCTGCTGATCATTTCTTCAACTGGTAGGTCATTTGAGGACAAGACCCTGTAGCCCTTCAGCTTCTAGATACAGACAAAGCTCTGTATTAATAAATTAATATTGTCTAATAGAAACCATCTGGTTCTGATGTCACTGGCCAATAAGGCAGCTGTTACAGGGTCTCAAATCCAGCATGAATTCTTCCACGGAGGTGTTGATGTACCACCAAAACTGGGAATGAATATTCTCTTAGCAGATCGCAATAAGATCTCTAAGTTCTTTTTATACATTGGTAAGCCAAAACTTACTTAGCTAAGCTTTAGCCCTGACTTTCTGAAAAGGGATCCCAAGACAACTGGATGAGTACCCAAAAGAATTTTAGTGGGCACATATTTTTCATTTGGCATTCATCTTCTGTGATATGAGCTCCCTTATTCATCTAATCCATGTTAGAAATTTGTTACATGATCTGATACTGAAGATCCTGAAATGCTAATTCACTACCTGAATATTCTGAAAGGATCTGGCACTGTTTCTCCAGTCTTGAATGTTTCAGAAAGTGAAAGACAAAAGGTGTTTTTGTTGGTTCTGACTTAAACATTTCTAATCCAATGAAGCAAATATCTTGACCAGTGAGGAAGAGACTTTATGTCTGATCAGAGAAAATAAGTCTGCTGGAAATGAGTCAGACTTTATCTAGTCCGATGGACATACCTGGGCACCCTTCTAACAGGAAACTCTGAAATGCTTGAAGAAATCATCAAGACAACTAGAGAAATTATGCTGTAGTAGTAATTCATGCTATTTTTTTGTTGTTGTTGTTACTGAAACCTTGTTACATTGTCTCCTGTGGTGTAAATTATAAAGAAGCAAGAGCTGTTTGTATGCTGAATAAAATGTAGTGGGATAAAAAATAGCCCTGATAAATTCCTCAAATGTCTATGGCTCCTAATACCCATATTCAATTGCCTTCTGTGCTAATGTTTAACATCAAGTACTGCTTTTTAAACAAAACTTAAGAGGAATAGGTAATTAAAAGTTCCTTCTGTGCTTTCTTACAAAACTGTTGTGAAATCAACATGAAATTCATATATCAAAAGTGCGACAGGTACTGCAGTTGAGTAGCTTTGTTACAGCATCAGGACTGCTGTTGTCAGCCCCAGCACAGCCATTTCTGCATGTTAAGTGAATAAAGAAACTTAGATTTTCTTTTTATATATACATTTTCTCTTGAGACTCATAATTTGAGGAACCTTGCCTAAGTGTTTCTTTAAGAACGTGCTTTGGTAATATGAACTTCAGATTTGCTCTAGAAGCATAACTCAGAAAACATGCTGAAAAGATGAGTAGCTGTTGGATATCTCTGTGACCAATGATTTCTATTTCACTTGTAACAACACTACATTTTCTGTAGAAATATATGCTGCCTGAAATCAGAAATGCAATTTCATTTTGAATCAATAATCTTCTTTTGTAATAATCACTGAAATCTGTGTTTTGCTAACAAAACACTTTTGTTTTAGGTGATAAAACAATAACTTGAATTTTGTCATAGGTATTCATTACAGCTCAGAAAATGTCCCTTATTATTTTTGTTTCTAAGTCTACTTATACTTTTGGTCTGGAAAACTAGAAAACTGACCTTATATCTGTGCAATTTAGTACTGCATGTTAAATAGGTATGAAGAAGAAAAAATATGGAAATCTCTAAGAAAGATCTCTGTCACAGATATCTGATGCTGTTGTTGAGCAACAGCAATTTTGCTAGAGAGGAACAACGAAGCAGAAACTATTATGATACACAATGATGCAATAATGATTTTTTAATGGTAACAAAGAATACATTTTAGTATCACCTTCCCACTCAGCCATACTTCGAGTGCCAAAACTCTCCACTTGAGCTGGAGAAGTAGGGTTTCTTCCTTATAACTCATGACTGGGATTGCAAAAATAATATCCTCACTACAAAGAAAGGTCAGGATTTTTCCATGAGATAGTTAAGATGTGGTGGCAAATACTGTTTAAAACTGTAGTACATCAAGGCAGATTATAACCTTTCTATAAACTGTAATAGCTAGTTCAGCAAATCATTGTGGGCAACTCAGTAGTCCTGTACAAGTGTGGTCTTTTTCCATATGAAATAAAAAGCCACTGAAACAGGAAATAATCAAAATTTTGTTGTTGTTGTTGATGCCATCTTATGCAAAGATCAATCACAGAGATCAGGGACTTCTTCATTCCTTTTCTCCTTGTAACATTTTTTTTATATACTCACTTTTTTCTGTGATGTCTGGGCCTGGTCTAAATTGTTTTGACCTTGTATTGCCCTGTGTTGCACCTGAGGCTTTACTAATGCAGTGGAGGAATTATGTAAGGTGTTTAGAAAATTACACTTAATTCTCTGTATAACAAAACTATGTCTGTCATTTCATACAGGCATGATATTGCTTATTCACATTGTTTGTGGTCTACAATAATCTCAAATTTCTGATAAATGCTACCTAATGTAGTGTTTACTGTGCTGTATTATTGTAATTGAGTATTCCTGTATACAAGTAGAACTATGCACTTGGTCGTACAAAATTGTGTCCTATTGTTTTAAGACAATTTATTCAGCTAAGTCAAGATCATTGTATTTTAATCATGCTTTACAATGTACAAGAAGTCTAGATCATCTGCAATATGCTAAGTCTTTAGAGAGAAGTGAAATCAGGACTTCAGTGTTTTCCAGCATGTCCTTGGGAGCATGTTGCTCCATGAGTGGGAAATCTTGGTTTCATATGATAAGAAGGCAGTGTATTTTTCTGTCCTTCCTCAAAACTGGACAGGAGCTAGGTTTCCTATTTTGGATCAGAAAGTGGAAGTGCATACTCGCACAACCAAAGAATACCAAAGAATATTTGTTATGCTTATTTTCACTGTGTGCCTAAGGAGAAAAGAGGCTAAGTTTTCTGAGATAGGGACAGTGTTATCAGGAAGAATGGGAAATTAAAGGACTCAGAAATTAAGCACCAAAGAAAAGAGGTTTTGAAAATACTAAACTAACAGGTGTATCAGTCTTTAAATGAACCTTCATATTCACCTGGAAGGACTGATAAGAATACCAGCCCCTTTAACTTATTATCATCAAGCTCTTTAAGATACCTTCTGACCTGCTAATGGTTATTCTAACAATATCACCATTTTCCGTATGAATAAAGTTTATGAGTTAATCGTCGCTGAGGCAGCTTAATCCAGACTGTTCAGATCCAGTCACTAGGTACGTTCCTTCAACACCCTGAGGAGGGGATCTCCAAAAAGTATCTTTTATTCCTGTCTGTGAGTGATGGCTACAAACCTCATAGCTTTAGACTTGTTGCTCTTTCTTTTCCACTTTTGGCACTTGGTTATTCCTAGCTGTTAGAGCAGTGTGTCTGTTCTTGGCTACACTGAGGCTGAAGCAGGAGCTCAACATATACTTACACACACTCCAACTGATGTGAGTGAAGTGTAGACCAACCATAACCTGCTTAGCAGGTAAACGTGAAAAGCACCACTGGATGGTTGTACAAATAGCTGTAGACATGTACTGTTAGCTTATATACTACATAGATCAGAAATGCTTAGGAAGTTCTAAATAAATTGCTCCTGTTTTTCTTCTTTTGAGCAACTCTGCAACTGATAAAAAACACATGCAGCTGTTTTGAGATATAAGAGTCTTTCATCTCTACCTGATTCCTTCCTGTTACAAATGTAGAAATGATAACGAATCTATTAAATATTAGATGTCCACTTTCTGTTGCAGGTGAAGGACTGTCAGGGAGATCTGTAGAAGTTATCCTTGCAGTTACTTTGTGCATACTTTCAGTTGTTCTTCTGGTGGCTGCAGTCTATGCTTTTGCAAGGTAAGATTTTTACATCCTTGCCATACCGTGTTTGCAAATATGCAAAAATGTTTTAATGAAGAGTTGAAACAATCCTATAAATGGAACTAACCTGTCGTTTCAAAATGTGCTGTTTTCTTTTTTTTAAAAAAAATCTTTTTATGTAGAATCTCACAGGGGAGGGACTCACAGAGGCTAACTTTAGTCTCGTAGAGCTAATCTCCATAACTGAAGGAGGAAAACAAGCTTCTCCAGAGGGTGAATCAGAGCAGACATCTATCTTACCATTTTAGAGTCACTTCTCCATTCACTTGAGTGGAAGGTATAACTCAGAGTGTCAGCCGGTAAAGTTAGCATGATGGCTAACCCTATTTATTGACAGCTCTGTGGGGAAACAGATTAATATGAAGTAAATATTCAAAATGCTATTTTCTGCCTTACTGATAAATTTAACAATTAAATACTTTAAAGTCTTACATGTGAAAGAGAAACGAACCTCTAATTTGAATTGTGAACGAATACCCACATAAAGAAGCAGTCTGAGTACTGCATAAATTATGTTAGCTTGCTCATTCCAGCACAAGTTCTGTTCTTCCTCAGCTGAATCATTCAGGCATTGCCAAAGAATGTATGTAGGAAAACTAAAAGAATGTGCAGGCTAGATCCTTTCTGCATTAGTTTTAGGCAAAATAACTGCTGGATTTGACTAAATTGGAAGTGAGAGCAGAATAAAGGCTAAGGAAGGACTTCTGGCAGCCATTTTTAAGTTTCAGCCTGTCTAATCAATATATTGATATATATGTGTCTTTAAATTATTTGCATATTTATTTTTCCACTAATATTTTCTGTTTAGAATTCGGCAAAAGCAAAAAGAGGGAGGCACATACTCCCCACGAGATGCTGAAATTATTGACACTAAATTCAAATTGGATCAGTTGATTACAGTGGCAGACCTGGAGCTGAAGGATGAGAGATTTACACGGTAAGCATACTCCTTAGGCAAAACAGTAGTCCAAAGGGGTTGTAGCCGTGACCCCTTTCTGACCTTTGCTTGTTTGGAAGTGTTTGTGGTGTTCTTATTTACACAGGTCACTGAGATCCTTTTTCAAAGAATGACCTCCATCCTCAAGACACTTCTCACTAGCTTTTAGAAAATCACTTAATCTTCAGCTCTTTTTACAACAAGATAAAGATCTAAGTGCAAATCACTGTTTAATTGTGTTGGCAGAAAAAAAATAAAAAAAAAAAAAAAAAAAGGCTACATATTTTTAAACATACAGAATTTAAACACAGTATTTTTGATGGCCCAGTGTTTTGTATAGATTGCAAACCTAACTAGGCATTTTGAAATAGTCAGACCCTGCAGAAGTCCTGGTTAGCTAATTCAACAACAAATCCGTCATTGTTTAATTAACATTTAGAAAGCTTTTTGTTGCTGTTGTTTTCTTTTTCTTTTTCACAAAGGATTTTGCATAGTGTCCGAGTTTCTGAGGAGTTCAGCACACTGGCTATATAGCAAGTCCAGACAATTCATATTTTCTGTCCAACAGAGAATCTTGTAATGGGTACATATCTGAAGGAAAACAGATTGTTCTTTCTCACTGCTGGAAAAATTGATATTATTCACCAATTAAATAAAATATAATGATGATTCTCAACAATCTATGGCATCCAACTGAGTTAGAAACGTTTGGTGAACATTCTTTACCTACCTGTATTTTCCCTGCTGTGTCACAGATGAAACACTGTGGTAGGCAATCTCCTTAAAGATGAGAAGCCTAAAATAGACTTGCCCTAGCAGTCAGGCATCCTACTGTTGCAGACTAGGAATAGCTGGAAGATGAAAGGTTGTAGCTGTTGACCTGTTTTGTTTGAATGTGTACATGTCTATGTGTGTGGTACAGAGTAAGCCAATTGCATGTACAAACGTGTTCAAAATAGTGCACACAGAAATGGCTGCTTGTAATAGATGAGAAAACTTACCAGGAATCATCTGGAAGTCATTGATATAGTGCATGTGGTGTGTTCTGTGTGAGACACATGTCATTTAGATAGCATTGTTTTTATCTGCCAATAACAGTGGAATGCATTCTCTGGAGACAGATTTATTTTCTATGCACTATGGTAACTGTAACATGTATAAATGACCAGACAGATCCTCAAAATGGCATTGTTTCCAAACTGTTAGCTGAATAAGAATAGTTATAATTTTGTTTATATACTAAAGTGTTAATGGGTTTTAATTCCAGATATTCCTCGTTTTTCTTTAGACGCAAGGAGATTTTTGTCATCCAGTAAGTTTTTGTCTTACTGAAGCAAAGTGGTGTGTTTTCCATTCTGTTCTCTTAATCTGTGTGCTACCATACTATATTGAATGATGTAGTTAATCAATGTGAAATATCAATCTTTGCAGCTATACTGATGGCAACCAGTGGTGTTTTTCGTCATGAAATCCTGTTTATTTTTAGCCCCTAGTGCTCGTGTACAACAGTTCCACAACTATTTTGAAATAAATCAGGACAATTTTTACATGCAATTGCAAATTATAATAATATAGCACTCGTATACTATCTATTCTTGAAACAAATATAGTGCAAATGTGACATGAAATATGCTGTTTCTTTCCTTTGGCAGTTAGAAGGTGTTCATTTAAGAGAAGTAGTTTTGTGTGTTTTTTGTTGTTGTTTGTTTGTTTGTTTTTCTCAACTGCTTTTTTACTTGTACTACAGATGTTTTGTTACCATTCCATTTCAATTGCAGCAATGTATCTATGTGGCCAAATCTTTTCTCAGTTTGAGTAGTGCCATTGTGCCACTTCTCTGTCTTAATTATGTGCAGTTTTTATTTGTACAGTCTCACACTCTACAGGGTAATTGCAGAATATAATATTTCACACTCAAATGCACTTCATGAGGTGATTTATGTACAGCAAGGCCTTTACTGCACAGTGCTTCAGCAGTTTAATTACATCACCCTTTATTTTAATGAGTCAGTTTCACATTTTGGTGTGGAGTTTATTTCCTTCCATCTATATTTTCCTCTTTCCTCCTTCCCCATGCCTCTAATGGACTAAAGCAAAGACTTGCTCCCAGGCCATTCCAGAATGCAGCTGATAAATTCTGGACTATTATTTTTCAAACAGTAACTGTACTGGAGCTACAGTATGCACCTTGCCCAAGCTCTTTGTTGAACATTATGGCAAATTGTGCAAGACTGAAGTGGAGGTATTAACTGAGCACCCCTCAGGACAATATTCATGCAGTATTTTCAACAAGAAGTCAGTAAACATACCTTGTGACACTACTAGATTACATATATACAGTAATGAGGGGACAACACACCTTTGATCTGCTCAAAACTTTTGAGTTTATTAGGGCTCCTTTGAAGCTTTAAAGAATGTTTCAGTGTATGTAAGATTCTGCTCTAATAATGTCAGCAGCCAAAAGAGTGTTTTCAGGTAGCTGACTTAGGCTGTCTTTTTTATAGTTAAATCCTTCCAAGTAGTGATGAGTTATTTCAAGCAGTTGGCAGAAGCAAACAATATGCACCAAGATGGCTTTAAAACTTGATATCTAAGCTATTTTGCTGTGTTTCCCACAGTACACATTGAAAGATCTTTTGTACCTGTTGCATTCAGGAAATAACTGTAGAAGTCAATCTACATAGTTAGATTGACTTTTAGTTCATGTGTTGTTCTTACCATTCTCATGGTATATGGTTAAAGCAGTGTCATGTCAGCATGGTAAATTATTGTATTACAAGTTGACTGCAGTGTAACCTTCAAAATTTTCCCATGCATTTAGAATGGGACTGTGTATTACTACATCTGCATAAGCTACCCAGAGATATTGGCTGTGTTTAGGCAGCTATCTAATCTGTGTTTGAAAGTCTTGCTGTGTTGCAGAATGCCAGGTGCAATTCATGGCATCTTATAAGGAAAACAGATGGACAGACTTCTTTTCCAGTCTGGCTTGTTTGTATTTCTTTAATAGTAGTAAGTCCTCTGAAGTCTAGTTTTAATTGTCCAAGTGTATTTTCTACCCTGAAAGGGTAATGGAGAGTTTGTGTGGAAATCTTAGATCATAAAAGTGCAGTATAGACTTCTTATGTACCTACCAAACATCCCTTTCAGCACTCATTTGAAGGAGATGCTTTGGAAACCAAGTATTTTATCATTTCTCAACTGGTATATTATACTTCATGTTAGCCACTATAGATCAGTAAAGGCATGGGCTTATGGCTGATACAGCGCATCCACAAAATCAAGATACTCTAGCCTGTTCCGTGAGATTCTTCTTGCCTGTTTCTCATACATTGTCTCTTCAGACATTCCCTCATACTTAGTGTATAATTGCCTATGATTTTGGCTCATACACTTGAAACTTTGTACAGCGGTTAAGATATAAGAAATAAAAAGAAGTAGAAAAAGGTTTTCCTTTTCTGTAAGAAAATGAAAGGATTTTTTTTTCATTCAACATATTAAAAATTCAAAAGCTTGAAAAATTTAATGAACCAAGCTCAGCAAATGTTCGGTATAGATGAATCAAAACATTTTATTTTGCACATTTTTATAATTTTTAGTGTTAATTATTTTGCAATGCAAAATTCAAGTTAAATAGAAAAAAAAAATAATATGCCAAGTATCCCATTTTGCCAGTTTTTAAACTTTTTTTTTTTTTTGAGTCAAAATTTTTTCAAATCAGAAAATTCATGGTAAATCACAATTCTTTGTTAGACAATGAATTTATTAGATCTATCTTCAGAGGGCATTCAGGGAATTATATTCTACTGTATTCAGCAGAAAATGAGGTCCACTTTATGAAGCCAAAATGTTGACTTCGGAAGTTTGGGAAATACATTGATCTCCATGATAGTAGAGATGATGTGAGACAGACAATAACAGAAAATATCTAGTCCTTTAAAACATGTATAGCCCATCAGTCTAGGCTGAATTAAACATCGATTCATTTAGTGCACTAAATATTTATATACTTGGTCCTCTCATCTCTTATTTTTTGTATCTTGTCAATAGTGTTTGTCAATTCATTTTTCAAAGCAGATACTCATCTGCAGTGAATGCTTTCACGAAAATTGTCAGGTCCCACCAGGCTTAGCCAGAGACACGTGTTCAAGGTGCTCACCTGGGAGAGAACTTACCTGGCACCTACTTTCACAGTGATTTCTGTAAAAGGAGTAAAGCCATTTAGGTCCCTGTTTCTTAAAATCTTTCCATTAAAGTTACACTTTGTGGTGGATACTTTTAGGCTTTTGTTCATTCCATGTGAGACAGATTGACAAGCAAATGGGCACATATTTAGAAGAAATATTTCTTAATTACAGACACTGTAACCCTTGCAAGTAAATAACAGGCAATTAGAACTCTTTATGAAAGGGTATTGTGTATAAAATTCTCATCTTGTCTCACTTTTTCTGAATATTCTGAGCTCTATATGTGTCTATATTCGAAGTAACACTACTGCACAAACTTTCTCCAGCCTGTTTCTTCTTTCTTTGAGGGAGGATAGCCATGGCTCCTGCCTTACCTTTTCCTTCAACATGTTTCCCTTTAGTAATCAGCTATCACTCATAGACTTCCTGAGCTTTGTATCCCAAGAGTACAAGGTTTATAACTCTTTGTGTCCTGGTACAACGGAAGAAATGACCATGTGTTCTCTTTCCCGGGGCCTTTAATATTCAGGAAGGGTTAAGCTCCATATTGCTTTCAATTAACTTGCTAAAAATTAATTCCTCTGTTATTCCTAGGAAGTGTCAATGGTGCTTATGAGTTAAGCCTCTTGCCTACATTCTCATTTCTGTTGTTTTCCATTTGGACAAAGTTTTAATTCTCTGTGGATTTCAGATGATTGACCCAGAAAGAAAGCTGAGTCTGTGTGACAATATGGTCTTCAGTTACCACTGCCAACACAAATAAATGGCTTCTTGCTAGCTCTATCATAAGTAATCTGAGTGGGATTCAGATTTTTGATAGACTTCAAAAAAATCCCACACATGAAACAATACACTGTTTTAAAAGAAAATCAGATTTAAGGCAATAAAGCATTCTTTATCTTAGAGAATGTTTTTCTTCCCTGGTTTCAAAGTCAGACAACTGGGAACCTGGAAATGTCCTGCTGAAATAGGGAAATTGGCAACTTCATAGTTTGATTCTGAATTGTGCTCATCAAGATCTAATGATATCTAAGTTCTTATGCTTTATACAAAAGACTGGGAAATGTGGAGAATGAGATTACAGGTAGATGGATTCGTTGACCAAATAATGTAAGATTATCACTATATGTCATTCTCAAGAGACTTGGGAAAAAATGCTGGTTTTTAATGCCTGAGGATGCTAAAGCTGAGCATAGCCATCTCATAAACCTGCAGTGAGGGTACAAAGCTCTTTCCTTCTGAAGATTCTTTTCCAGCAAAGCCAGTATCTTTGCCAGTCTTAATTTCTGAGTTGCCAAGCTACTGCAATGTGCACTTGCTACCAACAGAAGTGTGAGTTCAGTAGTTCTAACAACCAAATTCTTCACTACAATGTCTAAAAATATGTTAAAGTGTCAAAGTGTAGGTGTCTTCTTTAAAATTTAGTGCTTCTTAAAGATAATATATGATTATGCCTATAAAAAAATGCCTGTCAGTAACGTTTAAAAAATGAACAAGAAAGTACCAACTGTAGCCCTGTTTAGTTCTTTTTCTATGCTTTTTCAGTACTTTGCTTCACTGCTTTGAGTGAGAGTAAAGTGAAGCTCTGAGGAGGCTGTGTTATGGTGCTGCTTGTCTCTGTGTTCTTTGTTGTTGGATCCATGTACTTTCAGCAATGAAGCACTAAATGTCTTATTCAGGTTGCTTATGTGCAGCATTGATGTAATTTTTATTACCTAACGACCAAACTATAGTGGAGTAGGCCCTTATTTGCTACCAGTTTGAGAAGAGGAAAGACAACAGTATTCCAAAAATTTCTAGAATGTCAGCTGGGAGATTACTTTTATTTTGTTGTTCTATGGTGAAGATAGATGAGTTCAAAGGAAAAGCAAATATTTTTTTCTTTGTATAGACTGCTTAGAATTTTGTCCTCAGAAAGGTCTAGACCCAGTGTTTACTTTCTGCTGAATGGCAAGTGTATGTGTGCAATACATTGGCACACTTATTAAAAATACTTTCCCTTCTGAAAACTGTAGCCCTATAATGTTGCCAATATTACTACACCATAGTTTCAGCTGATGTGTAATGCAAACAACATAAGTGATACAGTAACAGTAGCTAGATGTCTAAAAATTCTGAATAATTTTTAGAGTTGCGTGCTTTGTTGTCTTATTGCCTTCTTATTTTCTGTTTAAAGTTCTCCTTCAGTTGTCCTAGTAAGTGCTTGAGTTCAAGCAAAGAGTTTGAGACTTTTTCTGTGAATTCTTACACTTCTTTTCACTCCAGTGAAAGTGACCCAGATGTTTCATAGCCAGTTTGACAAGCATTGTCATAACAACATATGTACCATGAAGGCATCTTCAGAAGCTTTGACATTAACTTTTTAGATGTTTAATATTAAAGGATACGACAATTGTATTAATCTAATTTTGTTATCTAATCTAAAATGTAAATATTTAAGAACAACTTCACAAAACCATTTTTAAAGGAACTTGTTGTCTTTTTCTATTGAAATTCTGGCAGTAGTAGGCATTTATATTTGTATCAGAGAATATTTTTTGTAGGATTTGTTTTTAAGCATGTATGAATTTTGGAGACAGCAACACTCAAAATGTGTACTTAGAGCTTTTTTGAAGAGGCAAGTTATCTTTTAAGTTGTATTTTTCAAACATTTTCAGTTAGTCCTTTAGACAATCTTTCTATGTCCGAGTGCCTGACATTTGTCTTCTAAATCCATAATGCTGAGACATTCTTAAATTCAGAGGTGATGATGATGACTAGGTTACAAGACTATCTGAAAGGTCCCTGGGGTTGTACGCTTAAGTAACATCTACATGAAACCTGCTGTGGGATTGGGTTAAAGATAAAGTATGTTGCATAGTTTTTAAAATAACTATGTTCCAGAAACTGAATTAAACATGTAAAAACTGAGCATGAAAACAGATACTAATTTTAAATTAATAAATAATAATAATAATAATACAAGCATTGCTGCTGTTTCCTTCTGTAAAGGCACACTGATAACATAATTCACCTGTCACTCATTTTAGATACCTGTTTAAAATGAGATGAAATCATAGCTATTTGTCTTAATTGATTATAAAAAGAATCTAGAGTCACTAGCTCAGATACAGGTGTCTGTATTCAATCAGAATAATCCAATCTCTGTTTTTTCAAAACGTCCCTCAGAAGAATGAGATTGAGTACATAGTGTAAAATGAAGTCTGTCAATGTATATGAAGTGGTGTGCTCGAGGTATGAATTTCCCAGGTCCATATGAGCCCAGAACATTGTTAAATGATCTGAAGCAAATGATAGAAACTGCAGCTACCATATTTGCCAATACTTGAGATGAGGACTAACTGAGAGTATCCAACAAGATATCTGACACGTTTGAATCCATGAGAGAAATAAATCTGTTTCTTTAGTTAATTGAATAGTTCATCTAAAATCTATTAACATGCACAATATTGGTTAATTCACAGCTTGCCACATTTAACAAAAATCTCTGTTGCAGGTTACTTAGTTATAGAAAATCCATCAAGTAAGTAGATTAAAGATTTTTATTTTGTGGTCATTGGTGAATCTCAGTGTGTGGTTCCCTATTCCATGTTTATTAGAAAAAAAAATAACAAAAACCAAAAACAGAAAAAAAAAAACCTCCAAGCTGCGTATAAATCATAAAAGCATGACTAATTGCATGGTAACTGGAGAAATGCTTTCTCTCTCTCTGGGGTGAAGCCTGCATGTCTGTGTTTTAGCTTGGGAAGTAATACAGGGATATTTAAACTCCCTGGGGTTTAAAAACCATGTCATTATGAGAATGAGGTCACTGCAATATTTTATATGTCTAAAACCTTGCAATGTATAAAATGTTTTTGGTGCGACAAAGAAGTATTATGTACTTTAGAATGCAATGGTAACTTTACAAACATCCATTAATGTTAAAACCTTGCTTTGGAATGTTGTTACCTATAAAAAACAATCCTACCCAACAGTAGATTTAACATTAGCAACTGAAAAATTTGGTGAGGGGGAACAATAGGAGAAAATGCTTCTATTTCAAGTGACTGAAAAGAAACCAATTAAGTGGACTGTAAACAATTTATAATTTTCTGTCTGTTAATACGAATTGCTATTGAACCGGAAAATGTTATTAATAAAACTGCAGTTAAATACAAATTAAAAGAATGATAAAGAAATCCCCTGTAGGTCTCTAATTCTTCTATCATTACTTGCAGGCCAATAAGCAAGAAATCCTTCCTACAACATGTCGAAGAGCTTTGTACAAACAACAACCTAAAGTTTCAGGAAGAATTTTCGGTATGTTGCTAGCAGTTGTCACAACATCGCAAGACCTTCTGTCATTTCATGTGTCACATTTCATGTCCATTTTAAGCAGGCAAGGCCATGAAGGACTCTGGCCTTGATAATCAATACCCAATTACCAGGTTGATTGTTTAGAAAGTAATATTACCTTATTTAGATTCTGCAGTCTACACTGCAACCTGATCAGAATTATTCACCTAAGTGTCAGCAAAAGATGATCTTCTTTAGACTCCAATCTTTGCAAGAACACCACAATATTTATGTTTTTGCATATGTAGTTATGCATATGTTGCTTTATTGAGAACAGATTATTTAGGAATAGTTTCTACATATATATAGATATTTAACTGCTAAGTTAATTTTCCTCACCAAAAACACAGCTGACGTCTATTTTCAGAAATGTTCAGGGCCCAGTCATATTGCAATGGAATTCCAGAATGTTTTTCTTTCATAGGTTTCAGTGCAGACAGTAAAAAGTGTATGAACAGTAGTCTTGCTTCTTTATAAATCATGGTCATACATGATTGTGTGTCTCAAAAGCATACCTGTCATGCTTTTGAGAACAGTGTCCATGTGAAGAGCCTCCATCTTCATGTATGAGAAGAACTCACCAAGTCTGTGTTTCCTTCTGAAGAGAGACCAGCTTTCAAAATATACATTACATATATATAATGCATATATATTTACACATTTAAACCTCAAAGTTTTCGCCATTTTCATTAAGTAACATTTTTATGGCTATCAATTTTTTGTTCCCAACAATGTCTTTTCTCCTTGTTATTTCAGAATCTTTATCATCATCATCATCATTTTTAACACATTCATTTAACACAGTCATTTGCCCTCACAAAAATAATTTGTCAGTCTCCAGTGACTTTATTGTTTTGGATTTATAGATTTACCATGCATTGCTTACCATTTGGATTAACTAAAGTGAAGACTAAACAATTGGCTTTTCTTCTGCTAGATTATAATATTTCAGTCTCTTAGGGAAAGACAACAAAAGTGTGAAAAGATTAATGGTATTTCCTACAGCTTTTTGTTATGCTCCTTAGGTAAAATTGGTCTGGATTTAATAATAAAAAGCACCATAAAATTCTCTGAGCAATAAAGCAAGGAAAACTTTTTCTTCCAATACTAGAACTGTTATTTCACTTGAACAAGAGTGATTATAGTTATATTATGCATGACTGAACAGATGAAAAATTTTACTAGCAATAACATTTTCACATGTTAACTAATGTTCATCACTGGAAAGTTTCTAATACTACTTTTTTTAGGTGTGACCCACATTAAGTAACCCTTACAGTATTGTAATGCCTTAAAATTCAAAATAAACAAGTGTTTTATCAAGTAAAAATATTGGCAATCCATTTGAAACATAATCAAATTCAAGTAGCTGAAGCCTTCTTCAACTAAACTATATAGTCCATTCATAATAACAGCATTATGTCATTTGGGCTTCCATTTCATTTCTCTCTGAGCTTCAGCTTCCATGTACCAGAGTGTACTGATGTTTTAAAATCACAGAAGCATAGAATTATAGAATAGTTTGGATCAGAAGGGACCTTAAACATTACCTGGTTCCAAACCTCCTGCCATGGGCAGGGACACCTTCCACTAGACCAGGTTGCTCAAATCTCTGTCCAATCTGGCCTTGAATGTTCCCAGGTTTGGGGCATCCACAGCTTTTCTGGGCAACCTGTGCCAGTGCCTCACCACCCTCAGAGTAAAGAATTTCTTCCTAATATCTAATTAAATTACACTTTTTGTAGTGTGAAACCATTACTCCTCGTCCTATCACTACACTCTCTGACAAAGAGTCCCTCCCCTGCTTTCCTGTTGCCTTCTTCAGGTACTGGAAAGTCTCTATAAGGTCTCCCCAGAGCCTTCCCTTCTCCAGGCTGAACAACTCCAACTCCACCAGACTGTCTTCATAGGAGAGGTGCTTCAGTCCTTTAATCATCCTCATGGCCTTCCTCTGGACTCATCCTAATAGGTCCGTGTCCTTGTTGTGCTGGAGGCCCCAAAGCTGAATGCAGTGCTCCAGGTGAGGTCTCACAAGAACAGAGTAGAGGGGGAGAATCACCTCCCTCAACCTGCTGGCCACACTGCTTTTGATGCAACCCAGGATATGGTTGGCTTTCTGAGCTGCAAGCACCGATTGCCTGCTCATGTCAAACTTCTCATTAACCAGCACCCCCAGGTCCTTCTCCTTAGGGCTGCTTTCAATCCATTCTCTCTGCCCAGCCTGTATTGGTATTGCCCTGGCCCAACTGCAGGACTTTGTTGAACTTCATGAAGTTTGCATGGGCCCATCTCTTGAGCTTGTCGAGGTCCCTCCCATCCCTCCAGTGTGTTGACCACACCACACAGCTTGGTGTCATCAGCAGACTTTCTGAGGGTACACTCAATTTCACTGCATATGTCTGCATGGTCTGCCCTTAGTGAAGCCATGTCACCAATCACCTCATTATTTTCCATGAGCCTTACTATAGTTTCCAGGAGGATCTGCTTCATGATCTTGTCAGACACAAAGGTGAGACTGACTGGCCTGTAGTTCCCCTGGTCTTCTTTTTTACCCTTTTTTAAATGGGGGTTGTTTCCCCTCTTCCAGTCAGTGGGAACCTTGCTGGTTCATCATTCTCCCAGTCCCTGCCTTTGCCTTCTGGGGCCTGGTTTTGTGGTTGGAGCTCTTGCTGGTGAAGACTCAGGCAAAAAAAAAAAGTCATTGAGTACATAAGCCTTCTCCACATCCTGTGTAACCAGCTTTTTCTACATCCTGTGTAACCTCTGGAGTGGGCCCACAATTTTCCTAGTCTTCCTTTTATCAATGATGTACCTATAGAATATTTTCTTATTGCTCTTGATGTCCTTGGCCAAATTTAATTCTAACAGGACTTTGGCTTTCCTAACCTGATCCCTGGCTGCTCTGACAATTACTCTGGATTCCTCCCAGGCTATCTGTCCTTGCTTCCACCTTCGGTAGGCCTCCTTTTTCTGTATGAATTTGGACAGGAGCTCCATGTTCATCCTTGAAGGCCCCTGGCTTTTTGCCTGACTTTCTCTTAGATGGGATGCATCAGTTCTGAGTTTGTAGGAGCCTTCACAGAAGGCTTGTCAAGAGCAATCAGAACTAAACAGTAGGTGCAGTCCTTGAGTGAGAGTGTACCTACACTATCTGCAACACCTGTCTTAGCAGATGAGAAAGAGGACTAACAATGCACTTGAATGACATCAGAAATGACAATGCATAGAAGCAAACAGACAGTGCACAGAGCAAGCAAACAGACCCCCATGACCTGCATTGTTTCCATCTGCAGGCAGCACTTCAGTTTGACGTAAATGACTCAAGGCTCATACAATGTGAGTAGGAGAGCTGAATTCAGGCTATAAACCCATGGACCATTATATTTAAAGCATGTAGCCTGTTCCTGAGTTTTCTTGGGTTCTCTGGCTGGCTATTAGTAAATTCAAGCACACTAGGAACTGGCTGTAAGAATATGGTAATTTATACTAATAAACTGTTAGTATATTCCCTGCCTTGAATTTGGATTTTTCCAGCAAGAAGTCATTCTGGACAATTCCAAGGTACATTTTCAAGGTAAAGTAGTCCAGGGATCATTTCCAATAGGCAGTTTATAGAAAACATACCTATTACACAGTTTTGTTAGCATAAAGTAGCTTTCTTCCTTACATGTAGTCTTGGAATCCAGGGACATTCCTGGGCTCATTTAATTTACTGGCTTGACCTAGCTAGCTGCAGTGCTTAGAGATTTCTGGGGTTCAGTCTTGGACCATGTATGAACATTGCCTTTATGGAAAATGATAAGTAGAGTATCTGGACCTACAAATGAATCTGGATTCATGTCTTATCAGAAAAGAGAAGTTTAAAGAAACCAATAAGAAACCACAGGAACTGATGGTACTGCCTAACTGATATTCAAACTTCCAGCTTTCTAGAAGATATCTTTCAATACCTTTGGAAAATCAAGTTTTTCTAGTAGCTGGCAAATTACTGAAACAGAAATGCTTCAAACGCTGTTTTACAATAAATCTGTTCATGAATAAAAAAGTGAAATACCTTTGAATGCCACCACAAAAATACCATAAAAGTATTACAGTATACAAAGTTCAAATTATTTGAAAGCTTTATGAGTCTGCAATGAAATGTAGTTTCTGTGACAAATTGTTATTAAATCTGGGAATCCAAATAATCTTTCCCCAGTTCTGAAAATGATCATTGACTGAAATCCATACTGATGCAGATAATTAGTACAAGGCTTTTAAGCTCTCATTCAGATGTGGTAGCATCATTACAAAAACAATATAATCTGCTTCTGTATTTCCTCTTAATATGGAATACTGTATAACATTACTATTGTAATAGCTACTTGGCAAGCTAAGACTCAGAGAAGTGAGGCAAATAAGGCAAGTAAAAGATCACATGACATGCACTTGATATGAGATCCCACAGCCCATAACACCTGCAAAACACCCTAGATATTTCATCTTTTTTTTTTTTTTTTTCCTTAATGCAAACTTCAAGGACAAAAATTCTGTGGGAGAGTTTCAGCTTTTCGAATGAGAGGAATTTTGACACTTTAGGTGTGTTTCACTGTTCTTATCAAGAACATTCAATTTCTAAGGAAATATGTGCCAGAGCTAGAAAGAGGTCAAGTCTCTTGTTGGAAAGTCCTTTGCTTTCATCGTAAAACTTTCCTTTCATGTTCAGAAACACCTGCAGTTATAGATTATTGAGGTTATAATTATAGAAGTGAAATAGTCCTCATGCTTCGTGCCATAGGCTTTTTCTGAATTGGTGAAATAAACAAATTGCCCAGGGGATAATATTGCATATAATACAGTTGAAGGGTTTTGAGCTCTCTTATATGTCAGGCATCATTCATTGGAAGAAATGGTATATCAAATTAGATGGATGGATTATTGGTTTGGTTCATTAAGTCACATTTTTAAATTGTGCCATTTTGATAATGCTTATATCAAATTATTAATATTGAAAGTCATCTAATAAAACTGACAAAATATTTGATTTAGCAATGAGATGAAATTCACTGGAATATAAAATACTCTTGCTTTTTAATTTTTTCATTACTTTGTTTATTTATTTATTTATTTATTTGCTAAGAGTTGCCCATTAAATTTTGTTTATAGAATGCAAACTGTCTCAAATACTTGGGTGAAAGAGCACTTGAACATGACTGACATGGAATCTGATTAGATGGCTGTCTGTCCTACTAGAGAGTAACTAAAAGAGAAATTTGAAGGGATTACTCAGCACAAGCAAAAAAAGTGTGTATAGTACACATTCAGAGCAATAGGTAGATTTCATTTGAATCTTCACTTAGATGTTGAAATATATCTACATATAAAATTTGTCAAAGAAAGGGAAAATCTATTAAAGTTAATGTAGTTAACTGAGAAAGAATAAATAGTCCGAATTCTGGCTTTTCTAGGAGTTTTTCATTGTCACTTCACCACTGTGAGATTATCACATTAATGTATTTACTGAATTAAAAAGTCATGAATTTGTCTCCCCTCTTTTACTCAGCTTTGGAAATTACACCTATCTATGTACAGAAACACCCCCATCAAATAAGTTCTCGGTGTGAATGATGTATTCATCTCTGCCCTTCTGTAACAGGACTAATGACCAGTTATGAAACTGTGGTATGGCCAAAAATAACTCTTCCCACCCTTTTCACAAACAGTCCTGTGAACAATAACTAATTGCCAGTTGTCTCAACTTAATTAAATTCTCATCAGTTCTCATGCTGTGGCAAAAGCTCTCCCAAGCTACAGGGCTCAGGAAGAAGCATTATTCAAAAATAAGGCTGAGTCAGTAGGGCATGGTTACCAAGTATGTGATTTCATGAAGAGACAGAAAAGAACTGCAGAAGATGATAGGCTGACTTTATCTGGACTTGGAAAGGTGAATGTTCATGCAAGTTTTAATTCTTTAACTAGACGGCATTTTTTGCAGTGCTTCATCTAATGTTGCTGTGTAACTAGGGTTGACAGTGAAGTGGGGTGTTTCATGTTTCCAACTTTTCTTAGAAACACAATACGTTACAGAACTAAAGAATTCTCACTTTTACTAGAGTGATTGTATCAGGGGAAATTGCTATTAATCCATTCCTTATATTTACTGCAGGTGAAATGCAAAGGTTTGTTAACAACTATTTATGATTCATTCTGTGATTCTACGTTTTATTCCTTTACAGGAACTTCCCAAGTTTCTCGAAGACCTTGCTTCAACTGATGCTGATCTGCCTTGGAACAGGTCTAAGAATCGTTTCCCAAACATAAAGCCATGTATGTGTGTTTACTAATCAACTCCTCAGTTTTGCTCTCTACCTTCAGTAGCACAGTATACATTTGGAATGCAGTTGTGGTTTTATTTGATCTGTCTTTGGTATGGCAGTACAATCGTGTCCACATTATGAAATAATTAATCAAGTAGTTGGTCTTTCCTTTTTTTTTTTTTTTTTTAAAGACAGGTTTATTTGCAAGTACCTTTCAACTTGCTCTCACAAGCTTTAATATGCAGGTGCAAGAAACTGTAGCCTTAGTAGTTTCTTAGCTTTGTAATTCAACCCATGTAGCAAACTCTTTAACATTCTTCCTGTTTTTTTGTTTTGTTTTGTTTTGTTTTTTTCCTTTAGTGAGAATTTTTTTAAAACATATAAAATCCACATGTTTGTGTATTCAGCTACCACAGGAGCTTGGGTATGCTTTCTTGTGGATATGTGTAAATGTGCTGCAAAGGTTCCATAGAAGATCAGAGTAACTGTATGATAACTTATAAGCCAAGGCTAGATTTTATCACAGGAGACAGGAGTCTGTCTCTCTGTACTCAACACTGCTTCATTTTTCAGTTAATAAGACAAGAAATGTCATTATTATTTTAAGCATTATCTGTGATGTGAGATGGGCAGAATGGCATTCCTTGGTTAATAATGCTACATTCTGTGCTATTAACTTTTCACAGCAGCTGTTACTGCTATCTACTGCCTTGTTCAAGCCGTGCTCTTAATTAGCTACTAAAAATTGATATTCATGACACAATAAAATATAAAGCGATGAGTTTCACAATTTTTTTAATTTGTGTTCTAGGTTTTTTTAATAAGGTTTGGACCAAACCTCAAAATTTGGAATGTTTGGTTCCAACATTTACTTACATATCTTTCCTGTTTTTCATCATTTCTGAATACACACTGTGGGCCCAAATTGGAAACCCTCAATCACTTTTTATTTAGTCTTCTTTGAAACAAACTCTTCTGTAACAATGAGCTTACATTATATAAAAGAAGTTTGATAAGTGCCAACATCTGGCTCAAATCTGTCACCTGATAAAAAGACTGTCAGTTCCTTGGCCCTGCTCTCTGATTTGTATGGAGGTTGCCTACACTAGAACAGCATGGTTTAAAGTACAGTGGCAACCAGTAGTCAGAGGATCCTCCTACACATATCTAATCTGAAGGTTTGGAGCATCCACTATTTTAATAAAAAAGAACTATATTAAAATATTTCTGGAACAAGAATGACCATGCAATAGTGGAAATTATTTAAATTGCTTTTGCAATGAGTGTTCAAGTGTTGTTATATTAAAAAGAATATTATTTTTTAATTCTTAGTACTCCATTTGTTGTATGCATCTATGTTTTTTGAACAAATCTTCCAGTTAACTAGACTTTATTTTTATGATAGATAATAACAACAGAGTTAAGCTGATGCCTGATGCTGGTATTCCTGGATCTGACTACATTAATGCCAGCTATGTATCTGTAAGTAGAAAGTCTCTCACAGTGTTACTATTTCTATGTTCTAGTACACGAACGGGTCAAAAAATAACTTGCAAGAACAGTATTGTAATTTTTCTTTCATTCACTACAGCTACTGTTTCTGTGGCATTGTTCAAGTGATTCCAGTAGCATTGAACCTGTCTAGTTAAAATATAAATTCTCTTGTTTTCGTTGCTCACCAATGATTTTCAGTACTAATTGAAACTGTTTCTCACATTACTTTCTTTAAATCAACTCATACCACTATTGTTAAAGGCAAGAGTGAAACTCCCACTTAGGTCAATTGTTTAAAGTTGAGCATTATTTTCTCTCTTGGTACAAGAGTTGGAACTGTTGTATACAAACAGGATAATTCAAAGATAACCAAACAACTTTATAGAAATGGCTAGTAATTTGGGTGGTCAGGGTTTGTATGGCTTTATTATTTTGTGAAGAATATGAATGCAGAAAATGTAAATATGCTTTTTGAAGAAGAAAACAATACTGTGTTTCTCATTGACAACTTTCTTATTAGACCCTGCATTTTCTAGTTGTGTTCTCAGTAAATTCTTTGACTATATTTTTCTGTCTCTGGTCTTGCCTATATCATTTTTGTCCTCCTGAAGCTCAAAGTATCACTCATAATTACACATTAATTTTGTTGTAGCTGTGGATGGTGGTCTCAAGTGAGGTCACGACTTGATTTACACTAAGGGCAGTTCATATGCATAGCCAGAGATGCAGACTGTAGTCTAAACGGATGACACAATGGCAAATAGAGATAGTTATTTCCAGGCAACTAGAAGACATTCACAGGGAATCAGCCATAGAGCTGGGAATGGGTGTCATACCTCAGCAACATCTTCCCTTCTCATTAGCAAAAGCATGTAATTTCCTTATTCTGACAAGCAGTAGAAAGAAAGAGCAACACCAATCTGTTACTTGGCTACATGGCTCTGGGACACATAACCACTGAGAAGGAGATGAGATGGAGCATGGTCTAGACTTTACCCTTCTTGTCACTAACTAACATGCCAAGGCTTAGGAAAGGAAAACTAACAGCAGAAGCCAGCTGCAGAGTATTTCCTGCTGAGATTGTGTCTTTACTGCATGTAAGCATCACACTTTAGATGACCATTCATCAGTGAATAGACCACTTTTTCAAGGCTAAAGCTTTACCCTTTATATGTTCTCACTTCATATATTTGTGGACATGTAAATATATAAATGCATATAGGAGTAAATATACAATATGTGTTCGTGTGTATTTACCTACTTTTTTATCTAGGTGTATATAGATACGCATATGTATAAAGAGAGGAAAATAGAGATCTTTAATAAATGGAAACTTGGATGCTTTTATTTTCACTGTTTAAACAAGAAAAAGTCAGTAACTGAACGGTGATTTTTGTATGCCTGAACTACAGTTCCTCACCTCACTCTTAAACTAGGGAGGACTAACATGGTTTTCCACTGTTACCTGTTCTGTATATTATAGATAGAATAGGGAAGAGGCATCTGTGAATTATAGGGCTATATTCCAACAAGGAACTTTGATGGTGCTATAAACTGTGTCAGGTTTTTTGAAGAACAAGCTGAACTCTATGGTATCACAGACTGCTTGCTCTACAGCATAAACATACTCTTCTTATTGCTATTGCTGTTATTTTAAATGTTCTATAGTACGTAGTGTTCTGCAGGGTATGTTTGGTTTATTGGAGTAAACAGATCCATGAGAACCCATGCTCGGACATTTACACAGATTTTTTTAACTTCCTTTTCACTAAATTTTACATCAATATATAAATGAACTAAACAGACGAAGCCAACACCGGAAAAAAATCAACCTCTACAGAAAGGTTTCTTAAAGACCTACTATCAAAGATCATTTGTATAAGTGTGTTCCATCCCTCACTTAGAGCAGATCCTGCCTGCATGGGCAGGCCCAAAGGGTTTTTGCAAATGTAGTTAAATCAGGTTGGCAGCCAGTCCCAGTGGTGTTCCCTAGCACACAGTACTGGGGCTGGTTTTATTTAATCTCTTTACTGATTATATTGATGAGGGGATCAGGGATCAAATGCACCCTCAGCAAGTTTGTGGATGACACCAAATTTTTGGGGAGTTCTTGTTGATCTACTTGAGGGCAGGAAGGCTTTGTAAAGGGATCTGAATAGGCTGTATCAACGGGCCATGTCCAGACACATGACATTCAACAAGGCTAAATACTGGTCCTGCACTTGGGTCATAACAATCCCATGCAGTGGTGTAGGCTTGGGGAAGAGCATCTGGGAAGTTGCCTGTTAGAAAAGAACCGAGGAGTGCTGGTTGACAGCGTGCAGATTATTAGCCAGCAGTGTGCCCAGGGAGCCAAGAAGGCCAATGGCATCCTGGCTTGCATCAGAAATAGTGTGGCCAGCAGGACTGGGGAAATGATTTTCCCCCTGTACTCAGCACTGGTGAGGCCACAACTCAAGTACTGTGTTCAGTTTTGGGCCCCTCACTACAAGAAGGACATCGAGGTGCTCAAGTGTATGCAGAGAACAACAAATCTGGTGAAGGAACTAGGAAAACAAGATTTTTGATTAGTGACTGAGAGAATTGGGACTGTTTATTCTGGAGGAGGAGTCTGAGGGGAAACCTCATCGCTCTCTATAACTACCTGAAAGGAGGTTGCATCAAGGTGTGTGTTGGTCTTTTTCCTCAGGTGACAAGTGACAGAATGTGAAGCAACAGCCTCAGGTTGCACCAGGGAGTTTTAGACTGGATATCATGAAGAATTTCTTCATGGAAAGGGTGGTTAGGCATTGGAATGGGCTGCTCAAGGAGGTGGTGGCATCCCCATCCCTGGAGGTATTTAAGAGATGTATGGACACAGCACTTAGGGACATCGTTTAACTTCTAGAGTTAGATTGATGGTTGGACTTGATGATTTTAAAGGTCTTTTCCAACCGAAATGGTTCTGTGATTCTTGAGGATCACTGGAAAAACATCAGTGTTGTGTGTAGCTTGCACTAGCTCTCACATGGCTCCTCAGCTTTGCTGCTCTATTTTAATTCTGCTGTGCTGGCCTTCTCCTGACACATCTCTGTGACTGGATTTGTGGTAAGGTTAATGTGAAGACAGGTATTTTTTAAAGGAAACTACTAGCCTGATTTTAATATCTCTGCTAAAAGCATTTCTGTTAGAATGGTATTTCCAAAACATTATTAGAGTATTGGTTCATATCTAATCTATACAGTGGAAAAAATGCCTTGCATCCTTAGGTCTCCATGGCCATCTGCCATGCAATGATTAGTCAGGCCTACACCAATTATTTTAACATGTTTGTCAAGGTTCTAGCCTTAGGCATGGTAACTACAGTCACAGCTATGAGTCACATGCAAACTCTTTTTTCCTTACCAACCATTATGCATTAAACATTTTCTCTTTCTTAGGGCTATTTGTGTCCAAATGAATTTATCGCAACTCAGGGACCCTTACCAGGAACAGTAGGTGATTTCTGGAGAATGGTGTGGGAGACTAGAGCAAAAACCCTTGTGATGCTTACACAATGTTTTGAAAAAGGACGGGTAAGTTACAAGTGTACAACATTGCTATAATTGAAAACTCTGTATGTAGTTTTTGTCAAATTTATAATGTAATTATTGCTAATTAGTAATCATCTCCCTGCAGATAAGATGTCATCAATACTGGCCAGAAGATAATAAACCAGTGACTGTGTTTGGGGATATAGTAATTACTAAATTGATGGAAGATACTCAAATAGACTGGACCATCAGAGATCTAAAAATTGAAAGGGTAAGTCAGAAATGGAAACTGGTTGAATAAAATCTATCCAACAACTCAACATCAGATGTTCTCCATGCCACCCAACTACCTCTCAGAGTTCTTATTTTAATCTTTTAATATGTATGTACTCTACAGGCTGGTTTTTCTGAGCTTTTCGTTTTCATTCCTGGTTGTTTTTCTTGTTGGTGGTGGTGGTTTAGTTGTTGTTTTCATTTATCCTGAAAATTTTCTCCAGTTTCTGTCACAAAGAACTCAGATATATGGCCGACATGCTATGAAGGACTGATCAAGGTTACTGAACCTCTCTGGTCTGGTGGGAGGTTAATTTTCTATTTGGACACCTCAGTTGTCTCTTCTAAAAAAGAGTAATCCTAACCATTCTCTTATCATACAAATCCCTTTGAATGTATCCCTCTCAGATTAAAGGGCAAAGATTCTCTGGTGCAGCACAGTTGTTTTGCATTGTACCACCAGCTGTATTGGCCTCCACCCCCAGGAAATTCACCAAATATAAATGAGAATCATCAGTATTACTCCCACTCTGTGCTGGGAATGGAGGTGGGGGGTACAGCATAGATGTTCATCTTTGCCATGATCCACCACTGTAGTTTCCACACTTTGGAAAAAATAGCACTCACCATTAAGTCAGACCAGAAGGTGGTCTTGGAAAGGCATCTGGACATAATGACCCAAGATGAAGTCAGCCTTCTTTTGCATTCCCAACAATGACCTGAGTTATATGTACTGAAGCCACATCCTGAACTCAGCTGTCCAAATACAAAGATGCATTACCACCATCCCAAGGTGTGTGCCATATTTCTGTTTTTAAGATTGCACTTCACCTTCCATCCAAATGGATGGATTCTTGATGACCTTTCTGTGCAGGTAAAAGGCATGTATACACTAACTCATTCACAGTTTTTGCCATATTGCATCCAAAATCACTTCTTTTTTGTTATGTTGATCACTTTTAGTACTATAGACCTAAAGTAGTTGCACATAATTGTTCACAGTTGCTCAGTGTTTCTTGCAATATGAAAAGAGCAAGTAGTTGGTTAAAAACAACGACAACAAAAATTAATTCATTGCACAAGAGTTCGTTAAGCTGCAGAACTCCTTGCTGCAAGATATTGTGAACACTGAAAACGTACAGGACTTCAAAAACTCTGGAGAGATTAGTGGAATGAGAGTCTGTCAAGTACTATTAAATTTTTAGATACTATCTGTGACTGAGGAGGTTCGTGGCTTATAAATTGTAAAGAATGGAAGGGATAAACTACATATACATTGTTTTCTTGTATTATAATTTTCATTATGATTTTTCACTGTCTCCTGTTGGAAGCATAATATTGAGCTAGACAGACCTTCGCCCTGACCCAGTGCTTTTATTATGTCCTTCATAATTAATTTAGATATCAGAACATAATCAGCTGTTTATGTTGAGTTACTATTACTGCTGCTCTGATTTAGAGGGCACCAAATACATAGAAAATATATTTGTGTTGAGCAACGTATTTGTTTGCCCTAACTATACTAGGTCAGTATTCGTACAGTTGCCTTCCCCTAATTTGCCAGCCCAGTTCACTAAACTTCTAGAAAAACTACGGAAATGTCAACATGTAATCTACAAATTACACTGGTACAGTGACTGAAGTCAAATGTAGAGTGATTGCTGAAGTCATTAATACTTCATGAAAAGTTAATTTGATGCCATCTCTCAAAAAAAAACTTGCAATAAGATCTGTGCACAAGAAATTATTCCTTGATAAAAGTACCATCCTATGGTTATGCTATTCTGACTTTCTTTGTTAAATGAAATTGCTGAGTTTACAAGTAGCTTACTGGACAATCTTTCACATTTGTTTTGTAAAAACTGCCTTATTTTATATTTTACAGCATGGAGATTGCATGATGGTGCGCCAGTGTAACTTTACTTCTTGGCCAGAACATGGAGTCCCTGAAACTACTGCACCAATTATCCATTTTGTAAAACTTATCCGTGCAAGTCGAGCAGGTGATAATACACCAATGGTGGTTCACTGCAGGTAAGTGTATTCACAAGGTCATGATTTAGTATCTTATCATTCCAAGTGCATATTAATGCTCAGGGAAGTTGACAAAGAACAATAGTGAGTGCCTAGGTATGGCTTTAGTATGGGTAGCCGTGAAGTTTTCTCCAGCAGGGCTCCTTAGTCCTTTATGGGAGGCAAAATACCAAAGTAGGCCTGTTCTTCCATTCTCTGAAATCCCACTGAGGTGATGTCTTTGAAAGAGTTATTTCAAAATTACCATAATGTACTGCTAGATGTATCTCGAGTTTCCTCTTTATCTTAAGAAGAGGAATAGCAACAACTGACATGCTTTTAATGAATTCTATTACAGTTATAGCTTTTCTTAAGAATTAATTCCCTAAAATTGTGTTTAAAATATGTGTGTCATTACTGAGAGGAAGAAACTATTTGTGAGCCACAGAGAATGACAAATATGTGTAGGGGTTTCAATATGCTAGATTTCAAACTTGGATGCCTGTAAACAGCTAAGATCTAAACTTAGACTTTTAAATAAATGGTCTGGTGGTTACTTGGTCCAGGTGATCTGAACTGAGATGTCTAAGCTTGATTCTTTGCCTCATTCTCACTTACTGTGAGTCTGGAAATATGTGGAAGGAAAAGCTAGACTTCATCTCACAAATTCCTTCTCTGTCCAGTGAGTTCATCGTGCACTGGGGTTCTTTTTATTTGTCCTCAGTGTCCTACAGGTGCAATCCACAATGTGGGATAAAACCTCCTTATTTTATTTGACATTGATATCATTGATAGTTTGACATTTTCCTCTATGGAAGGGGCCATAGAAACTTCTATAGGAGAGAACTACACAGTCTTTGTGTTTTGAGGACATTTATGTGCCTTCGGGCCCTTCTGCAATGAATGATATCCCATTTTCACAACACAGATACATGAAGGGGCCAGCATGCACCAGATAATCTGTCCACAGTCCCAGTGATTATAAAGCAGCAGCATGTGTTCTCATATCCAGAAAACTCATCCTTTATATTCTGCTCATTTGATTCTGCAGGTTCAAAACAGTTTTGCTATACATTACCTGATTCTTGTATTTATTACACTAATTGCAGAAAAGGCTGATAATGATTTGAAGAAAATGCTATTCATTTTCAAACCCTTAATTAAAACAACACTAGTTACCAGTGTGTGCTACACACTTGTCCTCCTTTTAAAAGTATTTTCTTTTAAATGTTTTGCTAGATGGCATGATGTTTTGACTCAAATAGAAAAACCATCACAAAATCGGGGTAGGGTGTGATTTCAAATAATCTTGTGAATTCTTTCAATCAGTGAACACTAGAAAAATCACATAAAAGTTGTAGGATGGCTTTTTTGTTTATATGGGTTTCATTTATTTAAATCTCACTTGTCCTATACAACCCCTTGTAAAGTCAAAATCAGAACATAGCTCAAATCCAGATTACACTTTATCCCATTCACTAAGGAGACACACACATAAAAGTAGTGCAAACGAGTTCGATTTTTCAAAAGTTTTCTTCTCACAATCAGCTTACTTTAACCAAAATGTTCTGAGGAAATATTGTATAATGAGAAAACAAAAACAAACCTAATTTTATCTTGTGTATTATGTTTGCAGTGCTGGTGTTGGAAGAACAGGTGTTTATATTGCTCTAGACCATTTAACACAACATGTAAATGACCATGATTTTGTGGATATCTATGGCCTTGTAGCTGAGTTAAGAAGTGAAAGAATGTGTATGGTACAGAATCTGGTAAGACACATATTTGAATTCTGTTCTCCTGCTGTTAAAAATAAGTTATCTGATCTAAAAAACTAGACTAGAAAGCTAATGGCATTCAGCTACCTAATATATTTCCTATTAACTCCTACTCATATTTGGATTACAAGCATCATGCAAACTTATGCTTTTCTATCTAAGTATATTTTGGCCAGCAAAGTCTTGACCAGTGCTGAAAGAAGTGCTGAGATACTCAGTTTTTAGAATCTAAATAATAATTTCTGAGAGTTTGAGAAAGCTGAAGTTTTGATTAAAGAACAGGTGTTAAAAATGGCTTTGCTACACTACTAAATTTGACCTTATTTACTACCAGACTGTATTTTTTGTGTATACATACATATAGCATAGTCCTCCAGGCTTTTAAAAATTCATTTACTTTATTGGTAATTTCTTGAGTCTTTATAAATTCCTACAAATAAAGTAACACGTATGGCTAGAATTAAGCACAGACTTCAGAGTTTGTAAAATTAAGGCACTGTAAAACTAAGGATGTCAGTTAGTGATGATATAGTGGTGCTAGTAAGGAAGACCTCTGCTGTACTTGGAGATCTGGGTATCTGTAAAGGAGTAATCACATCTAAAACTGATTTTAAAAGCCCAGTGGAATGAAAATCCAGCTGTAATTGCATGAGACTTCTTGCATAAGCCCTCTGCAGGCCAGATCTAACCCAAGGCTGCTCTGAAACCTTTTACTCTACAGCATGACTTACCAACTTCTTAGTATGGGTGAGCAGTTTCAGGATGAACTTCCACACTACTGATAGATTTGAACTGATTTTGATGTAGGGAGGCTTCTTCCATAGGGAACACACTTCTGCTCTTCCATATCATGTCAGAATACATGAAAAGTGTGTAAGAATGTGTGAAGGTTAACCTCTCTTCAGCAACTGCAGTTAAGATTTTGTGAGACCTTCTTGTGATAGCATCACATTTCTTGAAAAGTACTGTCTACTTAACAATCACTTTGAATTTTTCCATTTGAACTCATGATGCAGCTAAACAATTGCCCATTTCATGTGATGATGAATTCTGGGAATGCTTTTTTGGTTTCTGTTTTAAGCTTTTGACTACAAAAAGAATAATCTGAAAATAGGGCAAAGATTGGAAGACAATTTCATGGGAGGTCCCGCAAAACCAGACCTTAAAACAGTAAGATATTTGATAAGATCAGTGTACATTTTTAAAACCGGAATGAGTTTTTCTTATCTCTGCACTTGCCTATTTAGGCAGATGCTATGAAAAGACCTACCAAAATGTAATAGAAGATGATTTCATAATTCTGATTTCTGAACAAAACAAATATAGATCTATATACTAGCTTCAAAATCCTGAGACAGGTTGTTCTCTGTCCAGATAATTTCTACCTCATGTCTGTAAGCCTACAAAATGCAGATCAGTGCTATCACTTGACCAAAGTGAACTGATCCTTGTTAAGTTTTATGGCAGATTCAGTAATCAAGCTATTCTGACAGCTCTGTGACAAACCACTACTTAGTAGTCTACAATTCATATTTTATGTGATCAGCACAGAAGATGTGAAGAGATGACCAGTTGCTTTCCAGAACTCAGTTTAGAGATCCCTGAGTGAAACTGTAGGATCAATGAGTAAAATAAATTAAAAAATCAGTTGCTGTCAGACCTACTTTCTTCCTTCTTATAACTTCAAATTGTTTTCATTATGCCAGCAATCATTGTCTGTTACCAACAGACACAGAATGGCCTATATTTGCACAATTAAACTCCTCTGCAGTTACCACACTCCCCCCAAAAGCTGGCTGCATGCAAGTGCTTTACAGGGAATGACCCATAGTCTGTAACAACTCCTGAAACACACCTGGGAATTATTTGGGTTAGTTGTTGTTGGTGTGGATCAAAACTATGTGAAAGACTTCAGATATTTTCAAGTAGTTTGGCTGATCAAGCTCCACCATCTGGCAATGTACCCAGGCACCATTTAATTCACTAGTATAGGTATGATCTCAGTATTGGGGTATTCTGCCTGATGGCCTGTACATTACAAAGGCCTGCCCTTGGACTCCAGGTAAAGCTCATAAACTAATAGTGAATTTTTTGGTCTCTCTCACTTCCAACCATAAAAATACCTCCAAATAATTAAGAATGTCATTAATTATAACTGGGAAATAGCATACATTCCCATATCCTGCTTCACTTTCCCCTGGTAAACCTAGAAAGATTTTCATTGCTACATGCCCAAAACTAACTGTATGAATGTAAGAAATTATGGAGCTTTCAGAGTTCTAAACTCTGAATCCTAAACTCCACTGAAACTTAACAATTAGCAATTATTTAGCAGAGAAATTACACTAATATATTTACCCATTCGAAAATGAAGGAAGCTAACCATATTTGGGTCATCTTCATCTGTGGAGATATTCAAAACCCATCTGAACAAGGTCCTGGGCAACATGCTCTAGACGATGCAGCATGTTACACTAGCTCATCTCAACAGGTCCCTTCTAGCCTAAATGAATCTGTGGCTCTGTGTTCTTGTTCATTTTCTGCATCTACTCCCATGTGAAGATAAACTTAATCCATTTATTTTTCTGTCTACCTTCATTCTTTTATTTCGTTATTTATTTCATCCTGACATTGCCCTTCTTTATTTTTCTCTTTTCAGTGATTATTACCAGTGATTATGCCCTTGGAAATGTCAAAGTAACTTTAGTTTTCCGCTCTTCACATTATAGTCTGCTAAAAATGATGCCACAGTCCAAGAAGTATCACTAAAAATAATGTGCTTTTTGTTTTGTTTTGTTTTTTATCTTAGCATGGTGCATCCTCCCAGAACAGTTTGCATCCTCCTTGAACTTTTGCATTTGAGTGCACCCTGCTGGTTTTCTCTATGCTATAAGGAGGGAAATTTTCTCACCGAAATATTAAATTCATGTTCAGTTTCTTCAGTATTACTAGTAACAAAAAGTAGTCAATCATCTCTTCATAGAACAAACCTTTACAGAAAAATGTGGATCAGCCTGTAATTCTCAGTAATTATTAGAATAATTTCATATATTTTACTAGCCATATGAAATAACATCTTTTGACAAATTTTAATGCCTTATGCCTTGTTATGAATGAAATCAGGTCAGGCATGTATTATATCACCAAAGTACTGAGATTACTGAGTTAATCTGCAGTTACTTTGATAATATCTGGATGTTATATAAAATTCAAAAAGTTTTTGTCTGTTTTGGAAGTATATTTTTCGTCTAATCAAACATCTTCAAATTCACATCTCACAGGCACAATATATATTTTTGCATCAGTGTGTATTGGACTTATTGACAAGCAAAGGAAGTACTCAACCCATATGTTTTGTAAATTATTCAGCTCTTCAAAAGATGGACTCTCTGGATGCCATGGAAGGTAAGCAGATACAGATTTCTTTTTTTCATAGCAGGTGCATCGACTTGCCCAGTCTAAGAAACGTAAACAAATACTTTGACAAGCATTTTTTGGCTTCCGGAAGTGTAAAGTTATAACATTTTTCCCCCTTTAGTCTCCCTCATGGTAACAGTCATTGCTCAAGCTTTCCACTTTTTTCGCCGTGAGACCTTTTACCTTCAGCCTAAACAATTATCTGCCATTAGTTACTATTTGATGGCAAAGGAGGTTAATGTAATATATCTGTTTTTCTTTTGTAGGTGATGTGGAGCTTGAATGGGAAGAAACTACCATGTAAATACTAAGACTAGATATTAAAAATAATCAGGTTTTGAAAATCAGTCATATTTTTCTAAGCAAAAGGGCCAAAGCAAACTCCCCTATTTTGATGATTAAAACATACACTGATGATTGAAACAGCTTTTCTTCTATCAATGTGCCTTCATAAATATGTTAAAGTATTTAATTCAGATCACAGAGCAATAATATAAAGTACTTTTGCACAGACTGCACTTCTGCTGTTATATGAACACTGCATTTAGTACATATTTAAATAGAAAGTGTGTTTGAACATGCTCCTTTTTTTCCATTTATCTTTGTAAAGAGGAACAATGAGCCAAATAAGATGTAAAAAGTTCTTATTCCCAGTGAACTTATTTTTGTGTGAATTTGCTGTGTTCAGTCTGTTTTGGTTTTAAGTAAAAGCTACAATTCCCGGAACCATTGTTGCTAGATTGGTTTTAATGTTGCTATCAGCTCTTGCAGATTAATTCCATTACCATCACAGTGATCTTTACCTAAATGTATGTTCTTGTGTTTTGAATCTTTTTTATGAGTGATAGCATATCAGCTCATGATCCTGAACAGCTGAAGAGTCACCTTCTGACATGGGGAGGATTATTCAGCTTTTACACAGCACACAGTAGCTCTTCAGGGACACTTGGGGCTATTTAAGCTATCCTATAATCAGAGAGTTGGTTTTTTTTAAAATATGCAATGGTGATTGCATATGTTCAGTGCTGAAGAAAGTATTTTGCATTCCTGCTACTTTTTAAAATGTAAATAATAATAATAATAAATTTATAAATTTATTACCTATTATGATACATTTTAGGTTTACTTCAGTAATATAATGTTTATAATTCATTCACATTTCTTGTATATGGCACTGTTCAGTATTTTAAAAGGATACTCAAAATTTAATAACAGTATTTTTTATAATGCAGTGTTGTCAAGTAAGAAAAATGTTGCTCCTTTCTCTGGTTTGTTGAATCACTATAAACATTGAAAAGTACAGGAAGTAATACTGGGGGATTAAATGAAAGGAAACATCTCCCACTGGTTATCTGTATCAGAGCTAGATCTGAAACAGGAATGAGAGAAGCAGGAAGCTCTTATCTGAGAAGCTAAACAAAAACTGGAAGAGTAGGAAGACTGCAGAGAGAGTATTAAACCGTGTACCCTGTTTTTACATGGGAGTATTCAATTGATATTATCGGGGGGGGGGGGGGGGGACGACACTGAGTGCTCAGTTTTTCTCTATGTAAAGAAAGGTATCATTCTAAATAATACTAAAGCTGTGACCTTAATCTAAAATGAACATAATAGCAAAGAGACTTTGGATTTGCTATCTTGTATTCTGTTCAACGGAAGAAATCCATAGCCTTCTGGAGGCATAAGCTCAGAAAAGTCAGATGAGCCTCTTTAGAACCTAGAAAGATACAAGTGTAGGTGGTGTGTTTATGTGCATGCACTCTGAACAGAACAATAAATGAAAAAAAACTTTCCATCTCGTAACTGTAGCTACCAGAGAGAAAATACTGTACAGTATGTAAGCTGATATTTATTCATAAGTAAATGGCAGTAGGTGTTTGATGCCTTTTTAGAATCTGGCAGGGGTGGTGCAGATTACAAATCAGTGAGGGCCCTTTGTAAATTAGCAGAAAGTGCCAAATATCTAAATGAAAATTAAAGGGCAACATTTAAGGAGATGGAAATGGTCCGCAGACATATTTTGGGCAATCTTTCTTTCATGAAGACTGACAGTATTGTAAACATCACCTGTCAAGCTAAAAGGAAAACAATGCCTTTTAAAGCTGGATAGAGGGAGAGAGAGGTGATGTCCACAGCTGTTCAAGTCTCTGGCAAAGCATTTGGTACAGCTCTAGTTTCATTTGGTTTGTATGAAACATATGTTATTCATTTATTATACATGTACTTTAAAGTATTCTGACAAATTACTTATAGGGGCTTACAGATGTTTTTCATGATTTGTATTTGTACTTGGTAGCAGTACATGCGGCACTGTGATAAATTGACATTATAAAGTCATAATCTTTTATAATCTTGCATCCACAATGGTGGAATATACGTGTGTGTGTCATTACTTGTTTCTTTGTAGGAAAAAACTAAGAACCCTTAGGCAATTTAAATGAACTCCAGAAGTTCCAAATGTGCTTAAATATTTTCTGGTTTATAGAACATATATAATGGAGATTCCTACATCTTCTTATAGGGATCTGTCGGTAGTCAAACTACATTCAGTAGCATACTTGCCTGACATCTCGGTAAGACATTAGAATATTTGTCTCTCTTTTCTGTGGGTCAAAGTGAAAAACTGAATAGTAATTCAAATATATTATTTTTAAATTTGATATAAACAATCTGATATATGCTACTTTGACACATTTTGCATTGTATTTAGGATAAAAAGCCAATATTCAGCATAAACTGGCCACAACTCATAGAACATACACTATTGGGGGAGAAAAATCTACAAGCAATTCCCTGCAATAACTATTTTTCAGTATAAGTAGAGCAGTAGTTCACTGACCTCTTCATGTGCCCACCCGTGATTTACAGGGAGAGGAGAGCATCTATATATCATGAGATCCCCCAGACCTCTGTCCAGTCATGAAGAAAAAATTTGCACGTGTTCTCTTCTTTTCCAGCCCTCCTTCCCATTTGCAATAGCTCCTGTGCTTGTTCTGCTGACATAACCAGGGATCTGGAGGTGGGCAGGATTTATCCAATTGCTATTTTAAGAATATATATACATAAAACAACCATTTTCATTCTTAACTTTGCCACTCAATTTTATACAGATTCTAGGAGTTACTAATGTAGCAAGAGTCTATCCAAAGCAGAAACTAAATGAATAAGAACCAGAGAAGTATACCAGATTTTTTTCACCTGATTACAATTACTTTGAAATTGGGTCACACAGAATCAGAGAATGGCTGAGGTTGGAAGGGTCCTCAGGAGATCATCTAGTCCAAGTCCCCTGTTCAAGCAGGGTCCCCTAGAGCACGTTGCACAGGATGGCATCCAGGCAGGCTTTAAATATCTCCAAAGAAGGAGAATCTGCAGCCTCTCTGGGCAATGTGTGCCAGAGCTCTGTTACCCTCACAGTAAAGTTTTTCTTCATATTCAGATGTACCTTCCTGTGTTTCAGTTTGTGCCTGTTGCTTCTCATCACTGGGCACAACCAAAAACAGTCCAGCCCCCTCCTCTTGACACCCTCCCCTCAGATATTTATACACACTGATAAGATCCCCTCTCAGCCTTCTCTTCTCCAAGTGAAACAGGCCCAGTTCTCTCAACTTTTCCTTGTATGACAGTTGCTCCTGTCCTTTAACCATCTTTGTAGCTCTCCCCTGGACTCACTCCAGTAGTTCTCTGTCCCTCTATTACTGGGGAGTCCAGAACTGGACACAATATTCCAGTGTGGCCTCACCAGGGCTGAGCAGAGGGGCAGGATCACCTCCCTCAACCCACTGGCAACACTCTTCCGAGTGCAGCCCAGGATACCTTTGGCCTTCTTGGCCACCAGGGCACATTGCTGGCTCATGGTTACTGCTGACCACCAGGACTCCCAGGTCCCTGTCCACAGAGCTGCTCAGCCCCCAGCCTGTACTGGTGCTTGGGGTTATTCCTCCCTAGGTGCAGGGCCCTGCACATGCCCTTGTTGAACTTAATGAAGTTCCTCACCTCCCAGCTCTCCAGGCTGTGGAGATCCTTCTGAATGGCAAGCACAGCCCTCTTGGGTATCAGCCACTCCTCACAGCTTTGGATCATCAGCAAACTTATTGAGAGTGCAGTCTGTGCCATCGTCCTGGCCGCTGATGAAGCTGAACAGGACCGGACCCAGTACTGACCCCTGGGAGATATCACTAGCTGCAGGCCTCCAACCAGACTGTACACCACGGAGCACAGCCCTTTGAGCTCTGCTGTCCAGCCAATTCTCAATCCCCCCTACCTTACTGTATTTTGTTGTTCAGTATAATTCTATAAAAACTGACATCTACATACACAGAAGTCTCTCCATATGTATTTATAGCCAACTCTGTTGGATATCTGTAGACGAGGATACTGTCAGTGCCCTCAACATCTGACCTGTTCTGCTTACAAAATAGAAAACAGCAGCCACAATACAAAGTGCTCATATGCGGTTATTAAGCAATGAGTTAATTGTATTTCATACTAAAGTCACATATGACAGTGAGCTTTCCTGATTATATACAGAAATGTAAAAAGCCTCCTGGATTTGGAAATGAAACAGAAATCCCCAAGACTTCAGTTTGACAGAGAAGTGAACATTAAACCTTTGTAAACATGAAATATAGGATAGCTGTGTACTTGCATTTTCCATACCAAAATCACACTGCACAGTTAGTGTCTGCTTTACCAAGATGAACCTTAGAAGTGCCTTAATATAAATTATTTGGTATTTGCAAAGCACATTCAAAACCAAACCTGGAAAAACAGTGATGGAATTGAAGACAGAAAGTGACAGGAAAGTGCTGATCAATATATAAGCTGTAGTTGTAGTCACAGACTTTTTTTTTAACAGAATCAAAACAGGTGCAACAAGAGGGGTGCCGTAATGAAGTGAAACAAATATTTCTTCTGTTACCTTAAATAAATACATAAATAAAGTCAATGATCTGTGCATCTGATTTTATGACCAGTAGCAAGTTGGATTAAAACCTGCAAACATGTAAATCAAGGACAAAATTCCTATCCATTTTCATGGAGTCAGAATTTTACTAACTTCAGAGTCGCAGCACAAAAAGGTCTCTTCATAGTTGTATCCAAGAAGGTTTTCGCATTATCCAGGAAACAGAGCAAACATAATCAATGTACTGATTTGTGTTACTTGACCTATTTCAAAATCTTAAATTCATCATATAATAGGTGGATTTTTTTTTGTCCTGTTGCCTCCTACGAATCAAGAACATTTCCAATACTAATACTTTTCCTTCATAAATAGATTGGCTGCTCCTCTAATTTAGATATGAAAGTGTGTTTAAGTGGAAGATGATTTAGCATCAGAGTTATTACTGTGTACTGTGTGCAGTTCTGGGCACCACAGTACAAAAAGGACATTCAACTGTTGGAGAGTGTCCAGAGGAGGGCGACAAAGATGGTGAAGGGCCTGGAGGGGATGACATATGAGGAGCGGCTGAGGTCACTGTGCCTGTTCAGCCTGGAGAAGAGGAGGCTGAGGGGAGACCTCATGACGGTCTACAACTTCCTCGCGAGGGGGAGTGGAGAGGCGGGTGACCTGTTCTCCATAAACACTAGTGATAGGACCCACGGGAACGGGGTGAAGCTGAGGCAGGTGAAGTTTAGACTAGATATCAGGAGGAGATTTTTTGCTGAGAGGGTGGTTGTGCGCTGGAACAGGCTCCCCAGTGAAGTAGTCACTGCACCAAGCCTGTATGAATTTAAGAAACGTTTGGACTGTGCACTTAGTCACATGGTTTAAACGTTTTGGGTAGACCTGTGCGGTGCCAGGAGTTGGACTTGATGATCCTTATGGGTCCCTTCCAACTTGGAATATTCTGATTCTATGACTATGATTATGCTAGTTACGTATCACTACATATAAAAGCTTTTGCGGTCATGTAGCATTTCTAAAACTGGTACCTAATAACTGGTTGATAATTGCATCTTGCCAAGGCAATGGAGATCATGTGGACTTCACAATTGTGAAATGTTTAAAAATATTAAGGCTGAAGCTAGCGTCTGGTGCAAACTCCAAGATCTAGGTTTTATGTACAGTTCTTACTGGGGCAAAGCCTGAATTTGCAGACATTCAAGATACAATGCCCTGTGAGGTCTGTGGGCAGAAGAGTTGTTTTTTTCTGAAAACATGTTGACAGCAATTAAATAATATTTGAAAAATACGCTTCAGAATATGTATTAGGTGTATAGTAAGCATTATACAGATCATCATGTAGCCATGGAAATAAGAAATGATAAATAAGCCAGATCTAAATTGATTTTTTTGTTTTGTTTTGTTTTAAGATCTATGAGATGTATCCAATTAGCTGTCAGTTTTAGGAGATATACATAGAGTAGTAATGAATTCACTGTTTGTATATAATTAAGCTGCACATTTATTCAGTGCTGCAAAGACTGCAACGCATTGAGTGCTGTAGCCTGCAGGTGGAAACCGCTGACACATAGTTTTGGGCATATCTTTGTCAATTTTTGATTTTAAGGAACTAAGTCAAAGAAAATATACTGAAACTGGTCCACTGTTTCCCCACTTTTCCACAACTGCTGTCACCACTATGCATAATGCTGAAAAGACAGTTCCTCCCAATGTTGTTCTTCATGTTGCATTCTGTTTTCTGTTTTGCATTGCTTCTGTATTTGTTTCTGTTTTGTATTGTTTGTCTATGTGTGACATATCAGAAGGTACTGTAAACAAATAGGGGTCATCTAAGTCAGATACTACAGGCTCAATCATATGTCATTCTCAGGTAAGGGGTGTAGTGGTTTTCAAACTTGCTCTCTATTCCCTTCCTTCTAAGTTGATTTGCAGATGACATCACAGAATATCAGCTGCATTTCTGCACTGGCCCTTCCCCAGAATACTTTTCTTTCCTGCCCTCTGTGTGGCTACAGTTACGAGCTATAAGACAAGTGCAAACCTACTATAGTGCAGACCTCAGAGCTGAACAGCAGTATCAGTTGCATGTCCTTGCAGCATAAGCACTTCATACAGTTTAATGGATAAATTAAATTACTGGCTTCCTACCATCAAGTTCCCTCTACAGCTATCACAAATTCTGGTATAAATTTTAGCACTGGTCACTGATTAATGTCAGTTGAAAACAGCAAGGTGGATCCAATGTTTGATATTTTGCATGGTGATTCTCTTTTCCCAAACAATGCCAAACGGATTACTGATTTTAATTCCTTTTTCTCCCAGCTTCCTTATACAATTCCCTTATCCTATAGTCCATTTCTCATATTCTTTCTCATATTCAACTGTGTAAAGAAAACTGCATATCAATGGCCTTTTAGCAATGAATAACAATGTCTATGGCACATTTCACAGATCTCACTTCACCAGGCAAAGTCTGGGACAAAGTTGTGCCTCTATATTTGAGTTGAAAGACAACATTTAGAAGGTTTCAGTTATATTTGGATCATCTTACTCTGCTTGTTGATTGGTGTTACCAGGGTGATCTTTTTGTAGGATGACAGCTGCACACAGCTATCCACTGTAATCATGAATAAACCATCCCGGTACTCTTCATAGTCAATAATAAGCTGAAGGAAGTTTTACAAGGATATTCCTAAAATATTTTGCAGGAGATGGAGTTGTGGACGACAGCAGAAGAATACTTGGATAGTAGAAATCTAATACGCAACTAAAGCTTTACTGTTCAGTTACATTCCCCGAAGCCTGCTGAGCAGGAAGTGTCCTAGAACACACAGAGCATATTTGAGACAACATAATACAACCTTTGAGCTGAGTACTGCAACATACCGAACACTCTTGTCAGTCATGCAGGAATGCACTTAAATAAGCTTTATTGTAAATGTCCCCAGCTCATTTGAAAAAAACAAGTACAGGAAACACATATTATGAAAGCTGATAACAACCTTTGTGATTCAAGTTAGTACTGGGAACCAAGGAACTCTATTCAGTCAACGCTTTCACTAATCTTAAATATAAAAAACAAATATTTTGTCTCCACAAGTTCAGAACATGGAGTGTAGACAGAGAGGGTTTTATTCCTCTAATGAGGGCATAAGCAGAAAAGTAAGCTGTATGTGTGTCTCTCTCCCTCAGTCTGCTGTCTGTATGTGCTCTTCAGTTGGGAATAACTGCAGATAGATGAAATTTATCCACTTCTAATGCAAACCATATATCAGCAATCCCATTCTCAGAATCCAGTATAAAAGAGTTCAGTGACTTTTTGTTTATCACTTTTCCATTGGCATTCACAATAATTCCACTTTACTATTTTTCTTACAGAACTCTACTACTTCTCCATAAGTATTGCAAAAACAGTGCACATAGTGTGGATCTGGGCTTGTGTATTTGGCACAGAATTCTTAAATGAGCTGCAACAACCCAGCACTACTCACTAGGCACGGGCAAGGATCGACCTGAGGAGACTGGCTCCCAAGCACATAATCTTACTCCCTTTTGAGAACAAAATAGTTGTCTGACAGTGCAGTTCTGTCCAAGCTGGGGTATCCAGAAAACATTCCTGAAGCAGACTGACTTTGGGATATGTGGAATTTAGTCTGGATCTCTGCTAAACAAGAAAATTCAGAATTAGCGTTATCAGTGAAACGTACCATTCTGCAATTAGCTAAAGTCCTATACAACAGTGCAATAAGGCGAACAGATACACTGATATTTCCAACATGGACATTATACCTTGAACTCTAAGGACCACTGACTACCTGTGATTAGTCTTATGTTCTGCTTTGGTGTAATACCTTGGTAATCCTAGGCCAGAACTTTAATCTTCCTCTGTGTTAGAGTTGACTTGTTTCTTGCCTAGTTTCAGCCATATAATAGTTACAATTTAAGTTAACCCTCTCCTATTGTCAGTAGTGAGACATGGGCTTGCGTAGAGGGCAGTTCATTCCAGGTCTAGAACAGATCTGGCACACTTAGATGGAAGTGAATTTCCTTTGTGTCTCTCACCTTTGGCTATAGGAGCTTAGCCAACTTGGCTATCTGCCAAATACTATATTCAGTAAATTTCATCAAAGGAGCACTTCTAAGCAAAATGTACCCTTTATACCAGCTGTACAGTTTTGTTTAGCTTTAGGAAGGTCTTCAGTAGGAAATGGAGCATCTATGCAAATATACCACATAATTCCATATCCAAAGCCCTATGCAGAGAAGATTAAGTCACAGGAACTCATCTTCATGACACTGAACAGCAAAACCTCTCATTTCCTTGGTATTAACAGCGCCTTAGACTTGTAAAGACATACTGTCTTCCTTGTGGTTCACACTCAAAGTTTTGACACATTTCTTTGCATTATATATATATATGTATATTTTTTTTCCACATTCAGAATGGAGATTTGGAAATACTGACCTTGGAATAGTTACAGGTTATCATAGTAAAATACAGAGCTGTCCCGATTAAACAGCTATAAGGAGGATGCTTTCATAAAAAATGTTCTAGAATTCCGTATTATTGTAATTCCTCAAAATATGTCTACTCCTATGAGGTGGTTGTAGTAGGAACATTACTAAATATACAGTACACAAAGACCGTGACTGCATGGTCAGGGTGGTGGATACATTTATCACTTCTTGATTTTCCCTTCTTTTGCCCTTCCCATTTTTCCTTTTCCTTTCTGGCACTCCTAAACAGATCAGGGAACATACCAGGTTGATGGTTAATGGAGATTAATTGTGTGAGCTATACTAACTATGTACAAAACTTAATGAGACAAACATTCCTCTCCTGTATACTGATGTGCTCTCTGAAACAAGAAGGGATCCCTGACATCACTACTAGTGGTGAATGTCAGTCAGAGAAAGGTGGTCTAGCATGATGGCCATGTGCTAGCATGGGATAAAATCTGTTTTTAGAGACTTTGCACATCTGAAACAAATCACTTTCAAAAGGGAAATATTAAACCTGTTTTCCTAACTTTTATCCATCCTATCTATTCATATTTGGAATCTCTGGGGGGAAAGCAATTTCTCTCAGAATGTCTTTGTACACTTGCTATCTAAGATGTTGTCCAAGGAATAAATTATTTCTCCTATCAGCATTATCCCAGTATAAACAAAAGGCCCGGATATTGTCAAGAGATACTGTAGACAGTATCACTGCCACACAGTGCTCATGCTTTGCTTTGTGTTCGTCATCCTGCCAGTTCTTGCATCTTGATAGTAGAGAACTTGTGGTAAGCAGGGGCTCTTGGTGTGGAAAGTGGGCATTAGCTAAAACAGTATTTGCAGAGAGCTTCATTTCTGGAAAGGTTCAAATGAGTACCCCTGAAGTACAACAGGCTACTTGTGACAAAAGGCACCTTGCTTCTTATTCAGTCTCTGGACATAAATCTCTTGGCTCTGTGTTTAGAATAATAGCAAAATGACACGAATTAACTTATTTGAGATGCCAACATTTTTTGTAACTTGTGGTCACCGTTATGATACACCGCATCCACATGTAGTTTATCACACACATGCACAAGTACATACTCAAGCTCTTAAAGGGACATCTAAATTTTTCAAGTATAACTAACTTCCTTCAGGCTAACAGAGGGAAGTATGACTTGGATTAATAGTTGTCATGACCATTAAGTCTTGATCTACAGAAATAATTGATTTTGATTTTAAACAGCTTGCAAGGGATTAGGCTAAAGCTTAATTTTCTTGACGGGCCACTGGAACAAGTGGCAAATTATTGTAGTAGAGCTGTGAAATATTTTGTGCCATCATACTATATGGTTCTCCAAAACCAAGAAAATGTTCAGTGGGGTCTTGTAAGGAGACATAAAACATAAAATTGATACAACAGCTGAAAGACAGAGAATGGTTCATTTGAGAGAAAACTAATGAGCAAGTGTCAAAATGGACAGTTGGTGTTAGCTCCAGAAGGATTTAAAACTTAGACATAAGCTTGAAGAAACTATGTTAACAGAGCCAATGTCTGTGTGAAAAGAACCTTGTACTTAACAAAAATCCATTGTAAACATATTTGACACAGATTTTATTAAAGCACTTAGGAGAGAAGAATGGTTCATTAATTAAATGCTTAAGTACTATATTTCACTGATATTCAACATTATACAACATGTTTTCCTTTTTCCTGAAAAAGAAATTACAAACATAAGTGAGAGCTTGGTATATTGATAAATTTTGGTAAGAAGTTCATCTTTCCAAAGAGGCAAATCTATGAGAAAGTCCTTAATATTTCATTTATAATGAAATTAATATTAGATATCAAACGAAACAAGATTTTCTGTTACCATTTTAAAACAGTTCTTTATGATCTTTATAGAATAATCTCAATCACATTTAGGAAATCAATTGTATACACTACAGAACTATTTATAGTTCATCTCAGAGTGCAAAAATAATTTTAGGCTTTATATTTCAGCAGAGGCTAACCTTGTGTTGCACACGGCTTGCACACAATTCAAATAAAGTTTCCTTGCCAAAGATGTATCACATGGCTGGTCTGCTGGCATGGCTGTGTAATCCAAACCCCTGGCTTTGGGAGGAAGTGAGCCAGTGGAAGTTGTTGAAGCCAACACTTTCAAAATAGCCTGGACACTCAGCCCAGTCCTACTTCACAAAGGAGCAGTGAGATCACAGGGCAACCATTGCCATATCCTACATGCGAGCCTTTCCAAACGTAAGCTCCTCTCTGGCTTGTCTGCATACTCGAAGCACTTGTGACTTTTGAGCACATGAAGTTTTGAGTAAATAGACCATACCAATTACCATCCACCCCATGTTCCATGAAGCTGGAAGTGTGTGAAATTCTGTTGGTTTGTTTTTTTGTTATTATTGGTGGTTTTTTTCTTCTTCTTTCCTGAAGGTCAAAGAGGGAGAGGCACTGAGAAAGGAGTAATGACACTGAATAGGAGTTGGCTTGTGCTCAAGGATCTCAAGGACATTTAAGCATTACAATGCTTAACTCTGGGACATACTGCTGTGCAGCAGAATCCTTAGCTGACAAGTGCCCAACCTCAAAGCATACAGAAAAACAGCCACTAAGGAAAGGAACTCTCAGAAATTATGAGTGGAATTTGGGAGACAGCAAGCACTGACAATGGAGAAAAAAAGTGGCAAATTACACAAGCCCACATAGCTCTGACTGTAGCTTGTGCTGACTTGGGATTTATCATCTCATTATCATTGTTGTCAAATAATAGGGAATTGCCAGTTTTGATTTACCCTCTAAAAAGAATCCAGGACTAAATCTCTAGGCTTGTATTTTAAACATTTAAATAACACACAGGAGACGTTGATTTATTTTCATCCTCTGCTTGCTTCAGAACAGGGATCTGTTTATCCGCATTTATCACATCAAATATGCTGGCACATGGGCTAAGGCTGCTGAGGAATCACTGTCTATCTGCCATACTCCAGTAGTGCAACTTTCAACAACATTTGAATGTCCATTCAGAAAATGATGTAGCCTGAGGGGGGCAGGCTCTCACATGAAATGTGGTAGGCAGCTGTTCACACACCCAAATACAGTATTAAAAAAAAAAAAAACGGTAGCCTGGCTGGATCTCGTCCCATCCTACAAGAGTTCTGATACCTAGACTGCCTTCCTTTTTTTCATCTTAATTTTCCTCAGTTAATGTTGTAGAATTAATTCTAATAGGAAACGATAGCATAGGTCATAGGAAAATAAGGCAAAAAAAGGAATCTTAGGAAGTCCCAGATTCTATTACATTCTGCTTGAAGGCTACATCGTTGCTGGCAGAGGTCTATATAGCTGTTGCTGTGCAGGTAAGCCGGTCTAGTATTTTTCCTTCCATCAGAAGACTTAGCCAAAACTGCCTTGTTATAACCAACTGTATAATTTATTCTCTATCCACATAATAACGAGCATCTACTTACTCATCACTGCCAGTACTTCCTATTAACATCTCTGTTCTCTAGTCTATACAACATTCATTCAGCATGTATTCAGCTGATGTTTCTAAGTCTCCCAGTTGTTATTTTTAGTATTCTGTATTTTTTCCAGTTGTACCAGCTGTATCTGTTTTGAGATATAATGCCCGAAAATGGGCACAGGATTGCAGCTAAAGTCTTACCAGCCTAGAACAGGACAGGACAACCTCATGTGTCTCCTGCCTGCTTGTAAGTCCCAGTCCCTTCCTTCTTTTGAAGAATTACCGTTTACATAGTTAGTCTATATTTCTGCAGTTCATTAGGCTTTCCAAAGTGCTCATTTTTGTCCTTGCTCTCATCAGAATGGAATCTATTAAAGACCATATTTCTGATTTGTCACAATCAGCTTAAAATCTAAGCATGTCCTCCAACAAGCTCATAATTCATTCTGTTTGGGATACCTGTAAATTTGATGAGCATATTCTCTATACCTTCATCTGAGTTATTAATTAAAACATGAGTTCCCAGAGCAGAACCATTTGAGAGTTCTTCTTTGAGCAGCTTTCAAACAGTTGAGTATGCATAGGGGGTTTTCCTGTTTTTCATATGAAAATGTCATGTGAAGCAATAAAAATCTACATTAAAATCAAGGTAACTAGTTTCTGCTCATCCTATAACTACAAAAATTGTTGACTTGTTACTGGAGACTAAATTAATTTGGCACAGCTCCTTCCTGAAGATTTTGTAATGAGAATAAGACTACTCCATGTTAGCATTATTTACTCCTTTGTATTCTTCCAGGAGCATATAATATTCTATCATTTTCCCAGCATTTTTAGAGAAACTTAGGTTGAACTGCTCACCTACAAGAACCTTTTTTTTCTTCTGTTTAAGAATATACATTCCGTTTGCGCAGCTATAATCTGCAATCTCATCATCCATGATCTCTCAAAGATATCAGGAAATGGCACTGAGATCAGTTCAGTCAATTTTCTATGTTGAGGCTGAACCAGTTTTAATATGTACAATAATATAATTACTTTTACCTCTTGGTTTTCCTGTTCTGACTCTTTATCCTTTTGTCACTAATGTTAATTGTGTTAACTGATTAAACCCACTTCATCTTCTTGTTGTAATTTGAATTGAGAGGCAGTAAGCACAGCTTCATCAGTTAAAGTCTTTTTCTCTATTCAGGATCCCTTAATTTTCTTGCTACCATAGTATTTGTTGAAAGTTTCTTCTTACTTTTTGTGTCATTTGATAGTTGCTTTTTTTATTTTTCCTTCGCCTTTCTGATTTTGTCTTAAGACGACTATGCCATTCTTTCTTTCACAGCCTTAGTTCTGTCTTCTGGTTTTTGTTTGTTTGTTTTGTTTGCTTGCTTTGGTTTGGTTTGGTTTTCTTTGATTCCATTTGGTTTGGTTGGTTGTGTTTTTTCCTCCTCTTACTTCAGCAACATGACTTTAAGAACAGCTTAAAACTTACCCGAAACACTCAGCAATTTCTCTGCTAATTTAACCCAGCATCAGGACATAATCACAGTATTGAATAGTTAGAATTCTGGAAAATAGTTTACATAAAGTGTTACAAAATTCCTGGAACCATGGAAACCTCAAATTTGAGATGCTTGCCTGAGAAAGCTCCCAATAAGATGTGATAATCTGAGCTTCTGCAGAATCTTGTTTATAAACTGTTGCTGCTGCCTGTGTAAAAACAAATTCTGCAAAGACGCATCCTCTGACCAAACAGACAGCTAATTATAAGAAGCCATTGGTCATTGATTTTGCTTGACTTTGTTCATACATTACTTTTCAGCTTGTGTGAAGAATTATATAGTTGGTAAAGAGTACCAATCATGTGATCACTTAATAACTCCTTGTTCCAGAAAATACAAAGCTTTAGCATCTGTTGGCAAAAGATTGTCAAGAAAGAAGTCAATTTACAATTAACTTCACTTTTGGATCCAAATGGAGCAACACTGGTGATCCAGAACCTTCAGGGATCTTTCCTCTCCAGAAACAATTTCAACTAATTAGTCCTGAATTAGTTGGCAATCTTTCTTGGGCATTCTTCACTAATGACACTAATGACATTAATACTTTGAATGCTGATACCTAATTCTCTTGCAATAATGAAAAGTGATTTCCTTGATAAGAACTGCAGAAGTCCTTGTAAGGTTTCTCATACTCTCAATTTCTTTACCATAATGACCTTGACTGTTAGTAGACTGTGCAGGATGGATTTTGCAGCTTGAAAGAGATTCAAAAAGAAAATCTTGGCTGTTCATGGACAATCAATACCTATGTCACTGTTAATGATTAATCTTGTAAATATTTCAGAGCCCTTATATTCTTCACTGGGAACCCTCTAAATATGACAAACTTTCTTTACCCTGTTGTTAAATACTTATTTGATGCCTACATATGATAATCTTTGTTAGGTTATTCTCTTTTATATTGTTACGTTATTTTAGTTTATAATGTATAATATAATAGTAATATATACATACACATACATACTGTGTTCTCAACTGATTTTTTGGAACACTACTCTGAACCTTTAACTTGTTTCGAAAAATGCTAATGCTGTCTTCCACAACCCCAGTTAACCAGACTGGTATTCAGTTCTGAAATACAGGTTCTGTCTTGTGTAGCTATTATTTATTTCTAGTGATCCTGATTCCTCAAAGCAAGACATCGCTTACTGATGACAGCAATGTGAGTGCAAGATGAAAGTAATCTCTGATTGGACTTGTACCCTTAAGACTGCTTTCCTGCTGTACACACAACTGCTCTCATTATCTCCACTCGCTATTGAATTTGCAACTTGCTAATTAACATGGCAGCAAGTAACCAATTCTGGAGGAAAAGAAAGATGAGGTGCTCTAATATGAACGAGCAAGTGCCATGCTATGAACTTACCTGTCCCTTACACTACCATCCCTTTTCAGAAATTGCCTGCAGACATTGCTAGTTGCTTTTTAGTGCTGTTCCAGTGTTGCTGTCCCAACCTGAAGACAGTAGTTCCAGTACAAAGCTATTACAAGAAAAAGTATTCTCATAAAATGGCATTTATAATATGTAATTAGTCATCTAATTCAAGCACTGGGCTTTTTAGAAATACAAAGTACTCAGTAACTACCACTGAACAGAATGTGACTAGGCTACTATGTGTGGACATATCTAAAATGAATTGACTATTTGTCACTTGGAGCTTGTAGCATACATAACATCTGCTTATTATTCATGGTGCACAGTTACTTCTGTCCTGTCTATTTTTCAGTTATTATAGTAATCAATAATACTGCAAAATGATAATTACACTGCTTAGCACTTCCAGCCAAACATTTCTGTTAGCCTGCTGTAATGCACAAATGTTGTTTAAAAATACTGGCACTGCAGGTCAACAGATTTTGTTATAAGCCAGCTGTTTCACACTTCGCAAGAAAAATATTTTCTCACTATTTTCTTTAAGTCTAAACATAGCTATATGTTCTCTAGATACAAATTTCAGAATGCAGATCTAGGACTGGTCTTCCAAGGATTCTCTATATATTCAGAATATGTTCTTAAGATATTTCTTTCTTCTAAGATTTTCCTCAATGTTTGATTATCAAATTTATTTTTTTTCTAAGAAACATAATTAGTATAATTTCTCTAAAAATCCGAACACTTCTGTTGATTCAGTTTAAGCCATATTTTGGTGATTTTTTTTTTTTTTCTCTTTGAGGCAGAGTGCACTTCTGGCAATCTTTTAGTCTATGCAGTTTCTTTGAAATGTTCTCCAGCATGGTCTGGTGAACTACAGATGTTTTTTGAGAAGGGTAAGAATCATTTTGGCGGGCAGAATTTCTGAATACTATTCTTTTTTCATTCCTGTATTGTTTCTTATATGTGAGATGAACTGCATGGGGAAGAAAGAATGTCAACTAAGACAATGTTCTTCCCTCACTTCAAGAAATTTCATGTTTTCTTTTAGGGTGACCAGAAGACTCCTCTGCACTTTTGGTGCATCACAGAGAGGTGACTTCACATGGTACAGAAATAGTGGCCAGAGACATTTGCTTATTTCAAAAATCTCACACAACAAAATTGCAGATTTTCTTTGTGCCACAAACCCACAGCATGTTCAAGAGACTGTTGCAACCCCACGGTCCTATTGTACTTCAAAGAATACATTTCTGAGCCTAAGGAATCTTAAAGAAAGTGAAACCTTGCATATAAACATGCAAAAGTTATGAAGTGAAATGATGTGGAATGAACAGAACAGACAGATGAAGGAATACAAGATACACTGCTGTATTTCTTACACTGACAGATCACAGGTAACCTTATTTACAAAGCATGTACCTTAAATGACATACAGTCAAATAACATAATGACCTTCACAGCCTAAAACAGTTTTGCAGCTGTGCAACAGGTTCTGATAACAACATGATATGATATATGCTGGGTTCAAGGTCATTATTGCTATTTAATTCAGAGCAAATTTATTTTCAGAAGCCTTTCTCTTAATGGCTTCTATTTTCCAAAAGAAGCAGATATTTTCCTTTTGAAAACCTGTGTAAATAAGATACATGAGGATTCTGCATCAACATTTTCTCAAGTCCCAGATACATTATACAGAATTTAAGTTTGCTAGAGATTCTGTCTATCACGTTTGAGGATTTACATCACTGTAACAACAAGAATTAGGAAGAAACTTCCCTGTTTAAACCTTCAGAGCATGCTGTATCTTCAGCTGAAGCATCTGATACACATCCTTCTCAGAAAATGCAGATAACAGATTTGGTGGACAGCAGTGAGACAAGTCATTCCTGGCACCTTGAACACATCTTCCCTATATTTGGTGGGAGACAAAACTTTAAGGACTTTTAAGGTATTTTCCAGGTAGAATACTGACTAGGTTCTAGCCAGGAAGGGACAGACATATATTTGTCTTTTAATGAGTAAAAGAAGCCAGCAGATGCAGGATACTGTGAGTGACACAAAACGGCCCCAAAATACACCAACTGGTGTGTCAGCTCCATGCTAGTGGAGACGGTAAGAAAATATTAGAATGAATAATGAAAATGTTTGAAGATTAGTATATTCTTCAGAGATAAAGAAAGGTAGGTCTGTGAAAACATTTTTTTTCTTACAATACTACAGAAAAAGAGGGAGAAAATGATATATATGTATTTAATAATGAATATACAAACCCAGTTGTTTTATTTTTGGATTAAAACCCAGTAAAGCCCAAGGATTTTAGATATGCAGGAAGCAAAAGACTTGTGAAATCTACACAGAGAATAGAATCTGACTGGTGCTTAGAAAGGAATGGTCACATCAGACTACCCCAAGTTCATGTTGTGAACATCACATTCAAATCAGTCAGCAACATATTTATGGAAATTCAGATGATGGCAGTAGTATGACAATAGCAGAAAATACCCAGCACCAAATGAGCTTAAAAATATATATATATATATATATATAAAATATCTAAATGACAAATAAAAAAAAGATGTAAACTAAAACTTTATTCCTCTGATGGTGGGAAAGAGCTCTTTATAAACACAAAGAACAAAAGTAATCCAAATGTCTACATGAAAGGGTTAAAGAGAACAACAGCTAGGCCTTGAAATTGACTGGTTCACAGAAGGATTCAAAGGTAAAATTGAAGTCACCTAGAAAGCCATAATTCCAGTCCTAGCAAACATGTTTTATATCTAAGTATACATGATATACATGTATATTCAAAGTTGAGTCTGACTTAGCAAAGCCAATTGTACCTAAGCAAGAACTTGGAAGAGAACACTTGGGATGTAGCATTTATGTCTGCTAAGGCTGAAAATGTGGCAGGACAGAGAAACATCATTCTATATTTACCATATATTATGAAAAGATTGATGACAAGATTGATGATGACAAAGGATCTCAAGCAAGCCATAACAATGTATATGAGACAAGCTTTATTTGTTCAGTTGGCTGTAATGTGGGTAGTGGAAAGAAAAAGATGTAATGATGAAGTACAGAGAACAAAATCTCAATGTATAAATCATGCAGAATGTTCAAAATACAAATCATGAAGAAATCAACACTTCTTCCAAATTATGAGCTAAATTGTTTGTCCACAAAGGCAGAACAATGCTGAAAATATCATGAACAAAAATTTGAAATTACAAACAGAAAATGTATATTATTTCATGAGGAACAGGGAAATCTATGGGACAATGAAAGGGTTGCATACATTATTTACATTTTGGAAAGGGAACTATCTCAGGAGATTCTCATTTCAGTTCTTCCTGCATTTTAAATCCACAAGTGCATGGAATAACTGAGGACTATATTAGTGCAGCACCAGGAGATAAGTCAAGACCCAGTAATGCCTACATGTGACTACAGCCTATTAACTTTATCTTAGTTATCCAGTGCTATGTATCTCTAATCAAATGGCTCATTGTACAGGTACATCCATATGTCAAAGAGCTTACACCAGGAAACAAACAAACAAACAAAAAAATGGAAATGGATAATGAAACTGTTTAATGCAATTTGTGTGTAGAAGGTGATCATTCAGCATAAACACTTTGTGGCTTTGTGATGTGTTGTTTTAAACAATCCCTATGTTATTGCTGGGAAGAGAGCTCTGTACATCCACAACTTCCATTGTACCTTCATGGTTTCCAGACTCCAAGGCACTGTCATCCCTTTTTCCATAAAGTGCTATGGTTCTGCAAAAATCCCTTGTGAGCTCCAGAAAAGAAAGCTGTCATTTTTTCCACTGCCTGAACACTAAGCTCTCTTCTGTCCATAGGCAGCAGGAATATGATTAGACTAAGTGCTGGATGCAGAAACTGGTTATCCTCCAAGCCTTTCTTTACTTTCACTCACAAAATTAAAATTAATATTTATCTTAATTAGTAGTAGCATCTATAGTTTAATTATTGTCCATTTGACTGAGTTGGGTTTAGATATCATTGTCATTATGTTCTGAAACTGTATAGAGTGAAAATGCACTTTCTGCTTATAGCCCAAACAGATAAATAAGTATATAACTATAAAATTATCTTTAGAATAAAAAAGTGATGGCAAAAATAATAATAATAATTTAAAAAAAAAAAAATGATTATAAAGCACATGGTGCATCTTGGACTCATTGCTTTCCTCCCTGCAAAAAAACCCAGCTTGTGGATAGAACCATGGAAAATTCCTGTCCCAGCCAGCAACAGTGCAATGGGCTTCTGGTTTCTGATTGGCACTCCCTCCTCCCCAGGAAAACGTCTTGTAGTAAAATAAATGTGTTTGTGCAGTGGTGACTATTTGTCACTGTAGACCCTGACACAGGCATTAAAGCATCTGCCATTTAGAACTGTGTCTCATAACTGCCCAACATGAGAGCTGTAATGAAATCCTACCTTACCATCTTGAACCAGAGGAGTCTGTTTAGTTAGCAAGGTTGCACCTCTCAGATACTAACAGGACTGTAACTGATATGAACACTAAAGTCCATATCCAATCAAAGGAAAACAGCAGTGATTTGGAACAGCAATAGAGCCAAGGCCACTGTGAATAAGACTCTTTTTTTTTTTTTTTTAAATCTTTCCCTACAAAGACTGTATAATTATATGAAGTTGTCTTTTTCATATCTCTACCTTACTGACTTTCTAGCCCCACAGCATACATTATGATTCACTACTCCAGTTGCCAAACTTGCATTTCAGGGATGGTTCTCCCACTTGCTTATAAATTCTCTGAAATGGCCATATACTTACACACAAGCACCAGCATGCACAGTACACACACTTCCTCTAGTCAGTTCCCAAATTTTCAGTGAGAGTGCACGTGACATTGTGGATATCCAAATAATATAATTTCCTTGGAAAAAAATAAAAATTAAAAAAAAAAAAATTGAACAGAGTAAAGCAAATAATAGAATCTAAGTAAGCAAAAGTCAGCTGGCAGTATAACAACATATATAAATGAAAATCAGGGATTTAAGCTGCTCCATGTTCCATGCTCCTGCAGACCACCCTGGAGTTCATATAACTTAAGGCAGGAAGAGACAATTGAGTTCAGAAAAGCAGTGTCCCTACATACCACAGGCCATGGAGTCTGCTGTGCTTCATTCCAGCAGCAGGAATTATTTTTCCATGAATGACAGTTAAGTTCTTTTGCTTAAATTTTCCACAGGCCATTGTCAGCATGATAAAATCTGGTTCCCCATAGAGTCACCATTACTCAGACTTTCAAGAAAATTCATGGAAACTATCTAATCTCTCTTCACCAAACATTTATCTGACAAATTGTAGATTTGGGATAAATACATGTTCTTTACCAGCTTGCATGTCTTTTGTGCACCAGCTTTGCCCTTATGATGTCCACATCACTCAGACATCTGAAACATCTCTAGAAAAGAAAGATGTCTCAGTCCTTCTCATCTGCTTAAAACTTCTTTCTGTGTTTCATTCCTTTTAGCTTTTGCAATGTTTGGCATAATGTACTATTTCAGCAGTGAATGCCACAGGGCAGCAACACATCAAAGTTTTCTGTAGTTCTTACCAGTGAACTGTGACTGTCAGTAGATTAACAGATGGTGTAAGTACAACAGGATCAGATCTGTAGAAATTGGTAGTTCTGATGACCTTGCATCCACTTCACATTTTAGGATGCCTTCCAGCTTAGTTTCCCCTGAACAAAATCCAGATGACACGTTCTGAGAGCACCCTCTAATGAGTATCAAAAATGCAGTAAGTGGGAGCTATTTGGAGATTTGCTCCATAAAGGCATTCCTGACAAATGAAAATGAGAATGTAAACATGCCCCATATGGGTATTTGAGTACACTTCTTGATACTTCAGGAGGGATGGCAAAAAAAATAACCCTATAAAAGCTTTGACTGTTGTCTTAATTATACAACATACAGGCAGTAATAGACAAAAAATATATATCCCCAGATATGCTGTCAAGCCCAATCAGAATATACTAAAAAACTCAGGTGAGAAGGTCTTCTCTGTGAATGGGAAGTGACTGAGAAGAGTACAAGAGCACAAGCCTAGACTTCTTCGTGGCAAAATTACTCTAAGTGGTTGCCTTGAGACTACAATGAGGACAGTGTATGAATTTTTCTGTTGAGAAGCTAGATGAAAATTTGTAAAATTGAAACAGGAGGTGACACTATTCACACTAAAAAATAATAATAATAATAAATTAAATTTTAAAAATTCATCCTTACCAAGATGCCCTTTCAGAGTGCCAAACAGGAACAGATATGTCTGATCCCCACTGGTTATTGATACCCCTGTAAAGAGTCAAAGAGATTAAAGGTTAAAATTCCATCATGCCTGTGGCTGAAGTGAGTGTAGAAGAAAAAGGAAGCATTTTGAGTGGTAGACAGGGCCTTCTGGGTCCGAGATAACAAAATATTTCTCTGTAATTCCAGACTATAAACTTCTGCTCAAGCCAGAAGATGCCAAGAGTGACCTGGTCAGTTATGAACTCACTATTCAACCATAATTATACAGAATATTTTATAATTAATTTGGAGGAAAGGGTGATTGAAATTCTAGAGATCAGCTGTGACATAAAAGCCAATTGATTACAGGTAGAGTTTTGCAGTGATCCCCCTTCAGATTCCATGTCCACTTTTTCTTGGTCTTATGCTTTTACTTCCTCTTAGACCCTTGTGCTTATATCTAACAAGATCTGGCATGTAAGGTGTGAAGAGAAAAAGACCAGCATCAACTTATGGATCTTCCAGTTGGCCCACTGTTGTAATGGAGAATGTTGCTAAGGGCGTTTTGTTCACATATGCTCTGGTTTCTTGCTAGCTGTGTTATTTCATGAGATTGGTTATGACCAAGGAGCAGGAACGGGGCACGCAATGTGATGGCTACAGCACAATCAAGGTTTCTTGTGTGGAGGGGAATGGACAACTTCATCAAACTGAAAATCGGTTGCAGTTGATGGAAGTTCTGCTCAATAAAGAGCTATGTTATGCCCACATTACTCTGAGGAACTAGGTCTGTTTACTCCAGCTCTTAATGAATGAATGCTGGAAAGAAAAAAGTTTTTATTTTGTTTCCTGTTTAAAGCAAAAATGCTGTTGATAGCTGAAGGAATATCTGGCTCCTAAACTTCCACTTTAGAAACTCCCAAAGTCAAGCTAAAACTCTCTGAGAGGACAACCACATTTTAGTAGCGTTTCTCCTACAACCTAAGTTTTTATTTGTGTACCTCACCAGTAGATTTGTCTTGTCTGTCTTGTTCCAAACACCACCACAGCAGCAGTGAAGAAACTAAAGATTAAAAGAAAAAAATAACTGTAGTAAAGGTGAAAAGTTTTAAGCAATCAGCAGACATTATTTTTTTTTTTATTACCACTGTCATTACTGGTATGGGGAAAACATCACTGTGGCACTGAAAAGCACATAATGCCAAGGGGCAACACGAGAAACCCAAGGGATGGGTAAAGGCTGACATTATATCCCTTTTTAAAGGTATAAAATTAAATCACAGGGAAATTAAATGACTGGTCAAAGGTCAAACAGCAAAGTACAGAGCGTGGAAACTGTGCTTTACGTTCAGCTCCTTAACTGTAAGGCTACTCTGAAGTGAAAAATATACCTCAGTGCTGGAATATTAATATCAAAATTAGTTTCACTGAAAACAGGTTGAATTTCTCTGTCTCATTCAAAACTGGATTTTGTTCTGCCTAATTAAAACTGAAATGAGATCCATTTCAGCAATATTGATTTGGTCAAAACAAAATTGCAGCTACTCTGTAACATATTTGTACTCATAAAAACTGGTTTGCAATCAGTTTTGGAGAAAGTTAAGCTAATAATCAAGGTAATTGAAGCTTTTAAGAACAGAACACAAATGCCACAGTTCCTCTCAGAAAGAAGTCAGAAACTAGCTTTGAGAAATATCGTGGGATTCCAGGGCCATATATATATTGTATTTATATATTATATATATATATATTCAATATATGTTTTTACATAAGCAGAGAGAAATTACATGTGATTTAAGGAAAGCAAGGCAGCCTAGGGAAAGAAGCAGACAGGACATTTTCCCATAGCTTCCCTTCCGTGAAGTGAGAGAGGCCTAGACATGATGTGACATTACAGTACACGCTAACAGAGAGTGATCACAAGCTCCGTTTCTGTCTCGGGGGCCAGGAAGCTCTAGAAGTCTTGCCAGACCCTGGGGATTAAACTGCAGTTAGAACAGATGCCTGAGCTTCAATTGCCCTAAACACTGTCAAGGACAGGGGCTGTCCGTAGAGCTGCATCGGACCGTAACCCAGTCACCTGGAGTCACTTCTGTCACCTCATGGGCAACATGGGAAAGTTCAAATGAAAACGCTGTGCCGAGGTGCACTAACTGGGTGCTTCGACACCGCAGCAAGGCTCTTCCTTAGCAGAGGCACTTCGTGTGTGTGAAGGAATAGTGAGCTTGGCTCCTAACCTTGGGCTGGCCCAGGCAGCATGGGTCACAGGAATGGCATGCCTCAAGGGAGGGGGGGGGGGGGAATAGCAGGGGCTTCTTCTCAAAATATTAACCCTTCTATTTGGAGAGCTGCCTTTGAAACCTCTGGTTGTAGACCTATACTTAGCACTGGGTAAGAAGCATGCAGTGTGTATGTGTGTGCATGTGTGTGTGTGTGTGCATGAGTGTGCATGTGTATACGTGTGAACCAGGGAGGGCTGGGGGTGGGCTCCACCCACAGCCCCCCCGCCTTTGTCCTGCGGCCGAGCCCCTTGAGCTCCACGGCTGGGCCTCCCACTGCGAGCCCCTTCCACGTCCCCTCACACATCCCACGCTCACCAGTTTTGGGGTGCATTTTCTATTTCATTTGTTTTCTTTTAAAAAATGTAATAATATATTTTTATCTGCCTATGTCCCCTGGTTCTGCCCCCCTTCCTCTCCCCTTCTAAATTGGAGATGTTCTCAGGACAGCGCCCAGGAGACTGGCTGGAATCAGTTTTGGAGGGTGATGCACCGCGACAGCTAAAACTTGGATAGGGTTTCAGCAGCTCCTATATATAAAGCAGGGGGGACTTATGTCACTGCACTAATTAAATTCCATCTGGGTTGTTCCTCGGGGTGTTTTTGAGCCTGCCACCCAACTCAAGCAGGCAGAGGGGCCGAGAGACAGCATGATGATGGACCTTTTTGAAACTGGCTCCTACTTCTTCTACTTGGACGGGGAGAATGGAGCCCTGCAGCAGCTGGAGATGGCGGAGGGTTCCCCGCTGTACCCAGGCAGCGATGGCACCTTGTCCCCCTGTCAGGACCAAATGCCGCCGGAGGCAGGCAGCGACAGCAGCGGCGAGGAGCATGTGCTGGCCCCCCCAGGCCTGCAGCCCCCTCACTGCCCTGGCCAGTGTTTGATCTGGGCTTGTAAAACCTGCAAGAGAAAGTCGGCCCCCACGGACAGGAGGAAAGCGGCCACCCTGCGGGAGAGGAGGCGGCTGAAGAAGATCAACGAAGCCTTCGAGGCTCTGAAAAGGCGGACTGTGGCCAACCCCAACCAGCGGCTGCCCAAGGTGGAGATCCTGAGGAGCGCCATCAGCTACATCGAGAGGCTGCAGGACCTCCTGCACAGGCTGGATCAGCAGGAGAAAATGCAGGAGGTCGGGGGGGACGCCTTCAGCTTCAGCCCCAAGCAGGCAAATGTAAGCACGGCCGCCCGGCACCCGGCTGCGGGGCCGCCGCTCCCCTCCCTCCCCGCCCGCCTCCCTCCTTCCCCCGCAGCCCCGGGGCACGGGGGGGCTGCCCCCGGCTAACGCGGGCACCTTTCCCTCTCCCCGCATTCCCTGCCGCAGGGCTCGGACTTCCTCGGCACCTGCGGCTCCGACTGGAGAAACCTCTCCGACCATTCCCGGGCGCTGGGAGCCAGCCCCAGAGCAGGTAACACCCCACTGCCCCCCACCCCAGCCCCACCGGCCGCAGCCGCCGTCCCCAGAAGCACCCCCCCCCCCGTCTCTCTTTTTCTCTTGCCTGGCAGGAGGCTCCGCCGTCGAGTCTTCGGCTTCCAGCAGCCTGCGCTGCCTCTCCTCCATAGTGGACAGTATTTCTTCCGACGAGCCCAAGCTGCCCGGCGTGGAGGAAGCGGTGGAGAAATGAGGCAGGGCCCGCGGAGCTCGGTACCGCCGCCCGCCCAGCCTGACGGAGCGGCCCCCGGCGACCCGAGCCCGAAGGACTCCTCCTGACCCCCACCCCTTTTTCTCCCCGAGTTTTGTTTTCTTTACGCCTCGTCGCATAGACCACCACCCCTCCCTTTTCCATTTTTAATTTAAGAGACTTACTGGCGTGCCGGTGATCCGCTTTGTCCGAAGCTCACCGAAACGTCCATTCCTGTCTGAGTGGAGCTGCTGGCTGCCTTCCGTGTTAGTGGCCTTCAGAGAGGTCCCGCCTCGTTGCGTTTCTGTAAATACTTTTAGTACTGTCTTTTCTTTTGTAAACACGAAAAAAAAAAAAAAAAAAAAAAAAAAAAAAGAATATATATATATTTAAACGGTGGGATGTGATATTGTATATAAGGACGGACGGATTCCCCGGGTTGTAAAATAAAGCCCTTTGTGTTACAGTGTCTCTCCTCCCGGTCATTCGGTACTAACCCGAGCCTGGAGCCCGAGCCCGCCGTGCCCTCGGCCGGACGACCCCGCAGAGCTCGAGCTGCGACACCGGGAGGCAGCTGCGGGGACATATTTCCCTCCGCTCCCTCCTCTAAGGACTGTCTCTCCTCGCCCAGGACCGCCCCGGCGGTGCTAAGTACCCCCTCCTCCCCTGCCATCTCCCCAGGGAAGCGGGGTCAGGCGCTGGGAGCCGGGGGGAAGGAGCCCCCCAGCCGCGCCAAGTGCCCCTAACCGGGCGGGGAGAGGGCACGGCTGGCTGAGAAACGGGGGGCTCGGCGTCTCTCGCCTCGTCTGCAGCACGCTTTATGGGCCCCGAGGGGCTCCCTCCGGGGCCGGAGGGCCGTGATTTCTCCCGAGGAAAGGCGACTCCCCTCGGCTTCCCTGCTCCTTGAGGGAGAGGGGTCCCTCGGGGAGGAAGGAGTTAAGCGGCGAGAGGAGGGGGGCAGCGGCAGACGAAGCCTTTCACTCAGTGATGTAAAAAAAAAAAAAAAAAAAAAAAAAAGAGCCTCTCCGAGGATGGCGGAGCGGCAACTCCTCGCGGCCAGGACGTTCCGGTTTGTAAGGGGTTGTTTGTAATCCCAGGAAGGGGCGACCACCGGGGAACCAGCGCGCCGCGGGACAGCTGGCACAGGCACGGGCTTCAGCTCAAAGGCTCTGCTGCAACTGCTCTGCCCGTGGGCGCTCTCCTCGGCAGCGCTAAACCCTGATTTATTTTTTGTTTTTGTTTTTGAAAGGTCACAGCCACGTTTCTGGAAGGTCTCACCCTTCCCGGCCACACTGGCCCGGCCGAGGGGGAAGCCCTTGAAGAAGACACGCGGTGCCGGTGCCGTCCTTCCTCTCTTTTAGTTCGCCGGTTTTAAACCCGTTAAGTAATTGCTCTCCGCTGAGATACTTGTTGGTAACACCTCACTGCGGAGGTGCGGTGCAATGGGCATGTAGTGACAGAGGACACACGCTTGCCCCCCTTTTCTTGTTCCAAATAAACCCCTTGCTTTGGGGAACTCACGGCCGACTAAGAAAGCGGCGCCTCGGGGAGCTCGGGCTCCTTTCTGCGCGTAATTTGGAGCTCTGGAGAAGGACTAGCCAAGGTCCCGGGGTCCCGTCCCAGCGTCCAGCACCGCGGCCCGGCGGGCAGGACCCCGGCAGGACCCCCCCGCAGCGCCTCCTTCTTCGGCCGGGCACCTCGAGCGGTTCCTGAGAATAGATTTGCCCCAAGGAAGTTTTTTCGTTGAATAAAGAAAATACCTCCCGAAGAGACGCTCCGCGACCTCCGTGCGGCTGGCGAACTTCTCGGTGTGTTTGCAATTAAGCTGTTTGCTTTTGATATTAATAACCATAATCTTCGCCTAAATCCGAAGCCAAAGCAAACAGGGCCGTGGAATCACAGAACCAGGGGGCAGTCACCGGGTGAGGCTAGGGATTTAACCCAGCCTTTCTCCCCAGGCTCTCCGCAGGGAGCCAGAGGGGCGGACCGGGGGTGCCGGCGGGCACCGCGGGGCGCTCCCGCAGCTCTCCACCTGCCCCGCGCCCCTCGCCAGCCCTCTCCGCAGCCAGCCACCTGCTCGCCAGCCCCGGAGGACCCGCACGGAGCCGTCACTGCCCTCCCCCGAGGGGAACCCGCACGGTTTTTTTTGTTTGTTTGTTTGTTGTTTTTTGTTGTTGTTGTTGTTGTTGTTGTTGTTGTTGTTTTCTCCAGAGCTTTCACCTTCCTGCAGAAAACGAGCTGCGGGAACGGGAGCGGGGGGCAGGGGAGAGAGGGGGGTGAGTAATTGAGCCATGTGCTCGCCGGGCCTCCCCTTCGGTAGCAGGAACTAGCAACTTTTCCCAGTCTCAAGGCTGCTAAAAATCCCCCTCGCGTCCCTTTGATCTCTCCTGGGAGTCCCAGAGTGCCAGCAGAGGCCAATGCCTTCTTCAGCTGTCCTCCATACAAATCCCTCTGGCAGGTACTAATGTGTTTACTTAGGTGTGCGCCGTTCCCAGCGCTGGGGGGAACCAAAAGTTTCGCACTCGCCTGCAAGCGCCCGTCCACACGAGCCCAACTGGGAAGCCGCTTTGCGGGGAGCCCCGAGGGGGCCCCGCCGGCCCCAGCCCTGCGGTTCCCGCAGGGTCAGGGCACAAAAACCGCCCCCGAAGCGCCGAGCCCCGGCCGTGCGGGCCCCCGGTGCGCCCCAACCCGCCGGCACCGCGCGGGGTCGGATGCTCCGGTTTCGGCTCGGTTTGTTTCGGTAGCAACTCTCTGGGTGTGAAAAAGGATTGGAAGCGCTGCAAACGGGCCGAATCCATGCAGAAACGGGAGCAGCGCGGCAGCGGGGAGGAAAACCCTCTGAAGAGCTCCTGGGCGCTATTTCCTCCCCTCCGGTGCCCGGCTGCTCCCTCTTGAGCTCCGAGTTTTGAGGCTCCCGACTCCTGAAAAGCAGAGCTGTCACACATCCGCACCCAACACACACCCCCCGCGACCAGCAGCCTCGTAGCTGCTCTTTTCTCTCCCCTGTCCTCAATTCCTCTCGCCTGCCGCACTTTGGCGAATTTGTTTTGAGATCACTTTACCAGAGGAGCTGGGGGCTCTTCAGGGATACTAATTGCGGATTTTTTTTCTCTCCTTGAGTGACAGGCTGCTCCATCTTTTCTTTTCCTTCTCTCCCCCACCCCCAAATACTCAATAAAAGGAAACAAATTCTCCTAGGTCCTCCAGGACTTTGGGGAAAAGGCACGGTTCTTCCCAGCCCCGCGGGATTAAGCGTTAAACTGCGAGCTAAAGCCCTGCCCGCAAGGAGAGCTCGGCGGCTGGCATTGTGCTCCACGGGGCAAGCGTGGAGAGAAACCCCTGAAAGGCGATCGGAACTCTGCAACCGGCACGGTAAAGAGCAAGTTTATTTGTGCACAAAGCATAAATCTGTAAACAGGTCTATTTTAGCCGGCGCAAACGTGGTAAATCAAAGCGCGTGTGTGCGTGTGGCACGGCCCAGTGAAGAGTTCAAGTTACCGCGGAGCAGAGCCCTCCTGACTGGCGGCTTCTTGGGAAAACAATAGGGCACCGCCGTGTTTCACATGTGGCCCAGCTCGACACCAACCTGCACCTCGCAGTGGCAGAGGGCTGACATTCTGAGCTTTCCCCTTTTCTGTAACTTTACTCCTTTTATCAACTTTCTGCTTTTCCTACAGTATTCATTTCAAAGGGGGCTCCCCCTGTTTATGGCCCCAAATAAACCAAAGCAGCGCAGATGGAGCCTTCCCGACCCTTCAGATATCCAGGCATCCTTTCTGCCGAAGCGGGGTGCGCGGCCGCTTGCATTTTCCTTCGGGCTGCCCGGGCAGATCCGAGGGCTCCTCGGCGGCGTGCTCCCCTCTGGGGAGGTGTCCCCAGTGGCACTGTTCACTGCGAGGCTCCTTGAGCTGAATTTCCCAGGGCTGGAAATGCCCCGCATCGCCTCCTCCCAGCCCCAGACGCCTTTCCCTGGGCGCACAGCGGGCGTTGGAAGCGCTGCTGGGTCCCGCTCCCTCTCCGCTTGAATTAACCCAGGGCGCGGGATTTTATTCCCAGGTAGGGAAAGTTTCCTTTGCCCTCTCGTAGTGTTTTCCTCAGCTACAAAAGCCACCTGGATGAAACCAAAGGATTCCTGCGCGTTAGCAAATGCCTGTTAAATGGCTTCATTACCACTCTAATGACCCCTGCACAGCTCCGCCCGGCTACTGCTGCGGCTGGGTCTCTGCAAAGCTTTTGTCCCTGACTTGTGTAAAGTTACTTAGGGATTGCGGGGTTAGAAATTTTACACTTCCAGGAGGGGTTTGTTGCGCTGGCAGCTGGGACGCATCTGTAACGGTACAAGATTGCCTGAAAGCAGAAAATTAGCGAGCTCAGGGCGCTGCTCGACTGTTGTGTCTCTTGCAGCACCGGGTCACAGGAGTAGGAGAAGGAATGGGAAGGGGATTTGTCTCGGAGCAAAGGCGTACATTTTCCTTTGTGAGTACTTTTCCGTGTGAGCCGATCCCGTTGCACCCAAATCTGTGTGTCCCCCCGCCTCGCCTCACACAATCGTGCATTTTTGTCCCTCTTGGTGAACTTAAAGAGTCGGTGACACCACTTCAGCCACAGAACAAAGCACCCGAGGGCCGAAGAGAGGAGCAAACCCTCTCGGCTCAGCACAGGGTCACAGGGAGCATTTTCCCCTTTTCACCCCCCAAACCGCACGCCCCCAAGGCTTGGCCAAAAAGTCTCCAGCAGCTTCGCTTCTTCCCCCAGAAGCGGCCGGCCCAGCCGGCGGCCAGAGGCGCGCTGCGGAGCGAATTTGTCCCCTGGGGGCTGGAGGGGGCTTGCCCAGCCAGGGGATGCGGGGGGATATGCTAATGCCGGCCGGCCGCAGCGGACCAGCCCCCCGGAACGTGGAGATATAAGGGCCCCCCGCATCGGGGAAAGGACACTTCGGCTCAGGTCGCTAATTAGGCAGGAAACCTCCCCGGTCAGCTCGCTTGCCCGAGCCCGGTGGCTGCCGCCCCGCACCGCCGCCCGGGCTTCAGGGATGGAGGTGATGGACAGCTGCCAGTTCTCCCCGTCCGAGCTCTTCTACGACAGCTCTTGCCTCTCCTCCCCGGAGGGCGAGTTCCCCGAGGATTTCGAGCCCAGGGACCTGCCTCCCTTCGGCGCCCACCAGCCCACCGAGCCCGCCTGCTCCGAGGAAGAGGAGCACGTCCGAGCCCCCAGCGGCCACCACCAGGCCGGCCACTGCCTGATGTGGGCTTGCAAAGCCTGCAAGAGAAAGTCCACCACGATGGACCGGCGGAAGGCGGCCACCATGAGGGAGAGGAGGAGGCTGAAGAAAGTGAACCAGGCTTTTGAGACCCTGAAGAGGTGCACCACGGCCAACCCCAACCAAAGACTCCCCAAAGTCGAAATCCTGAGGAACGCCATCAGATACATCGAGAGCCTTCAGGAGCTCTTGAGGGAGCAGGTAGAAAACTACTATCACCTGCCAGGACAGAGCTGCTCCGAGCCCACCAGCCCCACCTCCAGCTGCTCCGACGGCATGGTAAGAGAGGGGCAAGAGCTTGGGGCCGCAGGCAGGGTCCCCTCGGCAGCAGGACCTCAGGAAAAGGTGGCCGCTTTGGGTTCAAACAGGCCCTTTTCTCGGAGCTAGCGCCGAGCGTGCCCGGGGGCCGTCGGGGCAGGCGGAGGCCACCGCCTCGCCAGCTCCCCAGGACCCCGGGGCTGTCCCTTGTGTCCCCCCTTCCTGCTCAGTGCAGCCGGGGGGCCGTGCATGGGGTTTGGGGACTGGGGGGACGGACGGGGGGTGCGGCGGGACCGGCACTCGCCCCTCGCTGTCTTGCAGGCTGACTGCGGCAGCCCGGTGTGGCCGGCGAGAGGCAGCAGCTTCGAGGCCGGTTACTGCTCCGAGATGCCCCACGGTAAGGCCGGCAGCGGAGGGCGGGGGAACAGGGGGGACCGGGGGCCCCTTCGGGCCCGGGGTCGTGGCGCGAGGGGGCTGCGGTAACGCGCCCGCACCTTGCCCCGACCGCAGGGTACGGCGCGGAGCCGAGCAGCGCCCTGTCCAGCCTGGACTGCCTCTCCAGCATCGTGGACCGCCTCTCCCCAGGGGGGGAGCCCCTCCGACACCCCGGCTCCCTCTCGCCGGGCGCCAGCATCGACTCGGGGCCCGGGACGCCCGGGACGCCGCCGCCCCGACGGACCTACCAGGCGCTATGAGGGACGCCAGCGGTACCCTGCAAACCCCGCTGCAAATAAAGCGTGCTACAACACGTCCGGCTCGCCTGGTGCTTCTTTGAACGCATCCCCCGGAGTTACGGGGGGTGGCGGGGGGCCCGCAGCCTGCGCGGGGACGGGGCCGAATCCTGCCGGGCTGCGGGGGCTGTGCGGGGCGGCCCAAATCTGCCCCCACTCCCCTCCGTCTGCGGGCACTTTCTTTTGTCTCCTGTGGGAGTGAAAATAACATTTCCTAGTCATCATCATTATTATTATCATCTTTATTATTAGTATCATACTACTACTACCACCCCTACTACTACTTCTTCTACTACTACTATTACTATTTCTTGCAAAGCCCTCGTTTCTTTCCATGGACACAAAGACCGAACAAGTACGTCAGGATTTGGCCCTATTATTGCCCAGTCACTCACCTCTGTAAAAGAACTGCGTGACCCAGGTCTGATACCCTGTAGGAGAATTTTGATCCCAGTCACCCTTGGTACTCTCGCAGAGACAAATTTAGTAGATTTGGTAAGAACAAACCACAGCTATCCCTTTCACAATCCGCAAGGTACATTTCACAATATTCGGAAAGCAATGTAGAAGTATTTGCTCCTAATGCCTCTTGGTCTCACTACACAGGACGAAAATTCATGACTTAGTATTTGCAGTTGTGCGGATCTAGAAACAACCAGGTCAAGTCTTTGTGAGTTTCAGGGCTAATAAATACTTCCTTCCAGGCACTATATCTAACTATCTCTACCATGAAAAATTTCCAAACCTTTACACTTTTTATAGCTGTCATCCAAAGTTTTCATAACTCCCACGAAACAGGCAGGGATGGGAGGGAGAAATGGGATCCTTCGGTGCATCCAGAAATGTCTTCTCCGATAAATACTCCAAGTGGGAAGGGACGTACCCTTGCATGTTTGCCATTTGTGTTTATGCTGCTATCAAATGGTGGCCAAGGGGCCTGGAAGCAGTAATTCACCTCTGATAAACCTTCCACTTGAAGCCAGCACAGCTCAGCCACGTCACCGAGAGTTGCCACCCGCCTGCTCTTTGGCAGTGGCTGTGAAATATGGGCGAGGGGAGCGCAGCTCGGGACGGTCCTGTCCTCACAGCACACCCCTGGCAGGCTGCAGGAGGCGAGGAGGCACCTGCCTGCCCCACTGAAGTGGCTGGGCTGCTGGCCAGGGCCCCTCCAGCACGGCTCCCCCAAAAAGGCCTTTTGCCTGTGCTATGTCACCTCGAGGTATGTGTTTCCTTTCCTGCAGGCGTAATTCAGGAAGAGCTCTTTCCAGAATAAGCTTCCGGCCTGTGTGGGTAGGTCCCAAATAATCATCAAGCAGAGAAAGTGGTTTGAAAGCCCTGGACTTCAGCTATGCAGAGGCACAAACAAGGCGTTAGCATGCTCTGGTCATCAAGAATACACAAGTGCTTAACTCACATGCAGTCTTTCTTGGTTATGGGCGGTAACATCCTGAGCCCACTGTTCATAGAAATCCTTATTCAAGACTTTGAGTGTCGCTGGTTTTATTCACAATCTCTCACAATTGTTGCACTGTTGCTGTGCTTGCTCCTTTCAAGCAGAATACTGTCTCAGGGACTCTATTTGTGGCCGGGATACAAGGCAGAGCACTTTAAATGATGGTTTAAAATGAGCCAAGTGGGAAACTTTCTGCATTTCATTCTGCACAGTGCTGACCTTGGCAAGCAATCTCCTGTGAAGCATGCAGAGCAACACCAGCAAATCACATGTTGGTAATGTACACCTCTCTTTGGCTGGCAGACATTTTGAGAGTTGCAAAAAGGTCAATACTTCTGAGAACTGGTTTTCAGAGAGTGAGCAGAAGTATCCAGCCTGTCCATAGCCTCCCCAGCTCTGCCAGACTCAATTACAAATTCAGACATTGTTATGCACAGCAAGAAGATAGACTCTTGGTTATAGGACATCTATAAACAAAGCTCCTATAAACCTAACCAGGTGGTAATCCTTGGAAGGAGTGGAAGTTAGCACTGTGAAAACACCTTTGGCCTGTGGGTTGGGAAAAACAAGGTGTAAAAGCTGCTGTCTTGGGAGATATACTGTTGTGGTCAAATTTTGCATAATCAATAATAATGACAAGCACAAATGGAAAGAAAGTTTAATGTTCTATATGAATCACACTCACTTAAGGAAGGAAGGCTGTCCCCACAAATACATAAGATGATGGTCTCGAGAACTTGAGCTCCATCTCTCCCAGCTGCTGCTGCCAGCTGAGTGTTGCAGCCTCAGGGAAGGCATGCAGCAACCTTAACCACAGGCAGGCAGATGAAGTGATGTCCCATGGCCTCGGGTTAATGAAACAAAGAAGTTGGAAGTTTTCTGACTGTCACTTACTGCAATGAAAGGCATAATTCTGTGATTTTTTTTTTTTTTTAAGTAAAATTCATGTTATATTTTTAATTTTACCTCTGAAAGTCATGTTTTCTTGGATTATATTCTGACTGAGGGAGGCAGCTGGGTTTATATTTGGTGATGAGTTTCTTGTATCTTTCATTAAGAAACTCGTATTTTAAACTCAGATCAAAAGGCCTGCTGTACACTACAAAGCTACTACAGGAACCTAGCAAAGATCTCCTAAATATAACATCAGGAAAATTTCTGCTCAAGAGAATAAGAGATGTAAGGAGCACCGAGTGAATCCCCATGTGTGTGAATCCACTTCATGTGAAGATATCCTCATATGAAGTTACAGATATGCAAAAAATAAAACTGCCATAGATTATTTTTCTTACATCAGAAAAGATATAAAATTGAACTTTAGGCTTAATCCTAGGAAACCCTGCCTTGCAGGGCCTGTGTATTCAGGCACTTCTCTCTCTCTTTAGTGTGCTTGCATGTTTCTGGATGATTTTTGTTGTTGTTGTTATTGTTTGTTTTTGTTTTTGTTTTTGTTTTTCTGTGTGATGTCCATGTGTTACTGGTGTGTAGATGGCTGATAATCTGTCTGTGCTTTTTATACTTTATGTGTTATGAGTGTGTTTGTGAATCACTGAGTATCAGAAGTGCTTGTGCATAACTCCCAGAAGTTTTAGCTGCTGTTTGTGTAGCTGCGTGCCTATTTCTGGAAATCTTTTCTACCTTATATATATATTTGTTTTTCTAGGAATGCTTTCCCATCGGAAGTGTGTGTCTGTGTATTTATGAGCATCCATTCTGTGCATTTGTGTGTTCTGTAATGAGCTCTTGCAGAGCTTCTTATAGCAAAGGTTGAAAAACAAGTTTCATCACAATGTTTTTAGTCACTTGCATCTTTTTAAAATGCAGATCGTTTGAGTTTATGCATTTCATGCTTGTCTCCAATTAGGAAAAATCCTGCTTGCTCGATGCTTGTATTTCTGAAGGAAAAGATCAAATCTTCTCCTTCTGTGATGAGGCTTGAAAGCGATAAACTTTTAGTAATTAAGGACAGGGATGAAAGGATCTTAATTTACAATGTTTGTTAAAATGCATATTTTTATGGAACTGCATATTTTCCAGGAATACCCTGAACTCACAGCAGCAGGCAGCCCTCCTCTCCCCACCCCAGGCCTGATCCCTCCCCTTCTCCTCCTCTGCAGAGCCCTTGGCTCGCTCATCACTTCTCCTTACTCCTTTCAGCTGGACCTTGGTGTGCCCCAGGAGGACCTGCAGCTGGCCAGCTGATGACTGCTGACCTTTGGCATGCTCTGCTTGTGGTATCAGCCTTACAGCTGGCCACAACTGCCTTCCTGGCAACCAGAGCCCTAATGAGCATGGCCAGATGGAGCCTGTGCTGGGATCCTGCTGGCTAATTGGACCCTGTGTGAGGAATGGACTAGTTCACCCCCAGGTGCGGAGGGGTCGAGCAGTGCATCTGGGCACGTGCTAGGCTCCTCCTGCAGCCAACTGGATGAGTGAAAAAAAATGATGAGTAACAAAGGGACTGTAAAGCTGTTTTTCTTGTGATCTGTTTGAGTTTTACCTTGGGTATTAGTTTAGGCTTCAGCAGTGGCCTTCTTCTCCCTTCCTCCATGTTCTTCTCACCATTCAGTCCAGGAGAGACATCCATCTACCAGACGAGGACAGGACTGCAGGAATTATTTCCCTTCCCAGATAAAGGGTGATACATATTCTCTTCAGTCAGCTGGCGTCCCACTTTCCTTCCTCCAGGAGCTTACACATCCCAGATGCTCATGGATCTCATGCCAAACCCACTATACCAAAGAGTCCTTTCTGAAAGGTCTTTTGCTTTCTGCTCCCCAGACCAGCTGACAGGGACCATCTAGTGCTGGAGACTGGCTGTGTTTTAAGCATTAGTAACATTTACAGACTGCCTGGCAATCTGCTGGAAGATGTTAGTGGCTATGATGCCAAAGGCATTGCTGAGCTATGCTTGAAGAAGGTGATAGCGGGCATGATATATGAGGGTCAACAAGCCCAGTGAAAGATCACAAAGGTAGCTCAATGTCTGCATTAAATCAAGTGCATTTGAATCTTATACACTCTTATACTCTCCGAGAAGCCTTCTAAACTGGAGTAGCAGCAGAGAATAAATGTGTGTTTTTTCTCTTTATTTCTCTGACCTTCCTCTATTAGCGTAAACTTTTTAGCTGATATTATTTTCTGTTTTAAAAATCCATACAAAATGTATGCTGAGCAAAAGATAAAAACAAAAAAGAAACACTAAAAGCTCAAGCTCTGATTTTTTATTTTTTTATAAGTGCCAAAACCTACTGCTTGCAGTGGGACTCAACCACCTAGCAGAGACTCCAGTACCTAGCAAAAGCTCAAGCTAGTGTGTTTGTCATACATTATAGGGAGGCAAAATGTGGATTTAATCAAGTCTGAATTCAGCCTATTGCCTTTAATTGTTTGATTTCACACAATTTATTAAATTAATAAATGAATAACTCTGTATTTAATGGTAAGCAAACAATGATTATAGCTTCAATTACACCTGGGTATGGCTCAGTGCAAAGACCTCATTAGCAAATGCACCACTGCTCCAGCAAGAAAACCTACCCTCCTCCCCTCATTTCCACCTTTTAACTAACCATATATGCAAGCTGTGGTCATGTAGTGTTTTTAGTTTGTTTGTTTGTTTGTTTTTAATAGCATGAAAAAATACTGTTTGTTTGTTGTTTTCTTTTCCACTTCATAATGTTTTGAGGAAACAGACAAACAGTATTTTGAATTTCAAAAGTATTTCTTTCTACAATTGTTCTTTTGGAGCATCTTCCAATTGAGTTTATAGTGCAATTCTGAATCTTGCTGAGTATATTGAAAAGCAGAGGGGGAAATGTCTCTGCCGGACACGATGAAGTTATATAGAAAGTATATATCTGAAATCCCTTCCACAAATGTAAGGCTTACATATAGAGTTGTGGCAAATACAGGCAGCAGTGTCCATAGAAAAAAATTCTTAGATTTAGCTGTTATTTAATTGAAAAAAGTAGCTTTAAAAACATCACAAGCCTGTAGAGGTAGCTGGAGTGGAACCAGTCGGGCACCTGGGAGGCAGATGCCTCTGCTCTGGTCCTCATTCAGCTGATTCTCTCTTCTTTGGATAATACTGACTTGCTGTTAGGAGCAGACCACCAGGATCCAATTCTCCCTTGTGTGTATGCCTCTCAAAGATCCAATTCTCCCTTGTGTGTATGCCTCTCAAAGATCGTCTTTTTGGTCATATGACTCCCACATTTCATTAAAGGTGTGTCTTAAGCAGCTAGGGTCCTTCTTTTCAGGCATATGTAATGCTGTGAGCTCCCCAAAGTGCAGGTGAATGGCTTATATGCAAAGCTTCTGCAAATGGGTGAGGACCATCCTCTTGGGCACAAGCAGGAGTGAGCAGTATCAAAGGAGTAAGATGAGTTCATAATCCATGCATGAAAACACAGTGTTTTGAGGTCTTCATCCTGAACTTTAGGCATACACTCTTGTTTCCTTGCAAAACACTAAGAACCTGTCTACCTGGTCACGGCAAAAGGCAGGAGCTTGTCCCTGCCATGGGAGCAGCTAAGGAGGACACAACCTGTGGCTGGGATGGTGTCTCATGCACTGGGAAAGGAGGCACCTTGGTCGTCTGAAGCTTTTTGACTGCTGGAAATGTAGGTGGCTTAACACTCAGTGACTGCCTCATAACTTGGGAATTCCCTTTGGAAGATGCACCTGTTGACAAGAAAAAGGGCTCCTGCAGAAGCTGGAAAGGTAAGCACTGAAAGCTGGGAGGGCTGTTGTTGGATACATGGATGCTCATAGGGAGTAAAGGACTTGTGACTCCAGGCAACTGGGAAAAAGTTAATAATTCTAAAATCCCCTATGCCGAGCATGAAGTAGAGGAGAAACCAAGTAAACAAGGGCAAAGACAGCTGTATCCTACTGGTGTCTGAAATGCACATTTTTCACAGGGCACAAATTTCTCACATGGTTATCGCTCGGGTGAAATCCAAAAATGACTGAACTCTGAAATATGAAACTTATTATTTCTGAAATTCCTAATAAGTTGGGCAGTGAAAGCTTGTTTTAGGAAACTGCTCATGAAGTGGATCTTCTCCAGCAGAAACGGTCTGCTCTGGAGGCTCTCCTGGCCACATCTGCCTGTCACAGTCCATGTCCCCACCTCTCATAAGGCTTATCTCATCTGCCAGACAGAGAGATCAGATAGACATCTTTGCTCTCCCACCTCCCCACACCAAGCCTCCTCCTCCTGTACTCGCACTCCCACAGGATGCCTGTTCTATGTCCCCACTTTCTAAGTCCCCCTGCAAGTGTTGCTCCCACTTGCTGCTGGTGTGTTCCCAGCCCAAATTTTAGCACTGCTTCTGCCAAAATTCGGAATGGGGAACATGCTGAATCCCTTGCCAGCTGCAGCAATGTCTGCAGCAACTCTGGCTCTTGGCGACGGTGGTGGCCACAGCCTTGCAGCCCACCTGCACAGTCCCTCTCTTCCCAGGCAGGGGTTTTGAAAGCCCAAAGGAAGAAACAGCTTCTGTGGGAGCATTTCTGCAGCAAAACAGAAAGAGCTGGGTGTTGTGGGGGAGAGAAAATTCCAGAAGAAAAAAATCTATGCACTCCCTCTTGCTTAACATTCATCCTAAGGGTAGAGATGTCTATTCTGTAGTTCACAGCACTGGCTTTTAGTGGCTAAACTGCATGTGTGTAAGTGGCTAAATTCCACATTTACAGTGGAAGATAAGAACTCTGAGAAAAATATGTATGTATTTTGCTGTACAGTCTTGCTTTAATGCATTGTTTCACCAATAACATACATCCTTACATTTGCACTTATAAAATAAATAGTACTATTTTTATTACTGCTCTTTATTCTGAAATTTTTCAATCTATAAAATGTCTTCATTGTTCATGAATGATGAAGTCAGTTACATGAAAAAGATCGAATGCCATTTTGGTTTCATATGTATGGAAACAAATCTTTATTTTCGTGTATATCCCCTTTTAATCAGAAAAAGTGCATTATAAAGTACAACTAGGCAGTGAAGTTTATTCCTGACGTAACTCTACTGAAACCCCTGGAGTTTCACCAGGAACAGATTCAGCCCAGAAGGCCTAGAATATAGTTACAATATATTCATTTTCTCATGCCTCAGAAATGGACTGTTTATGTGCCAAGCTGTAAAGTGATATCCATGATGACTGAAGCCCGAACAACATTAAAATATCCAGATCCTCCGCTCCAAATCCTCTGGTATCCGAAACTGTTCCTTTCCTTTCAAAAGGAGGGGGTTCGGCTGCCGAGGGCAAGCGAGGGCAGAGCGTGGCCTGGCCACGGGCAGTGCTGGTTGGCACGGTCTGCTGGCACCTGCGGCCCCACTTGGTGGGCTCAGCCTCCCTGCTCTGCTGCCCCTCTCACAGCCACCCCAAAACCTAGCCTGAGTGCCCAAATCTTGCTTGAAATGACAAGTGCTGTGGAAAATTGCTTTTTACTGCAATTGCAGTAGTTCACACAGCAAGCTGATGCACTTGAGAGCCAGGGCCTGCTCCCGGTTCACACATGCTGGAATACCAAGTACAGTCATGTTTGCTGTTTTATTCGGCTGGGCTTTCCACAAGTATGAGCTTGAAACTGCACTCACAATAACTGCAATAATTTTTGAACAGTTTTCAATGCCAGGCAGCTCTTACCGAATACCAGGACAGGTAGCAAATGCAAGGAATTCTTGAAGAACTCTTGTTTTGGAGACTAGGTTGTTGTGCTTTTTGTTTATTTGTTAAAAAGGGTAGTCAGAGGGAAAGTTTTGCTGAACATATGTGTTGTGGTTTAACCTGGCCAGCAGCTAAACACCATGCAGCCGTTCGCTCACCCTCCCCCCTCCCTCTCTGGGAGGGGGGAAGAGAAACAGAAGAGTGAAGCCTGAGAGCTGAGATAAAGACAGTTTATTAAGATAGGAAACAACAACAACAACAATAATAATAATAATAGTGTGTACGAAACAAGTGATGCACAATGCAATTGCTCACCACCTGCTGACCGATGCCCAGTCTATCCCCGAGCAGCCGACCCCGCACCCCGGCTAGCCACCCCTATATATTGTTTAGCATGATGTCAGATGGTATGGAATAGCCCTTTGGCCAGTTTGGGTCAGCTGTCCTGGGTCTGTCCCCTCCCAGCTCTTGCTGCACCCCCAGCCTGCCCGCTGGCAGGACAGAGTGAGGAGCTGGAAAGTCCTTGGCTTGGTATAAGCACTGCTCTGCAACAATTAAAACATCAGCATGTTATCAGCACTCTTCTTGTCCTAATCCAAAACATAGCACCCTACCAGCTACTAGAAGGAAAGTTAATCCTGTCTTAACTGAAACCAGGACAATATGATAAAACCATTCACTTTTTTAAAAGAATTTTTAGAAACATTAAAAAGAAATCAGTGTATGAGATCTTAGAAAGTGTAAACAAGCCTGATTTTCTACTTCCCTTTGAAACAATGAACCTGAAGTCCTGAATTCAGGCCTGGGGCCTCCAATGTAAGGAAGACATGGACCTGTTAGAGTGGGTCCAGATGAGCAACATGAGGATGATCAGATGGCTGGAACACCTCTCCTATGAAGACAGTCTGAGAGAGCTGGGGTTGTTCAGCCTGGAGAAGGGAAGGCTCCTTATAGCGGCCTTACACTACCTAAAGAGGGCCTACAGGAAACCTGGGAAGGGACTCTGTCAGGGACAAGGAGTAATGGTTATAAACTGGAAAACGGGAGGTTTAGATTAGAGAGAACAAATTCTTTACTATCATAGAGTCACAGAATGCTTTGGGTTGGAAGGGACCTTAAAGACTACCTAGTTCCACTCCCCTCCCCTCTCCTCATGGGCAGGGGTGCCACCCACTAGCTCAGGCTGACCAAGACATTGTCCAGCCTGGTCTTGAACACCTCCAGGGATGGGGCATCCACAGCTTCTCTGGGCAACCTGTTCCAGTGCCTCACCACCCTCTGAGGGAAGAATTTCCTCCTAACATTGAATCTAAATCTCTCTTCTTTTAGTTTAAAACCATTCCCCCTTGTCCTATCATGATCTGATTGAGCAAAAATTTGCTCTCCATTTTTTATAAGCCACCTTTAAGCTACAATGGAGTCTCCCCGGAGCCTTCTCTTCTCCAAGCTGAACATCCCCAACTCTCTCAGCCTTTCTTCATAGTTAAGGTTCGCCAGCCCTCTGATTGTCTTTTTGGCCCTCCTCTGGACCCACTTTAACAGATCCACATCTTTCTTGGGCTGGGGGCCCCAGACCTGGAATCAGCACTCCAAGTGGGACCTCATAAGGGCAGAGCAGAGAAGCGCAATCACCTCCCTGGACGTGCTGGCCACTCCTCTGTTGATGCAGCCAAAGATACAGTTGATCTTCTGGGCTGCAGCTGCACACTGCTGGCTCATGTTAAGCTTTTACTCCACCAGAACCCCCAAGTCCTTCTCTGCAGGGGCTACTCTCAATGAGTTCCTCTCTCAGTCTGTGCTCGTGTCGGTGATTGCCCCAGCTCTGGTGCAATTCCTTGCACTTAGACTTTTGGAATCTCAGTAGGTTCATATGGGCCCACTTTTTTAGCTTGTCCAGGTCCCTTTGGATGGCATCCCTTCTTTCTGTTTTACTGATTGCATCACTGTCATCTGCAAACTTGCTGAAGGTACATTCAATCCCATTGTTCATGTTATTGATAAAAATATTAAACAGTACCGGTCACAAGACAATGAGGGCAGTGAGGCATATTTTATATATGCAAGTTTTAGCAAGTTCAAGGCTTAAAAATATAAGAGAGGAGGTCTTTATGACTATAGTGATTTGTAGGAGGAAGAAAAGCGGTATATCAGTATTACCAGATTATTTATATAAACTGACATAGGACAACTATGGTGGAGATAGGTCACACATGCTTGACTGACTCTTCATTGCCCAATTCATTTTTATGATAAATAATCCTGGCATGTCAGGAGTCAGACCATAGCACCTCTGGCAAAACCTTCCTACAGCAGCAGCATTATGATAATGCTGCAGGCAATCATCTTAAAAAGCTCAGGAGCTCCACCAGAGGAGCTAGGGTCTCATGGCAGGCAGTACTAAGCTAGATGTTCTGTACGTTTTAGGCATATGAAGGGCTCTATTTGATTTCTATCTTGAAGGTTGTTTGGGCTAAAGCTGTGGGCAACACCTACAGCTCTTTGCCTAACTCCAGAAAGAAATGTGCCTGGTGAATATGTTGTGTTTTATGAATGCTTTTAGGTTCCTGTTTCTTGTTTCCTTGAGGAAAAAAAAAAAAAAAAAAAAAAAAAAAAAAAAAAAAAA
>CM021765.1:42116962-42182201 GCA_011076525.1 Nettapus auritus
AAAAAAAAAAAAAAAAAAAAAAAAAAAAAAAAAAAAAGTCTACAATCTGTTGGAAAGCATGAGTTATGTGGGAGCTCCTGGCACAGCAAGAATTAGAGCAGCAGATGGGTGTTATTTCAACCTTAAACAACCCTAGGGCTGGCCCAGCCCCTGGTCACACATGGTTGGAAGCTGTTGAGCATCTCCATGCCACACAGGCTTCCCCACTGCCGTGCTGTCGGTGGGTGCTTACTATTATGCTACTCACCTGTCACCAGGGAGTATTTAGAAATGGTAAGTCTATTCTGGGCCCAGTAGCAGCTCTAATCATGACAAACACCATTTTAATCTGAATAAAATAATAGGAAGTTAAGGAATAGGCCTAATTTGGTCAAGAGTTCTGAAGTTTAAGGGACAGATTTTCTGAAGAATGTAGGATTATTTGAATATTATTTGAATTTTAAATACGTGAGTTTTTTGTTTGTTTGTTTGTTTGTTTGTTTGTTTTAATCAACCATGCTATTTAAAGCCTTGAAATCTATAGGACTGGCACATTTTTCAAAATCCTACATCAGGCAAAGGTTCCAACCCTCCAGTGGGATTATATGCTCAAATATATTTGAGAATCAGACTCTAGATCCACAGTGGGGTTTTACAGATCCCCAGTGCCAAGTGTGTTGCATAACTTTACAGAACATTGTAAATAAGGGAAATTCAGTGTACAGAGAAGCTCCTGGGTTCCCCATGCAGTGTCTGGAAACACATTATGCAAAGCAGGACTCTGCCTAAATACAAGAACATAATGAAGCATGTGTCTTAACTTAAATGTCTTAATCTGGTTGGAATACAAGGTCTCCCCCCAGTCAAAATTTGTATTTCTTTCATCTGCCTAAGCCCTTCATTTCATGGTCTAAGCAGGAATCAATACTTCATGTAACCAGTAAAATGTGTGTGTGTGAAGTTGCTCCCCTTCTTTTAAAGAGGTTACTACTTAAGAGTTCTCACTCGTGGTGCATAAGACAAGTCGGGGCCCTTCTCCGCCTGTATCAGAGGGAGTGCCTTGACTAGGAGAGGAGAGTGTGTCAGCAGCAGTAATAGGGAGATCTCACATCAGCAATGCTGCCTGCCAGTGACTTTGGCCTCCTTGCTTTGTAGAGGAGGTCTCCTTGCCAGACCCGATTCCCCTGGGGCACGCTGGAGCTCTAGGATGATCATGGCAAGGCTCCTGATAAATATCAAGCATACATACTGGAATGGCAACGCATGACAAATTATTCTCTGCCTCTGCGTAGTACTGGAGGAGGTGTCTTTCCAACAGTGACCAGTGGTGTTTGCTTATTACACATAGTATCTGCTGCAGCAACCCAGACCACTGAATGAGAACTGCAGAAAGAGAAATCTGTGTTACCTCCAGGTATTTGTAGTGTCTGCTATTGAATCAAATAGTGGCTATGTGAGAAGCAGATCAATGAACTGAGGGTAAAGTGGCATCAGTGGTTGGCTCAGGCACACACACTGGAGCACGATGTGTTATGTCTGCTACACCACTGGAAGAATGCAGCTGCAGGCTGCAGTGCTGCTGGGGCTTGCTGTAAGGACTGAGGTGTGCCCTGTGATCCTGCAGCAGAGCACAGCATGCTTCAGTCTTTTTCTAGTGTTCAAGCTGCTTTGAACACCCTCAGAATAAAAGTGTGTGGGCAGCTGTTCACAGGGTATAGCTGAAGGGAACAGCAATGTCCAGGCAGAGCTTTTGTCCTCTCTGCACCACAGAGGGCATAATTTGGCATGATTCCCTATATGCCTGTATTTTCCTGGTGCCGTTTTTTTGTTGTTGTTGTTGTTGTTGTTGTTTTTCTTTTTTTTCCTTTATTTTCTTTTCTTTATTTAGCCTGTATCCTTTAAAATCCTGTGATGCAATGATGAAGAGACTCAAAGCAATGGCAGTCACCCACATCAGATTCCTGGCATGCTCAAGGATGCTAACGCAGCGTGGTTCCTCTAGTAGTACACAGGACACTTCAGATGCTTGTAACTGCCTACCCTGCTGCTACCTGCTTATCTCTCTCCTGGAGGAAAAACTGTTTGAAAAGTGTATACTGCCTTAATAAATCCATCTTCCATTACTAACTCCTGACAAAAAGCCAGGCTGCTGTTCATACCTTTCAGAAGCTGTTGTGATGTGGAGTGGCAGCAAAATGCCCAGAACAATTTTCTGTCTGAGTCACTGAGGAAACAGTCCAATGAATGTGGATGCTGTCCTCATGTGTTTAAACTGAGCCCTTCTTTCTGCTGTTCTCAGTCTTCTCAGTTATGAATAATACCCATACACCAAATGGTGCCATCTCTCCAAATTATGGTTCCATTCACAGTCCTATTTTGAAATTTTGGATCTCATTGGGTGGAAATGTCCTTTAATCTCATTCTCACATTTTCCAGGACTTTGTTCTGCAAGCATTAGGAATTACACTGGAGTAAACAAGGGCAGAACCAAGTTCATTACATGGATCCATTCTCACTAGGAAATGCCAGCATCTACAAATAACTTAACAGTCAACAGCAACCCTCCAGATGACAGGAATATTTGAAAGAACAACCAACAACAACAAAAACCCCACCAACCCTGGCTGTTTAGATTTATATATATATATATATATACACACTACAAAAAGGAAAACAGTTAATAAGGGACACTTTTCAGGGAACTAAAGAAAGTCACAGATTTATTTATTTATTTATTTGTTTATTTATTTGAATGGCAAATTAAAGGGCATTTGGTATCCAATCCCATCTCCAGATTGTTCTAACCATCTGACTTGCTGTAGCCCAGTGAACTGTAATTGACTGTACATTTAAGAATTGACTGTAATTTAAGAATTCGTATTTGCAATTTCAATCATTACCTTGGTAAATCTGTGGTCAGTTCTCCTGATATTGTCATCCACAACCTGCCTTTGCATCCAAACTTCCATAAATTGTAGTTTTCCATGCACCTTACATTTACTGATTTCATGCCAGGCTATTAAATAATCATCTTGGTAACAGATAGAGCAGTTGTCCACAACAGAATTGCCTAAATAGGAGCTCTTTTAGCCAACCAACCTTTTACTGGGCTATGTAATAGTAGCACAGGGTAAATCACACCACACTTTGCAGGTGACACTGACCCCCAAGGGGTAACACAAAGTGGATATGAACACGGGCTGAAGTGGCCACTTGCTTCTTTTGGGGAGGCAGGTGATGTGGGGGCTTCTGTGGTTTGGATTCAGGGTCACCAGGGAGAGTGCAGCAAGGCTGAGATGAGACAGTGTGCTGTCAGGAGAGCAGGCTTCCGGGAGTGTCCTTGTGGAAACTGAAATACTGGTAAATGCTGGTACCCTCAGGGTTATCAGCAGCTGGATTGTTATTCTGAAAAATCTAATTTGAGGTCTTAGATTGTTCAAAGGAAGGATTTTTCTAGCTCCTGTAGGGATCTAGTCCTTGGGTCTTGCCTTTACTTACAGGCAGATGAATGTCTTAGAAAATCTGTAAGGCCTCAATTCAATAAGATATCACAGTCAGCCTCTGTTGGCTTGCACTCCCTGATGAAGCTTGCATTATACATCCAGCTGTGTGGTTGTGTATTTGGGCTATAGATGGCAATCATTTCTTCTATTTTTTGTGCTGATCATTGTAATGAAGATTTGGTCTGTGATTGTACCTTTAAGACATAATCAGTACCTAATAAATAAGAGCACTTTAGAAGTGCTAAAAAGCAGAGTTAGTCATATGCTGGTTGCATAAGTGTAATTTTGATACCTTTTTTAGAGTATCTTAAAATCTGTACAAGAAGGGTTTCTGTGATAATTTGCTATTGTATCTGGTTTTATGCTGGTAAACTTTCAGCAGAATAATTTATGATGCTATGTGCCATCTTCTGTGAGCTGTCATAAAATTAATTTATTCTGCCTAGTTATGGATATTGTCTTCTGTATGAAGTTGGTTTCTGGAGTACTTTCTTCTAACAAGAGGCAGGTGGTGCTTCCACCACCCAGGTAGTGGATTTCAGACAGAGATGTCTTTAGAGGATTTCAGGATTTAGTTGCAACATACAACATTGGGTTTCAATTTGTGAACAAATGGTTCTCCAGGCACAAACTCTGCTCACTTGTGATTTTCTTAGAAACATCACAAACTCCTCAGCTTAAAAATGCAATGTATGGTGACTGCAGGTGTCCTGGAAAGTGGGCAGTGCCCTCTGCTTGTTGCGATGGCCTCAGAGTGAGTCTATGAGACAGAAAGGCGGAGGCTGATGCTGCAGCAGTACTGGGCAGCACACGTGCACATGCCGTAGGTAGGTATGTGTGCGCAGCACGTAGAGCACCCTGCGGGCAGCGCTGCTTTAGTGGCTCCCAAGGGGACGCCTACCAGGGGATTGGGACACGGCAGCAAGGGTGTTCCCAGGCTCGCAGGTGACACGGTGACAAGGAACAAATGCATGTGCAGCCCTGAGAGATACCGGGTGCAGCAATGCGTTGGTGACAGTGTGTTGTGGTCTCACGCTGCTTGTGGTGGTTGCTGTTTTTCATCATTCCTATCAGTTCTTCTCCAAGCAACTGCTGGAAGGCACCACACAAGTGGTTAAAGCAAATCAAGTATTTTTGGAAACAAAAACATTTGTTTTGCTGAAGTTTTAATGAAAGAACTTCTTATTTCTTTTGGCCATATGTCTCTGATTTCGGTCTGTTAGTAAGACTAAAGCACTGCTTGTTGTGTTTGTGTTGTGTTGCTGCTTCACAAATAACAGAGGGAAATGCCCATTACACAAAGCAAAACACATGTAAAATACAGAGAGCTAATTTGTTTGTTTGTTTGTTTACTACAGAGATTGCCTTTAACAAATCTTCCTTCCCATATTGCTTGGGAAACTGCCACATAGCTCAGGCAGGGGCCTCTGAAGAAGGAGCAAGAGCACAGCAGCAGGGGCTGCCGGGGGGGGGGGGGGGGGGGGGTGGCAAAAATATTCTGCCCAGTAGGTGAGCAAAGGAGGTATTTTCCCAGCTTCTTCAAAAGCAGAATTAATTTGACTTTAGGCAGTTGTTATCTTATTTAGGAATAAGGCCTGAGGATAAGGACACCTCCCTGGAGGCATTCAAGATCAGGCTGGACAAGGGCAACCTGGTCTAGTGGGTGGCATCCCTGCCTGGCAGGGGGTTGGAACCAGATGGTCTTCTTTTAGGTCCCTTCCAACCAAAGCCGTTCTGTGATTGTATGATTCTGAATTGGAGACTGAAGCCCAGCCTCCCACTTGAAGCAGAACAAGATGGGAGCAACCAAGCTGGGAGGTACCAGCCATACTCCCCACACAGAAGCAGGAGAAGTTCAATGTCCTGCACATCTCCTGGGGTGTTCAGATCTTCAGCCAAGTCTCAGTGCCTCTGGAAGCTTCGCTAGTGAAGCCCTGAAGGAACCTGCACTGTATAACATATTCATAAGTGATCTGGGCTGGCAAAGAAACAATGTTAACTGATGTTAATAAATCAGGATAGTAAAAATAAGGCCTAGCTCTACGAATTGCAGGGATATTTCATTAGACTCAGTGGCTTTGTGTTAAAATGGCAGACGGAAGTCGGTTTTGATAAATAGAAAATGAGGCACACAGGGGAAAAAAAAAAAAACAAAAAACAAAAAACTAACTTCACACATAAAATCATGGGTTGTCTTACCATTTACCACTTGGGGAAGAGATCTGAGAGTTTGTAATAAATGGTTTTGTGCAAAATTCAGCTCAATTCTCAGAGTGGTCAGAAAGGCAAATTAGATTTTATGTATTATAAAGCAAGAGATAACGAAGAGTCAGAAAATATCATTATGCTATTATGCAAATCCCAGTGTGTTGTCAGACTGCATAGGCACCTCCAGTAATCCCATCTGAAAATTTATGTAGCAGAATGGGAAAAGATTCATGGAAAGGCAACAAAATGTGATCAAAGATTCCCAGATGGCTTACTCTACTACAAGCAAGGTAGCTTGCAGAGTAACCTAGAACTTTTGTTTAATTTTTAATTCTTACAATTTTTCTAACATCAGAAGAGTGATAACTCAAGGAAAATGTGGTTCTGCATCAAAAGACCTATATAAAAAATAAAGTCTCATGAATGGCACAGGAAGGTATAGAGGGAATGATTGTTCAATGTCTGCTCCTGTAGGACAACCAGAGGGCACTAATTTATTTATTTTTATTTTTTTTTTAAAAAAAAAAAGGGAAAAAAAAGAAAGACATAAAGTTCAAGCTTTTTACACTTAATGAGCAATTCCCTTCTGTTCTGAACATACTGTGATACTCTGCTGCAGGACAGGTGGAGGCTGAAAAGAACTGGCTTCAAAAAACCTCTAGAAAAAATAATGAAAGAGAAATTCATCAAGGGCTCCCACATATTGAGACACCAATTTTTGGTTCAAGAAGCTTCTGGGGAATCTCCAAGTTGCTGGAATCTGGAAGAGGGCCATGGGGGACCTCAGTGCAATGCTTGCCCCATTGTTTGCTCTTCAGAGGTGGATTTAGGGCTCCCCAGCCCTCTGGTTGCACCCTGTATGCTCCTTCTTTATCTCTTTATGTTTTGTTCTCATGAAACCAATGGAAGACCTATCACTGGATGTTTTTATGGCCAGGTAGCATGCTATTTCCTAGAATTATATCCATAGCAGCTGTTGATTCAATAATGTCTCTGTGTTACAGAAAATGTGCAGACGTAGTTCTTTGTCTTAGTTATTGCCCATTGGCTTCACACAGTCTCAGTTTGCTTGGCTTCTGTGCACTAATCCCTGGCAGTTACTGCTTTGGCAATAAGCATTTTTGTGCTATTTGTCAGCTAGATTGTTGCATTATGCAGCTTTTAAAATGTAGGCTTCTTATCTGGCCTATTCATCTAGGTTCCCTCTGTAGTGAATAAAGAAAAATAGTCATTGCCCATAAACAACTTTATTCTGAGGTGGGGGAGATGTAATAACCCAATATATTTTCTTCAGTGACAAGTTGGGAACAGTACATTCCTACAAAGGAAAGAAGAAACTGTGGTACTTCCTATAGGGAAGGTGAAAAAATTTATGCTGCTTCAATGGACCTAGCAGAAAACCTGCAAAGCTGGAGTGGGAATAAAGCCTGGCATTACGGAGGGGAGAGGGGTGGAGAAGGATGATTAGAAAATTCTTCTAGTGTCTTCACTGAAAAAAAAAAAAAAAAAAAAAAAAAAGTATTATATTGCATCAGTAACCTTTACACAGATGAGATGAATCACCCTTTGGAGATAATTGTCTCTCCATTAACTGCAGAGGTTTACACTTGGATTAGACCAGAAACCTCAACTTCAGACAGCTAATGTTAGCTGTGATGAATATCACCTTCACTGACACTGGCCTCTGAAAATGAAGTCAGGTGACTCCTGAGTCACTTCAGCCATTTCAATAGTTACTGTTACAGTCAGAGAAATCTGACAAATCTTCATCTAGCCTGACATTTGGAAGTGTCCTTTTTTCTTGTTTCTCCAGCTTTGAAGATAGTCATCTTTGACTCCTGGCTTACAGAGCAAATTTGTGTTGATTGCACTACTCTTCATAGTAAGACAGATCAGTATTATTCCTGAGTAGCTGAATAGTAAGCTGAGTGAGCTACATAATTTACTAACAGCAAGATGAGTGCTTCAAAACCATGGCTCTGAGGTGTACTCATTGTTATGCAGATAGCTGCTAAAGGTTCATTAGTTCAGCAAATAATCTGATTGGAAACTCTTCAGCATCTCATGAAAATCTCTTGGCCTTTCATTAGAGCCAATGACATTTCTCACCTCCCTGCTCCATTCAGATGTAAGCTAATCATCCTAGACTTTGCAGGGGACATGTGGAAGAAACTGCACCGGTTTCAAGAAAGACCTGTTTATAAGTGTCGGGAGATTATTATTTGAAGCTTGCAAGCAGTCAAATTGTGTTTTGTCAGAATTTGGTTTTGGCCTGACTTAGACGGTCTTGGGATTTAAATTTGTCCAACTGTTATGTAGTCATATTGGGCCAGTTCCAGGATAAGCATAGATCTCACTTTACCCCTCTTTGTCCAGTGTTGCAGGATTGTAGCCCTTATCAGAGTCTTTTTCTAACAGAAGATTTGACCCTTGCCTCCCAGGTGTTGCCTTTGCACTTTTATTTCATGGAACAAATGTGAAGGTTGCTGGTGCTTGGACTTCACCACTGAAGCTTGCAGAAAGTAAGAATAAGTTGTTTGTTTGTTTGTTTGTTTGTTTTAAACACTTCTGCCATTTACCTAAGGCTTCCTGTATTTGTCAGGCTGGTGCTTCCTAAATATTGTCTTCTACCAGGTATTCCAGAGAGGCAGCTGTCTGAGAAGATGAACCACTGTGTGATGAATCAAATTCTAGCTCCTAGGTTATCATTCCTACTTAAGAAAAGAAAAATAATAATAATAAATAGCTGAATACAACAAGCTGAATATTAAAACCTTGGTAAGAGTTTGGGGCTGGAAAAAAATATTGACTGTCCAGAAATGGAGAAATAAAATGTCTCTAGAGCTAGTAGACACAGCAGCTGGATCTAATGGTCTGTGACTGTCTGGGTGCCACTGCAAGGAAGGCAGTGCCAGGCAGTGGTAGAGACTGCAAGCATCACTGAGAAAATCACAGCTACAGGGAAACCCACTTTGATGCTTGATTTTGGCAACTTTCCCCCTGAAGCAGAGCAGCTGCTGCAGTGTGAAAGTCCTTACTTGCATCAAACTGCAACCATACCTGGTTCACGTGGCTCCGTTCAGCAAGACACAAAGACTCGTGTTTAATGTTTCATTTACTTCTACTAGGGCAATCACTTGCCTAGCAGTCCTTTGTGATACTGCTCATCAGCACAAGTATGAATTGAGGAGCAGCTGGTGAGGTATGATCAGACCCTGCTGTGTGCAGCCCACTGATCATACTGAGCAATTCTTATATTAAGCAGATAATTCTTACCCAGGTAAGAATATTGCTGTTATCCCACTGCTGTTCACCATTTGGAGGACACAGAGAATTTTATCATTGGTATAATGGTAAATGGAGCCGTTTTTGAACTGTCCATTCACTGTGAAATGTGTGGAAATGTTCTGAATGAGCATCACATACGTCTGTGCACATTTGCATTTTTAATTCTAGCAGAAAGCCAACTCGAGCAGCAACGATAGTGGTAGGGACAGCCAACAATGCTATGCACATCGTTAAACACTAGGCGTCTCCCTTGGTGTATTTATTCATCTCGGAGCTGTAGGGTGCCACTGTCCAAGAGAAATGGAGTTGTGAAAGCCAATTCACAACTCTATGCATAGCCAAGTATGTATAAGGATAGCTAGATTTGTTCATTCAACGGACTTTCGAGTTTGCTGTGCATACAGAGGAATCAAATGTAACATGTCTGGGATCAAATTAATTGTACTGCAGTATTTGGTGCAAAACAAAACAGTAGAGATAAATAATGCTACATAAGAAGTTGCCAGCACCCACCTGTTAGTCTGAGTTAACTGATGCTCAGGTCCCCTTCCTGTAAGCACTCAAGTTCACATCTTCCTTCACGGGTACTAAGCCCATGGGCCTCACTGATGGTGAATAACTTCTTTTTTTGTCAACAGGACCACAGCTACAGGAGTTATGGGCAGATACGCACAAAACTGAGGCTTGAAACATGGTGTTGGCATGTAAACCTGAAGTTGTTAGGAAAATCAACATACCTCTGCAATTTTGGTCCACCCTAGTTTAAAAAAGGTTCTCAGCTTCTCATTGCTTATTGCCAGTAACTTTTTCAATTGGAATTTTGAAAGTAATGAAACGTTTGTTTATAGATGTCATTTTATTAAATAGATTTATGTACCATTTTTCTACCCCCTCAACATAGTATTTTCCTGTACTCCTTGAACATCGTTAATTTGTGTGTGAGAAGCAAGAGAAATGCAGCTGTGGAGGAGCTGCTAACAGTGGCTACAGTAGACAAAGTATCAGCAGCAGGTCAGGAGAGGTTATCCTTCTGCTCTGCTCAGCACTGGTGAGGCAACACCTAGAGTGTTGTGCCCAGTTCCAGGTCCCCCAGTACAAGAGAGACTTGGACATACTGGATAGAGACCAGCAGAGGGCCACCAAGGTGACAAAGGGACTGGAGCACTTCTCCTATGAGGAGAGGATGAGAGAGCTGGGACTCTAGCCTGGAATCCCCTCTCACAGGGGATTCTGTCAACGTGAGGGGAGGGTACAAAAAGGACATAGCCAGGCTCTTAGTGGTGCCCAGTGCCAGGCCAAGAGGTAATGGGCACAAACTGGAACACAGGAGGTTCCTTCCCTTTTCTTCAGCACCAAGAAGCACATATTTTCTGTGCAGGTGATGGAGCAGTGGCACAAGCTGCCCAGAAGAGCCTGTGGGGTCTCCTTCGAAACCTCCAGGACATGGCCCTGGGCAGCCTGCTCTGACTGGCCCTGTTTGGGCAGGGTTTGGGCCTAGTGGGTGCCAGAGGATCCTCGGGGATTTTGTGAACTGTAATTTGACTAATGAAGAAACTTTCTGTAGCTCTGGGATGTGTTTGGGTGTTAATTTCTCACACAGAACCCAGCCTTACGCAAGCCTCAGAGAAAGAAAGGAGGAAGGAAGGGAAGAGGTATTCAGCTACTCTTTACTCATCTACTCAGCTCTTAATAGTTTAGACAAAAGTAAGTGCAATTGCTGAATGATATGCTTCCCTTTTAGTCAGATGAGTTAAAAATAATAAAACTAACTGTAAGAAAATAAATTAAAGCAGATAGGAAATTATATTCCTATAGTTTTGTTTTGTTTTGTTTTTATATTGTCTGCTCCTTATAGACGTCTTTCCTTTTGTCACCTTTTTAATTTACCCTGAATTGCTGCAGGTTTCTAAGTTTCAAACCTGGTTAAGTTTTGCTATGAATTTTGGTATCACAAATTCCTATGTTGGAAGATTGATGGATTTGATTTTTGTGCATCTCTGTCTGTAACGAAAAATCAAAAGCAGTTGTTCATATTCTGGACTGGAGCTATTATAAAATACTAGCCCAGTGCTACTGCTCCTGGATATAACATAGACCTCTGCTAAGGACAGCCCTGAGCTCTCAAATTTCTCTTAGAATTATTGCATATTGTTATGTTGGGAATTACATGAAACATTTCTGAACATTTCAGAACAGACAACTGCATCAACAGGAACCTGCCTGCAAATCAGATCACATGTAAGCCATATTAGTCATCTCAGCTACGTGCGTAAAAATTTTAGACTAGGGAATTCAACACAGGCAGCTTGCTTGCTTATTTATTTATTTATTTATTACATGAAGCTGTGCATGAGCAGGCAGCAAAGAAAAAAAACACTGCTTACTCCAACCTAGTCAGTCATTTAGGCTCTCTGTTCAGTCAGGGGCTCTGCTTGTAAGCCCTTTCACAGGGTGCATTATATCTTGTTTTAAGATAGATGTCAGAGACAGGTGGAATGAATCACATTCTAGGGATGCCTCTAACTCTCCACTGACCATAGAAACAGTCGGCTTAAGCTCCACAGCTTGCTTTTAGACAGCTGGAGGTAGAGGCAATGAATTCATCAAGCATATATCTAAATCTTTTTGCTGGTTCAGAGCACAAGATTACATTTCCTTCATGGAGAAGCGGGGTGAGCTTGGGCCTGCTGGCAAGACTGTCTGAACGCATCCCTAACTCATCTTGACCTTCTCCTGGTTAAGCGTAATGGGTTGTGTTTCTCACAAGACATGTATCGTAGCATGCAACACATTCTTGCAAACCATTCAAAAATGCTCTCTCTGCTTTTGAAACCCGTAGTTTTGTTTTCTTTAACGCTAGACACAGAAATGGTTTTACTAATGCTTATGCAGGGACAGTACTACTTCTAGCTGATCATCCTCTGCTTATATATGCAGATTCCCTTAGCTCTTCTAGACACAATTCTGCTTTAGAAGATTGCTTGGTCCTTTTTTTTTCTTTTTTTTTTTTTTTTAAATCTCATACTTTTTAACATAGCTGCTACTTTCTGAAACAGTCTCTCATCTTGTAAAGAAATACATCTTGTATGCACACAATATTTTTAATTCTGTAACTATGCTTAAAATCCTGTATTATTTCAAGCACAGGCAAAAACAACCTTCTTGTATGGCATTCTTTATTCTAGAAACCTTGTTTGCTCATAAGATCTTAGATTTCATATAGAACTCTAAAATCTCTAAAATCAGTAGCTGAATAAACATTTTCTTATCCAGCAGATGTGGCATATGTTTTTGTGCCTTCTGCAAGAGTTCCCAAAGGTCAGATTTGTCACATTGGCTGTGACAAATATGTACAAAAGGTACAACACATAGGACTAAGAGGTCTGCAGTATTATTCGCCAAGGAACTGCAGACAGATTTTTATGTCATTGCTTCCACTCATGTGCGTTCATTGACCTTTCATCTATGATTTGTCACTGTAGAAGGAGAAGAGGAAAATGCAACCTGGTGAGCTTTTCACTTTGTCAAGGGATATAAAATCATTAAATCCCCTATAAATTGCCAGTCAGATCAAATGGCACAAATAGAAAAACTATGGCTAGAACAGCAGATCCATCAACTTCCGTAAGTAAATGACACTGACCCTGAATGCCTATTATTATCAGTTTTTGAATCTTTGGCATAGGTGAATATAATGCAACAGTTTGTAAAAATTGCAACACCTCTTTGGTTACTGTAGCAAGGAGACAGAAAAGACTTCTTGGATCTCCTAGTTCGATTTGCTGCCAGTGCAGGGAAGCACATGAGGGAGCCCCACGGGTAAATCTGAGCAATAAAAGTCACTAAGTTGCCTGAAGGAATGTCAGTCTGTGTAGTGAAACAGTAAACTCTGTGTAGTGAAACAGCAAATGTCAGGAGACCAGTCAGTTAAAATGTGATGCACAAGTACCTGCAGACCTGCATGTGGTAAATATTGTCCTTCCTGCACTACTTTTAGGGCCTTTGCAGTGCCTGCACGTAAATGCCTTACCAAAGGCACTGAAATCTCAAAACAGAAAGACTGTTTATAACCAAATGCGATGCCAGTTTTAAGAGACACAGATTACTCTGTGATGAAGTGGCTATATGTTTTATTGATCAGTAGGGGGCGTGAAAAGTAACCCTTTAAGGATTTTTTTCTCCCTGCTTCTACTTTGCATTTGTTAATGGTTATATTTTACTTGTCTTTCATCTTATTTTTAAATGCTGGCAAAGATCGGAGTGTTAATATTAGTGTGCTTAAATAATTTATTGAATAATAATATATGAAAATGAATTTGATATGTTTCTCTATATGAATGACATTCTATTATTGAAATTTATTAATCAGCACATTCCACTCCATCAAACCAAAATTTTTTGAGGAAGAGGAGGGGAGGAGGTGGAGAGTCAGTCTGGAAAAATGCAGTACAGTGGGCTGACTAAATCTGAATAATATTTGGTCTCTGAAAATGCAAAAATATCAGTGTAACTCAAATCATACTGATGAGATACAGAACAGTTTTCTCTAGTCATAATAACAAGTTATATACTGTCAATATTAACAGCAGTATCTGTTTGAGAAAACAGCTTTAAAATAGGTACACACCATTTTATTAAGTATAAAAAGACACTGGGCAGAGCGTAATACAATATATTTCATCTTTAATTCTGGTAGTGCTCAAGCTCTACTGTCTTAATTGATATTGTCACCAACAGCCACTGGATAGAATTATTTTTCTGTATAAAATGAGCTTTTTCTGCATGTATTCATGATGTCTGGCTTTAAAAATACAGTAATTTCTTTCCAATTGCTACTTACACTAATAAAACACTGTCAAGACTGGTGGCCAGCCTCCATCTGTTTTTAACATACATATGATACTGCCCATTACCCCTGCTTTGCTTTGGCTCCCTCTGAGAGTAGATCCTTCAAAATAATATCTGTTGCTGACTTTTTTCCAAGTTCAGAACCAGAACACTGGTTCAGATTATTTCTACTTTCCTTGCATTGCTAAACTTTCACTAACATCAGCTAAAGTCTTCAATATGCAAGGGCTGTAGGGCTCTGCCCTAAGCTCTTTTTCTCCCCCAAGCGTTTCCTAATGTAGCACAGACAGCATGCTTTAAATGATCATTTATTAGAATATGGGGATTCCACTTTCTTAATTTCTTGAAACTAGATGACATTTAAAGCCTTCCAGCTTTGACTATTTTCTTTGGAAAAGCAGACATGTAAACACAAGAACTTAATTATGTGTTTTGTTTGTGCATTCCAATTTGGTTTGATTAAAAAAAAAAAAAAAAAAAAAAACTATTAAATTCAAATTGATTTAAACAGTAACGTGAGGGTTTTAAAAGAAACAACTTATACTTCCTCCTCTCTAAAATATATTAACATTAGACTGGAAAATAAATTAAATAATACAAAAAAAAAGCTTAGATTATGCTATCACAGGAATATCTGCCAAACAAAGCTTGGTCTTTTGCTAACATTAGCTTACTACATTTGCAATACATGCTAAGCAAAGACCCTACTTCTCTAACAGGTACATTCAGACAATATATATTTTATGGAATAAATATATAATATATCCAGTTATAGATTTCTGAATAGTAGCTATAATAGATACAAGCAATGCCTACATTTAAAAATACAGTTCTAGGATTCCCTAACTTTACTACTAATAAAATTAAAATTAACCTAAAACTTTCTCACTCTGTTGATGCATAATAAAATATATGGAAACACCAAGAGTAAAAAGCTAATTGCTTCTACAAATGGAATACTTTATAAATATAGTAAATTGCTATTTTCAGAGGGAAAATTGAAAATTATAAACAGGAAGTTAGGTTAAAACAGCTCTACAATATAAATTACAAAGTGGCTATGAAGCGCAACGTGTGAGTTTGATGTCTGTGGCAAAATTCTGAAATGATGTAGTTTATTTCTGGAGATAACTGTAGAGAAAGATTTTGTCCCCCAAAGCTGCCAATCTTGATCTCCTTAAACCAAAACTTTCACTGACTAGAGAAAGCCAACTGGCCAATTTGTAAGAGTAAGGAGTACAAGATTAGAACAAACAGAATTATTTGGAAGCCCTGGACTTCTCTGTCTCATAGTGTTTACTTACCATGCTGTTCTCATTAGGTATAGAGTCACAGAAGTAGTATGTACCTGTGACTGCCATTTTCTGAAAAGCCTTATAATGAAAGTACCCTCTATATGGCTGTCTTAACTACATTATTCTTGAACTGTACATTCTCCAGATGAATTCTGTTTTGTGTTCCTGTAGTTGTTCCCTTTTGCTGGAATACTGAAGTACAGCTCTGGTTGCTTGATTACTGCACTCTTGATCGAGGCTTTTTTTTTCTTGAAAATAACCTAGAATTAAAGAAACACATTTCTCAGAGCAAGCACAAGGAATTGAAGAATTAAATTGCTGCCTATTTCTGCCTGCCTTTCTTCCCTTTCAGTTAAAAAAAAAAAAAAAGAAAAAAAGAAAAAAAAAAAAAAGTAAAATAAGGAAAAATACCTTACTTGCTAAAAAAAGATTTAAGTAATTGGAAAAACTTTAAGTGAGACTGTGCTGTTTTGGCTCCTGCAATGGGCCTATTTTACACAGAAACCCAATACTGACGCACTACTATTTATAACTCCTTCCTGAGTTAGGGCCCTGAAGTAGTACTGAGATCCAACTCAGACTTCACTCTCTGTTTGCATCAACAAAACTGGAATTCTAATAGTCACAGAACAGCCTGTCTACATGATTGTTTTTTCCCCCCTAAGTCCCCCCTAAATATCAGCAGAGGTCAGTGTCACCATGAGTTACAAAACCGCCATCACTCAGAGCTTCAGTTTCTCATCATTTAATCATAGAATGGTTTGGACTGGGAGGTACCTTAAATATCATTCAATTCGAACCCCCTTGCCATGGACACCTTCCACTAGACCAGGTTACTCAAACTTGTATCCAATCTGGCCTTGAACACTTCTTAGGATGGGGCATCCACAGCTTCTCTGGGCAACCTGCTCCAGTGCTTTATCACCTTCAGAGTAAATAATTTCTTCCTAATTTCTAATTAAATCTACCTTTCTTTAGTTTAAAACCATTACCCCTTGTCCTATCACTATACTCCCTGACAAAGAGTCCCTCCCCAGCTTTCCTGTAGGCCCCCTTTAGGTACTGGAAAGCCGCTATAAGGTGTTTCTGGAGCCTTCTCTTCTTCAGACCAAACAACTCCGGCTCCCTCAGCCTGTCTTCACAGGAGAGGTGTTCCAGCCCTTTGATCATCTTTGTGGCTCTCCTCTAGACTTGTTCTAATATGTCCATGTCCTTCTTCTGCTGGGAGCCCCAGAGCTGAATGCAGTACTCCAGGTGACATTTCACGAGAGCAGAGCAGAGGCGGGGAGAATCACTTCCCTTGACCTGCTGGCCACAGTTCTTTTGATGCAGCCCAGGATACAATTGGCTTTCTGGGCTGTAAGCACAAGTTGGCAAGCACACATGTTGAGCTTTTCATTAACCAGCAATTTAGGGACTTTATGAGTTACCTGTAGACTACTGCTGACACAACTGATACAAATGTCCTGTTTTGGGAACAGCTGGTATGAGATGTGGAAGTTTAGGATTTATGTCCTTGCTTTACCATATGCTTTCTATTTGATTTCATCTGGGAAAACTGAACAGATCTGTAAATGTATTCATGTCACAAGCTCTCACTGATTTCAGAAACCATGCATCTATGGAGAATCAGAGTTTTGATGTGTCTGAACCTCACAAGCTACCTGTTTTGACTACATTGGAAAATGTGCAGGCCTTTTGGAAGCTACTGTAATACTGAATGTCAGTCATGAATAAATACTTCCCACCAAACTGTAGAGGAGAAGTAAGCCCTTGCAGGTTCCCCGCAGAGGAAATATGGACTGAAGTTTGGGGTTCCTGCAGTAGGATAAGTATTAGAAAGACTTTTCTTCACATATCAGCAGAAAATATTGGTGCTCTGTTGCCCAGTAGTAAAGGAACGATTGAAAATATGTTAAACTATGTCTAAATCTGGTAGTATTTTCTTACGTGTCACAAATGTTCCCCGGAAACACAGATTTTGTATGCAGTCTTCCTTGCACATAAGCCCATGCTGCATAGTGGGTATTGATCTATGGGTTATTAATAGGAAATTGGCTCCAGAATTTGATATTTTCAAAATACATTTCTAATGGGACAGACCACATGGAAATGTACCAAAGAATGAGCTCTCCTCATCCTCTCCTCACTGTGGTAAGTGCTTGCGGGGCCCCAGGGGCACACCCAACCCTGCCCCTGCCCACCTCCAGCGCTCTCCCACCCGCCCCATTCCCAAGACCCCTCATCACCCCCAGGGCTGCCAGCCCCTGCCCTGTCTGGCCAGGGGATATGCTCAGCTGGGCCCACCCATGGGCCATGGCCCTGCCTGGCCTTGGCCTGTTCCTGTCCCCAGGGAGGTGCCTGGTGCCCGGGCTGGGGCTGCCCCGGTGCCCCTGGCTGGTGGTGGGACAGGCCCTGGTGTGCGGCCCTGCCCTGCCAGAGGGCCTTAAGGAAGACAATGAATAATCTCACCTACGACATGTGATTTTGCTGTGTAGTTTGCTGCTGTTGCTGCTGCTGAATGAGCAACTGCTGCTGTTGCCGGCGCCGTGCTGTTCTCAGTTTTTCGAAACGAGCCTCCATCTCCTCCAGCACTTTTGGAGTGTAGCGCACCACCAGCTTGACGCTGTCCTTAGCCGCCTTCAGCAGCTCCACTGCCTTCTCGTGGTGCTCCCCTTCCACGCTCTGGAGGCAAGGAGCACAGATTTAACAGCGAAAATGCTGCTTTGATCTAGAGCTCTGTCTTTTATTTTATACATGGTGCCATGGAAAGGCTGTCAGTGTTTTAGGAAATTTACAGACCATACAGTTTTCAAGGAGCCATTCAGGCAAAGTGTGGAATTAAATAAGATTTCTGCACTATTGTGAAATGTATTCATTTTCAAACATTAAATAACCCAAATCTGTTTTAGGTTGCTTTACAAACCTAACCTATGATCTATGTAAAAAGGAGGGTAAATACTCTGCATGTTTTATACAAACATGTCAAAAACCAAACCAAACCAAAACAACAACCCCTGCAGTGAAAACCCAACCGATCTATTTGCAAGGTAGAAAAATAAAGTTTAACAGAGCGAACATGGAATCTTATTTACACGTTGGTAAGAAATGAAGGAATTGCAAGTCTGAAAATAGGATGTCTTTCTTACGCCCTGGCCCTGCCTGGATCCTACTGTGAGTTGCATGTGGTGATTTGGCAGTCACATAGCTGCAGGAAAAGGAGCACGGCCTCTGCTCCCAGGGACATCCCATGTGCTAGGAAGTTAACGGGACTCCTCACACATTCAACATAGATACAACACTGGTTCTGTTGGAAATAAACCAGTCTTTTTCTGGTTAGTTGTATGCAATCAAACACTAACAACTGAAATATTTCAAGTCCTTGCTTAAGGAACATATTTTCCCTCCTTTGCTGGAACATGTTTTGTAGTAACGCAGTATCTGCTGTGAAGTCAAACCTACACCCAAAGGGGCACAGGCTCTGATTTCTATACCAGCATTGTTTGAAACAGTAAATTTCCAAAAGGGGGAGGTGATTTGGCTGTGAAAAGAATATTTAATTTCTACCATTAAATGGATTGACTGGAGTGCTTTTCAGGCATGCTGATTGTTCCACACCTTAGGAGCAAGGGTGACATTTTCTAGTGGTCTGTGTTGCCCACATGTCGTAGGATGTATTCCAACAAACAAAAGTATCTCTGCACAGAAAAAAGCCTGCACAACAGAGATCTTCAAATGGATTTTAGACCATTTAAAAAATAAGCCAATTTATTCCCACATAAAATAAGAAATCAAAGTTTTACTGCATGCTGTTTTAAAACTTCTATGTATACCATGCTATTTAAAATGAAACTATACCCATAAGCCTCCAAAGAGAAGCAGCAGCGTTCAAAATATTTGATGCTCAATTCATGCTAAAAGAATAACTTAGCATTGTTATAGCAACTGTCAGATGTTAGAAGAAAATTCTATTTTCATCTCACCTATTTGACTGAGTAACATTGTGCAAGAACAGAATGAACAAAAATTACTTCTACTGTGGCACATTACAAGCTAGCAATAATGATTTAAAAGTTTCAAAAAACAGATACAATGCACTTCTACATAAATAATATAAACAACACCATCCAAGCTTATCACCTTGCTGTTTATCTTCCTGCCTCTTGTTAAATGTCCTTCAACATACCCATCCAAATAATTATTTCATGTGTTGGTCAACTCACTAGGACCCCGTCTCTACAGAAATGTAAGATGCTTTAAAAACAACACAACTTAGAGAAATAGTCCTAGGCAATGTGCTCTAGGGGACCCTTCTTGAGAAGGGAGGTTGTACTAAATGATCTCCAAAGGTCCCATTGAATTTCAGACAATCTGTGATTCTGTGATAATGAATGTTCACAGAATCACAGAATCACAGAATCACAGAATAGTCTAGGTTGGAAGAGACCTACAAGATCGCCGAGTCCAACCTCTGACATAATGCTAACAAATCTTCCACTAAACCATATCCCTAAGCTCTACATCTAAACGTCTTTTAAAGACCTCCAGGGATGGTGACTCAACCACTTCCCTGGGCAGCCTATTCCAGTGACTAACAACTCATTCAGTAAGGAAGTTTTTTCTAATATCCAACCTAAACCTCCCCTGGCGCAACTTTAGCCCATTCCCCCTCATCCTGTCACCAGGCACATGGGAGAACAGACCAACCCCCACCTCAATACAGCCTCCTTTCAGGTACCTGTAGAGTGCAATAAGGTCGCCCCTGAGCCTCCTCTTCTCCAGGCTAAATAGTCCCAGCTCCCTCAGCCGCTCCTCGTAAGACTTGTTCTCCAGACCCTGCACCAGCTTTGTAGCCCTTCTCTGGACTCGCTCAAGCACCTCCATATCCTTCTTGTAGTGAGGGGCCCAAAACTGAACACAGTACTCGAGGTGCGGCCTCACCAGAGCCGAGTACAGGGGGACAATCACTTCCCTGGACCTGCTGGCCATGCTGTTTCTTATGCAAGCCAGGATGCTGTTAGCCTTCTTGGCCGCCTGAGCACACTGCTGGCTCATATTCAGCCAACTGTCAACCAAAATACCCAGGTCCTTCTCTGACAGGCAGCTTTCTATCCACACATCTCCCAGCCTGTAGCTCTGTTTGGGGTTGTTGTGCCCCAGGTGCAGAACCCAGCACTTGGCCTTGTTGAACTTCATACCATTGGCCTCGGCCCATCCGCCCAGCCTATCCAGATCTTCCTGCAGAGCCTTCCTACCCTTGAGCAGGTCGACACATGCACCTAACTTGGTGTCGTCTGCAAACTTACTGAGGGTGCACTCGATCCCCTCATCCAGATCATCGATGAAGATGTTAAAGAGGACTGGCCCCGGTACCGAACCATGGGGGACTCCACTAGTGACCAGCCTCCAACTGGATTTGACTCCATTCACTAAGACTCTCTGGACCTGGCCATCCAGCCAGCTCTTAAACCAACAAAGCGTGCGTCAGTCCAAGCCATGAGCAGCCAGTTTCCTGAGGAGAATGCTGTGGGGAAGGGTGTCAAATGCCTCACTGAAGTCAAGGTAGACCACGTCCACAGCCTTTCCCTCATCCACTAAGTGTGTTACTGTATCATAGAAGGAGACCAGGTTCATCAAGCAGGACCTGCCCTTCATAGACCCATGCCAACTAGGCCTGATCGCCTGCTTGCCCTGCAACTGCCACATGATGACAGCCAAGATAATCTGCTCCATGAGCTTCCCTGGCACTGATGTTAAACTAACAGGCCTGTAGTTCCCTGGGTCTACCCTCCAGCCCTTCTTGTAGATGGGCGTCATGTTTGCTATCCGCCAGTCAAGTGGGACCTCCCCCAAGTGGGACCTCCCCCAAGTGGGACCTCCCCCGATAACCAGGACTGCCGATAAATGATGGAAAGATAGCCAAAACTGCCGATAAATGATGGAAAGGATGTTATTTCAAGTGCTGAAACAACTACCAGAAACAGAAGAAACCCTGAAATAAATATCCATTGATCACTGAGAGAAATAAATGGCTTTATGTTTTTTCAACTGTATGCTCATGAAATTCCTTCAGTAGGTCTCCTATTAAAAGATCTTCAAGAGAATTCATTATTTGTGATAACCACAAGTTAGAAAATGTGACTGGGATAAATCTGCTCAACAAACACTGCCACCCATAAGTAATTTGGTGAAAAAAAGAATTTTGTCAAAAATATTTGAAGAAGAAATTGTTGTTGCTTAAGAAACAGTGAGTGTATCTGATGCTCCAAAAAGAGCTGAAATAGGAAATTATAGATGCACATCTCATTGCTTTGTGACATGGTAATTCCCACCATTAAAGGAACTGTATAAAACTTTTCATTATTCTGCGTTTCATTTTTCTCTTGTGAATCACAACCAGTATGATGTGGCATGGACATTCAAAGGAAATGACACTGTATTCGGTGTTGCTGTGATCAATTTTTTTGTGGAACAGTATGGACTTAAAACAGGCTATGAAAAAAAATATAAGTTCCCCAAGCTAGGCAATAAGCTAAAATATTCATTTGCTTTCAAATATTTGGATGGTTTTAACTGACATCAATAAACAACTGTGATTGTGTCTATTCTTAAAAGGAATTACAAGATGGCGTACTTTAACACTTCATCCAAATTAGTAATCTGTATTTAATTTAATTCCTGACTGCCTGTTTTACTTCCCATTCACCTCCGGCCTTGTTCTTCCAGTTTACAGGCAGTACTTTTAAATTAGAAATGAAGGATTTTATTTTGTTGCTATTCAGGTCAATGGAAAACTCCCATTGACTTGAAAGTAATGGTAAAGAATTAAGCCTAAAGCTCTGAACCATAACGAAAATGGGGAAACTAACAAAGCCAAAGTAAAAGATCGTGTTGCTAAATATGAATCCTACTTACCAAACTTACCCAGCTCAGATCTTAACAGCCATTTTTCAGCTGCTTTTAAATATTGTTGATGTACTTGCTATTAGCACCTTCACCATTGCTTCTACTCATATTTTCAAGGCCTCTGAAATGCTTTACCTGCATAGCTGTAGCTGCACAACTAAAATAGAAGAGCACCTTGGAGTAGGGAAAAGAGCTTATACCAGCAAAGAAAGTTGTTTTGCTGCTTGACTTTTCGCACCTCTGCAAACCACTAAGCCTATGCTGACAAAGGACTCCTGCTGGTTTCAGTCACAGCTGCACAAGGGATTTTGCTGCCTGGATTACACTGGCTGGGGACATGTCAAGGATCTGACTCTCATGTTACTCTAGACCTGCCCATCAAACATGGGATTTAATAAATTTGTTTCAGAATATATATTTTGATTTAATATGTAATTTTTGGTTATATATATTTATTCACATTATTCACATATTTCTTTTTGCATTGGCAGATTGCATCAAAAGGAATGACAAAAGACTTCAGAGACAGGAATAGCTAAAAGAACTGCAAATATGGTGCAGGAAAACACCAATCTTTAAAGTATCCAGGCACACATATCTGTCATACATATAAACAAAACAAAAACCCATTCCTTTGCAGACAAAAAAGAGAATCTGGTTGTCATCCAAAAGTTGAGAAACAGAGAAGAATTTTCTATTAGGTAACTGCAAGAAAATGCTTGGGTGAGAAATTTGCCATTACAAATCTATTTTGCATCCTTGTCCGTATCTGACTCACACCAGGTATTTGATAAACGCTGAATCTTTGCCAGGTATGAACAGTCACCAGCAAGAGCCTTTGCTGAGCCATCTGCAGGGCTTACTGCTTTCAATTTCCTTTACTTTTAGGGGGTGTGGGACAAAAGTATGTAACAAAATCCCCAGTGTAATGAGAAATCAATTTTTTTAATATCCGGCGAAACAGCTCAAGCAACAGTCGTCCCAGTCATGCTGGGATACCGAATCTGGATTCTGAACACACAGCTCTAATTTTACGTTGATAATTATAAAGTTGGATAACCACCAACTTCTGAGAGTAAACAAGTTACAGATATTTCATTTTCATTCCATGTTCCACTGCTGAGCCGTCTGTTGTATTGTACATACTGTATATTATTTGCTTTTCTCCAGTTAAATTGAGAGAAGCACAGAGTGAACTAGTCCCACTGAACAATGTTAAATTTAGACCTTTTTCCTCCTGTCTCAAGCTGTCTGCAAACAAATTGCTACTTCTATAATTTTTGTCTTTTATATTGTACGGGCTCAAAAAAGCCCAAGATTGGTTTATGAACAGTTGCTCATAGGCATTATTTCAAGTATGCAATAGTAATACAAACTTCAAATTCTGTTGTTTAGACTACAAACACAAAAATAGCTCTGCTGTATCTCAGAATCAACTTTCTTGCGTGCCTATATGCAGCAGGAAATTTTATATGATGTTTTCTGCTGTACTAGCTTAATCTGTACTGTAGAGCACATTTGTGAATTTTTTTGAAGCATTGCCATGAAATAGAGGTGAAAACAGAGTGAAAGTCAATGTATCTAGATGTTTCAAGGTTCACCACTTTCCTGTCCAGTATCTGCCTACATGTTGTTGGAAGTAAAAGGACTTTTTGAGAATCATACATCAGTTAGAGTATATAAACTCTTTTCACCTGCATCTTTAGCCACCTGCTGAAAGCTGAACAATCATGAAATTATTTGATCTACTTCCAGGCAGTGAAGTTCAGGCAATTTATGTATTAAATGTTCATTTGATTTCTTTTTCCCTGAGACTAAATAATCTTTGTAGTGACTTGTCTTTGTTTGTTTGGTTTCTATCTTCTCCCTCTCATTGTGTACTGGGGCTAGCAAGCTTACAGAATTATTGTTTCTTTTTTGAGAGCAAGATTGTTGATAGTGAATTGGTAGAAAGTCTGTCTGAAGTGTTGCACTGTTTCAAGATAAGGGGAATACCTACTGTTTAAAAGAAACAGATGACAACATGAAAGCATATAAAATACAGCATTTTCTTCATTCTTTACAAGCTTGCAACAAGCAGAAAATTTAAGTTGGAAAGTCTTATATTTATGACTGGATTTGGAAATTGCTCATAACTCCCCTTGGTGTATTTAAATATGAGGTTTAGATGTAGGTTTTGCATGAAAAACTATTATGTTTTCATTAAGAGAAGTGTAGGGTTATATGAATGAGTGTGCTTACATTTTTAGTAGTTTACATTCCATTGTAAAAGGGAATAAAAGGCAAAACGAAAGGTAGAATTTGACCCACATTATATAGGTGGAACCTGCTTTTCCTCTGTTCCAGCAGCCTTTTTATTTTTACCTCCATATTGACATTCATTTCATCGTAGTGAAACTATAGCAAAACACTCCATATTGCAGTACTGACTTAAATACAGAATGACTATGTAAAAATTTACCTTTTAAATGACCATACAGGCTCCCTGTATGTGTTCATCTGTACAGCTGATTCTCTGATAAAGGTTTCATAGATGGATGAATGTCATTGAAAGAAATCTAGAATGTACTTTCCACAGGAAATCAGCAGCAAATGTGCATATCAAATTTCTTTTATTTTATGTTTTCAAATTCTCTGAAGGTCACAAGACTACTGCCACTGAGGCATCATTGTACTTAGAAAGATCTGTGTGCCTCAGAGGATATGGAGTGCAAAAATTACAAAGCCCATTTTAATGCTCTTACCACAGAAGAAATTTGCAGAATTAACAATTAGAAAGACATCGCTTCCCTGTAAATTCAGCATGTGGTGTGAATTTAAAATAAAGTTCTTCCAGCAACCTCCACTCCAACAGAAATTGTAGTGGCACAAAGTTGTCCATGTGGCTTTGCCTCACTGCACTGCAAATGCACACTGAAGGTCTCTCACAGAGCTATTTCTTTTTATTTAATGTATTGCATTTTATATCATGGTATCAGAACAATTGTAAAGAATTAAAATCCAGATGAAAATGGAATGTCTATCAAATTTCAACATACCACTCCATTAACTGAAAGCAGCTGGTCCCCTCGTTTGAGCCCTCCATGCCTTTCTGCCACTCCTCCAGGAATGATGCGAGAAATATAAATAGGTGAATTTTGTTCCTTTCCTCCCATCACATTAAAGCCCAGGCCTTCATCAGTCTTTGGCAGCTCCACCACTCGCGGGTGTGAATGGCCTTCACTTGCAGCAAAAGCAGCAACTGTTGCCTGGAAGAAAAATAAGAGCCATTTGGCTATGCAGAGAGAACACTGATACACTCTGTTGATCATTTTGCAGGAAGAATTAAGTCCCGTGAAAACATTCAAGTATCTTATTCTGCCTTTTTTCTGATTGTCTGAAAGCACTTTGCAAAAATTAAGTTCCATGCCAATGCTTTTGAAATAAAGGAATAAGCAGAGAATTTAAGTGACTTATCAAAGATAACACAAAGTTAGCAGCAGAGCCAGAAGAAGACACCAGGAAGCCTGACTGCGTGGTGCTGAACATTTATGATCACTAGTGAGCTGCTTCTTTGCCTTTTCACAGGGAAAAAGTGTTACTGTTGGATAAGCTGATATGATCTGTACTGTGTTCCTAGCTGAAATATCAAGTGGATGAACTGAATTGTTCACTCTCTGCTCTGCTTTTGGAGGTGTGTAATTGGTTATTTTATTCTTTGAGCATAGAAAAAATCCTAAAATAGTATTATTTTTAAAAAGTTTAATTTTAATCTTCATGAAATCTCACTAACTAAACTCATGGAGCAGGAATATGATTTTTTATAATATAATCAGATCAAAACTTTTATTGAAAAATTAGATCTTAAGACAATAGATTAATAAATCAATTTAAAAAACAGATTGTTATTATGGAAAAAAATATACAACTGCAAGGCTTGCACTCAGAAAATTATGACACATTGTATTTCATTTTTCACTGTGTTTTCCTACTTTAATTATAGAACTCAGTAAATCATTAAATTAACATTAGGAAAATCTTTTATCCTTTTCAACGTGTGTTTGTAGCCCAACCTGCTAGTACAATTCTGCATTACTCTAATACTTTCTGAGCATCCTAATAATGCTTATGCTTAAAAGAAGCTAGTGGATGATGTGACATAATGGATCATTCTCAGTTACATGTTTTTGCACATGCAGACCTTATCATCATGCACACATTTTATGTCAGACATGAATGCACTAGGAGAATGCAATGCAGACAGCCCAGAAATAACCAGGAAATTGCGATATTGAAACATTGCTCTGTAACCCTGCTGTTCTATATGAATAAGAAATGAGAATGGCAAACACTAATTGGATATTTCCCCATTTACTATACAACATCATAATAATTTCTATGTTTACCTGCAGTGTAGACAAATCAGGATCCCCTATACACATTTCTCTGTATAGTAGCATAGACTTAAAAATTTACATTGTCCATTAAGTTTCTCTCAGAACAAGGTTAAAATCAGACCAGCCTTCAAAAAGGAACGTTCTACTTAGTAAGGAAAACATACTGCAATTTTGTGTGTAATAGGTTACTTGCTGGCTCCTATGGGGCTTGCTTCTATAAAATACTGTAGAAATCTTTTTATAACATACTCCCGATCTTCATCTTCTGATACAGCTTTAAATGAAAATCCCTAATGCAAATACATAATGGTAAGATCTTAGTTCCATTAAGATTTCTGGAAGTTTTGTCACTAAATTCACAGGACTGGGACCAACATGAAATATTTCTAACACGGATTTATGGCTTTTGCAGGTTTACCTGTTTTGCATACTACCTGCTTTACCATCCAGAAGATAGTCTTGAGCACAAAATGATAATGGGAAAAAGAAAGCCATGGTGGGTGGACGTCCTTGTTTGGAAGCATCTATTTTTGTGCATGTTATGAAAATACAGAGCACACTACATGCCAGCACATAGAATGTATTCCACCATAGTTGTATGAATTTCCTTAGAAAATTATTATTTTAATAGCAGCAGTAAGGTAGCTGTCATTGTCTAAGGATATGAGAAAGGCAGGCTCATATATATGGACAGAGAGACAAAATATTTTATTAAAACAGGCAATGCATTAGAAAAAGTGGGCTTGCTTTTGGGTGTGGAGTCTCTTGATCTGGCCATTTCTGTCAACATTCATCCTCACTACTTGCTCAGCACCTATAGCTCCCATTAGTTGAAGTGCAATTTTGACTGTGTACTTGCTACCTCCTAAATCATTGTGTCCTCACTGGATGAGCTGTATGGGAAAATAGTCCATTAAAATATAGGTTGTTGCAGGCAGACTTCTATAGAACGAACCAGTAGATTTGCTTTTGCAAAGCGGCTTTTCAAAAAACATCAAATTCCATAAAATCATTCTCTTTTCTTAAGCTACAGAAGCAGCATAAAGGTTTAAATTTTCCATTATGATTGTTACCTGGGAAGTAGCACTGGTTCTAGACTCTGGGCTGCCACTGATGTCTAAATTTTCTTACAGTGTACACACGAATACCTGAAACACACACGCGCACAGTCAATTACTAGGTCACTTTGGTACCACGTACTTCAACAGTTGCACGTATCCTACCTTTGCAGTGGCCCTGGCTCGGAACTCGGGGCAGCCATTAACAGTTATGGTTTCATGCATGTATTGATACACCTAAAATGTTCATGAAAACAAAATGAAATTAATTACAGAAACAAAACAAGGACTTTATATTAACTGAGACAGGACAGTCCCTTTCCCTCATAAGACAATGTTAATGCTGCATTCATGCAGTCACATAGTTGAGTGTCTGCTAAACATGTTCATGCTTAAGTAAGTTTACAGAAAACATCAAACTGTATTTCTCACAACACTTTTCAGTCTTAACTGTACATCTTCCAGAGCTTTTCCCTTCACTTCTCTAGCACACCATTTCACAAAACTGAGACAATTTAGTTCTGTGTTATCCAAAAACCAGGGTCTCCCTGCAACTGATCCAAATTCATATGATCTGAACTGATCGGAGTTGATATCTTAGCCTTCATGCCTGGCTTCTTTGTTCTCTCACCTTTCTGGTGAAACAAAGATTTAGGAGGCTTATGTTGGTTTCTTTTTTTTTTAAAAAAAAAAAAAAAAAAAAAAAAAAGTAATTTGCTTAGCATACCGATTCTGAAGAATGGAACTGAAAATTTAATTTTGGAGAAAGGTCACAGTACCGGTTTTCATCAACCACAGCTAGGAACAGGCAAAAGGGCTGGCAGTCTGGTAGGTCAGACATGGAAAATGAGTAACATAATCCTTTACAACAGAATTGTACATTCATATAAAGGGCATAAAATCAACACTGCCAACATATACAACTTTCCTTGTGTTGTCTTTTGTGGTAATAGACTTGGCCTTCTGTCTCTGGTCCTTAACTCTCCCTTTTAAATACTTTCAGTAAGGAAAAAGGAAAAGACTCTCTGTGGGCAGGAAAACTGGTATTGTTCTCTAGATTTGTCTCACTCTTAGATTAAAAAAGTGCCTTGATACTAGCCAGTTGTTTTGAAATCAGCCTTAAAAATAATAATATTTCTATAAGACATATAGACAATTTTTTGAAAGACAAAGGTGAATGCATATAAACAAAATTTCTTATTTAATCTTCCCATAAAAACAGCAAACTGTATGTCATTGATTTACTCTGGGCATTGTCTTGACCTACTTCATCAGGAATTTCATCTTTTCATGTGTTTTATGTCATAGGTTTTATTCCTCAGAGAGAACCTTTGCAGGTAAAGTATGTTAGCATTTATGGCAATCTCTTGCTTGGGGTCCTTAAGGACTGCAGATTCAATTGTACTTTACACATTATATTTACCTTTCACTGATCTGGTGATATTTTAGCAGGAATTCCAAAACATCCCTATTTGGTAATGTCAGTGCTACTTTTGCAGACAAGGTGTCAGATCCTGTACTGAACTGACCTATAAACAACGGCTTGTCCCATTGATAGGCAAAAATTCTCCACCACTCTGGCCTGATGACGTGTCATACACTATCATATTTATTAATCTCTCCCCATTCCTATATTTGAAATGAAATCTTTCTTCCATTGGTAGAATTGACATTGCTTTCAGTTGAGGCTAGGATTTTGCCCTTAATTAAAAATATGGGAAAAGACAGCTTCTAAAGGATCTCTGGTTTGCTTTAGCTTTTTACTGGGTTATACCATCATAAAATGGGTTGAGTCTACATTCTCAGTATAATCATGCAAAGATCAGTTCAACATTTATTCTAAGTATTATGGTTTAGGAACAAATAATTCATTATATAAAACAATTACTGTGCAACTGCAGTTATGAATCATTAAATACTTGTTGCTTCAAAACCCATACTGCATTGAACCATTGGTAATGCTCTATTTTATCAATACTTGCAGGTTCTCCTTTATCCTAAATCATGAGTGTAGGCTGTCCATATCATTCTTGCACAGCCATAAATGTAGTGGCTGGCTAGAACGTCTAAAAGCGTGTATGTAATTACTGAATAATTATGACCTTAAATTGTTTTGAAAACAGGTCACAATATTTCATATATAGGAACAGTTACTGGCAAGTTAAGATATTCATTACTAAGGTAGAATCTTACACAAAGTCGAGCTGATGATACTTTATGTGATTATTAGTTAGGTTTGATGTCATGTAACTACATATTGCCTACATCCTACAAGTAAGTAACTAACAGGCTTCATAGGACCCAATATCCTGGTAGCTAATTTGTATTCTGGTGAAAGAACAAACTCACTACTGCTCTTAGGAAAATAAATCTTCCATGTTAAATCTCGCTCTATAAGACTACAGGTGCTACCAGTCTTGAATATTTGCTTGAGGCTATCGTTAACCTAACTCTCCTACATAATGATTGTTACATAACGTTTAATATAATTTGAGATAAATAAGCATAAAACATACACCTAAATGACTTTTTCTTATTAACTGTGTTTAACAACCAAGAACAGACTGGTTATTTCGCCAAGTCCATTAAATTCCTTCTAAGGTTCATATTGCTCATTCTAGTAATGCACAAAAAGCACACTGAAGCCTACAAATAATATTTAGAATAGAACAGATCAGTTGGAAGGGACCTTCAAAGATCATCAAGTCCAACTGCCTGACCTGCTCAGGACTAGCCAAAAGCGAAAGCATGTTATTGAGGACATTATCCAAAGACCCAATGGAAGGTATGAACCACCTCTAGGAAACCTCTTCCACTGCTTGACAATGCTCACAGTAAAGAAATCTTTCCTTATGTCCAGTCTGAACCTCCCCTGATGCAGCTTTATGCCAATTCCACCTGTCCTGTCGTTGGTTATCTGGGAGAATAGACCAGTACTTCTGTCACTGCTTCCTCTCCTCAAGAAGTTGCAGAGAGCAATGAGATCATCTCTCAGCCTTCTATTCTCCAGACTGGACAACCCACCCTCAGCCTGCCCTCACAGGACACACCTGTCAGCCCTTTTACCAGCTTTGTTGTCCTTCTCAGGACGTTTTCAAGGACCTTAAGATCCTTTTCATATTGTGGAGACCAGAACTGCAAGGAATATTCAAGGTAAGGATGCACCAGCACCAAACGTAACAGGAGAATCACCTCTTTTGACCAGCTGGCTATGCTGTGTTCAGCACACCCAAAACGCAGTTTGCCCTCTTGGCTGCCAGGGCACGCTGCTGGCTTGTGCTGAGCCTGCTGCTGACCGGCACCCCCCCATCCCTCTCTGCTGAGCTGCTCTCCAGCCACTCATCTCCCTGTCTGTGCTTGTGTATGGCATTACTCTGTCCCAGGTGCAGAACCCAGCATTTTCCTTGGCTGAACTTCATGCTGTTGATGATTGCCCAATGCTCCAACACATCTAGATCCCTCTGCAAGACCTCTCATCCCTGCAGGAAGTCAACAGCACCTCCCACTTCAGTATCAGCAGCAAACTTCCTGAGGATGCATTCCACTCCAGATCAATGATAAAAACTTTCAACAGGACTGGCTCTAGACTTGAGCCCTGGGGAACACTATTGGTGACTATCTGCCAGCCATATGAAACACTATTCACTATAACCTTTTGAGCTCTATCATCAGAACAGTTCATCACCCAGTGTAGCATGAACCTGTTTGCCACATGGCTGGACAATTTGTTCATGAAGATGCCATGACAGAGTGTATCCAAGGCCTTACTGAAATTCAAAAAGATTATATCCACTGCCTTCCCTTCATCCACCAAGCCAGTGACCTCATTGTAGAAGGAACTCATCCCATTTGTTCCTCATACTGTATGCACTGGTATACAAACAACTTAAGAGGTGCTCCTGAATCCACTGCACTCCCTGGAGTGGCACAGATGCTCCCATTAGCCTTGCCTCCCTCAGACAGCACCATCCCTTGGCATAACTTCAGTGTTCCTAATGGCATCGCCCACCCCAATCATTCCTAACTATAAAGCAATCTCAAATCAGTTTTGGCAGGTTATGGGCCAAGAAACATTTCCCCCATCGAGATAGGTGGGTCCCATCCATAATTATAAAACCCAAAATTCTGGTGGAGGAACCAGGCTTGGAGCAAGGCACTGATGACCAGGGCTTGCCTATTTCTTTCCCTGTCTCTCCCCATTACTGTGAGGATTGAAGAAAACTGTGTGGTCCAGAGTCCTTTAGTTGCCTCCCTAGGGCTATTAAATCTTTCTTGATTGACCTCAGGCTTTCTGTAGCTACTTTGTTGGCACCCATTTGAAAGATGAGGAACACATAATGGTCTAAAGGCATTATGCTTGAAAGCTTCCTGGTAACATCCCTAATCTGGGACCAAGGGAGGCAGCAAACCTCTGTGAAAAAGCTCTGGTCTGCAGATGACAGCCTCCATTCCCTTGACAAGGTGTCACCTCTGAATACAACTCAACACTGTTTTATCACAGTAGTGGTCTTGATGCTGCACTTGCTAGAAGGTCTCAGATGATTTGACCTTGGATGGAGAACTTGCATGGATGGCTTTTTCCCTCTTTTCATATCCCTCACCTGCCACAGCCTAGGCTTTGTACCTACCCAGTAATGGAAGGTGAGCAGACAGATGGGCTCCTCTTTTGGCTCCATGCATTAACTTCCTTTCAGTCCTTGGTGTCCCTCAAGTTTCTGCCTTTATTCTGATGCAGACCAGATGCTAGATCTGCTTCACAAGTGGCCATGACAGCTTGGCATGTGCATATCTGAGAAGGCAGAGCATGGCTCCACTGACCTATCGCCTTTTTGGATTTCTCAGGCTCACCACCTCTTCCTGAAGCTTGGCCACCAGGCTGAGAAGCTCATCAGCTTGCGCACAACTCACATTGGCATGCTTGCTCTTGCCCTCCATCTCAGGGAGCAGCAGGCACAACCCACAGCCTAAGAGCTGGGTGGTCACACAAACTGCCTGGAGCTCTGGCTGGCTGGTTGCACAAGTTCTACTGGATGCTAGAGGAACAGAAGCGGAGGGCATGGCTTCCTGTCAAGTAGTTACCATGTCTGTGCCTCCTCACAGCCACACGCCTGACCGAGTATTGTTTAATGCACTGCAGTTGGCTGCGGAAGCCATCAGGGCTGCAACCCATGCCTGCTGGAGAGCAAAGCAGTCATGCAGAGCAGGCTGCCCACTGACAGAGCATGCTGCCTTCCTCACATGCCCTTCCACGTCAACTGATGCACAAACAACCCTGGCCCTGGCTCTGTCTGTGACTGCCTTGGTGCTCTGTGGCACTCCCTGAGGGCAGGCACCCTGTGGCTTCCCGCCATTTGAACCAGCCATGTGCACAACAACACCTGCCGGGCCTTCTTGCCTTTTGTGCCTCTACACACACAGCCCCAGAGTGTTGGGGCTCAGAAACCCTCAGACACCCCTGGGACCTTATAAGCCTTGTGCTCTGCCCAGCGTACGGTGCAGAGCCTGCTGCTGCTGCCACCACCACTGCAAGTGAGGGCACTTGTAGAGACCTGTAGTCCCACTGACTGACCCCCTTATCCAGGGTGTTCTCAGTAACACCTTAGACATATTTTGTGCATGAAGAATCCATTCTGTTCCCTTGGTATGTACACAGAACAGATAAACTGAAAGTGCTCTTTGTTCTCCAACTAAATGATGTGGTGTTTGAATTCTCCTGGCATGGAGTATAGCTTGTCGTTCAATCCACAGTACACGACAACTAAGAGAAATGGTTTTATAAAATCTGTTATTTTGGTGCCTACTACTACCTGTACATTTGATGTCACCCTTATGTCCTATCACATCTGTAGATTTGCTTATTTGGACAAAATATCACTCAGCATGGAAGATGATAAAGGTGCAGAATTTACTCCTTTAGAAAAACTCCTTTAGGATATTTACTAAAGAAGACTGAAAGCAATGACCTCTGTTGACCATGAAAGATGAATCATTTGGAAAAACATCATCATGTAATATTAATGAGTTGAAGAAAGAAAAGTAACATACATGTCACTAATTTAGAAAAGTTACTTATCTAATTTTGACACTTTTTACAGTGTCTGAAAGTCTACATGGGTGTTTAGTAACATTTGCTGATAATACATAGTCTGACTGTCTAGTGCTTAGAGAAAAGACTTTCCACAATTCATTAATAACAGAGATGAAATTACAGGTGAAACGTCAACATTTCAAGATGAAAAGCTGCAGTGCTAAGGTAAATTGTGACATTTTGAATAATTTTCCCTCACAGCACGTTGTACCCAGACTGTCAGCTTCTGTATGCTGTATGTTCATTAGGTAAAAGCATGCTGCATATGGGGGTTTGTTTGTGCAGCTCTGATTTGTGCTGTGGAGCCAGAAATTCTCATCTCTGTTTTCCTTCATGAAGCACTGAGATTACAGCACTCTCATCAACACTGAAAGCACACATACAGATCTCAGACTTTTTCAGCTGCCGCAGTTCGTCTTCTCAGAGATCATAATCTAAAGTTCCTCTCCTCCAGTACTAAAAAAAAATACAAGAAGACCAAGGGAGGAAAATTAAAACTAGAAAATTTGAAGTTGGAAATGAATCCTCCTTGTGTTGTGGCAGCTTGTGCTGGCATAGAGAAGCGCACCTTTTATTACTTCTCCCAGCAGGCGCTGTAGCGAGTCAGATGCAGCAGGTATTATTGTCATGACGATGGTCCTCATCCCCACGCATTCAGCTGGGAGGCAAAGCAGCTGGTTTAGCGTTACTGAAGCATGAGGAACGGGGGCTGCTTTACAGGTACTTTAGGAGCTGGCTTCTTAACAGAAATTACTCCATATGGACTCATAACAAAACAGCATGTACTGGGCTGGCCTATTTACAGTGATGTAAGAGGCTTTAGTAAGAGGTTCAGGGGTAGCAGGGCACTTAGCAGCCTGCTTTATAAAGGTGGCTAGAGGAAGCATTCTGAAAAAAACCTGCATGATGCAGCATATTTTCTGCTGGATTCTAGAAGTTACAATTTAATTAAAGAGATTCTGTTCCATTAACTTCTGTAAGAGGTATTCAGTGTTTCCACCCCTGATGCAATATTATACAATTCTGTGTTCAACTGTACCTACAATGATTATGCTCAACGGATTTTAGGACAACCTGGTCTAAACAGAGGGGAAAAGGCAAGAGGCAGAAATCATTCTGCAGCAATGAACAAGTATTAAAACAAAACAAACAAACAAACAAAAAAAAAAAAAAAAAAAAGACAGAGTAAATTGTAATTTAGATCTGTGAAGTAGCAGGCCCAGATAAACTTTGCTGAGATTTGCAAGTGAGGAAATAACCTCTTTGAAAATGCTAAGGCTTTCTCAGCACATAAGGTAACGTAAGTGTAGGAGGTAGTAATCAGCTCTGTTTCTATAGAGCCTGAAGTATCATGCTATATAAATAAAGACGCAAAAGCCTTCCTTCAAGAAGTCACAACCAAAGTGCGTGCCACAGGTAAGCAGGGTAAAGGGTGGAATGAAGAAACCTGCAAAGAGATTGGCGAGTGATGTTTAGCACATAGATTGCCATTGTTTGGATTTAGTTTGCCTGCCATTTTTGTTATTGCTTCAATGTGGAAGGGAATTTTATACATTTTTTTGGAAGAAGTCTTTCAAGGAAGGGAACACAGCAGCCTGACAGACTGCATAGAGGTGAAAATAACCAGTGCAAGGAAGACATAATTGGTTTCACTGCATTTATGTAGTGATGTCAATGGAACAGTATACCTGTGCACCTTTGCAGAACTGAAGGTAAGCTGTACAAGAGAAATTATCTACATACACCTCGGTATGAGGCTTCTGCCATATACCCATATATCACCTGATGGGTGTGGGCCAGTCCTTAGGGCAGAAGGCTAGCTGCTTTTGTGACAGGGAGAAGTTACAGTGCAAAGCTGCACACAGGAGCTGCTGACTTCCACTGCAGTGCCTGTGAATGCCTTGCTTCTAACAAAAAACTTCCACCTGCAGTACAAAACCATTCTGTCTTTTTTCTCCTCTACTTACTTTTAGTTTTTACCTCTTCAGGTTCTGCTCTGTGTATATTTTTCCTTCCCCATAACCTCTTCCTTGTATTTTCCATTCTTAACCCAATATATTTCTATGTCTGTGGAGGCAGATGCATTAGTTTGTCTACCTGAACAGACTCCCCTAGAGCTGTACATTAGCACTCAATTAAGACTGTAAGCCTACCATGCAAATGGACAAAGATGTTTTAAACACTACAAAGACCAGGAGAGCCTCTGGTCTCCCTTAAACCTCTTGTGCACCATAAATCATGGAACTTCATTTGATAATTTCTTCAACAATCCATAACTTTTGGATGAACTACAGAGTCATTAGAAAGGCCTGTGAATAGAAAGCCTCCTGCTTGTTTAGGAAACTGGTCTTCTAGTCAACAGTGTTACCATTAAAATGGCTGATTTCTAGGCTAAACTTGTCCAATTTCAAGTTATAATTGTTGGACGTAGTTAGGTCATTTTCATCTCTCAATAACCTTTCCTTCTCCACCAGAAGTGTTTGAGGGTATTAGTCTCATCTTGTATCTATATCCTTTATGATAGGCTTGTCAAAACTTCAAATAACATTTACTTCCTGCAGAAAAAGCCACAAACCCATCTAACAGATGAACACACAAAATAATGACAAAAGAGAAAAATCAAACACAGCCAGAAGGGTATGCAAGCAATGTGGAAGCAACTTACCATGACTTGTTACCTCTATAACCTTACTCAAGCTCAAAACTAATGTAGTGGAGCACTGCCATTCAGCCACAAAACTTTGATAGCTCAACAAAAATGGAAAACCTGTAATGATGGTGTGTTATTTTTTAGTTTTCTCTCTCTCACGTGCCATGTGGAATTCCTGGTTTTGTGTCTGTGTTCTTCTTCTTTAAATTATCTTGTGATAAGTATGCTCAAGAACGCATGACTACATCTTACGAAGTGTATTTCTTCATGAGAGCTGCAGCCTCTCACTATGATGCTGTACTAAACACAGTCACACACCACAGCGCAGAAGACAGCAGTTCCATCAGAAAGTTTAATGCAGGGCTATTTTCTTTTTCAGCTACCAAGTTGACTCAAACCAAATTTGTTAATATTGGCTAATTTCTGCTGAAAGTTACTTTTATCTTTAGTAGTTAATAAAAAAAAATGGGGAAGTGAGTATTCTGGGTAATTGAAGAGAATGAGAATTTGACAAATTATTGGCAACCTTGTAGAACCACTGGCTGTGGACGCCATGTAGGCACAGGACATCTGGGTAACAATAAACTTAGATTCTTCTTAAGCACAATTATTTGAGCAAATGAACCACAAGGGCCCATTTTGTTATAGGCTTATGCTACACGCTTGAAGAATTAGACACACACATATTTACACTGCACAGTTTACATCATCTTCATTCTGACAAAAGGTCCTCTTTAATGATGGACAAGCAAATGGATGACTGCGAGTACTGTGATGTTGAAAAAGCTGACAAATACCTTTGAGGGGAAGACTTGATATATTGCAAGGCTTACTGGAAGTACCAAAAAGTCTGTATTATGTAAGTTATCTCCTGCAGCTTCCTAATTTGGACAACTTGCAGAAAAAAACACTTTGTGACAATTTGTCTGTATTTATGAGCTATTTATATCTGATAGAACATGGTCATTCAAGGTTGCTGGCATTTTGAACATGGTGATATGATAAGCTTTCATTAGCCTATAAGCAGCTAGATGTTTGCATCAGGAAAACTTGGTGTTTATCTTCAAAATCAAGTATCTGTATTATATTCACTGTTGTCATAACAATCCTCCATGAAGTAAGACTGCATGCATGCGCCACAGGCAGTAGGGAAGATGTGCTTTTAGAAAGTTCAAAATTGAAAATGAGCTCAGTGTCATTTAACAAACTGAGGAGATGGGAGTACAGTTTTAATTTCAGAATGTGTGGAAGAAATATTGCAAATGTTGGCTTTTACATTTTCAAAGAGGATATTTTATTTAAAAGTTTCTTTGTTTGGGGTGCGGGGGTCATGGAGAAAACTAGGTCAGTTTTATTAAAGTAAAAAAAAAAATCCAGATCTTGATGAATTATTAAGCTGTCCTTAGGCAACAGGGAAAAAAAACAAACAAACAAACAACAACAACAACAAAAAACACTTCACAGGGCTGAAACACTGTTAAGAATAAATGAAGAATAATCACTATAAGGGTATAGTATTTTAACACTGTATGGAGGCTCCAGCTGAAATGCCCAAATACCATTTGCTCCAGCTCTTCTCCTTTTATTTTTGTCTGTGTAGCTCTCTGAAAGCTGAACAAAGTTTTGGTCTGTGAGTTCTTGCCATATGACTGCTGTGCCTGTCCAAGAAACAACCCAACGGGGGTTACGGGCTGGGGCCAGAATCCCTTTCCTCCCTTCCGTGCTAGCAGAAGAACACAGCAGATGTACCAGCGGGAAATGCATGCTGTCACATCCTCTTCTCTGGTGTAAGTACTGACACGTAGTGGATCATCCCGCTGACACGTTCCCAGTGCTGCTGTTAGGACACACAAGACCTCTCCGTGCCCTCCCTCTTTCCCTTCAACGTCAGTGCTGTCTGAAAATGCCACTCTGACACTGTGAAGTCTATAGGAAGTTGCTTGGCATCCTCTTAAGAATAATGAAAAATGGACTTTCATATACAAACAGGAGATACTAGGAGCAATAAAAATATGGTTGGGTCATTTAGTTTATTTTATGCCCCTTACACACTGTTCTGTACTGGCTGGAAGTCTGAGACAGCTATGATCTGGCACCTTTGAAGACAATGTTGTATGTGTCTTTGAAGTTGTAAGCTTCACAGTCACTGAACTTTAGAAAGCTACTGTCGTAAAAGTCTCTTTTGCTGCTTCTACTCCTACTGCACTAGGATCAAAAGAAATAACAACGTGTCATTAGGTAATTCCCATAAGGCTACTTGGAAGTGATGGGTCATCATTTAAATCTCTCTTTTAGATCTCACTGGCAGATACTTTTGAGCTCAAAAATATGCCAAGCAACACTAAACACTCATTTCCTTCACTTTATCTGTAAGTTTGCATATGCTGTTGGGTCTGCAGTATGCAATAGCCATAATCCCAAAATTAAGGGCTTTGCAAAGCCTTGTCAAAATCAGCACCTGCATAAAAGATGAAATAACGTGAGCCACTCATGTAAGTTTATCTCAAATGTTCCTGTTGAGCTGAGAAGACAAGGAGAATGAAAGAAACTGCTGATACTTCTTGTTTTAAATACTAACAAAAATGTACCTAAATGGAGTTTTCAAATAGTTTTATAATATCCTTTCTTTTCTGAGGGTATATTGAAAAATGGAGATTGGGGAGCATTTCTCAGGAGCCTCATCAACAACTTCTGTTAAGTAGAAGTGAGGGGATGCTGAGGATCCATCAAGGCAGAAATGAGAGCTTATGCAGATGCTACAGGGGCTTCCAACAAACCGTCAGCATAAATATTCCTCGGTAGTTCACCTAGCTGCTGATTTCTCTCAAGAGGAAGAAGCAGGCTTGAGATGCACTGCAGCAGAGGCTACGCTGTTTAACAGCGTTATGTAATGAAATTCGATACAGCAAAAATAAACTAAAATGACAATGCGAAGAAAACAAAAAAGATGCCGAGATGCATCACCATCGAGCCATGAGAGTGACCTTCTGCAAGACACGTGACCATAGCTCTGTACGGTATTAAGAACCACTCATCAGCACCACTCATCTAAGAGGTTTAGTAAACATGAACCAGCAACCCAGATAAACAGGAACATGGACAAGATATGTCATTGCTTTGATTTTATCTATTGCAGGACTCTTGTTGCACTCAAACATTCCTCTTTTGTGAAAAGCACAACCACACAAGCAGAGTGCAAATGTAAGTAGATATACAGCCATCAGCTGACTTGGAAAACTGATCTTTAATCAAAGCCAATGGGAGAAAGCACTGATTAAAGATTAGTGCTATGGTATGGCCCCAGATTCTGGGGTACTACATCTGTGAAATCAATGTACTTAGCTCTAGGCAGCTAAAAAAAAAGTGACAGCAGCTGTTTTAAATCTCCTGCAGTGAAGTCATGGAACTCATAGGGACTTAGTAATTGCATAGAGATTTAATAATGCCTTCTCTCAGATAATGCTTGGGCTGCCTGGTAAATTCATATAATTGCCATTAATGAAGGCCATCTGCTGAGTGACAAGGTAATCATTCCAAAAGTTCTCATTCATGCCATCCAGGGCTTGCAAGCAACTGAGTAAAGCTTCAATCACTTATGGCAAAGTGGTAATTGCAACTTCATTGTTTTTCAAAATTTGTGTAATTTCTGGTTACATTCAGAGTTTTAAAAAAAGCACATATTTGAACACAGTGGGGTAATTTTATATAAAAATATATTTTCTGTACTTACTGCTAACTTCAGCTTTTCAAACTGCTGAACTTTCTAAATGCCTAAATACAGCATGGTGACATGACAAAAAACAGTCAGCCCTTGATGTTTTTTTCTGCCCTAATTTACATACTTTACAAATGTCTTCCTCAGCTTATCATTATAGATATAACACTTGTAACGGGGAGAGGGAAAGCAAAACTTGGCAAAACATGGAAGAGTTACCATTTTGCCATACCATCACTTTTGAATGAAACTAAGTAATACCCTTTCCAAACAGGGATGGATATATTTAAATTATTTTTATCATTATTTTATGTGGCTTTTCATTGCTGGGATACTGGTCATGAAAAAAAGACACAATGGTGCAGCAGAAGATTCTTGCAAATGTTACCCAGCCCCAGAATTCAGGTAAACTGGACTGGTTCAGCTGACATTAGAATCTACCTCAGTATTTAAAAAACTTGAAACACTGAAACTTTACAATTAGCAACCAGGAATGCTATTTTTAATGAAGAGCACAAATCTATCAATGTTTAAGCATGTGAATGAATTCTGAATGAATTTGGTCTATTTGGACAAATCCATATTTGCTACTGCATGAATGCTACTACCAAATTATCAGTGCAGCAATTCTAAGTAAGCCATCTGTAATACCAGAACCAGGTAACAGATTAGCCTAAGGAGAACTTTGCTTCCCAGCCAGTCTAATAGGGCATCATGCTAATATAACTATACTGCTGTTGTGACCCGAGTTACAAATCTGAGCTGACAAATCTCACTTGCTTTACTCCTATGAGTTGTCCTATTGGCCTTTTGCTTACTGATTGCCTTATTAGTAAGTCCAATATCGCACTTTTGCTTAATCCTGACTAATACCACCATTTGCATGGCTAAATGTGACAGTAGGGGACCTTAGATGTCAGGTTTCATACTGAACCTATGTCACAGTTCTGTGCTGTGAATTATAGCATCTCTAGAGGTAAGTCTTTTCGATATGTATGTGTAGAAGTTGCACTTTATACTTAAAAACTTATTTTTTAAAGCTGTGCTTGCCATGTGGAGGTGAGAGACTGAAAGAATTCTGTTCCTCCTCCTGTAACAAATACTCATCTCCCAACGAAAAGAAAGAGTAACAGAGGGCAGGACTTCAACTCCAGGGCTGCCCTCACTGCCAGCCAAGAGTTTGGCCTAAGGAACCTCTTTTTTACTGGGAATGGGATTCATCAGGCAGAAAACAACAAAACTCTCTTTTCAGAGGCTTGGTTTGGGAGGTGGAGGAAATGCAGTGTGTTATAAATTGAAGAAGCCAATCTCGGAATTCTTGAAACACAACAAAACAAAGACTTTCAATGACTCTTGGAGTCCTACATTAAAATTCTAAATGGATAATTTTAATAAAAGCATGAGTGAAAAGTTTTGCCTGAGTCCAACTGACAGCATTACTGTTACATTTAGTACAGCCCTTTAAAATGGAGTAAACCAGCATACTGGATTATCTGAAGTGAACAGCCAAGGGTTCCAGGTGTCATAAATAGTAAAGTAATAAACATAGGATGTTTAGGTTGGAAATTAGGAGAAAATTCTTCTCAGAAAGAGTAATCGGGCATTGGAATGGGTTGCCCAGGGAAGTGGCAGAGCCACTGTCCCTGGGGGTGTTCAAGGAATGGTAGGATGTGGTGCTCAGGGACATGGTTTAGTGGGTGGTACTGGTGGCAGGGAGATGGTTGGACTAGATGATCTTGAAAATCTTTTCCAACCCTAATGATTCTATAATAGTATTGCTAGACTCAGCCTTCACCACAGAATCATAGAATATTCCAAGTTGGAAGGGACCCATAAGGATCATCAAGTCCAACTCCTGGCACCGCACAGGTCTACCCAAAAGTTTAGACCATGTGACTAAGTGCACAGTCCAAACGTTTCTTAAATTCATACAGGCTTGGTGCAGTGACTACTTCACTGGGGAGCCTGTTCCAGCGCACAACCACCCTCTCAGCGAAAAATCTCCTCCTGATATCTAGTCTAAACTTCACCTGCCTCAGCTTCACCCTGTTCCTGCGGGTCCTATCACTGCTGTTTATGGAGAACAGGTCACCCGCCTCTCCACTCCCCCTCGCGAGGAAGTTGTAGACCGTGATGAGGTCTCCCCTCAGCCTCCTCTTCTCCAGGCTGAACAGGCACAGTGACCTCAGCCGCTCCTCATATGTCATCCCCTCCAGGCCCTTCACCATCTTTGTCGCCCTCCTCTGGACACTCTCCAACAGTTTCAAGTCCTTTTTGTACTGTGGTGCCCAGAACTGCACACAGTACTCAAGGTGAGGCCACACCAGCACAGAGCAGAGTGGGACGATCACTTCCCTCGACCGACTAGCAATGCCATGTTTGATGCACCCCAGGATACGGTTGGCGCTCCTGGCTGCCAGGGCACACTGCTGGCTCATATTCAACCTGCTGTCGACCACGACCCCCAGATCCCTCTCTGCGGGGCTGCTCTCCATCATCTCATCGCCCAGTCTGTATGTACAGCCAGGGTTGCCTCATCCCAGGTGCAGGACCCAGCACTTGCTTTTGTTAAACTTCATGTGGTTGGTGATCACCCAGTTCTCCAACCTGTGCAGATCTCTCTGCAAGGCCTTTCCATCCTCGTCCGAGTCTACAACTCCTCCAAATTTGGTGTGTCATCGGCAAATTTGCTCAAAACACCTTCTAGTCCTACATCCAAATCGTTTATAAAGACATTGAAGAGGACTGGCCCTAAGATAGAGCCTTGAGGGACCCCACTAATGACCTTCCGCCAGCCTGATGTGGCCCCCTTTACCACAACATTTACCAACTAGCACTCTTCTTCTGGTTCTTTAATACTTGCAAAAATACATATCAAGGTTAGTTACAAAAAGCAGAGACAGCTTGAGAAAGTGACCAGATAGTAACACATTGTGGGATTCCAGTCTTTCTGATTGCTAAAGCATGAAAATGACAATCATTAATTAAAGAAAATCATTAAAGAAAATCATGCCAACTTGGCTTGCAGAACTGTATTACCTAGCATATAGTGAAGCTATGTTTTTAATATCATAAAATGTAATCAAATGTATCTCAGAAGTAAGGGGGAGGGGGAATATCCAGACCTCCTCAGAAATGGGTCAGAGTTCTGTCACTGCCATGTTTTTGCCTGGAAGTTACTAGTGGTCTTTACATTTTTAGGATGCTCTGTCCTTAAGATAATTTTATAGTAAGTATAAAAGTTTTATATTACCTAAGTAGAAACCGAACTATCTTCAAAAACAACATGCTGTTCCACAGCCTGTTTTCATACAAACACACAACAGTATTTTGTGTTGACTGTTTCTCCTTTTAAGAAACGATTGTCATTGACCCGGTCTTGCAAAAGTGCTGTTGTGCAATGACCTGATATTTTGGTGGGAGTCATAAGATAACAGAATAAAATAATGGCTACTGTCGTGCTTCTGGCTGGCACACAGCATGTTATAAAGGCCTTCTGAAAGGATTATATTTGGTATTGATAAATGTTTCACTATTGGTATGTATCAGTCAGATTTATTTTAAATAACATCCGCAGCAAAATACATTTGATTTAATCTTGAAACGAAAATGGAGAAGGATGGGTAGCAGGAAAGCCAGATACTCCAGAACATTGCACTACTGTTGAACGTACAGAAATAGAAACTTCAGAAACAACCTGAAAGAAAACTTCAGCTCATAAGGAGACGCATGGGCTTATCAACTTGCGTCATTACTCTTCTGGCATTTCAGTACTGACTACCAAGTGTTAACAGTAAATAAAATTCTCATAATCTAAGGCACGCCACATTTTCTGTTGATGATTTAGTGTGTTTTGCTCAATTGTTTAGTCTAACTTCTGTGCCTACAGCTGTCTTTATGGTTTATTGCTGTACCAGAAGTTCATCTTATTTTAGAGTTCGCCTGACTTCCTTGTCACTGACTTACAACAATTAGTCACTTTATCAATTCAGGTTGCCTAGTTGTGTTTTTTTTCCGTTGTTGTTGTTTGTTTAGTTGTTTGTTTTTTTTCCTACGTGAATATACCTTCTTAGTATATCAGTTATGCATTTACTCTTTGTGCCTTGCAGTTCATCTCTTATAGTAATCCCCCAGGAATCAGAAGAATACAACACAGCAACAACTTTGAATAAACAGCAAAAACACATAGAAGAAAGGACTTAATAGTACAGTGGATGAGATTCATGCATCTTTTGCTGGGTGACAAGGCTATAGAAGCTTAATTAATTTTCATGCAGCTGGAAAGCTTTTGAAACAAATAATTTTAAAATGCAATTACTTTTTTTTTTTTTTTAATTCAATTTGCCTGTGCCCATACTTGGGTTACCTTGTCTTCTGGACTATGTGGTACAGCTAGGGGTCTTCAGACAAAAAAGGAAATACTGAGGCCATTACATACTTCAGTTATTTCCATTATTTCCAGAGCTAATAGTAATTCCTTCCTAGTGCCAGATAGAATATTTCAGTCGCTGGTACTTATATTTAGCTAATTTAGAACCATTTATCACTTTTTCCTGACATAGTATCCTAGAAAAATGCCAAAGTACTTCTATTTAAATTTCATTCACTCAGACACTTTAAAAATACTTTATTTCTGTGGAATATTAGTTTGGGGATTTGAATTTGTGGGTTGATTTACCAAATAAGTTCCCATAAATACAATTCATTAGAGCTATTTAATAGATTACCACATATTAGACCGGAATGCATATCATTAATAAAGTATCTCATACTTTTAAAGGATAATTGATCATAAAGGTGACCTACTGATTCTGTAGTTAAATAATTCCTAGTTATAGAGGGATGAGTCACAGCCAATCAATACTGCGTGGATTATAATTTATCTTCAATCATTTCATCTGCACTAAGCACAATATTAAGTCTCTCTGGGACATCCTTTAACAGTGAAACTCACTGGATAGTCAAGTGTCCATAATTTCTTAGACTGGAAAAGAACATGTTTATTTTCCTAAGCCCGCTCATTATGGAATTTATGGGAGTACAGGCATCTGCTTTAACCTGCTCTATTAGATTTTCTGATGAAAGAATGTTAGGCTCAGACCTTGTATTATATAATGTACACACCACAATGCAAATCTGAATCTCAGCATATATTTAATAAGCAGTCTCTGCCAGAATTTGCATACTAATACGCAGCCTGCCACTGCTCCTCATTCCATTTCAATTACTCCTACCTACCGCTGACACCCTGCCTACTGCACTGCTTTCACCAGGAAGGCTTCTGTGTTCCTCGCAACTTTTCACATTACTTCCTGTCATACTTTCTCTTGTATGCTCAGCAACTATTCTCCCCTTATTTCTGTAGGTGGCTAAGAGAGGGAATAAAAAGCTAGTCTCCACACTCTCATAGCTTGCACTCAGGCTAAGAGAAGATAAACAATGGGAAGGAGCATTTGCAGGGAAATTTCTATCTATCCTCAGCTATCTCAGGCTTGAACATGTTTGGGGAAGACTGCACTCCTCAATAAAGTAGCTACCAGTCTCTCATGAACATCAGTGCACACAAAGGACATGCAAGAAGGACATCCCTGATTAATTTTGCAAGGCACAGGACAAATATTCTCCAAGCCCTTGCTGCAGGGCTTGGAGATGTCTAACAATTCAACAAGGCCAAAATACTCCATGCTTTTTAGCTATTATTTTTTAAATGGGAGAAATTATTTTGCTGGAATTTTCCAACATCTTTTCAACTGGTGAAAATAAGAGTTACATTCTAAATGTTTGCCAAAGGTAAGTAACTGAAAAGAAGAGCCACATTTTGAACAACCTTAAGTATTGCCAATATATATATGTCAATTCCTCTGCCCTCCTTGGATAAGAGATTTTGCTATTGGACATTTTATATTGAATTTTTTCTTCTAAGAAAATATTTTTATATGTCGTTCTGAATGGCTTTAATATTTTTTTTGTTGTAGAATTTTGTTCTCCAATAGTGATATATTAGATAGATAGGCTATATGTATTAAATATATGCTAAATATTTAAAAAGAAACAAACGATTTTTTTACGAAGTTGGTAAAAATGACCTAACTGCTCATTCATTATACTCAACTCTTGTGTAACACCTAGCTGCAGGCTTACCAAATTGGCCATTACCTGGCCGTAAGACTAATAGCAATCAGATTGTCTGGCATTTGCAGGTTGTCTTTACACGACACTCTATAAAGACCTTTCATGCCATTGAGATGGTTTTGTCAAAATCCGCTTTCAGTTTGCTGAACTGAGAAGGCATTTGTCTAAGCCACTTTCCTACCTCCTAGGCTCTGTATCTGTTCCAAAAAGCTTCGTGTCTGTTTGTTACAAATATTTTCCAGAGATGAATGTAAATTTGATAAGATTTAACTAATGACGCTCCAGAGATCGAAAATTCCTGTAACAATTGGAGTGCCAAACTCTGCTATCTGAAGAAAACTAACTTTTCAATGCTCTGTGGTCAATTAAAGAAGCATTTAGTTAGTTAAATAAAAGGACTAGTCAGAGTATCAGCCTTTCAGGGTACATAGTGACATTATTTATTGTCATTGAACACTATTCCCATTAAAAAGCCTTGAAAACAGCCATTCATTTTAGTGGAAACCTCTCTCTCTTTCTCACATTGAAGAATATATTCCATAAAACAAAGAGCGTGATTGCATTCTGCTTATTAAACTGATGTCTGTTCTTCTCTTTCTTCCTTCCAGCCACCCAGCAGTCCACTCAATCAATGTGCTGCTGTTGCCTAGTTATCAGGAATTCAATCCTGCTGCCATTGAGGTAACATTAGATTTCCCATTGATTCAGTGCGGGAGGATTGGTTCCAGGCAGTAGATAGACAAACTGAAACACAATTTCTTACAGATTTTCTGGGAAAAAAAAAAAAAAAAAAAAAAAAAAAAGATGTTGCCTTCATCAGGGCATTTAGAGCTGCTTCAGACAGGCAGGCTAACAACATTCAATTTAGTAGGTAAGTAATGTGGTATGAGATTTATGTTTTTTGTCTAAGAAACTTCTTTTAGAAGTATTTAAAATGTAACTGCTTTAAAGATACTACTAGTATGTGTGTAGGAAGGGAGGTGCTTCTTCTCTATCTTGCCTTGAAGAAAACAATCACCATTTATCTACTACTGGGCAGAGCTTAAGAAGGACCCTGACCATGCCTTGCAGTGTAATGATGACAGTTCTTAGCAATCTAACAAAAATTTCTGATGTGTGGAGCAATATCCACTGGGACCTGACCACTGACTTCAAATGCAAGATTTCTGTTAGCTCCAGTTATACCTCACACCTGAGTTCAAAAAAAAAAAAGGCATTTAAGCTTGCACTGACCCAACGTGGCTTATCCCACGTGCTGTACGGGTTAGTACAAACCCTGAAACAACACGAGCAGAATACTAAAGTACTAGTTAATCACCCTTTCTCCTCAGCAAGGCTAATTGCCTCAGGCTTGATGCTGACGCAACTGTTCCATGTCTGCTTTTCAGTAACTTCATCTTCCTGAACAGCACAGGCAGCTACAGACACATCTCAGATCCATCATCTCACATATAAGGCACTCCTGCTTCTTCAGCACTGAAAGGTAAGTGGACTTTTATTTTTTGGATAGGAATGTTACTCTGAGAAATAACTAAAAATCTCACTTCCATACCTCTCTGATAGCTGTACAAAACTCACTCTGCAGCACCTTCTTTAGGGACTGTAGCTTATGTACCGGTACTTCTCCAGATTCTTGCAGTTTCTCCAGTAACTCAATTGCTCTTGCAACATCTGAGTGGAAAAAGAAAAGGAATAGAAGTCAGTATAAACAGAGGTTGTAAATGGAACAGCAACTAATAAGTGACAACAGAGAGCAGTGATGGTGAATTTAAATCCAGTTTAGCAATAACTACTGTACTAATCTCATGTTATACCAGCTTCAGATAGGCACCAGCACTGCAGTCCAAAGATCCAAATCCTAAGTATAGACAAACGGTGCATTTACTTGTACAACAAACACACACACAATGCTACTTTCTCAAATGCGAAACTCTTCTGGAACAAAGCTAACAGTTCAAAGCAGCTAATCCACATCAGCAGACCTAAAATATTTCTTACTTTTCTACATACAAGAAAGGAGCACTGAAACATGGGGGTCTACTTTGAGAAAGTCTGAAAGAATGACGCTGAGTCCTTATATAAGTACACTCTAACAACAATGTGCAACAGAAGTATTTTATCTTTTCCTCTCTTAAATCTAAATATAAATTATGGATAAAGAAAATCTTCTAGAGACAAGTAAGAGTCTGCTAGAATGAGAAGCCTGCTATTGAAGAGTAAATGAGAGTATATGGGTAAGGCTCTTGTCTAAGTCTCCAAAGACCTATGCTAAGTTTGCTGATTTGCCATGTAAAAATCCTTATTACCAACAGAAGACAGAAGTGCAGGAATACTACTTTTGGTGGCCTAAATCCTTCTTAAACCTGCATGTATTGTCAAGGCCAAAATCTAGGTGTTTCTGAAGAGCAGTCCATAGGGCTTAAGTGAGTAGCTATTCAGAATGGTGAGCAGGACTCTGGTCCAGCTGAATACAGTCCATAACCTCACTCACCATGTTTTTCATCTTTAACACCAGTTCCTAATTCACACACTAATAACTAAGATACGTTAAAAAATAAAACCACGCACACACAAAAAATACTGTCCATGAGATGCTCAACAATCCTTTATGGCTGGGGACACAGGAGCACAAGAAATACTAGCCTGTCTGACAGAGACTAGCCTAATCAACAAAGAGACACGTTGACTCTTTTGGAGGAGTGAGCTGAGCAATACACATCCCAGTCACCCTTCAAAATGGTAAAGCTTAATTGAGGGTTTTCTCCTCCTGTGCCATTTAATGCTACCTTGAGACTCATTCTGTACATCTGCAGATATAGTTGAACCTAGCAGTGCTGTTGCCTTGACTGTGTGGTCATTCTCACATCTTCTGGTGTATTTTGCATAGCTACCAGAGCCACTATTGGTGAACTGCACTACTCTACTAAAAATAGGTCTGTATCCTAGCAATTAAATGAATTTATAGTACTAAATGATAAATGAATAATTGAAGTATTTTAATTCTGTGCGTTAACAGTGCTAAAAAGAAATAAGCTCCCTCCCCCCTGCCACACCACTCCGAAACATCTACAATAACTAGATGCATCCTTGTATAGTTCTCCCGGCTGATGACAAGGATTTTACTGTTTGTGACTGGGAGATTATGCTAATTTAAAGAATTCTTACAATCCTTGGCCTGTAGCTGAGCTATACTGACCAGATGTCTTAGACATAAAAGACATGTGAAATTTTCTGGAAATAGAAAAGAGGTGACAGTAGATGAGCTCTAATGGGAATAAAACCATAGTAATGTATTTGCATTTGTAACACAATAATTATTATCCATCTGCATCAGTGTTAGGAGAAGACAAGATGATGCCTCAAAGAATTTACAAGTAAGGTGATTTACAAAGGAGGTAAGTAACTGGTTAGCACAGTAGGTTATGCCACAGCAGCTCAACAGCCAAATAACTCCCAAGCTCTTTTACAGACCTCTGTCAAAATACATCTCTAAATATGAGAGGAAACATGGCAGAAAGCATGCAGTGTTTCTTTAAGAAGGAAGTCTCCCCTTACCAGGCTTCAGTTTACATTGCAGAGCAGTCTTGGTGCGCATGAAAGTTCAGATTAAACTAAACCTAAACCCATGCTCAGAGACTGTGCCCATGCATTTACTCCAAGCTGTGCTTCAACTGCTAGTGGGCATCCAGTCCATGTCACTAGGCCACAGCCAGTCTGAAACAACCTCTCCATACAACACATGCAACGTGGGCATGCGGTCCTCAGCACCGCCTGCTCTACTTTGCTGATTTGAGCATTGTTCCACCGCACATTATCTGCTAGTAGCCAATGTCATTCATAAGGGGTCATCTGCGCCCCCCAAGACTTTGGTGTGATGGGAAATAGGCTGTATTTCCTTCCTGTAATAACCCTGATGAAAAGCTTAAGGAACACTTAAAAAATGAAATTGCTCAAAGCACAAGAACTTAAGTGCAGCAAAGGCTTTTTGCTTATCTTTTATACAAGGTGAGTTCCAGTTAAAACTGAAGTTAAGTGCTTACTCAAAGAAGTGATGTCACTGGCAATGAGGGAGATTTCAAAGTCACATTGAAGGAAAAGCATATAGCAGGGAATCCACCCTGGTGAAATCAGATAGTTTGCCATATGTTTCAGAAGCACTGGTATTCACCTGCTGGGAAATTTTTCTTGTCCCAAACCCTCCTTTGATTACAAATGTAATCAGCTTTGCTTGCAAAAGTTATCATCAAGTAATTGTTCTTAAATACCATTTTCTTACATACTTGTGGAAAGCACAGATTTATGAAAAGTGTGGGTGTAAGAAATACTCAAGGAATTATGCTAAAACCAGTTAAATTTTATATAAATAAAATACTCTTGCTTTTCATTTCTGATTTGTCCTTTCTTTAATCAAAGGTATTTTTGAAGCACAACAGAAAATGATTTCTTGCCTACTCTTAGAAGTACATTATAAAATATGAACTCCATTATATTAACATTAAGCTGATGGTAATGTCACTGAGATCCATCCTCATTTCCCATATTTACATCCCTCATAAATTATCAGGAATTTTGAGTAATGATGTGGGTAGAATTATTCCTCTGTATTCTATGATGCGTACACTTGGAAAGGAATATGCACTTAATTGGATTTAAAAGAGGGTAAATCTTTTTTTATTATTTTTTTACCTCTTTCTTCTTACTTCCTCCTACGTGCACACAACTCCTTTCTTTCACGTTCTGCTTAAAATTCACTTCCCTTTTTGTCTTCTCATCGTGATGCTTGCCTACAGCCTTTCAGAAAATAATAACGTTTCAGTGTGGTGGGTCACGTTATCAGTGAAACACAGAGAAGGCAGGGGGCTGTGGGTGGAACACATTTTATCAAGTGCGATCATCAAAAGAAAAGCATGGCTCTCAGAAAAAAAAAAATCTCATTTCAAGTGTTCTTTCTGTTTTCATTTGAATGAAGCTTCATTTGCAATGCTAGTGGGACAGAAGCAGGAGGTTACTATATAGGCATTATGAAAGAGAAGTATCACTAGAACATAGAACCAGCAAGATACCTACTGTGATACAAGAGGAACATTCCCGTGCAATACAAATTACTTCTGTACCTACAGAAACATATCACAGTGCAACTGATAAAAAGGTCTTCCTTCCCGCTTAGTTATCACTTTTTTTCTTCATGCTTTTGTTCTGGTATTACATACTGTTTTCACTGGCTGATTTTGTTCACATAGCTAAGCAATAAACAATGTAGACTGATCTGTTTAATTAGCTGGATGTTTTGAAAAGTAAACGTTATTTCCAATGTTTTGCAATCCAGCTTTTATGACTTGATAATTACGAATCCATGCATTACAGAAAGAATCCTGGCTGGTCTCCACTTGGTCCTTCCACAGGACTGTTAGCTTTGGGCAGATGAGATCCAGCATTCTGTGAAAGTTGTCCAGACTGTGGTTTCACGCTGGTATATTTTGTGCAGGCTTTAAGTTTGTTTTAATTTCACTGAATCAGAGAAGCACAGATTCATTCAGGTTGGAAAAGACCTCTAAGATTATCTAGTCCAACCTTTATTTAGTCCGATACATTACACATTACTAGAAAAAAAAAAAAATGATTGTAGTTTGTTAAATGCTCCCCATCTAATATCAGAGTGACTCTTCAAAAAGAACATACTTGCATGCTTTGTAATGCAAAATATGGAAACTGGTGTGTATCTACCAGTGTCCATACTTCCTCTCGTGTTCCTCCTCTGTGAGCAAGTCAAATGTCAGTATGCAGTCCTTAAAATAAATATTAACCTCTGACTTAAAAGACAATTAAGCAGAAAATAGTATGCTCTGTAATACTAACTTGGGTTCAAACAGTAATTACTCAGAAACATAGTATTTCTGTACTCTGATAAATATTCTAGAATCATATTGTGGGGTTGCTCCTGAAGCAAAAATATGGTGATCACTTGTTTGTTAACATGAGGAAACAGACATGAGGAAACAGACTTCTCACATTCTCGAGGTCATTCTACTGCCTCATTCACGTTAACTGTGGAGAACTTCAATGAGTTAGTGTGCCAGTTAATAAGAAAAGTAAATGTGCTGAATAAACACTATGCTCTGGTACCTCACAAATTGACAGCAAGGACACTCAGCAAGCCTCCGATACATTCACTAACTTCACTGTGGCATTCCAAAAAAATAATCCTGGCAATTTTCAAGCTATATACCGTTGTGTCCAAAGACCTTTAATTAGGCTGAGGGTGAAGAATTTGCATGACATAACAGGTCTTTATAATTGTCAGTTTTTGTTCCTCCAATGCTTTTGTTAAGGTTTAGTTGTTCCTTTACAGCTCGTGAAAACATATTCCCGAATTCGGTTACTCTTGTCAATTTTTTATCATAATTCCCAAAGCCTACACAGGATGCTTATTATATTTAGCAAACTGCTTCAAGTACCATCAAATGACAGTAGGTGATCAATGGTCACGCAATTAGAATTCCATAGTGATTAGCAAAGTTCATTCATGATTCATAGCCAGTAGCCCTAATGCATTTTATCACTCCCTATCTCTGTGACTTCTTCTTTAAAGCACAAGCTTTAGAACATTTTCAGTGTGTATCTTTAGAAAATTTTCTGTATTACCAGAGCTCTGCTGTCAGCTGCTACTTTGCATAACACGACAATTCCCATGCTGGCGTCAAAGAGCAGAATGCCCCATGTCCCTTCATTTGGCTCTTTGGTTCCTCACTAACAGCACAGTGCTCTCATGAAATACAACTTAATACATTTAATCTAACCTAGATTGTTCAGGAAAACTGAGGCAGAAACCAGACTTTTTTGCCAATTTGAGTTGCTGTGTTTGTCTTGCCCAGAATTTCACAGCAATCAGTAAGCGTAAACGTGTACTTCACCACGGTAAATCAGACTCGATGTGCAGGGAGCAACAAGCTAAGCTGTGAGGATGCAGCAATATTATTCAACACTTGATAGCGTATATCTGTGAGGTCTACTCAAATTAATTATAGCAAGAATATTAATATCAGTGCATTCGTACTCAAGTTTAGATGACATGGGTAGCAGTTAAGAGATTTACTGCAGTGTCACTTCATACTCCTGTGGTTAAACATCACTATGAATGCACAAATAAATGTAACAAAGAACAACCAAACAGAGCTCTGATGATTCATCTTGTGGTGAGGGCTTCAACTCAGCACACTTCTGATGCAGACATCTACAGCTCACCCTAGACTGCCGCTACTTTTGATGAAGAAAAACAGACACTTTCAGGCTACAATTCATCTGGCCTAATTTAGCTGAGATGAATCATGCTCTGGGAGTGCCTGTTCTCTTTGTTGACTATAAAGGGAGAATAGATGATTAACTCAGATGTACATGCCTACATCCTACATATTAAATGGTACGATGAAACCCACTCTTATTGTCCAGTGAATGACTCAAGCAAATTTACCGCCATGTGGTCCAGGTGACACCGTACTTGAGAACAACCACATTTGATAAGAACATCGTTGTCAGCATGCAGGCCAATATGCATTTTAGTTAAAGCCTTTTAAAATGTCTTAATCAAAGATTTTATTGATTTTTCTTCCTTCATGTATCAACCATGAAATAAGATTGAGCACACTTGTATGTGTCTCATTTTGCCTGGTGTGACATAACTGCTCCCTGGGACACAGGTGAAATTCCCCTACATGTTCCTACATACATTCCTCCACTGCCTTAGTCACAGAAGCGTAGAATCATTCAGGTTGGAAAAGACCTTTAAGATCATCTAGTCCAAGCGCCAATCTCGCACATTCATTTTCTGTGGCCACTCATCAGACTCTGTTTGGGTCTAAATTTATCTGTTTCTGTATGTCTGTGCTACACGCAGGCTTTGTCTGGCTCTAGACCCGCAGACACACCACAGCCACACAAGTCCTCGGCTTCACTCGGTCTCCCAGAAGTAAAGCCCGTGACCCAGCTGCTGCACACCCCAAGGCAGTGCTAAGCACCACGAGACTTCCCAGCAGCTTTGGCAGGAGCACCTGAATATGACATTAAAGGTCTGCAATGTTTTGCTAAATAACTTATAGAAAGGACAGAGTTTATTTGCAGGGAAAGCAGCGTCACCTTTAATCCAAAATACAAAGAGAAACTGTGTGGAGATCTCTCCGTCCAGCATCCTCAGCACTACGAAAGACCCTTAAGGTTCTCTTCAGCAATTTCAGTCACTTCTGCTGTTGCAGGCATACTGCCTTAAATGCTGCCATTGCAGGCATGCTGCTCCTGAATACTCTGCTTAGCTTGCTCAAATTGAACTCTCAAAAGGTTCCTTTAAATGAAAAAATACGCTCCTTTATGTTCTCTGAACCTCACAATGTCTACATTGACCAAGTAATCTTCCCTGCTCTCAAACTCCTAAGTTTTAACTAGTGATTTCCATTCTTCAGCTAGGGATTTTTCATAGACTTAACCTACCACGAAGGCCACTTGGAAGAAGTGGATTTGCTTCACCTTGGTCAATCTTCTTAGCCTATTCATTGCTGTATAAGGGCAAAGCCATTCCTCAAACTGTTTGAGATTGTTAGATGCTTTGAGAGAGTGGCTTGGTACTGTCACATTCCCACTACTGCTTTTTAAAGGAATAATAATAAATCATGAAATGGAAAAGCTCGAATTAACAGGTAATTCAGGATTGTTTCAAGATGATGAGTTTCACTTGCTTAGTTCTAGGCCTGAACAGCAATAATAACAATTCAGAATTTTTGAAGATGGGGATGTAAAACTAACCTTACAACCGAACAATTTTAGAACAGTGATGTAATTTTTATTCTTCCAAATCATTAGTTTCATTACAATTTCTAAAGCAATGCAGGTGACGAGGTGCATAAATGTGAGTTTGAACATTTTCACCAGATGATTTTACCATCTGTGAGTAACCAAGACATTACGGATACACCAGCCCTTTACATTTGACAGCGCCCACTACTTTTGTATAGAAGGCATTCAACATAGCAGCAGTATGAAAACAAGTTCCCACATTACCCTTCAAGAAGGAGGGTTAAAAAATAAGGCTGAAAATGCAAAGAATAGACAAGAACTGAAAACACTGATATTTTCTAACATAGTAGTTTAAAAGGAATGCCATGATTTTTTCCCCTGCATTCACTATGGAGAAAAGAGAAGGGAGGGTAAAATTTCTTTTTTTTTTTTTTTTTCTCTTTATATAGACTCAATTTTACATTGTTCAATCATGCCTGCTCTTTGTGATCAGAACTATGATTTATAACTAGCCACTAACTGCTGAATAGAACAGATGAGACATGATTCTCATGCTTTTTCTGACTAGGGACAGTTAGCTATGAATATGACAAAAAAAGAACAAGGTTTGTTAGACTTTGAAAAAAAAATAATTTTGTATTCAAGTAAATATGTATTGTATATATTTTGAATATACGTGTACATATTAATTCATTAAGTAAAATAATTAAATCCCCATTTCCTGCAGGAAGCATAATATGTAAATATTTCTTTAAAAAAGAAAAAAGTAATAGTGTTTAAAGCAGTTATTTGCCTACCCAAAAGTGTAAAACAGAGTTATATATTGGCTTCCTAAAACTATGAAATAATGGCAAAAAAAAACAACCCTCCAAAGCAAAGCTATAAATCCCTGAGAAACTGTGAAATTCAGTAGGGTAAGGACCTGGCTGTAATGAAATAAGTTCTTGCAAGATGAATTTTGTGAAAGTAAGAAAACTGTCTATTTCCTCCCGTAGCCATTGATATCTTGTAAAGAGATGCCTTGATAACTCCGCCAGCCTCAGTGTACTCCTTATCACATCGCTTGGTTTTTCAAGAACAGTTCAGCAGAACCACTACTCATGCTGGAGTGGAGTTGTTTTAAATGGTAGGCAGAAGTACACTGGACACCTTGCTGAAACTGCAAATGTGAACACTTCACAGGTTCTGATACCAAATTAAAAAAAAATAAAAGGCTGCTGCTACATTAAAATACCCCAAGGAAAGGTCCTTAATAGAAACTTAATAGAATGCTTGCTTTTGTGTTTTAGTCCGCAAGCATACAGAGAAAACCATTACAATCAGTGAAGGAATTAAATGTTTGACTAACCTAGAGAAGCAGAAAACAGAAACAATTACAATGAATAGGCTTGTGTGAACAAAGACAAACACTATTTCTGACTGTCATATACTTTTCTCTTAGCTGAATTCCATTCTCTCACTCCTCTCCCTAAGCAAAAACGTATTTAAGTGTCCTATGTGCGCACTGCGAAACAAAAGCATTGGCCATATGGACAACCTCATGCGTTACCCACACGGATGCTTACAGCCTGTCTTTAGTTTGCAGCTGAGAGATTTTTCTTGGCAGGGAAGCCAATAGGAAGAGGGGAAAAAGGCAGCAAGAGGTGCCTCGCAAAGGGAGGCAAGGTTAACTTAGGGATGCTAATTCTCAGTCACAACAGGCACCGCGTTGGAGCCAAGGCAGTCCCTTCCCCTCTCCTCTCTGTTCATGTGGCATTACACCAGAGTCTCCTGCTGCCTCTCATCAGTTCTTACCTCGTCAGCTTATCTTAACCTTAAATATTTTTCTGTTATTACAAGAAAGATGGCTGTGGGCTACTGGCAGTTGTAGCTAGCAGCAATGCAAATCATCACGAAGTCGAGCATCATAATTTTATCTTCTGTTGCTCAGTGTGTTTTTATAGGCAGTTTGAGATGACAGTGAAAAGATGACATTTGTGCAATGCAATGGATGCGATGCAGTCATTAAAGATATGCACCTAACACAACTTTCCCTATAGGGTAAGGTAACAAGAAGAAAGTTAATATTCACTCTTCAATTTTAGTGGATTTAAGGATATTACTTCTCGCAGATCAAATCCCTCTGGTAGCTGGCTACATCCTAGTCATTTCTCAGAATAGGAAAAAAAAAAAAAAAAAACTTTATTTGAAGACGTGTATGCAAAAAGCTACAACAGCAGAAGGCAGTATAAATAAAATCCTTTGGCAGTACAACTAGGTGGTACAGATATGCTGCTGGTAGATCTCAACAACTGCTCACTGCTAACGTTCAGCTCTGAGACGGTTATGACCTCAGAAGAAAGCCGTGACTATCTTGAATTGCTGCTACAAGTTATGCACAAAACTTTGAAACGGAAAATCCCTGTGAGAAACAGAGCTCACGGCCACCTTTGTAGTGCCGTTGTTTAGTGTTGTATGTGTGCTACAATGCTGAGAATAGGAGCAGGGAACTGAACTCATCTCAGGTTGCAGCCTGATTTCACAAGGTAAGTTATCTGCCTAAGATACAAGGAGCACACCTGGCATCTTTTGACATGGCTATACTGTTAGAAAGCAAAAGACACTATAAATGAGCCTAAGTTCCACCATCAGATTACAAGACTATCAGGCTACAAAGGGGACCAGACATACAACCACCTCTTTTTCCAAAGAGTGCTTCATGGATTTTAATGTCATCATGCCCTCTTAAAGTTTCTCTGGTCTGGCTCTGTATAACAAAGAACAGATACATTATCCTTTTATTCTTGTGATGATTCAGTAGATAGCATTTGACAGAAACACTAATGCTAAATCTACTGAAAAGTGAAGAGATGATGGTAAAAAAATTTCTGAGGGTTAAAACTGCTGCTGATGGCCACAGTGAACCACCTAAGCTATTTCAAGTACACACTTCCCCAATACTTAACTGGTCCCAGAGGGACTGATACCTTACGGTCTAGGAGATTTATTATTTTCAGAAAACATGGTTGAAAAAGAAAATCAAAAAGTTAGTGAAATTGGAGGATTAGTGCTTAAACTTGGGCTCTCATTAAAAAGAACCAGTAAAAATGTAATTTAGGTTCAGAAGAAATAAATTAAGAGTCTATTTCGGGCCACATTTTTCCTTATTCGATTATCCATGTTTACACAGAAACAATTAAAATAAATGCTTTGATGCTCTGTGTATTCATGGATACTTCATTGTTCTATCTTTTAAATTGTAACAGTTCTCCAGTCCCTTCTGGAAATCAACTTTTCTAATATACATATTTTAACTATTACTAGTAAAGTAGCACTAAGTTAACAACTCATTATGAGAAGCATTTCCTAGTGACTTAGTGGAACTGCATTTGAGAAGTTCGGGGTTTATTTAACCATTCTGTTTTGGACCTCGGAAAATCACATTCTCAAATATATACATACATCTCCTTCTGTATTTAACTTGTCTGAGACCTGAGCTTGTGGCTTAAATACTCATTATTAAAAGAAAACTGCTAGTATGCAGATGTGCATTTCTGAATCAAATCATCTTATCTGAACAGCGAATTAACCATTAAATGTTTCTCATTCAGAGGGTAACTCTCCAGCAAATATCACAAAAGAAGATTAAACTGACTTAGATTAACTTTGGAAATCCTTTGATTTTTACATACGTGCAGTTTCCAGCACATTAGTATTATTTTTAAATGTCAAAAATACATCATGTGAAACAAATTAATTGTGCATGATGGAAAGCAAAATTTACAAATTTACAGCTAAGTGCTCTCAAAATGCTAACTATCTGCCTTTCCTTGGTTTCCTCTTAAATCCTCAACTTCTAATTATTTGTGCTTCTGAGTAAGTAAAATCAATAGTTTTACATAATTCATATTTTAAATTCTATAGCTTTACCTACAAGAACCTCATTTTGTATCAGAATGGCACAAGTCACCAAAAGCTTGAATTTCTTTTTTGCATGTGCGTGACTGTCATCCATGTTAAGGAGAGATGTGAATATATGTGTTCTGAAATGGGGAACAAAAAGGACAAATTATCCTTAGCACAAAGAGGATGACTTCAGTGATTTGTCACTTTTTTTTTTTTTAATTTTCTCTGTGATAACATCATCAGAGGAGTCCAACTGAAGCTTCAGGATGGAATTAAGCAAATTGTTTACTTACAATTACATTAAGAGGTTAATCCTTTTTTCATTAGTTACACAAATGTCTCTCGGACATCAGCGTGCAACTGAAGCGTGTACAATCCAGCATAGGGATATTATTTACAAAAACAAATCTTTCCTTTTCAACATTATCTATAGACAGAGAGTATACATTTACTACACGCGAAAAAAAAAAAAAAAAAAAAAAAAAAAAAAAAAAAAAAAAAAACAGCATCCCTTGTTCTTTCTGATCATTAACACTCTCATTTTGCAATCTGCTGCAAATGGTGAATCCCACACCCACCCAGGGGCTTGTCACAGGCTCCATCCACTTCACCAAGCCTCAGGAGCAAGCCCCTTCTGGAGAACAAGAAGCAGAATGTACACATATTAGTTGTGTTTACCACTCTGTTCTATGTAGGATAAATTCGGGTAGGTTACAGTGATTATTTCATTGCTACCATCTCCGAAAATTTTTTTCAGCCTGACAGACCAGAGGGAATGGTAAGAACAGCTGCTCTCACAGAGGTGTCTCCCAAAAATTCCCTGACTTTGAACACAGCTTCTGATCAGTTACATGTTTCTGAAGTAAACAAGATTGGAAATCTAAGATATTCTCCCTCTACACCCCACAAAGGTGGCCTAGTGTTAAGAACACCACTACTTTTTGGAAGACGTTTCTGTGTCCACGTAGTGCCAGCCATGAAGGCGCAGCTCTCTGAAGAAAGGCAGTGCCACAGGGCTGTCATGCCTGGCACATGCAGATGATGCAATGAACTCTGATTCATTTCCATCCCCTGAGACCACGCTCAGTTCCAAAATCCACATCATCGTGACCTGCTTCAAGCCCAAGGACAGAGCCCTGTCCCTCAGCATGTGGCTGGATGAACTCAAGCCACCTCATGAGGCAGAGCCCCCCTTCCCACAGCGAACCCCAGCACCTCTTCCAGTTAAGGCTTCTACTGCCAGAGGTGTTTTAAGTTGGACGTCAGCATTTAACTTTTCAAACAGTCTATTTTTGCATCCCTGACTGAAATCAAAGATGACATTTGGGTTGGGACTTCCTCTTATCCTTGCTACAGAGCTCCAGGAGACACAACCGAAATGCATACTTAGCTTAAAAACCTCTTAAAACACTCGGATCTTCAGAAAACATCCTTATATGTAAAACATCAATCGCTGGCACAATCTGCTTACCTTAAATCATCCTTTCATATAAATACATTGGAAACAAATATCAAATAAATGTTGACAAACTGATGTAAAACAACAACAAAAAAAAAAACATTCTGGTCTGTGACCAGAATTGTCAATTGTTTCTGGTCCTACACATAACAGGCACGTTTTTCTTTCCCTTGGAAGAATGAATTTGGTTATTTATGTCATCAGCTGGCATACCGAAGAGTAGTATTAGACTTAAAGTGTGTGGCACTTGCAGAAATATTTTTCTGCTTTAACATGCTAGGCTGAAGAGCAGTACAAGAAATCTCTATGACAGATAGAAACGCTTTCTCGAAAGCCATGCAGGGAGCAGCATAACCGCTTAACACTGTTTTGAAGGGCTTAACCGCAGCGTAAAAGATATTTGGCCTTATGTTGCACCTCTGCCAAGGAGCGTATTTCACACTTCATGACTCTGATTTTCTCTTCCTGATGAGTGTGCTACATATTTTTCTCCAAAGATAATATACAGAAACTTCTATTCAAAACAATTTCTATTATACACAAATAAATGGGCACAGATGGGGAAAAATCCTTATTTATGTAGGTTTTGAGAATGAAAAGAGAAATGACAAGATGAGAGAAGGAAGGAAGGAAGGAAGGAAGGAAGAGCACTCCAGCAAGCAACAATGCATACTAATGGTCAAACGCCATTCGGTATCACATTTCGTAGAGTACATCTACCACTGCTGAAGCCTGTTCGAATTCTTATTCATTGTCACTAAACACAGTGTTTTATAAAGGATTTTCTGGAAGTTACGGGACACCTACTCCACTAGAAAAATATCTGTTTGAATTGTTAAAAAGACAACAGAGATTAGCTATGTGTTACAGCTCAAGAGCAAGAAGTCTCTCCAGTTGCCTAGGATATATTTGAAAGAAGGAGAAATTTGGTTGTCAACAGCCAATAGCTATGACCTTGTTGTGAAACTTCACAGGGATTAAAATATCAGCACTGGATATTCAGCCTATTCAAATTTCTTCTTTCATCCTTAATCACATGAAGAAGTGAAACCATCAGTGGCCTGAGTGGTAGCTATATAAGGAAAAATGTAGCAGGACCTGGATTATTAATAAAAGTCCCCCTTCACATAGAAAGGTATTTCCATGCTCTTAATCATGAGATGGTCTTTGCACAGGCTAATTGTATAATATCTTCAAAAGCAAGAACAGTCAAGAAGTCCTCTTTTAAAGCTACTGTTTCCATGGTCCTATGGAGAAAGGAAGAGAGATTGAAGTTTCACAGCACTCCAAGTAAATAAACAGTCAGTTTCCTGTCAGAGCAGATTTTCATCTTGGAAGGAAGAGCACAGGTAAAATTTTATGTAAAACGAGCTTTATGAAAAATTTGCCAGACTTGTAGCAAAACAAAAAAGTTCAGTTAGAACATCAGTTAAGCCTCCTCTAGCACAATGCCTGCTTCAAACCGCACACCTCCATAGGGCCGTTTCTAAAACGACTGCCAAGGGAAACACAGAAACCCTTTCCGCCCAGTGTGTACCTGGGAGCGTGGTGGTATTTGCAAAAAATGCTTCCGTCAGACTGTGCTAACGCACCCTTCGCGTGCTTCACACCCACGATGAGCTTCCTGTAGCTGTGCAGCACGACAGGCATTGCGAGGAGAGGCACAGGCAGCGCTGCTGGCCCAACACAGAGAACAATGAGACGCAAGGTGCGACAAGTGGTACGCAGTTAAATAAAAATAAAAAATAGTGTGGGCATTTTTAAGCATTGCCCTTTTGGTTTGGGCTGCCTGTTTTGTTTTTTAAATGGAGGCAAATTAAACTGGGAGCATAATTTAAAATCCATAACCTTGAACATAAAATGAAAAAAAAAAAATCCCGACCTTACTCTTTTTGTCATTTTATGAAACACAGCATTGTAGCTGTTCATTTCAACACAGAACCAAATAAAGCCTTCAAAGTTTCTAACATCATCCCTGAATCGGCCTAAAATATTCCCACAGTGAGCTCTGATGGGCACAGGGGATTACTGATGGGGTACTTCCTTACTGACGGCGTGCTTCCAATATTGCATATGTCTTATATGCTGAAAAGACAGGAAGTGTGCACTTTATTTTATTTTATTTCTTAAGTAAGAGACTTACATGGCTGTTAGAAGATGCCTGGCAGAAGGCTATTCCCCCTCACAAAGCTCTCAACCACTGGGCCCGCGTGCCCGCAGCGGCCCCCACATGTAGCTCCACCGCTCTACGTTTCCACCCTGCAGCAGTTGCTGATTCCTTCCCCTCCTCCCAGCAGAGCACCACGCAAAGGTCAGGCAAAAGCCTTGGAGATTAAATTGTAAGTGATTAAAATTTCCATTATTTTGTGAACTTGTTCCACATATTAAAAAGCCCTAATGGAACTTGCACACATTTGTGCAGGTAGAAAGGCACATGATGACAGGAATTAAGGAAATTAATTCCTGTGCTTTGGACTGAAGTAATCTTCCAGAATGTAATTGGCTTTCAATCATTCACAAACAACATGCCCTTCACCTTTAAATGGTAATTCATTTTACCATACAGATTTTGAATTCCATTTGTGTCAGGCTTTAGGAAAGCTCCATCGCCATACTGGAACACAGTACATGTTTTGTCTAGGAGCACACTACGTCAGAGCATAACTTGGATTTCTGATGTATGCATCCATACGGTGTTTTACCATTTCTGTGCCCCTTAGCAGGAGGAAACGCAAACACTCCCTGACCAGAGATCAAGCAGCCATTCAAGGCTCCGCAATACAAGGTTATTAGTGCTGCCGCTCATGGAATGCTCTTTATTTTTCCGCTGTGCTGCGCTCTCTGTGGGACACGGCAAAGTGGTTACAAGTCTACAAGACTCTCCTGGGCTATGCCTAGATCACAGCAGAGCCGCGCAAAGCACAGTGACAGTAAACATAGCCATGTCTGCTTTAATAAAAGCAATAGAAATGTGCAAAATCTCACTACATAGCACTTTCCTTCTTCCACGGCTGAGAGAGAAAGACTACAGAGGAAGTATCTGGAAGCACTAGGGTTGGAGTTGCTTCTGGAGTGTCAGCCCAGCCCACCCCTCCAGCTGACGTAGCAGCAACCTGTTACGGGTGATGAAGTACACCTCACTGACGAAACAGTCTTCTCAGGCCAGGTTGCAGTATTTAAATCTCTTTCTCCTTGCCTGTATTTTCCTTTTGCACGTCACATCCTATCATTCTGCGATGTTGCATCTCCCTCGCGCTACTGTCAGCCCTGGCTGATGACCAGGGAGACCGTAACATTGGCACCCCTGCCAAATGGTTAGGCATATCCAGGACACAGCAGACAACAGATATATATTATATTTAAATTGGGACTAATTTTCAATTTTTGTGTACTGTGGATTTTTTAAAGCGGTGTTTTCGTGATGAAGAGGAATGTATAATTCTGAAATAGTAATACTTGCCTCAGAAAAGCCAGGTTTGCTAATGGATTGCCATCTGTTCAGCCCTTTGCCAGGAAATAGATTTGTCCTGCTTACTGAAAACAGTATTAGGGTGAAACTGTAGATTACACAGTGGATTTCTGAGCATGCTAGCATTTTGTTATTTCAGTAAGAATAACTTTAGTTCTCCTTTTCTACTAACGTTTGAATTCAAGCCGTCTAGCAAACTGTATTTAGAGTACTTTGGATGTTAGGAAAACGCTGTTCACCAAGAGGGTGGTTGGGCACTGGGACAGGCTCCCCAGGGAAGCAGTCACGGCACTGAGCCTGCTGGAGTCCAATGTCCAAGACAATGCTCTTGGACATTGGGTCTGATTTTTGGGTGGTCCTGTGTGGAGCCAGAGTTTGGACTAAGTTGATCCTCGTAGGTCCCTTCCAGCTCAGGATATTCTGTGATTCTATGATATTTTGTGGGCTGTTTTGCTCTCAGTTGAGTTCCAGGAAAGCTGCCCACATCACCTGTATCATTTTGAAACTGTTCTCATCAGGCTTCTTTTGCACAAGATTTACAGAAGGCGCTCTCTATCTGGCTTTGAAAGCACATCTTAACCCTCCAGAAAGAACATGTTAAAAAAAAAAAAAAAAAAAAAGGCAAAAACCTAAACAACAGTGGCCTAAATCACGCGTTCAAGGGTAGAAGATCTATCTTCACATGCTTGGAGCCTCTCAGAGCTCCTCAATGCAAGTCAGGAAGAAAAATACATCAGCAACTCAAAATGCTGGTTTGGGAACTGTTTGACCTCTTCAGCTCACGGAGCCCAAGAAGCAAAGCAACTCGGACATCAGGTAAGTTATTCTCGCCGGCAACCCACAGAAACCCAGCGGCTGAGCCTTGCTAGGGGCACAAACGCGCTGCGAGGGAGAGGTCCAATTTTTACATCCCGCAGGAGAAAGGCGAATTTAAACCCAACTTCCAGACTCCGGCACCCCCTCGGCGAGGCTGCCGACACCAACTCAAAGCACCCGGCGTGGTGACAGGGCTCCGCAAGGCAGCACCCCAGCACCGGGAGCCACCTCCCGCAGCAGCCAGGCCGGGCTCGGGGCCAGGCAGCGGGGGCGAGCCGGGCGGAGGCGGCACGGCCGCGGAGCCCCAGCCCGGGGGCTGCCAGCGCTGCCGGCGGCCGGTCAGCCGCTCGCCGCCCACGGACAAAGTTTTCTCGCCCGCCTCGCAGCCCCTCTCCTCCCGCCCGCCGCGGGGCCGTGCCGAGCCGTGCCGAGCCGTGCCCAGCCGCGCTTACCTCTGTCCAGCGTGAGCGGCTGCACGGCGGCCAGCGTCGCCATGTCTGCGGCGGGGCTGGAGCCCGAGTGACGCGCGGCTCCGGCAGCGGCGTGGGGCGCGGGGAAGGGCGGGGAGGAGGCTGGCAGGGAGAGGGGGCGGAGGAGGAGGGTGGCTCCGTGGGAGGAGGAGGTGGAGGAGGTGGAGGAGGAGGAGGAAGAGGAGGAGGAGGCGGACAGGGTGCCCAGGGGAGCGCGGCTGGCTGTAGCCGGGGCGCCGCGATGCTGCGGGCGCAGGGCGGCCCGGCGGGGCCCGGCGCGGGCTGCCGGCATGGCTGCGCCGCCGGCCCCGGG
>CM021765.1:42182601-42238633 GCA_011076525.1 Nettapus auritus
CGCGCCGGGCTCGCCTCGGGGCTTAGTGCCGGGGCACTGCGGGCCGGGGGCGGCGGAGGGGCGGGCCGGCTCTGGCCCCGCCGCCCGGGGGTGCCGCAGCGGCGGAGGGAGGGAGGGAGCGGGGCGACGACGGGCCCGGGGCCGGGCAGCTCCGCAGCGCCGCGGGGTGGGCAGGACGGGCCCGGCCGGCCTCGCCTGGGGCTGGGGGCGAGGAGCCTGGCGGCCTGTCAGGAAAGCGAGGGGGACGTGGCCTGGCAGGGCGCTGCGGTGGATGCCTCCTTCCCTTCTGTGGACAGCGGTGCAGATAAATGGCTGAGTGAAAGCTGTGCCTTCTCCATCTGCTGCCCTGGGCGATACCTGTGTTTGCCCAAGAAGAGTTGAAACCGGGGGAATGTAACGGGGGAGCGTGGTGCTGTCTTCTTTCCCCATACCCACTGGGGAGCTGGCAAAACAGGACGAGAAAGTACAGCAGCAGCAGGCTGCACCTCAGTAAAAACCTTAACTTCAAGGGTATTTAAACACTGGTATAGATAATTAGGGAAGCTGTGAAAATTCCGTCATTAAAAGTTTTAAGAGGAGATAAAAAATGCATTCAGCGGTTTTAAAACTAAAGAAGCTTAAATAATAAATACGAGCCACCCACTTCTGATGAACTCAAATCAGCACAAATTTCTCTAATTAGTAAACAATAAACAGTAGACCATTCAGATATCTTGACAAGAAAATGTTTCATTTGGCTAAAACGCTGAAGTCGAGAAATCAGTGCCTCACAAGCAGTCAGTTTTTAAAACTGAAATTAACGTAAGGATTTTTATTATGCAGATTTTATGTACTTGCAGAGCAGCTGGATTGACATAAAGCGTAACAGCGCCTCTAAAGTAGTCACATTACTGTATATTGGATTCAGTCCTGAGCAGGGAAGAAGTACGCATTTGGAGCTATAACAACCTAATGTGACGACTCTCAAACTATTATGACACTTTAAAAAATCTACTACAGATATTAAAGTATGTTTAAATAATAGGAAAAGCATGGTGCCTAGTTAATGAGCCAATTGTTTTTTTTTTTTCATATAGGACTTCGTAAGCCTCAGGCTTGCTCTTTTAAACTGCCGTATTGCGAACTGACATCTTGAAGCAAAGTGCAGTTATGACAATAACTTTTCTATTAATATCTATGTAATGTTAATGCCAAATATATAGCTTCTCAGAAATATCCAAGTTTAGAAATTGCAATGTTTGGGCTTGAGCTGGGTGCCTGTGGAAAGCAATAAGCTTATTCTGACTTTATCCTTTTTTATCTACCGCTGGTCAGATTTCATGTGCTCTGCCACATGGGCTAATTGGCACTTGGAGGAGAGACTTGAATGTGAGTATTATCTGCACTCAAGGAAGATGAAAAGCAGCGTTTGCTGAAATTAAACATTTCCTAATCAGCATAGCTGCACAGCTAATGCTCAAGGACATTAAAGAATTAAGCCGAAGAATACTTTAAGCAACTGAACTGGGAAAATTGCAGAAATTGTCCAGCAGAATTCTTCTACTGCAGAAGGGGAGGTGGAATAAAGCAGGGATCTGTGAAATGGCTCTCGCTTTCCAGTGTCAATTCCCAGTAGAAACAGTGGACTCTAACAGCACAAGTTAGCAAAGAGAAGTGGCACCACTTTCTTAGAAGGTGGATCATTTTAGGAAGAAGCAACATGTCTGCCTCCCAGCCTGCTTACTGATTCCTTGGGCTACACTGGACCTTTTAATTCAGTAGCGTGTGATGTTTACTGAACCAACAAAACTACACTGAATTAACAGAAACTTGCAAACTGGCTTAGTGCCAGATTTTCAACATGTAGTCAGCAGTCAGATGCCAGCAAATGACTATTTCTAATAGGATGCTTGCAGACTGTCAGTTTAGTATTTCATTCAAAGATCTGAAATGTAGATACAGAGGCTTTGGTCGCTATGCTTTTAGATGACAAAAGTTTTGTTTTGTTTTTAAAAGAATCACCATGAATGTGAGTAAACATTAAAATAAGTTGTTCTTGAAAGAAGGAACCTCTGTCCTTGAAGATTTTTCAACCTGATCGGGCAGGGTCCTGGGCAACCTGCTTTTTCTGCAAAGTTAGCCCTGCTTTGAGCAAGAGGTTGGACTGGATGTACTTCAAGTCCTTTCCAACCAAAATTATTAGAATCATAGAATCATAGAAAAATTAAGTTTGGAAAAGACCTTCAAGATCATCTGGTCCAACCATCACCCTACTACCTATGTCACTCACTAAACCATGTCCCTAAGCACCACATCCAACCTTTCCTTGAACACCCCCAGGGACAGTTATTGTATGATTTTGTAATCAAGTGTCCAAATTGCTGGTAAGAATTATATGAATAACCATATTGAATTATTACATTCCCAAAGCAGTGTGTTTTAATGCCGCTGCAAGCAAGTGATGAAGAATGCAATGGATACTTGCAGGACTGGAGATTGTTTTGGGAAGGCATGTTCTCATGTAGTAGTCTCAACCTGAGTTCTTGGTGTGATGTTGCCTAGAGGGCTCATGTGATCCTTGAATATACAGAAAAAGGAGTGGCACATAGAACTAGGGAAATGATCTTCTCTGTGTACATAGCACTGAGAAAGCACCTTACTGGAATGCTGTGTCCAGACCTGGTGTTTGTCTTTCAAGATGGAAAATCAGCATTGACATGAGATTTAAGGAACTCAGTCCAAAGAAAGAAAAAAAGGGTAAGAAGGAACTAAATCACTGTGTGTAGGTAGGCCAAAGTATATGGAAGAGGCGTAATGGTGGAGGGATTTATAACCTTAAAATTTATTGTCTTATGACATAGGTGGCCCCATGGCTGGAAGTTTAACAAATTCAACCTTGAATAAGATGTACTATTCTGGCAGTAAAGATAACATAGGGACCAATTACTCACTGTTGCTCGTAATCTGAACAAAATTAGATGTCTTTCTGAAAGGCTTGCTTTGATCTAACTTCTAAAGAAAAGTAGAATGGCTGAGGTATTCAGGAGGTTAGATGAGATAATGATAGTGATCTATTACTCTCAGGACTTTTACGACCTTTTGGCTTCCCTCATGAGTTGGTGTTGCAAGGGCCAGAAAATTATTTCTACACAGCACGGTGCAATGAAACGTGGCAAAAAAAAAAAAAAAAAAAAAAAAAAAAAAAAAAAAACAGCTCCAAATAGACTCGCTGGCTTCCTGAGTAGCACATCTCTACCTGTCCTAAGCTTTGTGTGGGATAATTAACTCCCTGGAACTAAGATGCTGCTGCATGACTGGAATACTGCAGTAAATGCAGCTATTTGCTTCAATGCCAGAGCCACCTCTAACAGGTAGAATCCCTGCTTTCTGGTGGCTACAGAGGTTTGTGGAAAGAGGCCATACCACACTGGCATAGTTAAATCTGTTTGGGTTCTACAGCACTGTATTATGCCTTTTAGCCAAGTTCTAGATGTTAGTCATTGGACTAAATGTCTTGTCATGACTGAATTTCACCTTGGGTACTTGCATTTGGGTTCCTACCTACCTCTCCCATGAAATTTCAGCTTGCTGCAGGACTCTTCACATCCAAGGTTACACTGGAAAGTTGGTTGGGCAGCTGCTTTATTTCATCAGAGGCTACAAGATGGATTATTATTATTATACAATATAGTTTTATCCTGCTTATGCCCCTTTTTCTTAAAGCAATATGTTATTACATCTCTTGTATCGACTTGACAGCACTGGGGAATGCTGCACAGTCTATTTGCAGGATGATCAGCTTTATCAGGCATTCCCCCATCAAACATAGTTTGATTATATTTGCATATTGCATGAAACTCCGGGTTATTTCAGTGAAGATCCCAGGTACAGCAAGCTTTCAAAATTATAGATCACGCCTTAGGACTGAGTCAAAACACACAAATGCAATTGCAACAGCAATAGCCTTTTCTCTTTTTTTGTGCTGACCAGTGGTTTCACTTGTACCTTGCACTTCAGTACAACTAAAAGCAGATTCCAGTAGTATTGTAATATGGACTGTGAATTCTCAAGAGACTGAGGATTTTTTTCATCATTCAAATTTGTTTTTTGAGTGGCATTTTGCCTCTATGGGGGAAAGAATCCTTCCTTTTTTAAAACCCATCAGTTATTTCCATGCAGTTTCCATGGCAGAACTTGCGATGTGAGGCGTCTAATGGTTTAACAGCAGTTTGTTTATTGGGCAAAGAACTGCATAAGTTTCCCATAAGAAGTGTAATTTAGTGCTTTCTGGGAATTTTAAGCTTTACTCACGTGTACATTCTAATATCATGTAATGGATTACTTTTTGTGGATAACACAGTGGCTGTTTTCCCAAACACTGAAAGTAATCTGGCCTTTAAAAATACTTCTTACTTCTTTTTTTTTTTTCTTTTTTTCTTTTTCAGTTTTTGTTTAAGACTCAACTCCAGTTGACAACAGGGATAACAGGATCAAGCTTTGCTGAAAGATTCTGTTTGGACTCCACTGAAATTCAGATGAAGGGTCTACTCCTCAGTCCAGTGAGTTTCAACATGTGGTCTGTAGCAGCCTGTAAGTGTACATACTCCCTAAAAAAAATTGCTGCAAAAGAAGAGCAAGCCTGCTGGGCAGGACCCACCCCTTCTTTTAGGCCTGGAGGCAGTTTAAAAGCACCTACAAATCAGACCTTTTATCCTTGATCACCTTTGGATATCACTAGTATCTGAAACTTGAATCTTGTTCCCTTTGTTACTGTGACTTACTGTGGCTGCTTTAAGGACTGAGTCTCTAAGTGAAGTTTTGTCTGTACTGAGACCCTTTGAGAAGAGGGCAAATTGCCCTCTGTAAGGCCACAAGCATCTTCAGCTGGCTAATTCAATGCCAGTTCGGGTTTCATCTACAAGCACCATATCTGTAGCATCAGCATATTGACAATACATGAATTCGCACAGATCATAGCTAGTGTTTTTAGTTATTTGAAGAATGGAACAAAAGCATTATCCACCTACCTTCTTTGTCCAGTGTATTAATATATATGTTGGACTGAATTTTTGGATCAACATGATTTATTTTAGAAGAACTCTATGAATGAAAAGAAAAAAGAGGAAGAATGTAGACCTTTCTGTGGAAACATGTTTATTGATTATGGTTTACTGGGTTTCTCACTGTTTACATCAAAATATTTCTGTATAGAATAAAGGAGGAGAAATAATGTGTGGTCATGAAATAGACAAACTTGACCTTAAAGGATGTTAAAATAGCAGAACACATTTTAAATTGTTCCAGAATTATCAGTGGTGAGCTAATATGCAGTGACTATGCAGTGGTGCATAGTCAAATGCGTAGGCGTAGAGAAAAAAAAAGTGCAAGGGCAAATCATGATTCCATAAAATTGCGGCAGCTAATTAATTTGGGGATGTGAACAGTGCAACAGATAACACTGGCTATCAACCTTCTATTTACTGAAGCTGTTAGACCTGTGTTCATTTTCAGGTGAGATCAGTGACATTATGATATGCATCTGAAAATGGGTGGGACCTTGATTACAAGGAGTTATTGTAATTAACTCTGATTTTAGTATACTCTGTAAGTATCTTTTTGAGCCCTAAAAATTAAAATATGATTGAAAAGCCCTTTTCGAATCTAAAGTGCATTTTCAAATTTTAATTAGGAAGTTGAGAAAAGCAAGCTGTTTACTAAGCTAATGTGTTTACTAAACTAATATGAGACATATGAGGTTGAAGTTAAAATTAAGTTTGATCTGAAATCATTAATGACATGATGGAGCTATACAGATAACCAGTTTTGTCAGTCTGTGCATCAAAAAGTGGAAACAAGCCACTGAAGAATAAAAAACTTCACCATTTGGAGAAACGGTGTTATGACTGAAATGAAACTCAGTATTTCTGTTTTAGGCCTGCTTATTTAAAAAAATAATAATAAATAGTTTTCAGAAGGCAGGTTATGATGGTACTGAAGCTTTCCTCTGCTTTTTTATTGACATGCTCACAATAAATGCACTGTTGTGGGCCAGATTGAGGACTGCTTAATGATTGTTGTTGTAAATAATACTATGTCTTCAGAAGGAGAGAGGGACAATGGGAAACATGATTAAGTTATCTTGGGCTAAGAAGCAGTTTAATGGCTGTCTCTGCATCTCCAATCAACGTTACTTCAGGGCTGATCTGCGTGACATTGCGAACAATTAAATCACATCTGGTCACTGCAATGCAGTCACGCTCACTTGCCAAGTTATTCTGTTTCCTTGTGCATCCCAGTGGCAAAACCAGCTTCAGGGTGCGTGTGCAAATGCTGGTGTGACTGTGCATAGTCCCAGTATTTTAGTAAACTTTCTTTTCTACAAGCAGTTTGAAGTCCTGCTTCCTGAGCTGGAGAGTCTGCAGAATTAATCCTGCAAACATCTGGGCATAGTCTCTCTGCTGTCATGGTAAACTTACTTGCTTCAGTGCAGTTAGCTTGTGAGAACAAGTGACTGAGTCAGTTCAGAATCTAATTAAATGGCGTATACAATATTTACTTCATGGAAGGCCTTCAGGGAAACCTGAAATGTACAGATTAAAGGTTCCTGGCTGATTTCTGGATAACTTATTTTTAATAGTCAGAGGAACATTTCCTCTTGGCACTACAGGAACAGCATTTTCCAACACATGCCGTTGTCCATCTGCTCAGAGCCCTCAGATGACACCATTTTGGTAAATTTTCTCTTCATTCTCATTTAGAGCCATCAAATTTGCCTTCAAGTTGACCCACGTTCCATTCCAGGCCAGAGAACAAATTCTCATTTTTTTCCACACTAATGACTGCAGCACTGTCAACACTTTATATCTAACTTTTTCTTTAAATAGACAGATAACAGCTGGGATTAACTGCAGGGATTAACACCAGGTCACAGGGGTCTTGTGACCTGCTTTGTCCCTGGCCACTGATGATGATCAATGCCCCTGAAGCAGCACTCCAGTGCCATTAACAACTATCATCAAGCAACCATGAGCCTCCAATTTTTCTCTAAGACTGTGTTAGTTTCTGCAGTGACAGTTAGGACCATCTCATCTAGTCAGTGACTCCAGCGAGCTTGTAAGCACAGAGAGTTCTCTCTGTTCATGCTGAAGCTCTGTTCTCTGGTGCCATCTCCCAGTGTTGGCACCAGAAACCATTTCTTTTGCATCTCTTTGCTTAGTCAGACAAAGTCCCTTATGGAGATGTTTGTGACTTGTGCTCTACTAGCAGCCCTTGGAGACAGTGGCTGTCATCATAGTGACCACTGTACAGATTGTGCTTGACAATAATTCATCTGAAGGAACCTCAGGCAGCACCCTGCTTGTGCCTCCCCCAAGAACAAGCTCAGTGTGTCAGTGATTCACAGGCCTCTTTAGCATCTTTCCAGTAATGCCCTTCTGCTGTGGGGCTAGATTATGGACACGCACTGTGTAGAGGCATATGAGACAAGGCAGTCACTCCCGGCCAACTGGGTGATTCTTACTTGAGCTGGGGAACTGCAGTGGGCTCAGTGGACTCAAGTGCAGGCCTAGGGACAGACTTGTCTTTACCTCATGGTCTGATCACTATAGTAATACAGGAAAGTGGGCCATAAGATTATCTCTAACCAAGACCTGTTTTGTCAGAGATGGAGCTGGCAGGGTAGGGGAGAGAAGTTAAGAGAGAGAGATCGTGCCCTGGTTTGATTCTGCTCTGCCTATTTTTGTTGAATCCAGCTTTGTGCTTTGGTTTACATAATCCTTTTTTATAACAATGATTGACCCAATCTGCTGCCCTCCAGTGAGTACTGGATATACTGTAGTGCAACACTGTAATGGGGCAGAATGAAACCCTATTTACAATGACATGCATCTGGAAGACAATTGGACCACCTACAGCTTATTACTACAATCTTGCTGTTGTCCTGTGAGCTCCTCTTTTCATCACCTTATGATATCTCATGTGCTGGGAAAGAAAGAAGAATGTGAGAAGTCTGGGTAACGAGAAGACGTTTGGGTTCAGCACCTCTACCTCCTGGCTAAAAGGCAGCCCTTCCAGACCACATTCTGCCTTGCCAGCTGGGGAGAGTCCTCTGACCTTCCCTACCAGCCCAGGTTACTAACCGGTGTGAAGCATGAGCCCTGTACAATGTCCGTGATTTACCAAGACTGAAATAATAAATGTTGCAGAATGCAGTGCACTTTACAGGGTCAAATGTCTCTGTGTTGCACTCCCCAGTGTTGTGTGAAACCTGCATGGGCAGCTAGGGCTTTATGTGATTATGCATGACTAAGATAATGTCCTTGGATTTCAGTCGCAACACTGGACAGTCCAGAAACTAAGCAAGAACAATCGCAAGAGAAGGGCACTGCTATCAGCAGGCTGTGGGATGGGAATTTGCTCAACTTGTCATTTTTTTTCTTTTGCTCTCTGTCCTCAAAAGGTCTCAATTTTGCATTTTTTTCCTCTTTTTTTTTTTTTGTTTGTTTTGTTTTGTTTTGTTTTGTTTTTCCTCCTCCTGAAATGAGACTGAAGAGACTATTTTGAGCTTGAGTTCTCTGGCAGCAAGAAGGGAAACTCTTTATCTCACAGATGTGCCAGTGAGAGATTTAAAGTCTGCTTTCTTTTTTTCCCTCTAGAGATACCTGTGGGTTCTTAGTACCCCTGTGAAAGAAAAGCTGTGTCTGTTTTCCTTGCTTGTGAGGGATTTAGGAACTCTCTTTATGTAAAACTGATGAACCTGGCTGTACACCTGGGCATTTCCAGGAAAAAGAACTATTATTATGAACAGATAACAATTTCAGAAGAGCAGAGGATTTCAGGATCTTGGTTCAAATTCATCTTCTGGTATGGGGATTAGAGCCAGGAGGTATGGAGCTGGAAGGATTTCCCCTCTGTATCCAGACCTTACAAAACCATCCCCCACCAATTACGTGTGCTTTACATTTTCACTCAGTGCAGCTGCTAAAGGAGAAGCTTTTCCCATAGCACAGTATTCATCCTTCAGGGCTGATAATGTACAAGCAGAGCTGCCTTCAGTCACAAGCAACGTGGGGAGCAACACGCAGAGAGCATTGCAGTGTCACTGCCCTAGGGCTGCCCTCCTGATCACTGCCAGGCCAGAGGCGAGCACTCCCTGTGTGCAGGGAACACTGCCTCATGGCAAGAGACAGCAGTGCTGGGGGGGGGGGGTCTGCCTGCCTATGGCTTTGGTTAATGACAAAGTGCTGTCTGCTGGCAGGGTAGATAGACCCTGCATTTAGGAGCAGGAGGAGGTGTGGACATCACCACCTACCCACAGCCCTCTGATATGTTCCTGGCCACTTGGACCTGTGCTGGGCCCCTCCATTTCCACAGCTGCTGCTCTGCTGTAAAACTGAATTGTGTTGCAACGCTGAGGGCCGGAGACACCAAAATTCAAACGTTTTAAGCTGTCAGCAAGCTCTGCGCTGAAGGCAACGGGTTGATCTAGCATACCATGGTATGGTCAGGTTGTAGGGCTGTATGCACAAGGGGGCAGAGCTGAGCTGCAGTGGGACTCTGCTTGTGGATCTCAGTAGGAACATCCTAAAATTAAAGGAGAATGTCTACAAAGTTTTGGGAGAGCCCTCAGGGGTAATGAAGAAAAACTCTGTTACAGGCCACAGAGGCTCCTCAGCCAGGACCCAGCTGCAGAGCCCGAGAAGCAGTAATAGCCTCTTTGCTCTTTGAGATTCCACATTTTCATTTCCTGGTAGAGTAATGCTCAAAATGGATGTGCTGACTGGCCTTCCCCTCTAAATGGGATTCCCACTGGGAAGGAAAAGAGCTATTAGCTTTCTCCTGTTTCTACTGAACCACCTTTCAGGGCTGAGGAGTAAGATGGTTTATGGTTGCTCTTGGTGTTTGATAAGAGGTTTGATAAAACAGGTATGAAACTTGAAACATTTGGAGGCTGGAAAGTAGTTATGGCTCAAAAAGTCTGGGAATAACCAGTGAGCTTAAAAATAAATGCTTCTTATTAAAAAGGCCATTGAGCCATTTTTTATTTTTATTTATTTATTTATTTATTTGGTCAAAATACATATCACTTGACTAGTTCTGTCAGGTCTGACAACTTGACACAGTAAGACTGTATCACTGCAGACAGACTCTAAAAGCTTGATTCCCTCCCCCAGTTACATGATAGTCATGCTATTATTTCTTGCTCCCCCCCCCCCCCCCCATTCCTGTTAAAATACCATGTTTGATGTACCAAGAAGTCCTAACACTACAGCTCTTAATGCCTGTGTTAGTATTTCTGATAACAACTTAAGGGTATTTACATCCATGAATCAACTACAGTGCATTCAATAGAGTATTGAAGAGAATTTTGTACTGTGAGACTGGCATGCTAAGGGACTTTGTCAATAATAATGCAGAAAATGCTTTTTAACTGTGTTTCTATGGCATTCAAACCCTGAGAAATGGTCTAAAACCAGTTTCACTGATACATACAGGAACAGAGTCTCTGCATGTATGTATAATCACCCAATGAACTGCAGTGAGGCATGAAGGCTATTTTAGGATACAGTGCTGCAAGATATTGAGCTGTGCTAATTCCCTGGAAAGTTGAGCAGGGGAATACTTCTGTGGAAAAGTCCCAGGCTTTTGACTTTGCTCTATTCAAAGCCACTCCCCTGTGCCCTCATGCAAATACAGATGACATGGAGTGCAGCTAAAGACAACACAACAGGCATTATTTTACAGGCTAGCTAAACAAAACAGCATTGTGGACAAGCTAAGAACAGTCAAGAGTTATGCTGAGCATAGCAAGTACTCTCTGAGATAATTTATCAATTGCATTCATTTATAGGGCTGTTATTATTGTAACGGGTTAGATTGTCAACACCACAAGGACAGCAGAAGAACTGAGGAAATCCAAGGAAATGAGCAAAGCAGAGAGATGTGTTTTGCCAACTGGTGGCCCAGTAAATATTTCAATACAGAGATGGTCAGCTCTCTCAGGCAAAGCTGAACTGCAGGTGTTCAGAGCCTCCTGGACGAGGCCTCCATCACCAGCTGTTAGACATTTTAAAGAGATTACCTCATTTTTAACTAACCCCTAAGCAAAATGTAACTGGCACTGGAAGGCATTTTAGCTATGAGTCACTGAGAATTTAAAAAAGAGAAAAAATATTGTTTTGTTCATACCAAAATGATTGTTTTGGAGCCTGTTTCAGTCAAGCTTCAGCTATGTTTAAAATGGGAACGTAAATGTTTCTACCAGTGCAGTATTGGGACACTGCAGGCATTAAACTGCATTCATCAGTACTTGGGTTCAGTCATATAGAGCCCCATAAACAAAGATGGGCATGTTCCAGATGTTAGATGTAGCAATTGAAAAGGGAAAGGGATCCTACCCCCATTTTTATGAAGACTACTTTCCTAATATAAATGAAGCAATTTCAGAGAGTGGGATTATGAGTCAGCTACAAAGCTGGCCTTGTTTAGGCATGTACAGAATATAAATATCATAAAGCTTTAGAGAACAGATGGTGAGAGATTTCAGAAATTATGAACAACTGCTTTCTCCTTTGGACTGGTCAGTTTTAGGTACAGATTGGATGTGTTTTTGACCTTCTGTTTGCTCATGCTATTAGTTTTTCTTCCGAGTGATCGTTGGGGATCAAGAAACACTGAAATAATCAAAAAGGATTCTTTGGGTGCAGGCAGACTTAAAACATGGCAGGAGAGATCATCAATAGTGGATGGTATTTTACAGGAAGCAAATTGTTCAGAATGATTCCCTCTTTACACTGCAGAGCTCCAGCTTTAGCCAACTGCTGTAACATTTGAGGTTGTCAGATTTTGGGAAGCATCAAGATATATGAATTGTACTGCTGTCTTCACACAGCTTATGGGAAGTAAGGAAAGTCTATGTGAACTCCTATGTGTTTTATGCTGTCAGCAGTCTGACTAGGTTCCAAAATGTGGGACAGATTGGAGCAAAATTGAGCAAAGAGTTAGGGAACTGTGTGGATGGGAGTGCTGAAAATAAAAGGATCACTTCATGTGCGTTCCAAAAGGATCCAAGTCATTTCTGAAGCTTCCCAGGAAAAAAAAAAAAAAAAAAAAAAAAAAAAAAAAAAAAAAAAGAGAGAGAGAGAAGCATCTTGTGAGCTGTCATATTAAAAAATAATAATAATAATAATAAAATAAAATAAAATAAAATAAATAAAAAAATAAAAATCAAGGAAATCCTTGTGGAGCTTTCTCTAATTATCTTTGGACTGTCTATTAGCAACATATGCATGTTCATAATTGCAGGCAATAGCAGACTGATTGGGGATATGCACCTTTAAAACATATTTTGTGTTTGTCACCTGCTATCAGAGGATGATGTCATCTTACATGTGGCTTGTGACAACAGCAACACGAATTGGAGCATTTTCTTTCATGCCCTGCTCTGCTCTCACAGGCAAGAGAGGTTCATCATAATCAGAAAACTAAGTCACTGCTCTCACTAACCACTCACAGGATTAGAAAAGACACTAACAAAGACATCAGTTATTTAACTGTAATTTACTTGATTGTGTCCAGAATAGCTGGCTATAAAGAAAATGACATTTATTTTTCAGTAGCGCACAGAATAATTTATGCATTGCAGTCAAAGTATGTGAACTGCAATGATAATTTAGCATAAATATGCAGCATTTCAGGAGCCAGGAATCCCAAGGAAGGAACAAACTCTTTGTGCTTACCTTTCACTGCCTGTAATCAGCTCTCCTTGCTGGGCAAGTGCTGCTATTCTTGGTGATTGGCAGAGCAGGCTGTGAAGCTGACTGTCAGCAAAATGACACAAATTATGTTATCACCTCTCTCTTTCTTACAGACCCTTTCGTAGTTTATCTCTTAGTTTTTAATGTTGTTATTAGGTCTGATGTTTTTCTTCTCTACAGTTCCTGAAGGAAAAGGTACGTTTTCTTCAGTACTTGTTACTTTGCCACAGTGTATAACACCTTCCTCCTTAATATAGGTGTATATATATACAACTATTTTTACATATTAAAATGAGCAACAAAAGTTATTATTTTGCATTTGAAAATGGCAGCTCTACTTTCTTTCTGTAACTCTGTGGCAGTGCATTGATGCAATTTATCTTTCTTCCAGCCACTCACCCCTTTGCAGTCTCAGACTGTCTCAATCTGTTCCCAATCTGTTGCATCTGAGTTACAGAATAGGTGGTTCAAAGTCCCACCAGTTTGTTACACTCAAAATCTTGTTATGGGAAAAAGGAAGGACCACGCAGGCAAAGCCAAGAAGAACTTATGGTTAATCTATTTGCAGTCCTAACAGTCTAATCAGTCTCATCAGCATCCCAAGTCTTTTCCTGGGATAAATATAATGCTAACGGCATATCATATCAGATGTTAATGGAATCTTTTTTCCTAACTACTGGGCTTGTTTTCATATTTACTAACACATGCTACACCTTGTTTTACTTCATTTATCTTCAATGTGTTATTACATCTGGATTTGCTATATATGTTGTGCTACATATGCTCAATATGTATGTGTTTTGTTAAGCCTAACACTGGTTTTGTGCAGCTCCCAAGGTTGCATTCCTTAGACAATCAGAAATTGACTGTGAGTTGTTTATAGCCCTGTGACTCCAGTGTTAACCTGCGCTGTCATCTCACTGTTGCACTCTTCCATGCTACATTGTTTTATTATAAAAAGTAGTTTACCCCATGTGTGTTTCACCTCAAAGCTGTGTAAATCCTAGCAAAATCTAATAGTAGACACCTGGTTATTCAATATTTGCTGCTACAGAAACAAAGTAAACCATAGGTCCATATAGGCCTGGACAAGACAAGACAAAGCCTCACAAGACCTGAAGTCTGTGTTGGTAGCTTAGTGTGATGGTCTTCTACAAGCAGGGACATGCCATATTTTCTGGACTGCAAGGCTGCAGATCTGTAGCAGGAGGTTGAGAACAGAGTCACTAGAATGTCATGTCCTACCTACTCCAGGAAGTTAAAAGTTGTATTTGAACACTGTGAAATGCTCAAAGTTCCAACTCTGTTGAACCTTGCAGGTGCCCAAGCCTCTGCTGGTCATCCTGACATCAACCACAAGTGTGTTAGTACTGCATTGCTTCTTAGAACACATTTTAGGCTGAACAAGTCTCCGAGGTCAGGTGTGGGCTGGCCTCTCACCTTCAGCTGTGCACGTATTTTGAGAATATCTACCAGCCTGAGTGTTGGGCCAAAGACAGGTGAGAATGTGCACTTTGGGATTTGAGGAGGACGGATTGTATAGATCTCTGTGTTAAAATACTGGTACCCAGTTCCTACATAACCTTAAGTCTTGTTTAATCTGCCATTTGTAAATTGTGGAAGTTTTTAATAACAAAAATCACAACTATTCAAAAATGCCAAGTTATTCAATGTTATATATGAATATATATATATACATATATATAACAACTTGATCTATTCCACAATGAATTGTGTTATTATTTCATAGTTTAATGCAGATTTTGCATGGGGTTTAAAATAGAAGGTCAGTGGCTATGGTTGTGCAGATAGCAACTAGTAAGGCAAACTTGTCTAGTAAAGTGAAGGTCTGTAATTGGTTCTAATTTTCTTCCAGATGCTATGCTTATTTCACTAATATATATACATGATCTGTAAGTTGTTAGTACTGAGCTATTTCATTTTTTACTGCTTGATAAATTTTCCTCAGCTTTCAATATGATTTACTTTGGGGATCAAAGTTATTGGAAACAGAAGCTTGGTAGATTTACCTTCTGTATGCTCACAGAATATAGATCCCTCTAACTCTTGACCCACAGGACTTGTTCTTCAGTTCTTGTTAGAACGGAACAAAATGTCATTTCCTTATTGGTCCTATTTATATTATTTCCTTATAACAAGTAGCTGTATTAATTATTGTGGTGTTTTTAGTCTTGGGTATTTCAGCTGAAAGCTTCATTGAACTATTCCATTATCAAAGTATTTAATTTTTAAAAGTGAGGGAACATGAAATATAAAACCCCTGTGTGCTGTCTCTGCTTAAGATCCAGATCCTGCACGATCCTTTCCTGACAGAATTTCTTATAACACTAAAAATGAGTGAGTTTTTTTGGTTGTTTGTTTTAATATAGTCAAAGCAGTGTAGCAAACATCTGAAGAAAACTTTCTGATAGCAGGGAATTTTCTGGTAAGAGGATGAGTCTGATGTATGTTTACATGGCCCTGAAATCAATATGAATAAACTGCTACTAAGCTTGTCTCTTAAACATATCCAAATGTGTTGTTCTAGCAAATATTTCTCTCATAAAATTGATGTAATAAAGAAGATCGCTTCACCACAGATAGGTTGATGCAGTAGGTATTTAAACATAAAACATTGACAGATCTAATCTGAAATGCATGAAATTCCAGTTTCACTCATTGCTAGATTTACTGACACATTTCTGACAAAGTTTTGTGTCAGTGATCTAAATGTGATGAAAATCAGCTAGGTATTATTGAGCATTTGTGGGGTACAAGGCAGATTAGGTATTCACAGCTGGCAGAAGATTAATGAAACCTTGACAAGTCATTTGAGGATGATTACCTGTAAGCACACATCATGGTCATTTGCCTAGGCATTTATTAAATGACATAGATGCCCAACAGCAGTCCTCAAAGAAGAAAATTCCAATGTGGTTTGTTTTTCGGATCACTTGTTTCCTGAGAGTTGCACAAGACTCATAGGTCTTCATTTGGTGGCTTTTAGTGGAAAGGGTTAAGATTTCTTTCTGCACAAGATGTATCTTGTTTGTTTGTTTGTTTACATATTAATTTTGCAACCCTTTTTTAATTGTGTCCAAGAATTACTGAGTTCTCTGCTGTGATATGCAAGTGTGAACCAGGAGCTAGTCAAACTCAAGTAAGTACACAATTTTCTGGATAAGCAGGAAAAAAAAAAAAAAAAGAAAGAAAGAAAAGAAAAAGAAAAAGAAAAAGAAAAGAAATCTTACAGATTTCTTACATAGACTGTTCCTCAGAGGTCAAAAGGCTAAATAGAAACAGTCACTGGAGAATTTATATACCTGAAGATGATTGAAGTAGTCATTGATGTGAATCTTCTATAAAATTAAGAAATCCAAGAGGTAAATGTCTGGAAAAAAAATGTCTTTACAGAAGGAGAGACAAGGGAAATGATAGGAATGGTTGGCATGACCAATAGGTAAGAAAATAAAATTACTTCTCCCGATAGGAAGAGACTTACAAGGACCATAGCTGTCCAGATGAGAACCTTACAGAAGCATAAATGAAAGTTCCAGCAGTGAAAAATATTGTATTGAATTATTCAGCAAAAGCTGAATGGTACCCAATGGTAGCATAGAGCATGCTGACACTACATAAAATGACACTAAATGCAGCCTAACTGGGGTCTTCTGACTATCTCTTTTATGTATGAAATATAGATATGTACATACATGCAAAATTACAGGTGACGGGTGAATATACCACACAGTCTATTTTATTAAAATGACTGCTGTCAATGTACTGAGTACAGTAAATAATAATTAAATAAAGATTGAAAGAGAACTTTAAAAATACTGGTCCTGAGATCCAGAAGCACCAAATCAATTTCATATCTATACCACATCTGCTCTGCAGAAGATGCTGGTATATGTTTAAAGTGTGAAATACTATAAAGTGGCTCACTTCTCTACTTAGCAATGGTGAGACTACACCTGGAGTACTGTGTTGCTTAGGGCTAAAATCTGAATTTCCTTTCTGTTACATGAACATCCAGAGAGACTCATCCTCCTTTCTCAGTCGACTTCAGTGCTGCCTAGTCTTAAGATTTTTCAGTGCTCAGTCACGTACCTAAGACTCTCATATTTTTAGAGGGATTGCACTCCCCTTTCATAATATGGGGATCCCATTTTTCTGTTTCAAGGGTGAATGGTGTAAGGCATTTATAAATCACTGCAGATTGTGGTTGTTGTCAATTGCCATGTAAATTAAGGCTATGCAAGTACCTTCTAGTGTTTCATCATCCCTTTCATTTGTTGTCTGGTTACTACTCAATATAACATATTTGGTGAAATGTCCTAAAAAAAATGTCCTAAAAAAACATTATTTTTAATTTTAATAACTTATGTTTGTTTTTTCTCTAGGTCTGCCAAGCTGACAAGGTACAAAGATGTGCTTTTCTCTTTCACTCTTGCAAAGTTAGAGGCAGTGCCAATTTAAACTGTGACTGAGGCTCTGCAGTGGTGCAAGTCTATATTACTACTTCAAATTCAGTGATGCAACCTGAGTTTACATTAATTAACTTTCAAGGATTCAACCAATTTAAAGCTTTTGGCAATGACAATTATTTGAAAACATTCCTACAGGTTTATTTTCTTCATTTACAGTTGTTTACTATCTTCATCTCATTTAAAGCAGTCAGGACTGGTTTGCTTCTCTCTTCTCTGGAAGTTTGCACTAGGAACCAGTGTTAGAATCCTGATCTAAGAGTATGATGAAAAATGTTGTGCTCCAAGTTGGAAATTGGAGAGGAAAATGTTCATGTATACATAAGAATTGTGCTCAAACAGCTGATTATGCTTTTTCTTACACCTTAACAGATGCTTACACCTTTCAACTTTAAACCTGAGAAGCAACAGGTAGTTTCTACGTTTCCCTTGGGGATAGTGTGCTCTTCTGTATTTTGCTTCTACACAAACAGTTCAAAATTTTAAAGTCATGTTGTCAGTCATAGAACCAAACACGGCATTACATGTCCCCGCCCAGATAGATCAAGCCCTGAATGCAAGACCAGACAAGTAAATAATGCCAACATGTAAAACTAATTTAGGTGAAGGAAAAGTTCTTTCTCTGTTGTTGTTAGTTTTGTTTTTTTTTCCATACAGTCTTAAAATGAGGGTCCCATTTTTTGGCCTTTGGCAGATTGTAAGCATGCCGGAACACTTCACATTACGTAGATGATATTTGTCTGAAATTATAATATCATACCTATAGTCTGCTGCAGGCTGAAAAGAAGCCTATTCCTCAGATACTATTTTATGCCCTTGCTTTTGTTACTACATCCTTGTAAGTCTTCAAAAAGGAAATGGAATTATCCTATTCAGAAGAAACACCATCCAGAAGAAACTTCAATTGTGAGGGCCTGAATTCTCACTGAAACCAAAGGCGGGTATAGAATCATAGAATAGCCTGCGTTGGAATGGCCCCATAAGGATCATCGAGTCCAACTCCTGGCATCACAGAGGTCTACCCAAAAATTCAGACCATGTGACTAAGTGCACTGTCCAAACGCTTCTTAAACTCTGACAGGCTTGGTGCAGTGACTATTTCCCTGGGGACCCTGTTCCACTGTGCGACCACCCTCCCATTGAAGAACCTCTTCCTGATGTCTGGCCTAAACCTCCCCTGCCTCAGCTTGACACCATTCCCATGGGTCCTATCACTGGTGACTAAAGAAAATAGATCAGCGCCTGCCCCTCCACTCCCCCTCATGAGGAAGCTGTAGACCACAATGAGGTCTTCCCTCAGCCTCCTCTTCTCCAGGCTGAACAGGCCAAGTGACCTCAGCCGCTCCTCATACGTCTTCCCCTCTGGACCCTTCACCATCTTTGTAGCCCAGTATCTTACTGATTCGAAGAAAAAGGCTTTAATCTATCCTGGTTTGTTTACTAACAAAGGAGCATGAAATAGATGCATGTCCTTGTCTCTGAAGAAGAGGTAAAGGAACAGCTAGTGCAAGAAACAAAAAAATCAGTGGCGCCAGACTAATATGTGGTTGTATCTGAGCTTGGAGACTGCAACCATCTTCAAACTTCGAGATGCAGAGGAACACTTTGGCTGCAGCCTAAAAGATACATGTACATAAGATCCCCCAGGCCAGCCAATAATCTTCCCACGACCTGCCAGAAAACAGCTGTCCTGGTTTCAGCTAGGATAGAGTTAATTTTCCTCCTTGTAGCTGGTAGGATGCTATGTTTTGGATTAGGATGAAAAGAGTGTTGATAACGCACTGATGTTTAAATTGTTGCAGAGCAGTGCTTACACTAAGCCAAGGACTTTTCAGCTTCTCGCTCTGTCCTGCCAGTGGGAAGGCTAAGGGTGCAGCAGGAGCTGGGAGGGGACAGACCCAGGGCAGCTGACCCAAACTGGCCAAAGGGCTATTCCATACCGTCTGATGTCATGCCATACAGTAGATAGGGGTGGCTATCTGGGATGTGGGGGCATCTGCTTGGGGATAGGCTGGGCATCACTCAGCGGGTGGTGAGCAATTGCATTGTGCATCACTTGTTTCGTACACATGAGTAGTAGTAGTACTATTATCATCATTATTTCTCCTGTCTTAATAAACTTTGTCGGCCTCAACCCCCAGCTTCGTTTTCCTATTTTTCTCCCCCATCCCGGATAGGGAGTGGGGAGAGGGAGCGAACAGCTGTGTGGTGCTTAGCTGCCAGCTGGGTTAAACCACAACAGCAGCAATGTAGTCATGTAACAAAATTAAAGCCAAAACTTTCAGCCCAGTCCTTGAACTGAATAGTGAGTGAGGATCCGGATCCTGGCATTTATATGTGATAGTTTATAAGCAGCCAAAGTAAATACTGGAGTCAGAGATGATGGGGCTAGGTTTTGAAAAGTCCTTCATAAAGAAGAGATCTCAGAAAAACAAATTTAAATAACATTTATGTCAAGAAAAGTAATTCTGATTGCTATATTCTTTATCTGTCATGACTAGAGAGATGAAAATCTCAGACAACAATTTTGCCTTTAAGGTCATTTTATTTTTTTTCTTTTATTTCTTCTATTTATTTCTTTTATTTATTTATTTATTTATTTTAACAGGCTCTGTACTAATTTTCCTCACAGAATGACAAGAAATATGACCCTTGTGCGCCTTTGGTAGTTAATTCATTAGGTCAACTCTAACCACTAAGCCCCTTGCCAGGTTTTTTCAACTGGTGATAAGGAGCAGTTGACCTTTAAAAAACTGAAGCCAGGTAGATGAGTCTATTCCACAAGGTCTTATACTGATTCTAAGCCCTTAGAATCCCTAGCCCTTAAAAAAAAAAAAAAAAAAAAAAAAAAAAAAAAAAAAATGCTTAGAAGCTCAAGTGCATACAGGTAAGCCTGACTTTGAAGACTGTTCTTAAGTTTTTGTTAAAATTGAACAATGGGCTATGTGAAAAAGGTGCCTTAATGTGAATTCAAATTTTGCCTTGTGGTAAGTAGAAATAGATTTAGACAGGTCAGTTCCAAGTTGGTTGGTTGGTCCCAGGTCTTTTTAATTATAAATGGTCAACCCAGAGAATTTCTGGTCAATAATGGTGGCTGAAATAAATCTGGATAAAGGCAGTGTGTTTTAATACACAACATTAGGAATATTTTGAAGGACTCCTTTGTATGATTACCTGAGAAAACAATATAAGACCAGAGATGTCTGAAGTTTTTTAACTTCCTAAAGAAGGCAAGCTGGAGGTGATATTAGAAGAGGATAATAAAATTCTTGCACTAGGAGACATCTTTTTGGAAAAATATAAATCCTCATACAGCAAACTATCCCACTGATTTGTCATCAAACCTTTAAATGATTAGAATATGGTGTATTCAGTAATAGGCTTCTGGAGTCCATAAGACCCTCAGAAACCATGGTAATTTTTCTGAACTGTGAAAGAGGCACACCTATCTGTCTTTATTGTTAATAGGCATTTGCATGTCTAAACTGTCTTGCACTGTGCCGAGATTTCAGTACTGGAGTGGCAAAGCATAAAAATTACTTAACTGTATTTGGAGGGGGGGGGGGAGCGGGGAGGGGAAAAAAAAAAAAAAAAAAAACTAAGTCTGGTCTGGTAACTGAAAAAAATTGTAAGTTCTCTCAGCTTCTGAGTAATAGGCTCAGGCTGATCCCAAAGGCTGTGTTTCAGTCTTTTGATTAGCAGAGCTTGAGAGCATTTCTTGGCTGGCAAATTAAGTCACTGTGGAGCAAACTTTGCATTCTGACTCATAAATGCTCTTTGCAAATATCATTAACAGGCATTGGAATAAATCCTGCCTTTGGTTTTTCATTGCATTCTTTAACCCCCAAAAAGGATTGAACATACCAAGACATTTTGTACGTGTTACCAGTTTTTTGATGTGAATAATTTCCTGTGGGACACAACTGTCATGCCATATCTGATCAGCTCTTCTGAATAAATTTAGAAAATCTGTATAGTCTAGAAAGGTTGGTTTTCAATATATCCTTTTCTTTTGTGATAAAAGATAACTGCAAATCTGCTGATTTGGAATAGTAGGAGACCTGTTCCATGGGCAACACCATTTACAGCACACACTAAGTTTAGAAGCCTAACAAAGTCAAACACAATCAAGCTATATAATGAAAGCAATTAAAGGTGAATGCTGTAGGACTCACAGATTGGTAGACTTAATTAAATAGATTTAGGTTACTGCCTGCTCCCTTATATTCTATATGATAATGGTTAAGTCATATGGAAGAAAATAGAATTCTGTTTAAAATACTCCTCTTCATACAAATCCAAGGATAACTTTGCAATTTCTGGGAAATACAGAATGAAGTACTTGTATAAATAAATACCATAATTAATATTTATTTAATGGAGAAAATGTCAAGTAGTAAATGAAGGAAAAAAAAAAAAAAAAGATAATCTTGAAAGTAAAACACCAGTTTTGTTCTGGGAGTTATGAATTTCATTAATTTCCTGTCAGTATTTTATTTTTGTAGTACTCATTTTTGCTTATGAGTGGGTGGATCTTAGGATGAACAGCTGAAACAATTTAACTGAGAGCCTTGAGCTGGAAATTACAAATGTAAACTATGAAAGAGGTTCATAGGGAGCTGGAGTTCAGCAGAAGTGCTGCTTTGACACACAATCCCTTTGAATTCCGGATAATCAAGTTTTCTATTTGTGTTGTTTCCTTTGGTTTCTAAAGGAAAGATTTAAAAAAAAAAAAAAAAAATCACATGGAGATTGTAGCTACCTGCAGGTCAGGTCTCTCACTTGCCTCTGATGGTGTAATTATTCATGCGAATTGGCTTTGTTATCCTGTGCAGTAAGGAAGATAGGGTTAGCATCAATCATGGGTAGTACTGTGAGCCATTATTTTGTGTGCTCAAGTTGCATGAGTATAATGTGAAAATCTAAGTCCTGATCAGTAACCAAAACTCAAAACACATGCATAAAATGGTACTGTTAGATAAACAGATGCTGATCATAAGACTGTAGACCACCCTGGTGATACTAAACATATTGGCCTGGTGCCAGACTTAATGAAGAAGTGTAGGAAAGAGAAAGAGGAAGGGGTTGCCAGAACATGTTCAGACAGTCTGCTGTTGTTGTTCCCCATCTTGCATGTATTCAACCTCTCTTTTGATGGGTTTCTACTTCCAAATCACAATTAGTTTTAAAATCTATCTGATAATTTTAAAAAATCTCTTCATGGAAGAAATCCCAGATGAAGTTATTATTATTATCATCATCATAATCATCCCCCTCAAAGTTCAGCATCTGCAATGTCTTTCTTGTCTCATTTTATCACTGTCACTCATGTTTTTGTTTTACATTGTCTGAAACCTATTTATGGTTCAATGCAATAGTAATCAAGGTTTGACTGTATTTGTATTGACATGGAAAAGGTAATAAAGAGAGAATTTAGTATGTTATCTGCTCATTGCACTAAATGGTGTTACCTTGGCTATCAATAGAAAATGCAGTTTCCTTCCAGCCTTTAAGTGTCATTTTCCTTTCCCTTAACGTCTCTGCTTTGCTCTCTGAATGGGAGACCAGAGGCATTTCTTTCTCTACTAGAAATTCATTCCAAGGATGCTCAGACATAGAAAGGGCCTTTTTGTCCAGGCAATCGCCATGTTATTTTGTTATTCCATTTATAATACTGTATTTTCCTTTACATGTTTATTCTCTATTAATAGAGAGGTTCCTTCTGTAACGTGTATGATCACTAATACAATATTGGCTATATCACCTGGAACACCTGAAGTCATGTCTCACACAAGATTTTAGGTTTATGAGACAGAATAGCACTCAAACTAATACGGAAATGCCTGAAAATAAAAGGCAAAAATGAGTTAGTGGTTTCTAAGAGGTGATAAAGAATGGGTGTGACTTTGTTTTTAATTTTTTTTATTTTTTTTTTTTACATAAGGCAAACAGAGAAAATCTCTGGCACAAAATTCTTATGAAAATACAAACAAGGATCTCAAAACAGATGGAAGAAATGCATTATTTGAAACATTTCTGTACTCAAGGAATATGGCAAATCTTTGCTTAGTGAACATTTTTGAATGCTTGAAATTTTTTGAAAGAGTGATAGGTTGTCATGCAGGAATCTTTGCACTGATACAAATCTTTAAATGTTTTCTATATTGACAGTCATAGGAATAAAGTGAAAGTCACCACATATGGTTCTCAGAATTGAAGAGTAAGATAGAGAGCATTTTGTGATAGTATTGTGGGCATTTTTGACCTAGCAGCACTAGTATTAATAATTGACTTAAAAACGAAGTTGTAATTTTCTGTCCTTGAAAATGGTCCCAAACAATCAGATATTTCATGCACAAGGGGAGTATATATGGTCACTACCTGAGGCAAAAACTGATATATAGTGCACCTTTATCTCTTTCACTTTTATGATTGTATTTCTATTTTTTTATTAGAAATGAAGTCATTAAAGTTACTGTAGTGAAGAAAAAAAAAAAAAAAAAAAAAAAATCTTAAACTTCCTGCATTTATACATTTTTAAAGGCAACGGGAAAGTTTTCCAGCCTGTATCACGGTAGATTTGTCTAGACAAATGGATGAGTAAGTGTGTGCTGTGAAGTACTGAGTTATCTAGCACCTTGTCAGCAGCAGTGAGACTTCTCCCGTTACTACATTAACAAGGAATATGACTTCTTGCTCATCATGAATATACTCCTTGTCTAGGCTGACAAACTTTGTAACCATAGACAAGACTGAAAGTGTTACCTGAACAGTTGGAGAAAGGTAAACTTTGCTGCTCTGAATTGTTTAAAATGTTTCTCTTCCACATGCAGGCTGAAGAAACAGGCACAACTGAGCTTGATGAGAGTCTTTCCAAGAGTACTCTCTGCAAGCTGAAAAAAGAGTATATAATGGAAATTTTAGGAAATGGTATACACTCTTCCCAGTGGCCTCCTCAAATCTTCCTTTTCATCTTTTCATCACCTATGTACTTTCCTTTTCCTTTCTTGGTTCAATGATAAAACAGAAGGGCCTTGATTGTGTTTTTTTTTTTTTTAAAAAAAAAAAAAAAAAAAAAAAAAAACTTGTAACTTTATCTGTGTGGCAGGGTTTGAGTGCTTTAAAAGAAGATTTAATGTTACTTCTAGGTTCTTGAAGTGGAAACACCAATCCTTAGGAAGAAATTGTTTCATTTTCTTTTAATTTCAAAACAAATGAATGTCATTCAGTCAATCCCCTTTCAACACTCCTTATATCATTACCACAGCATATTGCCTTCTGTGACTGAGATTCTTTTGGCTGGATATTGTGATGTCTGAAATTCTTTCTATGAGTGAATGAAAATTCACCGTGTGGGGTTTTTTTGTTGTTGTTGTTGTGGTTGGTTGGTTTGCATGAACTTGTTGTCCTGGTAGCCTTCTAATATTATCTTAACCCTTGGAAAATTTCTGGCATTATCTTAGTACTGTAAAAATATTTAGGAGATTCAAAGGGTTGGGTATTAGTAAGATGATCTGACCAAATAGAAATGGCAGAATAATTTAACTCAACTGGCTGTGCTTTTTATTTGAAAAACTATTTTATTTTTAAAAGTAGACTGTCTGTATGAATCCATCTCATAAATTCCACATAATATTAACAACAGCAAATACATTAGCCTCCCATTTCAGCCTACATCTCATGTTAGGCACCAAAATCCTTTTGTGTGTTTGTGTTACTGCTCCTGTCTAAATGTTCTCTTTCACTCACTCTGGTTTTGATTCTTACGTGCTCAAACAGAGCTAAAATTGTTCATGGAAATCCCCCACAATGAAACATGTGTTGCTGTGTTTTAAGGAGAGAAAATCTGTGTCAACGATTTCATTTTCTCTTTTTCCAGCTGAGAATATCTATTAGCAATACTTGTGCTATTGCTTACCACCAACAGATACCTAGGTTCACAACAAGCTGTCTTGCTTGTTCTGTTTTTCTTTCTTGTGCTTTTAATTTTAATAAATTGTATTACTGCATGGGCAGTAGTGATACTGAGGCTGCAAAGTGAAATCAGTGGGTTTTTTAGCAGAATGCAAATAATGAATTTGTGACTCATTAGTTATCAGATTGTAATTTTCTATTGCTGGTTTCTGACCAAAGAATCTTGTCAGTCTGCACTGAAGCAGCTCAAGACTCAAAAGTTGAGTCAAGACCATGCAGGGGAAAATGCTGTCCCCAAATATAAAAATCCTTCTACCATTCAACAGGTGCTACCTGGGAAGACCAATGTGCTATCACATTGTGAAGATGTTAACTGTTGATGACACTGTTGAAAAATACAGAAAAGAGCTTTCTTTGGGGGTTACCTTTTTGCAGTTCTTTAACAAAACTGGAGATGCCCACCTAAAGAGTGTTATGGTTGAAAGGTACATGAAGCAGGGTGAACAGTGAAATGCCAAGTCCTGAGGCCAGTTGTGATCTGATCACCCTACTCAACAGAACTGGATGAAAGGGTACCTTGTGCCATTTCCATGGCCCTTTAATGCTAAACCTTTCATTGTAGTCATGGAGCTAATGGCAACGTGTGTGTGTGTGGATGGGCACAGCAGAGACCAGGAATCAAGGCACTGGCTTTGCAAGAGCATGTGAAAAATAGAGGCATCATAGGAGTTTTTCTGTCCTGGAAAGACAGTTCTTGTGAAAGGGGTGAGAATAAAACGAATCCTTAACAAGATAGGTGTTTTTCTCATTTTCAATACCTATTACTTACACTTATGGTGTGAAAGCATGTATGAGTATCTAAGTAACCTACTTACAATATCCATTCTCTTTTATACTTCTAACATTTTTTCCTCTTTGACTTATGAAATTCACATCTATTTATAGCACACTGCATCCATTTCTAGTGTCCTTTGCTGATGATATTGAGGTGAAAATATATATTTTAATTTATATAATACAATTTCTTTCTTCTCTGCCAACTAACAATCTTCAAGATAATGCCCAGGCATGGACAGTGCAGGGGATAGCCCTTGCTGTGGACTAATCCTTGCAGGTAGAAAGTACAAGGTGCCTTCCTGCATCCTCCCCACTCTCCCACAGTATCTGTTTTTCATCCTCCAATATGCCCTTTTGCCCATATCCTAAGACTTGCCACACACTCTCCAAGGTTCATGCTATGAATTTATTACTCTGATAGGCTGTAACACAGCCCCCACAATATTTAACATACATTGAACCAAGAAGGCACATACAGAAAATGAGTTATTCTTAAAGCAAAAGAAACATCACATGGATCCCAGAACTAAGAGCTTCATGTGGACTCAGCCAGATTGTACCACTTAGCCTTAAGAACAAGGTATTTTACAGGCCCCCTTTACTTTGTAAGTATGTACACAGGTATGGCCTCTCTGTCCTAGGATGGTGAGAATCATGAGGTTCCTTTCTTTGAGGAGTCTCCTTACTACAGCTCATTATTATTCTCTTATTTGATGCATAATTTAATGAGCTGATCCCCTTTCTCTACCAGTAATTTTGCTGACCTTGTTTCCTGATTCAGCTAAATATGTGTTAAGACGCAATTTGTAGGATGCTTGCCTCTATATTCAAGCAACACACACACACACACACACACACACACACACAAAAACACGTTACTCCATTCTGTATTTCACATTGCAATCGATTATTGAATAGCACTTGCTGTTTTTCCATTTTCTGTTTGTGTAAGTTTTCTGATATCTTTTTAAACAACAGAAGCTCAGTGGCTAACGCACAAATACATACTCAATAAGAACAAACTCTTTTTGCAACTCTTTTCTGTAATGCTTATCTTCTCTGTAGTAGTTCAGAATTTGCTGGAAATAAAAACACATTTTCTCTGACATATAGTTCCTTGTATTTTGCAAAATTAGAAAAATGTTGCAAAATTGCATTTCTTATGTATTTATTTATTGCAGTACCTGATGATCTGTAAGAGATCACATTAAAGATTCTCTGTTGGACCTTGGTTTAAGGCTTGAACAGTCATGATGAAGCCTTGAGCAGCTGCTGTAACGGGACCTGCTTGAGGGCCCCATGCCATCCTGTGCTGTGCTCTGGTGGACAGTATGACAGGGAAAACATAGTCCAGCCTGTCAGGAGAAGAAATGTGGTTTTGCTTGATACAAAAAATAAAAGGTACAACAGCATGGGGCAAGGGAGGGATGAGAAGCCCCTCCATGTATGTGTACCAGGGAAAAAATCTATCTGGTGTCTGTCTGATACTGTGGCACTCTCTATCATTTAAAGGGATGTAAAATTACTTACTGTCTATGTTACTCTTTTTACTCTGTCTTGTTAAACCAGCTATTATGCCAGTTGTTGTTGCTGGGTCTTTCCTCTTGGGGTCCCCAAAACCCACCTGCACCATCACCGTTTTCCCTCTGCACTCCCTGGAGCAGAACATTCACATTTGTAAAGAATGACTTCTCTAAAAACTAAGTCCTATTCTCACATAGGGAATGGGAAATAAGTGCAGTACAAAAGAATAAGACTATTAAATGCTGTATGATATTGGTGCAAATGAGAAGGGAAAAAAAGACATGGATGATACATATTTTACTGTGCTTAATACAAAGAAGCCCTCTTCATTTGAAACACTGTAACTATTTTGGACACAAAGACAAACATGTAGACAAAATGAAGAGTTCTAAACAGGGCAACAAGAGTAAAAGGCTTATAAAACATGAAAGCAGGTTGAAAGAGTTGGACTTGTTCAGTCTTGAAACCAGAAACCTGTGAGAGGACCTAAGAGCTGTCTTCAAACATGTGGAAAGCTGTTACCATGAAGGGGCAATAATATGGTCTATATGTCAGCTAGCATGGTGCAAAACAACTTAATACATATTCTTTAAACTGGTTATAGTTCAGCAAATTAAATAGAGTGAGGATGAACATTTAAAATAAGTTAGTTTTGAATGGAGAAAAGTACATTTGAATTGCCTGAGTTCTGGTAATTTTATCCTAAATGGAGGGATTCAGTTATTATATTTGCATTTCAAGGCATTATGTTTCTATTTTAGTAAGTTTTTCCAAAGCAAAACCATCCAAAGTTTTGCCTAAAGAAAAGAAAAAAAAATACCCCATACCACAACAATAAAGAAAACCAACACAAACTAAACCCAAACTGGAAGAACCCCACATATACATCAACAACAGAATTGTAAGGAAACTTGAAAGTAAGACTAACAAAAGTTAACAGGGTAATTTTTTGTCTATGGGAGTTTAGGCATCCCAGGTGAATCAGAAAACATGAAGAACTGTGTCTGTATTCCATGGGTATTTAGAGAAAATCTGGTTTAGGTCTGTCAAATATTTATGCTATGCTGTATTTATAAAACAAGGCAAAGAACAAAAATATCTAGAAAGTGACAAACAATAAAACATTGGTATTTTTCTGATGACCTTAAATAAAACTTCTCTGTAAAAATAACATAGAGTGCAACATGGAAATTTATAATTGGGTCAAATACGTCACCAGTGAAACATAATACACAAGATTTAAGAAAAACATTGGAAGAAAACAAAAAATTGTCCAATAATTGTCCTAAATGGAAATTAAGTACAGTATTATGAAATCAGTTTACTTTGACTTTTCTTTAATGATTTCAGAAAATAGATATATTTCTATATTCTTGTTGTATGTCTTGCTGGATAATACAATACACTTTAGAAATAAGCAAGTCTAATATTTTATTTTTATTTTTCTACTTTATTGTTCTACTATATTAAAAGATTTTCTGCTACATTAAATTAAAATCGGGATATTTAAAAAAAAATTATGCTTTAGAAATAAAAGAATTTAAGGCTTGAGTTCTTTGCTCAAGATAATTCTCTGAATAAGTAACAACACTATCAAAGCAGTAGGCCAGTCCATCCTTAGAAACGCTTCAAGAATTTCAAATGAGAAAAACACTATCTCAAAAGTTTTTATTCTTTTTAAATGCAAATACATGAACAATCTAATTAAAGATGTATGGTTTGTTGACACTACTTTTTTCAAAGTTAGATTTTATGTCATTTTTAAATGGAAGTCTTAAATAATGCCTGTTCTTTATGATAACTTCATTTTTTCATAAGGATAATGTTGATTATTCTTCTATTGATTTAGTATAAACAACACTTATAAAGTACATGACCATATTCTATTTAAAATAGGAAAGGGTAAGTGCATTTTTTCTATCATTATAAATGTAAATTAATACATTAATTTATTATTATAAATTATTATTAATTAATACGGGGGGGGGTTGTGTGTTTTTTTTTTTTTTAAGGAACTACAAACATAAAACTTCTACTTTTAAAAGTAGAAGTTTTGTTCCTATATCCTGACTACCCTGAATAGCAAGGATTAAAGGGCTTCTGGCAGAGAAAACATGACTTTTTTCCATTGCACCCTGTCCACTAGGCATGCATCCTATTCTAGTGCCAAACCCAATCTGATATAGCTCGCTGATTTGAAAACAGACTCTTTGGAACATCACTGGTATGGGATGGTCCTATGTTTCTTCTGCAGGCAAGAAATGCGTTGACCTACATGAGCAACACAAAAATCACATATGACCCTTCTGTGTGTCTTGTGTATGTCTACAAATAGATCAAATTCAGCTCCAGTAACTGCCAGTGGCACTGTGATAACTAGAAAGCTGCTGAACCCTGTGAACCCCCAGCTGTAGGAGGAAGTGAACCAGCTGAGCATCCAACATGTGACGCTGGTTGCCCTGAGACACTACTGCTCAGTTCTGACCTAGCTTTCAGTGAAGTGATGAGCACTAAGGTCCTCACTAGCTCATGGATAACTCATGAATTTTCTTACCTTAGTCCTTTTGCATAGGATGTACGTATTTTATGATTATTTGGGCATGTTTTTTGTTTTTGTTTTTTTTGGTTTGCTATTCAGAAAGGCTCATCATGTTCTTCTGATGCTCCCATATCACAATTGTGACATCAATATCACGGGAATCAGTAATTTGTAACTGAGACAATGTAATTTATTGCTGTGAAATGATGCAGAATGTTCAGTGAGGAATGTATGGGAGACCTCATTTGGTGAGAAAAGCACAATAACATCTCATTTTCACACTGGCTGATCTCCATGAAGCAGTATCCTATATCCTGATAGTGTCTTGGCCATAAAAGAGTTAGCTGGAATGCATAAACAGTTGTGACCAGTATTAAGGGGTGTTAGAAAGCTGAGCTCTCTTGGCTAGCATAGTGCACCCTAGGTCTTATTGGGGAAGTGAGCTAGTGCCTTCGAGAGTGCCCAACTTTTAAGTCAGGCCTGAAATATGAGAGGAAAGATTATGACATCTGATTCCTTATGTTGTACATAAATGTGTACTTTTTGCAGCTTTGGGCTCCACAGAAGTCCTGTGTCTACTCACTACAAGGATTTGTCTTATAATTGAATGTCACATCAAAAGTGAGGGGAAAAAAAAAAAAAAAAAAAAAGAAAGATTACTTTTTGTAGAGGCACAGGATTCACATTACTTACATTTGGATTAAGTGAGATCTTGCAGATATTAGCCAAAGGAAGCCTGATTAGATAAAAATTCTCCTGGTCACATCACTTCATCAGGACTTTTTTTAGGAATAAAAAATGTTTCAAATATAGCCTATAAAAATGTCAGGGAGAAAAAAAAAAAAAAAAAAAAAAAAAAAAAAAAAAGATTTAATGTGAGTGAAAAAAATGCCATGATTGTCTATAAAGCTATCTTAATATAACATTCAATTTTGCAGTTAAGCATTTCCTTCACAAATAGGAATCAAACTGCATCAGTTTAGATACTAAAGTCATTGATTGCAACAACAACAAAAAAGTCATTTCTACAAAAAAGTCTTTTGAATTTTATCTTTCTATTTGAAAATGCATTTCAGGAAAAAGAAAAAGCCTATTTCTGATTGTGCTAATTTTCATTGTGGTTGGACAGATTTTTATGGTACTTGCTGAAGGGTGACTAAATGAGTATTTCACTTTTTTTTTTTTTTTTTTTCCTCTTTGGAAGGGTAGTCAGATGTACTCTTGTTTGCAATCACACAAGATTCACTAAGTTTTTCTTCTGTATCAGTACAAATAAATACATGCAATTATCCATCCTCTTAATTAATGACTTCTCAAGCTTTAGCTGCCTGCATTGTCAGAAAAATTCTGGTTCTTGCTTCTTTGTCACTTTCGTTATTCCACGAGAACTAGGAGGGATCAACGTATCTCTTGTTTCTTGCGCTGTTTAAAAGAGAATGTATCAAAACTAGGGCAGCTATCAAATAAATGCTGTTACCACAAATGGCTGCTGGCTTATATATAACCAGCTCAGTATTAGCACATGTGAGGAAAGTGGGTGATAACATAAACTGCAGGAACAAACTGCCTTTTGTTATCGGTCTCCTTTTAAATAATTGCACTGAAATAACTGAAATAGACTTTTATTTACTAACATTACAGTTCATGTTAAACACATGAACAGAAAATGCACTCTAAAATTAATAGCTTTTTAGCTTTTTTTTTTAACTTTTTTTTTTTTTACAACCAGAAGAGTATTTCTTAAGCAATCAGAAAACAATTCAGTACATTCAAGTCCTTAAATTTTGGGAGTGCGCCTTTTGATGTTGTGCACTTGAGCAATGACTGAGCACAAGTAGGCCAATAGTGTATTTAGCAACTGTACTTGGCCTTGGACAGCATTTCTGTTGTTAGAGAGAAGAAGGCTTATACCACAAAACCTTTCAAGACCTTATTTTAACATTTTTTGCAAAGCCACAAGGTGAAGTTCAGAACACCTGCAACATGTTCATAAAGAAATTCAGCACAGTCTGTTCTGTGACAAACAGTTCCTGGAAGTGCACAGAACAGAACAGACCTTGAACAGGCAAGTAGAATTTCACCTCAGGTAGTGCTGGAGTAGAAGACAGTACCAGCTGTATGTAATACATTTCAATTTTTAACAGCAATTTGGATCAGTGTAAAGGCAATCAAAGTAAAAATTCTGTATGTTTTAGCCATTAATGTTCTCAGTGCTGAATTTTTCCTTCTATATATCCAGTCCTGTTATGCCCCATGACTTGCTAATTGAAGTAAAGCCTCTATTGCCTGACACAAGTTGTCCTAACAACTGTTGTAATAATGCATTACATGTTGGAATACTTGTATGCATTGCCCTGCACACATCTTATACTTTTTTGCTCCTAAAATTAAAACACTTGTAATTGCAGATTGTGTTTATATTTTCTCACATCACTTACCAATGCCCATGTAATATCTATTAAAACTTCCTGACTCCCAGACAAGAAATAGAACATAATTTTGGAATCAAGCTTCCTGTAGAGGATACTCAGCTGTGTAAGCAGAAGGCTGGGTTCCTGTCACACTCAATGTATTCTGATGCTTTTTCACTTCATGTTATTTAATGCAGCTGGTTCTAGGGAAAGTGATGGGTCTGTCATCTAGTTTGTGATTGAATTTTCTTGGCTTCAATTATTTGTCAATTGCACTAAATGCTTGCAGAAGCAAAAGCCAGTTAATATGACAGCTGAGAAGTCCTTTTGTCATTACAGTTATCCCCAAGTCTGGCTACATTGCTATGAATAGGGAAAGAAGGGGAAAATGGTATATCAGAAAGCACCATTAAAGTAAAAACAGCAGGCAGACAGAAAGCCAAGCAGACAGAGAAGTATCTCAGCTTGTAGCATTATCTTATTCATAGTCTTAAAGGCAGTGGCCACTGGTAACTTTTAGCTAGGGGAACCAGGAAGGGTAAGAAACTCAGGATCATGGCTTGAAACCTGTAGATGGAGGGCACAATGATTGCCATTTAATAACTTAGATTTTACCAATTGCTCTGAATAGCAAACAAAACAAAACAAAAAACTTTCAAGGGAAACTACTGTCAAGACAGCATTTTATAGAGGAAGAAGCAAAAGCATAGAGTTTAAATGACTTGCAAGCAGCTCTGTGGTAAACATTGCTCCCCCGAGTCCTATCAATTGTCTGTTTGTTATACTACTGACACTGCTGTGTCTTGTCTGGAGCTCTCCAAAGGCTTACCCTAGTGCGGGAAGCCATGACAGTTATTAGACATAGGCCTGGTAATGAAAAGCCCTTTACAGAAGTGCATAACACACAGGTCTTTTCATAACCACTTCCAACAATGGTAAGGAGCCCTGGGGCTAATTCCTGCATGTTCTGCATGAAATGTAGGCACTCCTTCAGCCTGTAAATTACAAAAATCTGACAAGGTCTCCAGGAAATGGGGGTGGTGCTGAGGGCTCTCCATGTTGTGCTTTTTTAAGGCTGTGGTGCCTCTGCTATCCTTTTGCCTACATAGACACATGAGCTCATAAAACAGAGCTATTCCAGATCTACATAAAACAGGAGGTGACATTATATGACACATATGTCATTGTTTCAATTGTTCTTCTTTCTGTTCACTTATGTTAGCTATTTTTGTTGGATCAGTGTGTGGATGATGTGGAATATAGGCCTTTCTCTCCCGCTTCTAAATGCATAAATATGCAAACCCTTGTTATTGATCTGAAAGGATGTAGTGAAAGTTGCACACCAGATCCTACATCTGGCTTGAGTAATATCCAAAGCTTCCATTTGTCCTTCATAACATTGTTTATTCAGATGCACAGTACCTGCCTTCACTGTGCAAAGGAGAAAGAGGTATTCAGTAACCCAGGACAAGGGGCAGAATAGCTTCAGTTCTACACGGGTTTACTGAAGGATTAGAGAATGTGAGAAAGACCCTCCAGCAATCCAAAGAGGTAGACAGTGAAGGGAGTAGGTGACAGAATCTTGTATTCCATTCATTTTCAAAATTGTGTGTCGGAAACAGGAGAAGCTGTAATAAATTTAAGAAAAGCTGAAGATACAGCATGAACAATGAAACTTTTTGTCTAGTTGTCAGTAGAGATAAACTTTAAATTTCAAAGGCGGCAGGATGAGAGGCCAGATCAACAGTAGAGGAAGTGATTTTTATTTTATTTTTTGAGCCTTCAGCAATGCAGGATCAGAGGAATTTGCTTTGATAAAATATTTAACCTACTTTAGAAGCCAATTGTAGGTTATTTTATGGCACTACCCAGATCAGAGAGGGCTTCAGGAATCCCAGAGTAGTGTAGAAATAGAGAAAACTCTAAGACATTGTCTCAAAATCTGTTTAGGCTAGTGAGAGAACGATTTAAATATGAAGTCTGAACAACTGGTATGAAGATGTAGATTTTAATTTTTTGGCAGACTGGACATTCTCATTTTGCATTTTTTTAGTAAAAAAAAAAAAAAAAAAAAAAAAAAAAAGTTATTGAGCTCTGTGCAAACACAGATTAAATGCTGTGAAGAAATTAGAAAAGAATTACAAATTTAGCACTGGGAGAAATGATCAACATATTTTACCAAAAGAAATAAGTAGTCAAGAGAAACCTGTGTTTTCCTCAATAAAAACAATTGAAGGAGATTCATTCAATTCAAATTACGATATCATGCATCCAATTCAAAAATGAATATGGCAATATTGGGTTTCATTACGTCAGTTGTCCATAGGAGTTACCATGTCAAAACAGCTGAATTTTCTGAAAGTCAAAAACGTGCCAATACATGGAGCTGTTACACATATAAGATGCAGGGTAGGGGAAACCATTTCAGTTTTGGGGTTTGTTTTATTGAAATGTTTAGCTACAACATGGTTCATTTAGAGACATTAGGTAAGGAGACGTGTAGAATGGGGAATAAAAGTATCTCACTCAAAAATGAGGCACATCATGTCAGGACTATCCATTATCATATGCTTGGAAAATAGATTTTAGCAAGTGGCTTACATTAGTATTCAGACACTTATTTTATATTTTTCCTGTTTTTACAGTGCTATCCCCTTGAAACTCATTAAACCTTTTTCTTGCAGCAGGCTAGCCACTCAGGCATGAATAATCTAAGGGGTAAACAGAATATTGTTATAAATACACAAGTGTCCATGATAAGAAGTAGCAAATATAAAGATGATTAAAAAGCAACAAGAAAGCACAAACACACTCTCAAGCACATACAGCTAGCACATAAACAGTATGTGTTTTTGTTGTAAGGGATTTATTAGAACATAAGTCTTAGAATTGAGTGAAATAAAGAACATCCTGATCAGTAGGTGAACATTAATCATCTCTATATCACATCCTCAGAAACAACAACAACAACAACAACAAAAAAAAGGGAGGATTGATTTGTTATTGCTTTGTGCTTTATTTAACCACAAGAGACCCATGCAAAGTAGGTGTACAAATGCTGTACTGTTTATAAATGAGGACACATTCTTACTTGACAGTGTTGTGTGCCTTCTTACAGGTCTGCTGAGAGCTCCAGTTCAACAGACCATCTCAATAGTCACCCCTCTATTTAGAAGTCCTTAAGTTGAACTGACTTAAGTGCAACTATATGTGGGCTATACATGCTTAAAAAATAATAATAATAAAAAAATCAAGATGTCTGAATCAGATGTCTGAATCTAGGCAGATGAGGTAATTAGTTCCAAACCTGCAGTCTTAACTTCTTCCAGTTCAAAGCTGGGGGAACACGGGAAGTGTTGCGAAGGAAATCAATGTATCTCCAGCACTGTGTCTCGCAAGCATGAGTACACATTTTGTGGGCAAGGGATTAGGTGGGGAGTGACTTTGTCCCTCCTGCCTGTTGTGGCTTTTATACAAAGATTGTATTTGTTGTCCAACCCTTGGAGAGCAAAAGCAGGGCTCTTTTTCCTCCCTGTTCCTGAAATTTAGACACCCAGGTCAAGGTTGTAGGCTCGTGCTGACATTGTTTTTTGACCCTCAAATCCTGTCTTCAATAACAACGTGCAAAAGTTATTTCAAGTAACTGAACGGGTTACCTAGAGCCTTTGTGAAGGGTGTAGGTCTCCTATATATATGGTGTCATCAGTAACCATACTGGGCAACGTGACAACACAGTTTATGGACTTTCAGGGTTTTCTTTCATTGATCTCTTGAGCTGAGATGCAGAGATTCTGCTTAAATATTTATTTGGATACATACATAAATGCTTTCTTAGACATAATCCTTCCTGTTTGATTTCAGCTAAGGAGAAGTGCCTGATTTGATTTAGTTTGTGATGGCTGTAAATCAGGAAAAAATCATGATGCCCAGTGAAGCTATATTCATATAACACCACAATATTTCATATTTTACTTTACCCTAGTGTAAATGTGGTTCTAATTCATATTTCCTAACTCATAGGGCTACTGAGAAAATAAATTCATTATTGTTTATAGGTTGGTTATGGTCCTCAAATGGGAGGCATTCAGAATGGAATGTTACTATTTAAGATAACCTTGACATTTAAAATTCAGCTGACAATATTTTGGTGTGTCAAATGGGCAGTTAATTTTGAATATATGGAAAGTGTTCAGAGGCATATTCAAGCATTTGCATTTTTCTCTGCACTGCAATGGTGACCATTTGCAATACATTAAAAAAAAAAAAAAAAAAAAAGATAGGTTCTGTATAACTGAACGGGTGAAATTTCATCATGAACAAGTCTGTCATATGGAGCTTTCTGTTTGTAGTTTCAGATGTGTAAGGATTATGGGAAGTGGAACTGGCATCTCTTTGCTTTAATGGTAAGTTTGTGACAGAGAACAAAATTGTTTGGATAGCTTGTTAGATTGAAGTTTTACTAGAGTGCTTTTTATTCTTTCGTTGTTGCATGACACTAGATAATCCTTATAATATAGAAGTACCCTGAAAGAAACCATAATATCTGTGAAGACATGTGACAGTGGAGTAATTTTTCCTTTGGCTAAGACAAAAACAAGGTATTAAGAAAGCTATTCCTTGTGATTTTTCAACTTATTTTTATGCTACATATTACAAAGCCTTTTTTTCCTCATTAGAATGTGCCTTTGCAAAATGTTCATAGATCTGGAAGTAGCCTTGCAAAAATTCTAAAAGCCTTGAAAATGCATGCAAAAATATTCAGCATATAAAGAGGAAGGATTTTTTTTTCCCATACTATCATCACTGAAATTACAATAGAATTATCATGAGCCTTTATACTGGGGAGTAGGGCTGAGGATACTGACCATTTCTCAGCTATTTAGCATAGGCCAGCCTGTTGCTGAACTGCCTTTACAGGTATTGTTTCATAAATCAGAGGTGATCGGTCCTTACCTTATCAAACCCTTGATCTGACAACTGGAAATAAATCTGTTGGTTGACACTGAGACTGTGAGTTTGTTCTTATGTTTGGAGCTGCTCTAATGACTGTTACCACCACAAATCATCAAGCAAAGTTTATGAAGGAATATTTTTCTCTGTTTTTTTGTTTGTTTGTTTGTTTTTATGGATTTAGGTTTTTTTTATTCATTCATATATTTTACTGTCCTTTTGTTCAGTCAGACTGATTACTAAAATGTAAAGAAATATGTATAATTGGGATGATTTCCCGTACCTGGGGATTCTGGGATCTGAGGACTTTTAATACTGGTAAAACCCATAACCAAGTAGGTAGTGATTGTCCAGAAAACCACCCTCTACTTTTCCTATAAAAGATAACTTATACATGTATGTTGTTAGTTCTGGGAGGGAAGATGATTTGGTAATCATCATTTTTTCTAGTTTTCAAAGTGAAATGATGGAATGATCGAATTAGACTCAGAAAATATCCATAATAATTTAATCTTCTCTCTAAGAAGTTTATTCTTACAATTTAAAAGGTAGTTCAGGTTGTTCAGGGATTGTGCAGATCACAGTGTCTTGACAGTTTGTATAGGTATTAGTACTGAAACTTTTGATATTTGATTATGGTCAGTTAGCAAGCAAAAATTAGCAAACTTTTCTTATTTATTTTATTCACGATGTTTTACCTACTGTCACTTCTGTCACTTAGTGCCAGAATGAGGAGACAGGTTTTTATCTCTTGTTATCCAGATTTACCTACACTTAAAAGAAATGGAAAGATGACATTTGGTAGCAGACCACAAATGGTGTAAAATATGACTAATTACCGTTATTGGGAAAACAGAATCCCATTATTTCATTATTCATTAACTATGTTATCTTTTCAGAAAATCAGTTGACTTTGGGGGAAATTAATTTTCTAGAAGATGCTATCTGGCTTCTGGCTTCTCCAGTTGTTACAAAGCAGGGTGCTTTTTTTTTTTTTTTTTTTTTTTGCATTTTTTTGTGTATGCTTTTTTTTTTAATTAAATCGTAGTTTTCTCTATTGGTATAGCTTTCAAAGTGGCTCTTTAAAAGAAAAGAGACATTTTAAAACATCAAAAAAAAGTATTAACTGCATCTGAAAATGTTTTTTTTCTGTTAGTGAGACCATGTAGAATTTTAATGTGAGATGAAAAATAAATGCATATCAAAAGAAATGAGAAAGCTTTCACTCAAATATTTATTTTCATTTTCACCTGGCACAAGTATAAAAAATGGACGTTGGTTTTGCTTGCCTAATATTCCTCCAGTACAAGAAGTCAATCTTTGCACTCTGGTTTCTAGAGACCATTATACACAGACTCCTTGATTTAAATGTGCTGTTTGGGCTTAACAGCTGATAAAGCAATTTGTTTTGATGCAGCCAATAAGACTTGGCTCTAAAATTCTAAGAAATTCCCCACCTCATATTAGATGCTGAAGCTGCTCCCTGTAATGCATATCCAAATATTTCACATAAATATTCATGAATTTGGTCTTCACAAAGGCTGAGATAACAAATATAGGGCTTAAGAGAAGTCCACTAGAGATTTAGACCTTCAAAATGAACAGGAAACTTATTCTCTGTTACTAAATTACACGGTTATAGTATAAATTGTATATATAATTCCAAGTACATACATGGGATAATTTAGCAAGAACCAGCTGAAGGCCCTTAAGGTTTATAAATAAACCAGCTATTCCAGTGAACAGAAATAGAGTATAAACCTCCCAAAGTTTTTACTGAAAACTAAATACTGAAGATCCACTATTGTGCACAATTTAAAACATATACCTAGAAGTCATTCACCACTTTCCCTTAATAAGAGTAAGCAAATATTTGAACATGCAAAGTGCATGTTCAAATTCTTTCCTTTGACCCAGAAAAAGCAGAACTGTATAGATACTTTGAGTAAACTTCAGGGTGCTTGGAGAGGAAAAAAAAAAATTTCCACTCATTTGATATTTGACAGAGAATTTTTTTTCTGCCTTTTTTTTTTTTTCAGATCCAGAGAGCTTACTTAAGTTGATTATCTGATGTCCTTTATTGCCTTTTGCCATTTGCTTCTCCTTAAAGTGTGAAAAGTAGGTATAAGCATTCATGGAACTGCTTTATTCATTATAGACTAGTATAAAGGGCTACGGGGGCTGAAATTAAAAATAAAAATAAAAATAAAAATAATAATAAAAACAGTATTGTGAAGCTGGGCATGCAGCCTCATCTCTATTATAATCAATGACTTCTGGCCTCTAGCTTTACTGAGTCTAAAGTTTTACTCTGCAGTCTAAAATGTACTAAGCTTTTCTGGAATTATATTTCCATGGTTGAAAACATAAGTGTCTGGCAGCACCATAAGAGAGTGAGGTGGACCTGAATGCATAATGGAATATATTTGGACATATGGTTTTGCTACTTGCTTTCCAGTAAGAGTTTTTCTGCTCCTCATAATGATTCTTGGGCCTGAATCCATACCTATTTTTCATACTTAGATTCTCACAGAATCCCGTGACATGCTAGTTTGCAGTATGAGCTGTAGAAAAAGCTATTTCTGGAGTTTATTCCTGATGTTATTTGGGGCAATCAGAGTGACAAGCTACTATTTCTTCCCACAGATGCTGTGAAATTTCATCCATTCTCTGCCAGTCTGAGTTGCTCAAGACTGGAATCATTCAAGACATCCACAGAATTGTTTGTCATAGAGCTACAGATGAACTCACATTCTTAAAAATAAAGCACACATTAATAAATGACAGTTGTAATGAAGTACATTATTGACTTTGCACTGAGTCAACTTAGGTGTTCATTTCTGTTTTGCTTGCAAGATAATTCTGCAGTTGAACTTAAACAGCACATTGTCACAATGTTTAAACATTAGCTTTCCATGTCATGTAGTGAATATAGTTATGTAGTGGAATAAAGATCATGAAATACATCACAACTCTTAAGAATGGGATTGCAAGAATGAAACTTTGGAATATAACTAGAAATGGAACAGACTTAAGCAAATGTCAGTTATGTAAAAATAGGCCTTTCAGTATATGTTAAGATGCTGAGCCATAATTTGCCATGGATCAGGTTCATATGCAAGTTTGCTAGTCTTGCAATACAACTGATAATTTCTTACAGAAGGATGTGACAGAAGCTTAGATAAATACTAAGGCTGTGCCAGCTCCTTGCTCCTATGTCTGCCTCACAGGAGTCCTTAGCCCAGCCAATACCAATAGCACAGCTCTGCATTCCTTGTGTGCTCAGAGCTCTTGGGAGAAAGAGCACAGCAAGTGCACAAGCAGCATCTTTAGCTACATAAAACTCATTCCCACCTCTGTCCCCAAAAGCCCATCAAGAGAGGGTACAGAATCCCTGTACCTTAGGCCTAGATAAATCTGGATATTCTGGGGAAAAGAAATAAATAAATAAATAAATAAATAAATATCAGCTTTTCTGTTTAATCTTAGGCAAGGAAAGTTGAAAATACAATTTAGAGTACTTACAATTTTAAGTATAGAGTTTCTCCAGTAGCAGCTAACTGCCATATGCTTCTTGATCTGTATTCTCAGATTGAGAAAGTATAATGAATGTGCTGATAACAGAGATCAATATTATAGATAATTTAAAAATGACTTTATTTGCATGCCAATAGTAATATTAACACTTAGATTGAGTGCTAGTGGACCCTTTCTTAGTTCTGTGAAAATGAAAATATTCTGAGTAAAAATATGGTTGCAAAATTCATGGTTATTTCTGTTACCAAGTTCAAAAGTAATGTCTACAAGAATGCCGGTCCTTATGTCCTCTTCAGAGAACCTATATACTGAATGCTGACTATTTTTTAACACTAGTGCTTGTGTTTGTGGTTGTTCTGATGCAGTGATCTGGAAAACAGTGGTAGAGGCATGTAAAAGAAACAGGAATAGGTTGGGAAAAAACAGCAAATTTTACTCATGTAGACATGATCAATAACCTGCTATTTCAGGAACCTGGGGAGCTTGGGGACGTGGATTACATCAGAATCAAAGTTCAATGCAAATCCAATGAAAATTACATCATCTAGTTTGTAAGTTAAATCCACGGCACCAGAAACTCAAAGCAGTAGCTAAAATGCTACCTGTCCCCCATAAAGTTTATCAGAGATTCTGTTTTGGTTTTTTTTGTTTGTTTGTTTGTTTTTGTTGTTTAGGTTGTTTTGTTGTTGTTGCTGTTTTAAGAAGATCCCCATAATCTCTCTGGTTTTGTTTCTCCCATTTTCAAAGTCTTCTTAGAACTTATAAGTATGAAAGTTTATTGCCCAGAAGAATTTTATCAAAGCTGTCTGAACATTTGACTCAGATTTAGCAGGGTCTCATGTGAGTACAGCTACTCAAATGGATAAAGCTAAGCACATGACCAAGAAGCTGTCTGAAACTGCACTTAAATCTGGAAAAAAATATGGATGAAATACAGGTCGTCCTGAACTGTAAGACTTCCTCTGGGAGGAATCAAATGATAACATCAGTAATAATTGATACTTAAATTGCATTTTCATCCCATAGGATCTCTAAGTCATGTTATGCCTCATTCTCACCTGGATTGAGTCACAGGCTTTCATTTCAGCACTTTCCACAAGTATGTGAGAAGTGGCTTCTCCCCGAGGAGACAAATGTTTTAGCATTTTTATAAGTTCTCATCCTCTGTCTCCCAGCACACTGCATACAATCATTTCTGGAAGACAGAAATAAACAGAAGGTTGTGAATTCGGTGGGCAGACAGGTGACCCACCACGGACACAATGATGTAGATGTTGATTTCAGCACGGATCTGAGTGCTGCAAAAAACTAAGCGTACCTAAGACCTATGAAAGAAAGGCAACTTTAGGCTAGAAGACAGCAGTCAAGCAGAGTGGTGAGTACAGGTATTTCTATGGGCTGTTGTGTTGTTTTTTTTTCTTCCTCTGTGGCCAGATCTTATTATTGTAGAACAATATTGTAGAACAGTAGCCTCTTTTATATTCACTAAAAATAGCCAAAATGTCTACTTGAAGAGTTTTGTCCAAATATGTACTTTTTCAAGCCATATCTTAATTATTTTCTGTGCAATCATTCTGTGCAATATTTTTGGTTCATTTCAAGTAAAGCTGTGATATGTTTTAGAGTCTAAGATGGCTAGAAAACTGGAAGAATAATTGTATGCATTTATGTACATAAGGTGCCTACTTCCATCACCTTAAAGGAAAATGAAAAAGTTTATTTTGACTTAAAGTTAACTCTGTGGACTACTGCATATTGTAGAAAATGGACTGCCTCTGTTTGTTAGATATTTATGGCATGCAGGACTTTGAAATTATTAATAGTCTTGTTCACATTAGTGTCAGTTCTTTGGGAGAGATGCTGCCTAAGAGTTGGACAAAAGGTGGTATAAAACCTTAGCAAAATGGTTTAGCTTATGTCCTAATTCTTTTAATTCTTTTACAGTTCTGCTCAGTGCTTCTGAAAGGACTCTTGAACTGCAATTTGAATTAGCAGGGTTTGAAGGTACACTAGGACAGCCAGAACATTTTAGATACAAGATATGATATTTATAATGCCTCTGCTAATCTTTTTTTCAACGTATATATAATCTTCAAGCTTGCACGCCTTGCTTGAAAGGATACAGTTGTGGAGAATGTTATTTTTCAAGCAAAAGAAAGGCTTCAGAAAAATTACGTTATAATGCAGAATTACCTAGGCCAAGGTTCATAGTTTGTTAGTTACATCTATGCCTAGAAACAAGCATGTGTTTTACAAAGAAGTCTGCAGCTACAAGGGTAATTGCTACACACATCACTAGATATCATTTCAAAATTCTATGTTGAATGTGATTTTCAGAAGTATCAACTTTTGCAAAAAAAGAAATAATCCTTGGAGGGAAATTCAACAGCTCAGAAATCTGCTATAATGGCATTTGTAAGTGAATCTTAAATTACTAGCATACAATTGGGAGAGTTTGCAATCCCTTCTTTGCCCTTCAAATATCAGTATGGGCTGCAAGTAGTTTAATTAATGAAGTATATTCCACAGATACTCATTGGAAACCTTCCTTTAGGAAACAGATATTAGTATGTTACCTAAAATAGGAATTTAATGCACTTCATGTTCAGATTAAATTCATTTGTCTCCTCTACATCTCTGGTGTATTATTTCTTGTAGGCCATATAATAAAAATGAATAACAGAGCGCTTACTGTTGCAATACCAATTCCTTTGCCAAGTGCTTATACCTTGATATTAAAGATATAAAATGGGCAGAGTGGAAACATGGTTAGCGTTGCTTTTCAACACCGTAAGAAATATTAGGCATCACCAGACACTACCCATGAGGTGTTTAAATCTAGGGATACTTCTTTCAGTGTTAGCACCTAAAACTAACACGTTACAGAACACACATAATTAAATATTTCAGATAGCTTTTGTCCTTGGTAGTTTTATTTGCAGTAGAAAAAAAGGAGATATTGTTCTGGCTTACAGACAGTTTTCTATCACCACTCAGATGTTGGCTACATTCAGTTGTTACAGGTTTCTTGCAAACCATATGAGCATCAAAGTGTCAATGATCTGAAGAATGTTGCTTGTAAGGTAATTAATGAGAAAGGTTATTCTTTGGGAGTGGATATAATGTACAGCTCTAACGATCTGATTTGGGGAGAATGGGCTTCACAAATTGTGCAAAGGCAATTGTAAGTCCACTGGCAGTGCACCACAGTTAAGGAGGTCATTGCACAGCACTCAGCCTTGTGGTGGGCTTATGGACAGCTGCAGGTCTAAGGCCTGTTCGTTAGGTCTGACCAGGTGTCCCCAAAGGGGGAAAAAAACATATTTCCATATTTCCATGTTTCTATAAATGCTTTCAGTCCGAATTTTCAGTCACAATGAGGCTAGTTATCTTACAAGTAGAAAATACAAGAGAAAACTCTGGGAATATTTTTAGAATGCTATGAGCAACTATGTTTTATCCACTAAGCAGTGTGCTACAGGCACATTTGTGCAGCACTTGCCATACTACCAGGCACTCAGCAGCAGTGTTTCATTTCACGGCTATCAGGGGTTACAGTGTTTGCAACCTCCATAAGCTGCTCTGTTCATACTTTTTTTCTTTTTCTCTTTCTATTGCTTCCCTCCTTCCGTCCTTCCCCACAAATGTATTTTTGATTTTCCAGCTTTGTTGGCATGATGTAGGGAAATTATTATAACTTGTCTGCTTAGTCCTTTATGTGTTTCAAGCTTCTGGGGAGGATGAACTTACTACAAATGAGTCTCTGATGCCAACATGCTACATCAGTGCTGTGTGTTACTACAGCCCTGATGGGAAGGAGACCAAGCTGAACTGTGGTGCAATGTGGGGCAGGTAGTTCACACAGTGCTGGGCAGTCTGCTATGGGAAACTGTCAGAGAGAACATTATTTTATTTGCCTCAGAAATAGAAGCAACAACCAATATTTTTGCTGAAAGACTGTTAATGATTTTGGAGTTCTAAAAGTTCTGATGAATGTGAACTCTATAGGTCAAATCCTTTATGCCTTTTTTCTTTTTCTTTTTTTTTTTCTTTTTTTTTGAGGCAGGATAAGAAATTGATTAATGTATTAAACTTACTGTAGTGAGTAAACAGACTAATTCTTCTCATCCCCGTATTCCTTTACCAGTAATGCGATACACCGTTATGTTCTCATTGTACTAGTCCCACAGTACTCAGGTAACAGATGCCTAAATCAACTATGAGTACAAAACGTATCTTCTTTGAATTACAGAGTTCCTCTTAACCATATAACATCTTTTATAATGTGATTGCAGGAAGAATTTCCTGAGAGACTTATAATGGATAGACCTATTATAGTACTGAAATAATTTCATAAGGGACAAGACATGTCTTTGAAGTTGGTGTATGTCTTAGCTGATTTGTGCATTACAATATTCTGAAACATTACCATTGAAACTTAGGAAGGGTTTCTAAATATATGCCAAGATGTGCAAAACAAAAGACCCACTACAAATGATGGAGGTTTTCTGGAATATGGAACAGACTTTTTTTGTAGTAGTAATAATACGCCTTGTTATTTCATAGGCAGTTTTTCTCAGAGTAAGACTGTATTTCAAAATAAATACTTGAGGAGTATTGTGGCTACATATCATGCAAGTCATTAAGCCAAACATAATTTCAGTTTCTCTGTCTGTCTTTTTTCTATCTTCAGTTTCTCTCTCTGATGATATTTGATTATAGTAAATTCCACTCCATTCATGTCATTACATTCTGCTACCTCAGGCTGACAGTCAATTTACAGACATATGTATGTAATAGCTTAATGAACAGTTGTGGGGTCTTGAGTGCAGTATTCAAGGGGACAAAGTTCAGTGGTGGTCTTCATTTATTATTATCAATCATAATTTATTTATTATTTGTGAATAGGGTTTAGGAGCTGGTGTTTGATTTAGGACATGGAATTTGGTGAAATGATGATGATCTGCAACCATGACTTACTTTTCTCAGGGAAAGAAAAAAATGTAAAGCAGGAAAATCTTCAAATTGCAACTGTTTTCTGGAGAAGAATTTTACCGGGAGAAAAAGCATCTGGAAGTGGAAAAAACAGGCAACACCTGCACCAACAGCTCAGGAAGGGGCAGCCCAACCCCGCTCGGTGGGGCTCCAAGTGCCCTGCTCTGCACCACTTGCCGAGGGCAGCCGGCAGCCGGGGCTGGTCTTGGTGGAGCCGCCGCCATCCGAGGGGGTTTCTGAGGGCTGTCCGGCATCAGGGGATGGAATATTGCCTATGGGAACACAGAGACAGTGGCTTTCAAGTTTTTAACCTTAGAAATTGGCTGAGTAGGTCATAGCTTCAAGGGCGTGATAAGGTAATGTTTGGTAAAAGTGTTAGTAGCCTGGTATGTACATACACGTGGTGAGTGGTGACTGCTCAGACAGAATGGACAGCCTTCTTACAAATGTCAGGAAAAGATTTTCAGTATTCCTCAAAGGCAACTTGCCCGTTAAAGTTTTTTCATGACCACTGTCATATTTTTCTCAGCAAGTTTACATCATTTTCTTCGAACTTTTCTCAAAGAGAAACTAATTCAGGATAAAAAAGGCAAGGCAGGATGGGGGGGCATCTTTGGCACATTTATGTTCTTTGCCTTTTTAATGTTTTTTTTTTTTTTTTTCTGGCTTGATTTTAATTTAAAAATACTAAGCTTTCTCAAAAAGTAATTAAAAATACTCATCACTCAAATCTGTCAGAGTGAGACACAGAACCAGCAGTGTGGAAACTTACTTTCTTATTGGTGTCTGTGATTGCTGCTTGGCAGCTCTCACAGTGAAAATTGTTTTTATCTCTTAAGCTGAATGTTAAGCAGCATCCAGCCAGCATAAATCTCTTTAAGTCATCATGGCTATATAATAGTCAGGAGTCTTAAAGTGGATTGATAAGGATACCTGTGGTCCACTGACCTTGGGTTTTAAGGTCATAGCGCTGGTCAGAAAGGACAAGCAGAACTGCCTGCACAATTAAGGACCACTGAAGCTCCTTGGATTTCCAGAACAAAATAATGAAAAAGTTCACAGAATCACAGAATAGTCTAGGTTGGAAGAGACCTACAAGATCACTGAGTCCAACCTCTGACCTAATGCTAACAATTCCTCCACTAAACCATATCCCTAAACTCTAGATCTAAACGTCTTTTAAAGACCTCCAGGGTTGATACAATGGTTACTTTTTTAAAGTTAAGGGATAAGAATCTGATACACACTAGTGAGCATGGTTTTTCTATCAGATCCTGTCAAACAAATGTAATCTGATTTGATGAGTGCGATAAGCTAGCTGGCTGCAAGTGATGTGTTTTTGTCTTTCTAAAGCATTTTAGCTTCTTAGATGAAGTTATTTGGGCTTCTGATGGGAACAGATAAAGTTTCTGTCCCACTGTCATCTTTACCCCTCTGTGGATGCAGATTGCCACAGACTGAAGTTATCTCATCAGTGTATGCAAGTAGGCGGGAAGATTTAAGCAAGATGGACCCCGGCTCTTTCCAGTGGTGACAAGAGGCAGTGGGCACCTTCTGAGAGATCTTCGAAAGCCTCCTGGACATGGTCATGGGCAACGTGCTCAAGTGGCCCCCTCTAGGGGGCCCTTCCAACCTCAACCATTCTGCGATTCAGTGGGATTATACATGGGTGCAAGTCTCTGAAGACGCAACATCAGGCCCTAAGTATTGTTTGGTTGTTGCTCTGTTGTGGATAATAAAGCTTCAAGTAATTCAAATTTGTTTAATGCTCTTCATTGCCTTAATGTGCAATGTACTGTGTTTTTGTTTGTTTAAGTTCATGTTAAGAGATACCAGGCTGTATGGGATACTGGTGTAGTGTTTTGCTGCCTCTGAAGTCCCAGATGATTGCCACCATTCTTTGTGCCTTGCAGACAACAGAACAGACAAACTTTTTGAGGAAAAGACTAAATTCAAGAAAGAAAGAAGGTACAGGAGGCTCTTTCAGAATATTTTCTGAACAAACAGGACAGAAGGGGATCTGACCATGAGACCAGGCTTCCAAGAAAAACAGTTTGCTGGTCTAACACGGTAAAGGTGGTTCTGGTTCTGAAGTATGCCTAGGAAGAAGTTTATGGAAACCTTAAAATAGTGTTAAGAAATTCATGTAAGTGCTTCTTGAGTTAGAAAATGTGTTGGAGACATATTGTTAGGTCAATTAATAAGCATTCTTTATTTTCAGTGTCATTGTTTTTGGTTGCCAAACCTGAGACTTGCAGAAACAGACACTTTATGTCTGTTTTCTGGTCCCATTTACTTCACCTGAAAAAGGTTTTTAACATATCTGAAACTTCAGTTTATAAGACAAATCCTATTTCTGCCTTTCTAAGTACTGTAAGAGCATAAAATAAATGTGCAGCATGCCCTAGTGCACTTTCTTTAGTATCTTCTGTTGGAAATACCAGCATTATATTAGTGGAATGCAAAATGCTTTCCAAAAGGTACTCAATCAGTGCCACTGTTGTCTCTTTTGCTGAAGCAGTAATCTCAGGCACCATTGACTATTCTGACCTGCATCAGTGGCTGGAATGGGGGAAAAATTAATGAGAATAGCAAAGAAGAAAGTCAAAGTCAAAGAAAGGATGAAGGAACTGAAATTGTTTGGTGGAGAAGACTAAAAGGAGACATATGTTTTGAAATATGTCAATTTTGGCTACAAAGCTCAAGGAGAACTTCAAATCTGCTTTGATGTGGTCAGAAAATAGGGATCTTAAATTGCAACAGGGGAGATGTAAATTTTAGACCTTGGAAAGAAAAAATATTTTTAATGCTAAAGGTAGTGAAGAACTTGAACATATTATTTGGGGAAGTTGTGAACTCCCAATTAGGAAGTTTAAGCAAGTTTTTTGTTAGGAATGGTAGAAACATTTTTTTTTTCCTAACTAATGCAGTTAGAGGGCAATTTTGCAGGCTGTGTTCTTCATGACTCTAAGACATAAGCATTATGTGAAATCACCTTTGAGCTTCAGGAATGTTAACCAGATTGCTATTTAAGTGTTATAGACACTTTAAAAAATGTGGCTGGATCAGTTAACGTACCTTTACCTTAAAATACCTAATACTGTAGTGGTTTTGTTTAATGCTTCATTCAACTTCTGTTCTGACTTCATCTAAACAAACAAACAAACAAACAAACAAGAAAAGAATCCCACTGATTCATGGGAACTTGGACTGGAGAAGTGTTTGTATCCTACATGGCATTATGGGTATTAGCAATACACTCTTTTTTTTCAGTTAAAGTGCAAAATAATTGTACAGTAGTTTTTTCTTTTGCATACATGCTGAGTTTATTCAGAACATTTACCATCTTTCTTTTTTCTTCTTAATTATCTTTGCTTCTGAGCCACTGACTGAAGACTAAAAATTGTCTCTGAATACAGCTACTTTGCTTTTGAAGATAGCAGATATTGTTAGAAATTACAACATAATCTTTGAATATTTGAATTTAGGCTTAATTGTGTGTTGCCTTCATCATGGTTATACTTACTTTATTACTAGCAAGGAGGCTGTTGACAGATCTAAAAAAAAAGTTGAGTGCAGTAAGAAACATTTTCGTGCCACAGACAGTAGATGTTAAGCTTTATGTAACCTGAGTCCTGCTATGGAAGACCTAACTACCTGACTTGTCATGAGTAGGAGAACATGAACAGTGCTTTTTTGCCCCCTTCTGTTTCCCCTTGAAGATTCAGTTGTTTTAAAGTACAGTTAAGGAAAAGTCAGTGCCTGTACATGAGATTCCTGATTGTGCAACAAGCACAGCTCTGCCAGACCTAAAGGAGATGGGAGACGCCAGCGCCAGACCAGGGAGGTAGGAAGTCCTGCTGGTGGCTGGAGACAGTCTTAAAGGGTCCTAGTGAGGGGGGTCCTAGTGAGGTAACCACACTGAAATTATTACAGGGATGTGATACTGGATGAAAGTTACACGTCTGGTGGATTACCAAAGGCTACTGTTTTCAGGGACGTACAGGAAAAATGACTTACCAAAAAGACAGGTAGCTATTGGCAGAACATTGGCTTATAAAGTTGCTGTGAAGCAAACTACTTTGGTATTACAAACACATTTAAATTCTGCTGTGATTTTGGCAGGAGGAACCCTGCCATTTTTCTTCCACAGTAGTATCAGTGGACAGAAGACAAGCTCTTCCAAGAGACTGGTGGTGAAACTGAATCCAATTATATTTATGTATTGGAGTTGTTACTGTTCACTCTTTTTGTTTCTCTTTTTGTCCTCCTCTGCTCCATTTGTTTAATGTTATTCCTTTCCCAGCCTTAGGAACCTAGCCTAAAGAAAGGATCTTCAGGCTGAAATTCGGTCCATAAGCTGTATTGAGGTAAATATCTGGTTAGCAACAGATTAGCATTTTACAGCCCTGCTTATGGCAAGATTCACTTGCAACTCTTACAAACATCCTGCAGATCCATCCCATATCTTTCTGAAGTCTAGTGTAATATTTTATTTTCAGTTGAAGATCTCTTTTTAAAATTAATGTCCTTATTCAAGGACTGGGGCCTGTTTTTATGCTGCTGTTGCTTTCCAACTAAAGCTTATTTAAGCAAATTGATGTTCTTCAGAGATATTCAACTCTTTGACAAAAAGATGAATACACAAAAACGTTTAACAGCACCGGGCAGCTTTTCAAAGCCAGGTGTTTTTTATTTGTCAGCCAAAATGGGGTATTCCAGCACATTCGTGACTGACAAGTAGAGAAGCAAGAGACCTGCACTTGTGTCCACAGTAGGTGCCTTGCTGGTTTCTCCGTTCCATGGCAGCCTGCACTCCCTCCCTCCCCCTCACCTGGGCACCAGAGCTCTCAGCACAGAGCCTTGGGTTTTGCTTCAGCCTGCAGTCACTTTTTTTTTGCTTGTTCGCAAGCAGTAGTTAAAAATGTCTTTGATAATATTGATCTTACTGCATAACTTAATGGGAATCCAAGCTCTGCTACTCACTTGTGTTTCCACCATTCTTAAGTAGCAATGCATGGTAACCCAGATACTGTGCTCTGCTGTTGCATTGTTGACATTGTCCTACGGAGTTATGATATAAAAATCAGTGGATGACCTGAGCCTACACAGCTTTTATGACAGCAATACAGAGTTTATCTGTATTACTTGAAGCAACTGACAAGCCTTTATTGTTCATATAGCTCTTTTATGGTAAGAGGTTTATAGCACAGAATGTTTTTTGTTTTTTGGTTGTTGTTTTTTTTCTTTCTTTCTTTCTTTCTTGGTCTCCCACCTACTCCTTATTAATGGCATTGTAAAGGAGTCACAGGAAAAGTTTGCTACATCCTAACATCCTAATTGATTTCTCTTTAATAATTGCAATTCTTTGACTATAGGGACTATAGTCCCTATAGTCAAAGAATTGCAATTATTATAGTCAATGGCCTGTGTTCATATGGATATATGAATAATACATCAAATATCCTAATTTAGAGCAGTCCTGTACAATACAGGAAGGAAAGAAGGAAATGCTCTCTTTTAACCAGTAGTGGGTTACTTCAGGACATCTATTTTTATTTTTTACATTACAGCAAGACATTATGACAGCGAGCATCCCCACAGAATTTTTGGAAACTCTCAACTCTATTTTTTCTATGTTGCTTTTCTTTTGCAGTAAATAGATCTGTGCAGATAGAAAAACACAAAGAAAAGCATTATTTTGAGTAAGCTAATTCTTAGGTTCTCTGTCATCTTTGAGCTAATTGCCATTGTAGCATCTGGTGCCTTCTTTGTTTTCTTACTTGAGGATTATGCTACACTTGAGTTTTCTTTTTCTGTGTACAATTACAATAAAAGTGAAACCTGCGTTTGTGCACTTTTTTTTTTTTTTTTTAATTAAAAGATAAGATTCTTCTGTAAATGTCTGGCTGTTGAAGAGACTATGACACACTACTTTATGGGGGCTTTTGAGTCACTGATGTAGAACATGGTAATGTCAAATGCATTATGATTATCAGACAAATGTATAAGGTTTTATGACCATTGGGGTCAGTTTCATTTAGATACAGATGCATGTATGCTTAACTGTTACTGCCAAGATGTGAATGAGAACATTTCGAGACCTGAACCTTTTCTTAAAATACAAGTTTGCATGCCAGAAAAAAAAAAGTGTAATAAGATATTTTCATAATGTCAAAATTATTTTACATGAATGCATGTCTTGTTCCCTGAAATCATAGCTATAAAAATCAGAATGATTGATGCAAAGTAATTTAAATCAAGTCCTAGTTTAGCATATTCTTAGTTAAGTCAATTAAGGTATAAGTACTTTACTTCGTTTTCTTATCTTGGTTTATGTAGCTTTTTGAGTAAATTGTGGGGTTATAGAATAAAAAATGACTCCCTGAACGGAGTGCAAAGTTTTATGGACTATACTTCAATTGCAAGCTCTCATTCCTTAAAAGAAAAAACAACAATAACAATCAACCTGGTCTTAGTCATTTGAAAGGCTGGCTGTAATGTACTTTCAACTTCTCTTTTAGGTTTGTAGGTGGAGAGCTGAATATTTGTAACAATGCTGTAGATCGTCATGTTGAGAATGGACGAGGAGACCACATTGCCATTATTTGTGACAGTCCTGTAACAAATACCAAAGAGAAAATAACATTTAAGGGACTTCTTGAACAGGTACATTTGAGAATAACCTTTTTACTGGAAATAGATTGGAAATACTGCACAGCAGGTAGATATTAGGGAGGCAGAAGTGGTCTGCCTTGCTAGTTTATTCCTTTTGCTGTGCTCAGTATTGATTTATAAGCTTCACTGCTTTTATCCAATAATAGAGCATCTAAGAAGTTTTGATCTTCCTCTAATTATCTTTTTTCTGCAGTTTATTATTTTTTGTCCTGGTCATTTAAATTTTTCTCTCTTGGATTTCTTTTTTTTTTTTTTTTTTTTTTTTTTTTTTTTTTTTTTTTTCTCTCTCCTAACAGTTATTTCCTATATAAAGGTAAAGTAAAATATTAGTCAAGCCACTTGATGCTGAATTGCTACAAAGAACAACAATGCTGTTCTAGTAGAAATGAAGGTGCGCACCCTGGCTGTTGCTGCAAATAATGGAGTGTAAAAACAAATGCCAAGTTAACAGGAAGCAGGTCTAGGCAGAGCTGTGTCACATGCTTGGTATAGACTATAGTGAGGGTGCTGATGGCCTGCACTAGCACTCTGTTTGGGAAGCCGGTGGATTTCAACTGTCAGCTGGGGTGGCCAGTGCAGCTTGCCTCTAGCTTGCCCCTGGCTGGGGTGGTGAATACCCATCAGCATCAGCCCCAAGTGCCATGCTCTCCGTATGCCCGTCTCACTGCCATCAGCTGCTTGTGGGCCTCACGCTGCTCCTCTGTGCCAATAATTTAGCAGCCTCATTACCTGACGTTGTCATTTACCAAAGGTCACCTGCTTGATGCCATCTTCAACCAGGCCCAACCCATGCCAGTTGCTATAATTAGTAGTTAAATTGAATTTCCTGCTCAAATGCTGTATTTTAACTTTGTTTGCTCTGCTTTTCTGTTCTAGTTATATATAGCAGTTGCACTTAACACTGAACACAAAGAAATTTTGGAGTCAGACTCCTATTCTTGCTTAATGAATTCCAGAGTGCAAGATGCATTACAGTGGATGGAATACACTCACTGTACTGCAGATACGTGTAATATTTTTAAAATGTTCAATGAAGTTCACAATACACTAATTTGGTGTGTGAGGTTTGTATTCCACTGTTGGAAGAAAAGAGTAATCATACAGATAAAAACACTGATACATCTCTGCTGTACCATACCTTGTAAGAAAAATATAGAAAATACTTACTCCTCACCATTTTTTTTTTGTTGTTGATTTACCAAGTCCAAAACTGAACTTTAAAGGTACCATGCAGTATGCTGGAGCTAAAGCCACTATTTCAGTGTTTTAAGAAATCAGGCAGCTTTAAAAGGGCACAGCTTCTCATCTAATTTTGGTTTTATGTCTATCTATATATAAATAAATTGTAATTATATGCAATTTTATTTGTCGTGCCATATACAAATGTATATGTATAAATGAAAAAGTATATATATGTAAGTACCTATTAATTGATTTTAATGAAAACATCGTTTTGATATAAATTATCTTCTGTGGGCTTCCTTTGCAGAAATTTCCTCTAAATAGCACTTGAAAAGTAGCCTTGGTTTACTTTTTGGGGTGGATGTTGATGTCTGTCTCCTAAGTTTGTGTATCTTTGTTTTCTGAAAGCACTTTAAATATGTTACGGCATGGAACATTTACACAGGATGAGAAAGTTTTGCTAATGTACATATACATACTTTCTTCCATATTTCCTCTTACTGATCATAATAAACCAAACAGGATAACTGATTGAAGTTTTCTGGGACTACATAACAGAACTTATTCAAACGTTCATTGTAATCTTGCTGGTAGCTGAGTCCTATCTTAATAGTGTTGTAGAATTCCGTACAGTTTTTCTCCTTGATCAAAAGGGCATATGATCATGAAAGGCAGGGTTTGGGATTAATAACTTCTCATTTGCATCTTTCTAGTCCACTCTTGTGGAATAATTTTGACTTGGTTCATATGGTAACTGTTGAACACCAGGTAACAAACATACCCACAAAGATGTTGGTTGAAAATTGCAGATACATGGGCTGGTGTGTTTTTTGTCATAGATCTCATAAAGAGTAGGAAAGTTTTTGGGAAAAGGCCTACTAAAACACTATGAAGCATGCCGTACAGTGTTTGGCTCACATCCCACCGCCATTGCTTTTTGCTGTGTTCTCGGTCTGCTCAATGTAAGCTAAAAGTACTATATGCTGTAGTTTTGAAGTAGACTGTCACTGCTTTGCATGCTACATTACAGACTGGTATAAGTGTAGACCAGACGTATGAACAAAGTTGACAGATAGGCTTAGTAATACCCCAGAGGCGAAAGAAACCTTTTGCTTCCTTTCTGGAGTTCCTTTCCCAGTTTAAAATAGCCTTCAATGTGAATCTGTGTGCAGACTGTAGTTTGAACTATACCCACCCAATGAATGTTTAGTAGCCTGTCAGGCCAATAAACTGTTATTTCACTGAGAATGTCTTTTCAGAGAGGCTGCCTGTTCAAAATGTCTCTACAAGAGATCAGGTTTTGAGGTGATGGATTTCTTTCTGGCCTTTGGTAATAAAAGAGGACTTTATATGTGGCTTAACTAAAAGTTATGTAGAATAACTGTGGGTTGCAGGATGGGAAGATGCAGAATTTTGTAGCAGGTTGGATCATTTATCCAAGGATCAAACACATAGTAAGGATGAAAAAAAATGACATAGGTGCTTGGTTGGAAATAATACAGCTCCTTAGGGAGGGTGGGATATCTTGAGCTATGTCCTCAGGAAGCCTGAGGCTTTCAGATTACCTCTATTTTTTTTACTCGTTGCACTGCTGTTCAGATCTAAGAGCTACAATGATGCTGCAATTTTAAGGTTAAGCACCACTAAATTGTAAATAAATGAGAGAAATGTTGGAAGCTTGTGGATGTTTAGTGTCCAACCTGTGAGGAACAATTTTATTTTTTTTTCAGAATTGGAGTAGAAGGATTGCAGGACAATTTCAGCAGTTTATTGATACAAATAATGACAAGATCTGTCTGTGCTGATACTCTGTGCAAATACATTTGGAAAGTCTTGGGACTCTTAAAGTGAAATTTTACATAGTGCATATGATTGCATTGTATCAATTATATGCTGTTACATATGGAATGCTGCAAATGTTGAGAGTAGGGCTTAGATGAAACTTAAGACATGACAGTCTTCCAGAATGCACCTATTGGATTTATTTTATTTACTGATGCCTCTTATAGGCTTTTAAATGTGGATTACATAATTGAACCGGTTACAGTTATATGGGAATGTAGCAGTAAGCTTTGTGTATGCCTTGGGGTAGTCTCTAATTCCAGTAGTGAGATGCCAGGAAAAGATAAGGGAGACATGAATTCTTTGAGAAATGTTACTGATTCTCTGTAGTATTAGAGAAAAATAAATATACCCAGAAAAAAAAAAAAAAAAAAAAAAAAAAAAAAAAAAAAAAAAAAAAAA
>CM021765.1:42239033-42256044 GCA_011076525.1 Nettapus auritus
AAAAAAAAAAAAAAAAAAAAAAAAAAAAAAAAAAAAAAAAAAAAAAGCAACTGCTTATGTTCATTTAAAAGCAATCTTTCTGACTGTGTTGGAAAGTAGTACCATTTTCAGGTTAAGACAAAGGTTGTTAGGTGGATGAAAAAAACTCTCTGTTTACACTACTGGGTTATTTTCTGTAGGCTGCCTCCATTGCTAAAAAATAAAAAAATAAATCTCAAGACTTTGAATGCCATTGCAGTTGTTGACACTTGACGGATATTGTACATGAAAACAATATGATTTCTCTTGGTCATTATTTCAGAAACAATGCACAGTTAATATGCTGAATTCAGTGCTGTAATAAATAATTTCTGAGTGCAATAACTAGGCAGAAGTACTAAAATCCAGCCCTCCTTTCCCCCAAGCTGAGTCTCTGACAGCATTAAATGTTGCAAAAATATGAATGAGAGAGAAGGGCTTCAGGCTTATCAGCGTTGGGTTGTGATGTAATTTCTTTGTTAGGATGGTTTTCTTATTTCCATAATTACCCACCCTAAAGGCATCTCCTAAAACAGCTGTATTAGGAATTGTCGGGATGTATTTATGTGTCTGTCTGTCTGTCTTGCACTGCATGTATCTCCTGTATATATATGACTGAAGAACCACCCAGGTTGTTTTGCTTCTAGTAGTCTTTTTCATTCTACATGCTCTACTCCATCTTGTTTCTTTGCTTTCTGCCTTGAAAAATGGGCAATTGCTTCTTAGCTAGAAATAGTGACTTTCATTTCAAGATATTCATTCTCAGAAGCCCTATAAAATCAAAACCAGAGTACAGACAGAAAATCCTATGGAAACTGACAATCAAACTTTTTGTTCTGTTTGTCTGGTAAAGCAAAATTACCTTCCTAGAACTATCTATTAGGCTTCTTTTTTAATGCTGTTTTTCATTATCCTATTTAAATTTCAAAACTCATTCTTCAACGGATGTCCTAGAAAGATTTGACTATGATGTACAAGAGTAGCTCTTCAAAATATCAATATTAGTATTCTGTAAAGGATGAGACTAATCAGGAGTTTACAAAGAGTGGTGTCTTGGGTTTTTCACATTTCACACAAAAGACTTCCAAATCACCTTAGAAATCTGAAATAGCAGGAACTTGATCTAACTTGTCTTAAGTTTTATACTACTGCCTTGACTTAAGTGTTATACTGCAGCATATCAACATCAGTGACACCTGCAGTAATGTATAATGTGGTGAAGTATTGGCAGAGTGAAGCAAAGCCATGCTGAATTAATTGCTGAGGCTCCTGACATTTCCCCTATATGTGGTTTGCAGGTTTTACTTTGGAATAGGTTTAGTTTGATCCTTTGAAGCAAATGCCCCATAACTCACTTCAGAGCTGTCAGAACATAGCTGTTCCACAAATCTCTGCTTGCTTGACTTGTGGATGCTTTTCTTTGATCTGTCTCACTGGTACTTGATTACTCTCCCCATTCTGAATGGAGGTTGTTCAAATAATGGCATGTAAGGGAAATAGGTGCTGTAGGAGTTTTGCAGAATGCTATGGTATATCGCTTACAACTACTGAAATTTCTTCTGTGACAAATGCTTGTCTGGAACTCATCTCTTCTGCAGAGTGGATGCTGTGGCATTGCTTCTGATCAACATGAAATCCATGCCACGCTGGTGAGTGTTAGAGAATCCCCATCTCATCCCAGGCCCTTCTAGCAGGTGCATGCTCCACAGCTGCCCTCCCAAACCAGGAAGGAAAAAGGACCAGTATTTGTGCCCTACCCACAGGCCCTAGCTCTCCCTCAATCCAAAGAGCATGTTCGTGCATGAAAGAAAGAGAAATTACCGCAATTAACCACAATCCCAGCAGCTGTCTGCCTTCATTAGAAATAAATTAAAATCATCCCAAATTACATTTTTTCCTTGTTTGTGGAGCAGTGTATGTGCACCACTACAACCACTCGTATACTGCATTTAAAGTGAAGAAGAGACAGTGCAATGGAATTTTGTGCAGAAACCTGCAGGGGCTGTGCTATCAAGTCATGCTACATGCATGGCTTATGGAGTTGGCAGGACCGTGCCTGCCACACAGGAAGAGCAAGATCGGGGCAGGTGGTCTCTGATGGAGCTTCTTGCCCCACAGAACTTCCTTCCCAGCCCCTGGGGAATCATCTCAAGACATTACAGCCCTCACACGCAGACTTGCATTGCCTTTCCACAGCTCTGGGACCAGTGCCCTGACTGGACCAGAAAGCTCTTAAACACAATCCCACACTGAATACATGTCTAGATAAGGAGTGCATGCACTTAGTCGGGCAGGCATCCGGACCATTGAATTTAGAGTTCCCAGTGCCTGGTGTGGCAGAGAGTGGGCCAAGGGGATGTTCCTGCATGTCACCTCCTGGGGGTCCTCAGGAGCTTGTGCGATGCAGATGTTTGCAACACTTGGCAAGTGTGTGGCATGCTTTTCCCTGGACTGTTGATACTGGGATTAAGGGTATAGGTAGCCTAATGAGCAGTGGACTTGGTGGAATGCTCTCCCCTCCCCTGAAGATCTGTTCAAGATCTCTGTGGCAGGGGCTCATGCACCAAACCACTTCTGAAGCATGATTATCCCACATGTTTAAGAATGTGGTCTTCATCAGCTTGAAATGAATTCAGCACCACTTGTCCATCCCCTCCCAGTCAGCAGCAGGCTAGACATTAGCAAATAGGATGGTGCATCTGCTGGAGAAACTCTTGCAGCAGTAGAAAAGGAGGAAGTGATAATTAAAAGGAGTAACGGAAGAGTGAAGAGGTTGATCAGCACATGCGGAGCAGCAGCAAGGACTACTTTCTTTAAGTAGCCTTCCAAGAATGGCATGTTGGAGAAGCTGAAGAGGAGAGGAAGGCTTGCTGCCTTTGGTTTAGAGGAATGCTTATATGACATGACTACTTTTACAGCATGAGATGCACTTCAGGATCTTTCAGGAGCTCTCAATATTTGAAAAATATTTTTGTATTTCATTTGTCGAGGGACTTGATACTGTTAAGACCCACACTGTTCAAAACAGTCAGATTTGGAATTCATTTTTGGAGCATTTGGAGTGGAATTTCTGTTTTAGTATCTTCTAAACAGAATTCTTCTGGAATGGACCAAAAGTGAACTATATTTTAAACCTCTCGGGACAGCCGGGTGATTTACTTCAGAACAGCACTACTTCTCCAAATCTGAACTGTTAATATAGTATTTGTTTGGTGGCAGGGTAAAAACAAAACTGTGCTCACTAAGGTTTGCATTTGAAGTAAGTGCAATTTAAGTCCAGATCTTCAAATCTGAAAACCTACTTCAGCCTCCTGTTATATCACTTTGTCTCAGGTCATTTTATTACCGAAGTGTCAAATATATTATAGAGCAGTCTTAAACTTTGAAGAGCAGAGAAATAACATGCTGGTAGGAAAAGAGCAACTGTAAAATCTTGAGTGATAAAGTATGCTGTCTTAATGTAAACCATAAATGACATCACACTGTAACAAACTGGAAGGTTTCATGGCTTTTAACAGTTTAATGAAATGTCACTACTCCCACTATTTTTTTTCTCTTTTAGAAAGAACAATTGCTTGAATGTTTCAGGGTTTCCACATCAATATTAAGGGCAATGTAAACCTGCTTTATGATGTTCCACAATCTTCCAAACAGTTGCAGATGGAGATAGTGTTTTATTCTATAGGGCAAATGCTCACTGTCTGTCAGAAGGATGAAGGAAAAGACAAAAGGAAAATCATAGCTACCCACATATTGTATTGGGTTAACGCCTTTGGTGACATTGAACTCTACACAGTGGGGAGGTTAAATACAGACAAGTAACTAGTGAGCTTGCCTGGAAGATGTGGTTTCTGCCTGCAAAATGCTACATATATTCTGCTTGAAATCTACCATGAATAAATTTTATTTAAAAAAAACTTCAGTATATGCAGTTCTTTTCACTGTCTCCCTCATACAGACAAGTACCAAAGTTATGTATTCATATTCAGGCACTGGGAGTCTTCTATTACAAAATTACTAATTATGATCTTTAAATGACGCCTTTTCCATCCACAGGCAAACATTGCCTTTTTTCAGCATCAGTAATAATTATAAAAATAATAAAGAATGTGTTGTCCATTGGGTTTAATTATTTATTTATTGCTATCCTTACTATTACTTATACGGGATATAGAATTACTCATTAAATATCATTTTTGTTTCCTCTGGCCTTTTTGTCTACATGCTTAAGAGTCTCACAAGCAGCAAAGACGAGGATTAGGTTTTTAAATTCTTTGAGATCAGTTGATATTTTCTCTCTGTTAAAATGAGTTTTCAAATTTTAATGTTTTCACAGTGGGAAGTGGAAAAAGGAATTTGCCTTTAGAAGCAGAGTTGTTATCCATACCTACAGTTATTTTCACTGATCTTATTTAGAAATGACTAAATGCTAGCGGTATGGCTATAAATTGTAGCTGTATAGATGTCCAAGCCATGTTGATTTGTGTTGGTACTTGACAGCACATTGATAGATAATAATAGGTCTAGAATTAAAATATATTTTCTTCTCATAATCAATACTGTTTAATGTGAGAGGTCTGTTATGAATTAGTTGCATACATTGGTTTATGTGTGTTTCATCTTGGTATGCTGATGACTTTGCCTTATAAACATATTCTTTGTCTTGTGGCTGAAAATAACAGCAGGGATTTATGCAGTGTTTATGAAAAAGGGAAGCTGTTCTTACCTTCCTTTGCAAGCACGCATGCCTGGGGCTTCTATGTTTCCATTTTCTTAAATCCTCAGGCAGAGGGGTAGAAATATGCATGGTTTGATTGTGGATGAGCTATGTATTTAATGCAAATATATGGAGCTCTTGGCTGTTGCTGTCTCATGTTTCAGGAAGTCTGGATGTGTGGTCCCACTGAAAAGAAAAGTGGTGAAGTAATGCCATGCCACTCTGCAGAACATGCATAGGCTAGGTTCCAGGGCTAGTTGTAATTGCTCCATGATTTCTTGAGTGCAATCATAGAAGAAAGCACCTAAATGCCTGCAAATTCCTGAAAGTAACATTGCCATTAGGATTTGAAATATTAAACTGGGATAAGGTAACTAAATAGAGAAAATGCAAATTTGATGAATAATATAAATGAAAGTAAAACATTTCATAGCTGATCTACCCTGATGACTGGTGCATCCTTGAAAAAGAAGGTCCTTCCCTCCTGTCCTATTTACACAACAGTGCCATAGGCTGTTCCCATTGCTTGCATTATTTGCTGGGTCACTGCAAACATCTCTTTTTGATTCAGAGGCTTGGAAGTGATTATTTTCCGTTCCACAGGCAACATCCTCCTGCTACTCTCAGAAGTTTGTCTCCCCTTTCCTTTCTCCTCAGTCTGATAGGAACCAAATGGAGGAGTCTTTTGCAAGTCTCAACTTTACTTAAAACCTAACCTATGTGATATAATGAATAAATAAGGAATAACATGGTGTAGGTAAGGTGTGACATACTCATATATGAGGAGGTTCACATATCATTGATAGTGAAAGAAATCAGAATCCTGAAATTTCTGTTACTTACTGTGGTATTTTCTAGTGAATGGCAGAGAAAACATAGAAAATTAAAGTTATTTACTCAAGGTCAAATAGCAGATCTTTTTAATGGTTAGCTATAGAATTACTACCTGCAGGCCATGGATTAAATATTAATTTATGTTGCCTTTTTCTCCTTTGAAAGGCAGAGCTAAATCTTTTGTTTTATTTTTTGATCTAAAATCTAAATCTAAAAGTCTAAATTTCAAGCCTTTCCCCAGTTATGCAATACTGTAAAACTTTCTTGATAAGTTAATTGCACACTACTGGATTATCTTTATGATATAAGTATCTGTGATAGAAAGTGTTCTCCTGAACTTGGATATTAATTGAAGCTGTCTCAAAACCCCCCAGTATTTGTATTAGGCTTTTGTATGAATTAGGTACTGCAGTACAGGGCCTAATTTTGGAAAGATAAACTATAAAGAGTTAAAGACATGAAATCGAAAGTTGGCTTTGAGGTGCTTTTTCGGAAGGAAGGTCAAACTTCAAGTTTTGTCAGAAAAGCTAAATAACAGACGCTTTCTAGTGACTATGAAAAGCTACATATACTTTAACAGCTTGCCTTAATTTAACTTGAATTTTAAATAGGACTGGGAATGCTGCAGTCCTGCAGCCGATAATTTCTACTCTTGTCAGGTATCGGCAGTGTTATAGACCTTCTATGGTGAATTGTTATGAAGTGATACAGTGTATGAGAAGTGGTATTTCTTTTAGTCTTTTATTTCATCTGAATTCGAGAATATGTAGTTTTCAATATCAAAATAGTAGATACTTTTGAAGAACATTAATTATATTTTGAGAAATTAACATCACATTTGCTTAAGCGCTTTATCTTAATAAACTAAGAAAGCTGAGAAGGATGTTTTAAGAACAGTGCTTCTATGTTTATTTAATAAGGTAGTTGCTGTGCCTTTGACAAATGGATTTATTTATTTATTTATTTATTTATTTGAATCACAATAATTATATAGCAATTCCAGAGGCCTTTTTAGACTCTAAGTCCTAACCCTGCAAAATAAATATGAGTAATGGAGTTTTTCAGACGTGACTTTTGAAAGCTCTTCAGGCTAAAGCAGAATTATGATATGCACATGAACAGTTCTTTGAAATGCAAAATATGAGACACCCAAGTTATTCAAAACTATCTTTTATTATCTTCCATTGAGGTCAGAAATACTGTATTCCTCACTTACTAACAGTTGACACAGTCAGGGATTTTAATAAGTCATCCTTGCAAAAATGAGTTAATATTTTTAATAGTTTATCCTGAATAAGACATAGTTCCTCTGCACAGATGTGGCTATAAATGGTTACACCTAATTCTCGTCATAATGCGGACATACATTAGGAAGAACTTCTTTACTGAAAGGGTTGTTAGGTATTGGAATAGGCTGCCCAGGGAAGTGGTTGAGTCACCATCACGTTTCAACGTAGAGCTTAGTGATATGGTTTAGTGGAGGACTTGTTAGTGTTAGGTTAGAGGTTGGACTCGGTGATCTTGGAGGTCTCTTCCAACCTGGATGATTCTGTGATTCTGTGATATGAGACCATGGAGTGATCAGAAGAAGCCAGCATGGGTTTATGAAGGGCAGGTCTGCCTGACTAATTTGGTCTCCTAAGATAGGGTGACCTGCTTAGTAGATGTGGGAAAGGTGGGAAAGGCTATGGATGTTGTTTACCTTGATTTTAGTGAGGCATTTGATGCCATTTTTCACAGTATTCTCCCAGAGAAACGCAGCTCAGCTGTACAGTTTGCTAGGTGAAGGATTGGCTGGAGAGTCATAGTGAATGGAGTTCTGTCCAGATGGTGGCTGGTCACCAGTGGCGTTCCCCAGGGCTCAGTATTGGGGCCAGTTTTGTTTAATATTTTTATCAATGTGGATGAGGGAATTGAGTGCACCCTCAGTAAGTCTGTAAATGACAACAAGTTAGTCAGGAGTGTGGATCTGCTTGAGGGTAAGAAGGCTCAGCAGAGGGATCTGGATAGGCTGGACTGATGGGCTGAGTCCAATCACAAGATATTCAACAAGGCTAAGTGCTGGATCCTGCACTTGGGTCATAACAATGCCCCATGCAGTGGTATAGGCTGGGGGAAGAGTGGCTAGGAAGTTGCCTGGCAGAAAAGGACATGGGAGTGCTGGCTGACAGCTGGCTGAACATGAGCCACCAGTTGGCCCAGGTGTCCAAGAAGGCCAATAACATCCTGGCTTGCATCAGAAATAGTGTGGCCAGAAGGACTGGGGAAGAGATTTTTCCTTTGCACTTGACACTGGTGCCACTACACCTCAAGTACTGTGTTCAGTTCTGGGCTACTACAAGAAGGACATTGAGGTGCTGGAGTGTGTATAGAGAAGAGCAATAAAGCTGGTGAAGGGACTAGAAAACAAGGCTTATGAGGAGCAGCTGAGGGAACTGGGGAGTTTGGAGAAGAGGAGGCTGAGGGGAGACCTCATTGCTGTCTACAACTGCCTGAAAGGAAGTTGCAGTGAAGAGGGAGTCCATCTCTTTTCACAGATGACAAGTGGTAGGATGCGAGGAAACAGCATCAAGTGGCATTAGGGGAGGTTTCGATTGGATATTGGGAAGAATTTTTTCATGGAGAGGGTGGTTATTTGTTGCAACGGGCTGCCCAGGGAAGTGGTGGAGTCCCAGTCCCTGAAGGTATTTAAGAGACATGTGGATGTGGCATTAAGGGACATGGTTTAGTGATGGGACTCAGTAGGTCAGGTTGATGGTTGGTTGGACTTGGTGGTCTTGAAGGTCTTTTCCAGCCTAGATGATTGTATGATTAAGACTGCAGGCTCAGCTGCTAAAACTAAATTGCCTTATAATATTTGCAGTCCTGTCTTGTCTTGAAGCACTATTTATTTTTGTAATATATTTTTAGAAACATATTATAGATTAGAAGGCAGTACCTTGCTCTTTATTTTTCACTTGTATGGTATGATTCAGGTCTCTTTGTAGAGCAGTGCATAATACCTGATGGAAATAAATCTGAAATGGATCATGTAGCAACTTAGCAAGAGCAGAATCAGCAGGTGCAGCAGAGTTATATAATGGTTGTATGAGCACTGGATTTCTTTAAAATTTATGTCACTTTTCTTAAGGAGGAGGGAGGTGCAACAGAAGTGCAAGAAGTTTGAATATAGGCTAGTGATCAGATGTGTGGCTGGGGCAAGAAATGGAAAGAGCTTTGTGCAGTGAATGGTTGGTTCAGTGCTTGAGTGCAGAATCTCTCTGTAAACATCTTCATGATGGTACTGACATTTTGTGCCTAAGGCTTGCCTGTTTTCAGTTTGGGCTTTTTGCGGCTTTCTGAGTTGGCCCACTAAAAGCATTTGTTGCTTCTTCTAAACCTTGCCTTGCATGCTGCTAGATACTATGGAAGAATTTTTAGAAGGAGCTTTTAAAGTAGAATAAAATTGTTGGTCTAGTACTATTGGACCTTGCTTTATCTCACTTCTTCTTCATAAGTTTTTTCTACAGCTCACTATCTCTGGCATTCCTTCTCCAGGACTCCTCAAAACTTCTCTGCTTTTCCATCATACTAGTTGTATTTCTATGTAATCTATCATGCAGGACTACATGGAGCCATGGAAGAGGTGGGAAACGAGTGTAGAAAAGCAATATGGGAGTGGAGGTGCAGGGGAAGTAGTATCAGTAGACAGAGAGGTAAAACATTAGAAAACAACCAGTTATGAACCTTTGTTTTGCACAGAGTGATCCATGATGCTTACCAGCCATAACCCTCATTTGGGAAATACATCACCATAGCCAATGTAGTTCTGGCTGTATTTAGACTTTCTTGCTGCGTACAAAGTCGTTGATGAGCAGAGGAGGAACAATTTACAAATGACATAGGCATTTTACATTGGCATTGACAACAGTCATTCATTGTAACAATTGAATACATACATGTTAATAACATATTAATTATAATTAATTCCAGGGTAGCCTCACAATGAATTTTTCAGTTTAACTGCACTGTATTGTATCATCTTTTTATCAAAATCACTGCATCCCAAAAGGGAAAGATGACAAATGCTGAAATTTTAAAGCTCATCAGAAACTTTTATTTTGAGTATAAGCTAATTAGCAAACTTTCCTGAATGGCAGATTTAGACAGGAAACATTTTGTTATTATTTGAAATAATCTTAAGAATAAATTGTAAGAAAACAGTCTGTGCTTTCTGGGTAAAGCTTAATGCAACCTTAACTGTGGCACTGTGGTTTGTGCTTACCTAATGAGATTTATGCTAATGCATACATTTACTAGACTAGCTGGATCAGAATGAGGTTCACAAGATACATATATTTCTAAAACTCCAAAAGCAAGGAGATTGAAGGCTCATTCTTCTATAATTATAAGGTGCTCTATCATATAGTTTCTTTGGTGCTTTTTGTTTCCTGAAATACAAGAAATAAAAATACTGATACTGGGACTTAAATCAACATCGTTTGTATGCAATGAAGTGACTTTTTTGCCTTAGGAAATCTTACAACAGCATCTTACTGAAGTTGATATAATGAAAAATGTAATGGGAAAGCTGGAAATCTTCTAAATCCACATCTGGAAATAGAAATTATTCTAAAAAAAAAAAAAAAAAAAAAAAGCAGAACTACAGAAATTTGATTTTAACAGGATTTGCATCCTGAATCCTGCAGCCATCACTTGAAAGACTCTAGGTTAAATTCCCTCGTGCGCTTCATGACTTTAGCTTATTCTTTTCTGGTATTTCTAGTTTCTTGTCATCTCTTGTTTTCTTTTTCCTCTTTCCCCCTCTTACCCTCCCATGTCATTTAATTGCAGGCTGAGAAAGAGCCAACAAAGTGCTATAGCTAGTTGGGTTCAGACAGATAATTAGGAAGCAGGCTAACTAGGATAGATGATTGTTGACATCGCTGTAGAGCTTTTCTTTTAGTGTAGGGCTACATGGAGACAGGGTTTTCTGTCTGATCAGTAAATTTTGTGCAATTTACAAGATCTTAATACTGTTGCTCAAATTTGGTTGAAAATGGTGAAGAGTGTCAGAGTTATTAGAGTGCTGCAGAACAAAAAACAGATGCATGGACAGCAAGATCACACAAGCTTTGTTTTCTTAGAAAACTTATCTAACTCCTGGTTCTAATTATACAAAGATAGATTTTCTATATTGAGTTTCATTAACCAACTAATTGCATGGAACACATGTTATTAGGTTACATATACTTTATAAAAATATATTGCAAATGTATATATTAACAGTCTAACTTCTTCATTTTAGCCCAAACCTATTGTAACAGCAAGTTTTGGAGTTGAACCAAAAAGGGAAGTGGAATACATACCACTCCTAGAAGCTGCACTTGCAAGAGTACAGAACAAACCTGAGAAAGTTCTCATTTACAGGCGACCTAATTTGGTGAGTGTATAGTTGCAGTTCCTTATTGTTAACTTTCAGATACATATGTAGTCCATGTGTCTTCTCTCTTCTACAAGTAAATTTTTTATTTATGTGTTCTAGTTTGGTTTTGTATTTTGTGGAGAAAACTTAAATGCAAAAAAAAAAAACTTATGCTACAGTATAGAAAATTGAATAGTATGTTTTTTTGAGCCATTTACATTTTATTCCATCTGTTTTTCTTTCAACTTTCTTCTGTTTTTAAATGGGCAGGGACATGTTCCTCTTGCCCTGGGTCGTGATCTTGACTGGGAAGAAGAGCTTTCAAAAGCACAATGTTATAAGTGTGTCTCTGTCCCTTCAGAGCAGCCGCTTTATATTCTGTATACTTCTGGAACAACCGGCTTGCCCAAGGTAAAGCACTATCTGTAGTCTAACTTCTAACTGTCTGTAACCTATTTGTAGTTCAACTTGAGGAAAATATTTAATTAAAAAGGTTGAAAATGTTTACCGGAGCTCATTGCTATAAATGATTAGCATTGCTAGAAATGCTTTAATCTCATTTATTCATATTTTTCTACTTCAAAGCCCACGAGTAAATTGTATTTGTTTATTTAAATAGTAGTAATATAAAAATATACTTCATTTAACCCCAAATATTCATACAATAAAAACTTGTGAGGATAGCAGAATGTCTTCCATCCTTGAAGAACTTCTGTACTTTAGCTATCTGAGATAAGCATAGGATAGTCCTTTAATGGCAGTTAATATATCACTTCTACAATAGCATTTATAGCTGAACAGTCTTTGCTTATTTATTATTTACATATTAGCTAATCTTCTCATAGATGAGATGTAATGGATGACATTACAGATTAAATGGAATTAAGCATCTTCTAAAGGCTTGCATTGCTGAACAGTTCTGAGACTATAAATCCCATGAAGATGAAAGTTAAGATTGAGTAAGGCTGAAAATCAACATAGGGCATTCTTTGGAAATGTTTGCTTTCAAGCATCAATTAGTCTTAATGACCTGTTTCTAAAAGATCTTATTTTAAAAGCAAAGTCTTTGTGTTTGCTTGGTTCTTACAATTCTTTTATGAAGACTAGTTCAATTTGAATGTATTTTACCAGCAGTGATCTCACTACCACAAATTTGGAGCCAGTATCACACTGATATGACTTAATTCTAAGTGATCATGCAAGTAAAATTGTTCAGTTGTGATATACCCATAACAAAACTTCTGTTAATCTCAGAGCAGAAACTAAATTAGAGACTGAGACTAACAAAGGTAAACAGCTTTTTGATATTCACAAAATATTAGTTAACCATTCTCTGTTGTGGCAATCTCCATTTTAATGAGCTAATGTGTCTCAGTGGTGCCCAGGTTCTTGGACAAGAGAGAGTAATTCACCCGTTATTTTAGGTATTCGTTATTCCATAGTTGCCCCTTTATCTCTGTTGATACCATGATTCAGGGAGACTAGACAAAAAGGGTAAAATATGACTAACATTTAGATGGATAAAATGAGGTAAAGATTTTATCTCTTATATTTTTGGCAACATATGTTGACTAAATATTTTTATCTGTTTTGAATGAGACAACTTCAGTCTTTCAGTCTTTGTTAGTTGTCTTCTGAAAACTGAAAACTGTTGTCATAGGACTTGGGTTTTTCTTTTTTTTTTTTTTTTTTCTTCTTCCCAAAATTATTCCTTCAGTCGGAACATTAGCAGAAGCATATACTTCTAAGAAAGGATCCTTTTATTAAGTGAGGAGCATTGGAATTGGATAACTTTAAGTCTGTTACTGCTAAAAAAATCAAAATTTCATTGAAGACAGGCATGTTATTGCATCCTTTAAATTATCTTAAACATTTAAATTTTCCTATTTAGGGTGTTATCAGACCAACAGTTGGCTATGCAGTAATGCTGAACTGGACAACGTCAGCTGTATATGGACTCAAACCTGGTGAGGTAGTTCTGTTTAAATGTCATGTAGATTTTTTGGAACTTGTATTAAAAAAAAATAATAATAATAATAATAATAATTTCATTTTAGGTGTGGTGGGCAGCTTCTGATTTAGGCTGGATAGTTGGCCATTCCTACATTTGCAATGGGCCTCTCCTTCATGGAAAGCCTACAGTTTTGTATGAGGTAAATGCATACTACCAACTCTGACATTTTTCCTGTAAGTGCAATGTGGAATTAGGGTATTGATTTTTCTTTCAAATTGTTCTTCTCAGGTTATTTCAAAATTGAAGTATTTTAATTGAGTTCATCAAACCGGGCCTCTTTCATTACTGGCTCATAGTACAAATCTAGTTTGTGAGCCACTTCCAATGACTTCATGGGCAGTCTGAGTAGCACACAGAGTTGTTTGCCCTCCTGTGACTGCAGTGGAGAGTAAAAGCTGAGTACTGCAGATTCCAGGGCTGATTCTTGGATCAGCATGAAGGTAGAAGATGGTGCCTGAGCTGGAGCTACAGCAGAGAGTCTGGGCTGTAAATGGCATTTTCTGGCGTGGGATCACTACTGTTATTCTTGTAAGAGAGGAGAGTGTGCCTCCAGAGCTGTGTGAAAGAGTATAGTAAAGGCATGTCCTGCTCTCCACTGACATGTTCCTGAAAGTGCAGTGGTTAATGGTACAAAGGGAGAGCAAAAGATAAATATACTAGCATATAAATATAAAAGGGAATTAATATAATAGGAGGCATGCAGGGACCTGCACACAATTTAAATACACAGGGCCATCAGGGTCTTTAGTTGTAGCACTTCTTTTTCAGCAGCTGAGGTCCTTCCCAAAAGATGTTTTCTGTGAAACTGAATGTCTGATACAACATTTGTAGTGAGAGTATTTTGTCTCTTTCTTAAAAGTTGCATTTTCATAGTTGTTATCTTCTTCCTTAAGTAACTCAAGGTCAGTCAAGTCTGAAGGGTGGAAATGAAGGGTAGTGATCAGCTGTTTGGCCTCATAGATGACACTGCTGAAATCTGTCAGAGTGATGGTCCGTTTTGAAGGTCAGCTGTTGAAAAGGCAGTATCTCTTCCAGTTGATGATCCTGATGATGCTGTTTATGCCTGTCCGTTCTTCATGCCATACATATATAAGCTATTGCCATATATTTAAATGGTGTGTATCTCTTCAGAGTTTATAATTCCCCTTTTATTACATTATTTCTTAAAGAAAGCTTACTTCATTATCCTTCATATTTATCTGCTTCATTTTTGTGACTGGTGATGGTCACTAGAGCAAGGAACTCCAAAACAACAAAGAAACAGCAGGCTGTGGCAGTGTTCCTGTGAGCTGGGGCTTCAGCCACAGGCCATTAGACTACCTTTGGTAGGAATCTAGCAGTCAGGGTTGTGTGTTGTATGTCTGGGAATGACAGATTCTTACTGGATTCCACAAGCTGTCTTCAGAATTTCAGTCTGAAGGGACTGGTGGTGGACTAGTGGTTTCCTCAGAGCACACAGTTGATACCTTGAATTTGGAAGATATAGGAAACATTTACAGAATGTCTGTGCCACATAGCCCAGTGTCTTTCAGATGAACAAATATAGATTGTAGTTCCATTATGCATTCAGTAAAAACACAATTAAATTAGACGTGCTGTGTCATTGTCCAGGTGTACCTTATGGCTTGGGGCACAAGGATATGCAGCATCTTCTCCTGGTGCTCACTGGCATTGAGGAAACCATGAATGATTCTGCCCCTTCTTGGCAAGAAAGCAGTGGCATATGCTTTGGTTCTGTGACCAGAGTCAGTGAAAATAGGGGATACAAAAACTTTCTGGCGGTGCCTACTGGTGATGTGTGAAATGACATGCTACTGTCATCTGCAAGACAGATCAAAGGGACAGCTTGACACTTCCTAGAACTTTCATCCAATGGAGCAAAGATCTGTAGGATAGCTCTTCATCAGAATGTTTTGAACTAAATTTTTGGTCCATTGAGAAAGGCTAAATCTGGTCTAAAATAACCTTCAAATAACATCTAATGGAAGATGTAAAGAGCATTGGCATTAAATGGTTTGATCTACTAATCTGCTCTAATTCACCTCACTATCTGCTATGTGAACCATGTCTGTGACACCGTATATTCTCACATTCATGTTTCATGTTACTATTTCACATGATGCTAAGTTTATATTTGACAGTGTGTGTAGTAAGAAAAATATTGGTAATCTCTCAAAGAACAGCAGATTGTGCCCAGCTGACAATTGTGTATGTTGCTTTGTGCTTTGTTTATCATGTTTGTAATGGAAAAATGTGAAAAAAAGACACAAAATGCAATGTTTAAAAGCATAACAAATTTTGAGGTCTTAAAAATGTGGTATGGAATTTGGTCTCATCTTCATAATTTTACTGATTTCTTCTCCAGGTAAAGTGTTAAGCTGTTATATGAAACAGAAAGTGGTCTTTTGTTAGAGTGTTTCTCTTCCACATGTTGTGATCTGTAAGGTCTGAGGCAAATAACTTTGTTTTTTAGCATCTAGGCCTTGAACTGATTTTTCAATAATCTCTCAGGAAAGCAGGCATGCAAGATGAGTACTTTTTATTAAATATTAAAGTACACAGAGTGATAACAATAAGTTTTGTTTTGTTTTGTTTTTCCTAAACAGCTAAGTCATAGAGAATCTCACATACTTTACTATTCCCAGCCGATGTCTGCAGCAACTGGAGGAAACTTAAACAAATGGTTGTTCTTAATTTCAAACCCAATTTCCGTTCGGGAAAGATGAAGTTTACTGACTTGCTTAATGTGTCAGCATTTAGCATGAAAGCTTGAAGTGAATGCGTTATTTTCCTGCGAAGATGACAAACAGTCTGGACACTTCTTTTAGCATTATGGGGTGACAGAAGAGATGACTGTGAGCAAGCTTTGGCTCTGAAAAAAAATAAGTAAAGTTAAAATTTTGCATACAGATATATTCAGTATCCAGTTTTCACCTGTGTTTTTCTGAGTTGGAGAGATGAAGAAAAACAGTCTGTGTTTTGCACACAATGTCCCACAAGATTCCATTTGTCCTTCTCCTTTTAGGTGGTAATGATCTTTGCACCTGTATGCTATGTAAAAGCTCTGTAAAATCTTTGGAAATTCAGTATCTTTAAGCAAAAATCTGTTACTTATTTTGACCTTGTCCTGTTTTCTGGAAATGAAGGCTTAAATATATGTGTGGCCATCACTGCAGGCTATATTTAAGTACTAAGAAGCCATCCCTCAATCTTCAACCTACTTTCCCAGCAACCTAAATGATTTGTATAGGTGATCAGAGTTAATGTTAGGTATGTTCAAAATTCAAGAAGCTGAAATACGCTCTAGGAAATACTTCTATTATTTGCTGAACTTCCAGTTGATGACATTTTTTTTTGTGTAGGAAATGAATAGGTTAATAAATGAGGTTACGTTTCTGGTATGTGGTTTCCACACAAGCTAGAAATCTTTGTATTGTTCCTTCGCTTGTATTTATTCATATGGGGTAGAGCTTCTGGGCAAATTTAGGAGATAGACAATCAAACAAATTGTGGGGAATGCTAGTAGCACTGGTGCTAGCATTTAATATTGCTCCCTGTAAGAAGGGCATATGGTATTGATGATAATACCATTTACTGAAGCTAACACTAGGAGGAAAGGGGACAGATAATCATACGTCCTTTCTGATGCTGCTCAAATTATGAAGCATTGTAAAATATATATTTTTTAAAATCTTCATTTTTGCTGCTGCTAAACAAAAATATGTTCACATGAGAACATGCTGCTTTGCTCTAAAATAAGTATAAGGCCACTCCGGTAGCCACTGCCAAGAGGGAGCTGTCTACAGACAGGCTCCTCCATTAGGATTAACTGGAAAAGTTTGTCCTGCAGCCAAGGGATGTGTGCAACACAGCCCAGCCTTTAGGGCCAAATTTTATGTGCAGTACAGCACAGGCCTGCATCTCCTCAGGTCAACTGTTCAGATCACTTCTGGTTTTGGAGTACATGAAGGAGTAAATCAATGACTGTTTTGACTAAAGACTTTGTAGAATGAATTCCTATTTA